>OY757245.1:16134883-16734883 GCA_963583935.1 Diaperis boleti | reverse complement strand
TCTCTTCATTTCCGCACCTAAACCTCGCCATCATCTTTCTTTCTTTCTCGCTAGCCCTCCCCAAATATTTCGGTACTTCGTCGATCATGCATCTTCCGTACTTCCCGTTGTATCTGGATTCTCTAATTCTTTCTCTCCTCTCTTGTCTATCTGTATCCTTATCTCTTTCACTTAGTTCTACATTCATCCATACGCCTCTTTCTCTCAGTCTCTCTATTTCTTTGCTTGCATACCCATTCCTCCTGTAGTAAATCTCCCTATCATTCTCCTCTGAATTCTTCGTTTTTTCTCTCCAGCACTCCTTTAGAATCCTACATTCTTTCCTCCCTTCCATCCTGTCTTCGAACTTGACCGCTCTTTTTCCCGCTTTCACTCTCAATTTATTCCTCTTGCATTCTTCTCTCACTATGTACCCTGGCGTTTCTCTCTCCATCCCTAGCACCCACCCCAGATATTTCTCTTGCACCCTCTCTATCACCTCTTGTTCTTTCCATCCCCAGACCTCTGCTCCGTACAACAACACGCTTTCAATAAGACTTTCAAACATCATCATTCTCCTCTTAAACTCGCCTCCCCACCTTCTCTCTCCTATTCCCCATACACATCCTATCACCTTGTTCGCTTTTCTTGCCAGTTCTCTAATATGTGCCTTATCTGTGGCTCTTTCATTGAACACATACCCCATAGTATTTGAATTCTTTTACTTGTTCTATTACTTCTCCCTCCCACCTCCAATCACTCTCTTCGTTCTTCCTCTTTCTCTTATTGAACACCAGCATTTTTGTTTTCTCTACATTCACTTCTAGTCTTTTCTTCTTCACATATTTTCCTAAACTCTTTATCATTTCCTTCATTTCTCTTTCACTCTTTGCCACCATTACCACATCATCCGCAAACGCCAGGCTCCACACTTTTTTTCTACCTACCACACACCCCCCCGCTTGTGCTCTCTCTAACATTCCGTCCATATCTGCCACATACATCGTGAACAACAAGGGGCTGAGCGGGCAACCTTGCCTCACTCCCTTTGTTGTCACAAACCATTCACTTTCCCTCTCCCCTACCTTCACTTTACTTTTTGTCTTCTCATATATCTCCTCCACCTTTCTTACCAGCCATTCATTTACCCCTTTCTCCCTCAGGCACTCAAACATCCTCTCTCTGTCTGCCTTGTCAAAAGCCGCCTTGAAGTCTACGAATAATGCATACACCCTGCCCCCTTTCTTCTTTAACTCAGTCTTCCTTAAATGGTCCAGGATGTATACATTATCCATAGTTCCCCTCCCCTCTCTAAATCCTGCTTGGCTGTCTGGTAATGCTCCCTTTTCCTCTATCTCTCTGCTCATCCTTTCATTCAGAATTGATGCATACAACTTGTACCCTGTGTTTAGGAGAGTTATCCCTCGGTAATTTTCTACTTTATTTTTCTCCCCTTTTTTGTAAATGGGGTAAATTACCCCCTCTCTCCACCCTACCGAGAATCCTTCTCCTCTCGACACCCCATTCATTACCTCCACCAGCCTATCTACCACTCTTCTCGTCCCATACATCCACGACTCATTCTGTATTCTATCCCTCCCTGGTGCCTTCCCTTTCCTCAGTTTCTTCACATACCTCTCCACCTCTTCCATTGTAATTTTTTCTCCTTCAGGTTCTACTCGGTTTCTCTTCGTCTCTATTTCCGTTTTCTTTTTTTTCTTTTCTCCCTCCAGCAGCCTCATGAAGTACTCCTCCCACTCATTCATCGTTATCTCCTCGCTCACATTTTCTTTTTTCTTTCTCTCTCTATTAATATAGTTCCATACCTCCTTCTCTGTTCTTATTGCTTTTATCTCTTCCTCCTCTCTCTCCTTCTTCTGCCTCTTCTTTTCCCTGCATGTCTCTCTGTATCTTCTTTTCGCTTCTAAAAAGCCACTTCTGTTCCCTTTAGTCTTTTTCCACTTTCTTAGTTCTTTTATTGCTTCCTTTTTATGTTGCTCACATTCTTTGTCCCACCATTTATTCTTTCTTTTTGTTCCTCCACCTCTTACTGTTATTTCTCTTTTTGTCGCTGCTTTTTCCAATATTTCTACCAATTCTTTCTCCATTTTCCCTACTTCTTGTTCTTTAAATCTTGCTTTTTCCAGTCTTCTCTTATACTCTTCCACCCCTTGCTCGTCCCATACTTTAATTATCACCTTCCGCATTTCCTCTATTTTTTCTTCTTCTCCTCTCTTCTCGCTCCCCCTTCCTATACTTATCTCTATAGGCAGATGGTCTGACTCTACTCTTTCCCCTATTCTGAATTCTTCGACTTCTTCCCAAGCTTCTTCGTTTACTATTCCGTAGTCTATCACCGTCTCTCCTCTACCGCCTATGTAGGTCCATTCTGCTCCTTCGTCCCCTTGTTTATTTCCATTCAGCACTTCCCATCCTTTTTCTTCTATCCATTCCATCAACTTCTTCCCTTCCATGTTTTCGTTCTTGTCTTTGGATTTTCTTCTTCCCTCTCCTCTCTCTTCTTCCCAATCCCTGGCTCCTCTTTCCCCAATTCTCCCGTTAAAATCCCCTCCCAGAAGCAGACATTCTTCCCTCTTGTCTTTTAATGTTTCTTCTGTCTTGCTTATTGTTTCTTTCATCTCTTTGCTGTACACTGTCACTATTTTCCACCATTTACTGTCTATTTTAACGTTTCTCACCATGTGACCTTCCTCTTCTCCCTTCTTTTTAGTACTCTCTTTTATTCCTTTTTTTACCCCTGTTATTATTCCCCGTCCACTATTAATTTCCTGTATCCCACTCCTACTTCTTTCCCTTCTTTCCTTTTTTCCTTCTCCATACTTCTTAGTTTCTTCTGTACATCTCTTTCCTTCTTTGTGAGGTCGTTGTCTATGTATATCCCCCTTGTTTCCCTCTTCTCCCTCAATTTTCCGTTGTGCTTCATTATTATTCTTTCCTTCTCACCCCATCCCTCCATCTCCACCAATACTTGATCCTTGTTAATCCTGTAACAATCTTTTACTTTACTATCCTCTACATTTTTCTTCAAAAACTTCTCTACATCCTCTTTTTTTACATGACTTTTTCTTTTCCCGTCCCATCTTGTTATCACGATGTTGTTCTTCCTCTTTCTTCTCTCTTCGATTTCCATTCTCTCTTCCAGCTTTTCCACTCTCTCCTTCCCATCTCTTCTCCTTGTCTTTAAATTCTTCTCTCTGCCTCTCTTCTTTCTCTTGAGTTCCTTGTTTCCTCGTCTTATTTCTTTCATCTCCTCCTTCAACTCTTGCAACAGCTCCAATATTTTTTTCTCTATCTCTGAGTCCGTTTCCTTCTCTTTCTCTGATGTCTTCTGTGTTTTCTTTACTCCAGGAGACCTCGCCGTCTTTTTACTTTTTTGAAAAATAATCTCTTCCTCCTCTTCTTGTTTTTCTGTTCTACCCTCCCCTTTTCTCTTTCTTTTCCTTTCCTCCAGGTAAGAGTCCTGGCTTCCCTGACTGAGCGAGCGGTTTCTATCGTCTTTGTTCATCCCATTCCTGTGGCGCCTCTTAGATGTCGTTATCTTCCAGCTTCGCCGATTTATTCTTTTTCCTGACTATATCTCCTCTTTCCTGCCCAATTCTTTCTTCCTACCTTTCTCTAATACCTCTTCTCGCTTTTCTCAATATCTTCTGTAATTTTTTCTTTATATCACCTTCTATTTTGTACGATTTCATAAATGGAATGACACACCACTTTTCAGTGGTGGTGAGGGCTCTCTACGTTAGGATCGACATTTGGATTGCTTGCCCTTTGTGAGGATAAGTCCGTCATCGGCATTGCCTTGTTTAGTTCGAGGATTAGGTCATCGACAACGATCGATCTTAGTAGGGGTGATAGAACTCCGCCATGCGGACACCCCTTTGTAGACGATACTGCTCCTGTTTCATCCTTTATACTCGCACTTATGATTCGGGCAATGACCGGGTTCCCTATTCCCTTTATTCTTGCAACTGATTCGATAAATTCATTTGAAGTGTTATCTATGTCAATGAATATACCTACGACTACATCTTTAGGGCCCCTTGCCTTATATTCTTTTAAGAATAAAAGTAGTGAGACTTAGTGGTCGGTAGGATTTGGCCCCTTTTGGAGGTAAGAATATCACCAAAGCCTCTCTAAAACCCTGAGGTATATGTCTTAAAATAAAACTAGCTTTAAAGATTACCTTCAAGCAAGGCATCAGTTCCTCTGTTCCTTTTTGAAGTAGGGATTTAAATGGCCTGAAGCTATTAATCGCACAACTTTTAGGAGTAAAGATTTTTTCCTCCATGCTTTTGTTCTGCTTGCTAAGCCATGTGAGTCCTTTGCAGACAGAGTTCCACAGTGCGCCTTTTAGACCTTCCCAATTCTTTGTTGTATTCTGTTAGAACCTTCCTAAAGTCATCCGTAGTTTCTACTCGTTTGACTATATTAAATAATTTCCTTACCTCGGCCTTCAATCGAGCTCCTTGTTCGACCAGGGCGCATCTTTCGGTGTTAGCCTTCGCTTCAAACAACAGCATTTCTCATCAGTTGAAATTACGAGATCTCGAAGATGATTTGAGACATATTCCAGTTCCTTTATTGTATCGATGGAACGCTTCTTTCTTGCGGTTTTCTCGCCTGTATTTTGTAAGTTCTTAGACACAGATTTAGTTTTGATTGCCACTCTAAACTTTTGAGGTACTTTTCGGAGTGTCTCCCAGTAAACACATGCACGTTGTTTTAACGCGGAAAAACCGTGTATGTGGTTGATAACACGTTTATGGTGGAAAATATCACGTTATGTTTTGGTAATACCTTCAACGTTATTTCAACGTATTTTACGTAACGTAAATTCAACGTTGATTTACAATAAAATAATGACTACGTATCTACAAAAATACGATAATTCAACGTTAAAAAATTACGTTATTTTTAAATATTATATATGAGACAATAAAGACGTTTGATCAATATTGTTAATCAACGAAAAGTTATTTTCCACGTGTAGTTCTGACGTTTGTTTCTCGTGAAATTTTTACTTTAAATACACGTGTTTTTTTAGTGTCATATAGGCGTGTTTGTCCTCGTATATTTTTCGTGAAATTCTTACATTAAGTACACGTGTTTTTCTAATCAAATAAAAAATGAAAATACCTAAGGACTGAAAGAGTTCCAGCAGAGTATAAAAAATCATCATCATGGTGTACCCCTATAGGTTTTTGGGTTTAAAAGGAGGTTTTTCAATTTACTTCCCTTATTTTTTTTATTATTGTATTTTACTTTACCTCAATTTACTTTTTTTATAAAACATGTTAAAAAATATATATTTATTATTTAAATCATAACTTAAATCAAATTATATAAAATAGAAAAGAACGAATGGCGGTGAAGTCTAAATTATTATTTTTGACTATTATTTCTCGTAAAATTTTAACATTAAATACACGTGTTTTTCTAGTCATCTATAGTATAAATAAAAACGCATTCAAGGCGTGTTTTGGCGCCGTTCACTTTTCGTGAAATTTTCACGTTAAGTATACGTGTTTTTCTAGGCAAATAAACACTAGAAAGAACGTATTCCATATCATATTACTAGGCGTGTTTTGTGGTCAAGTTTATAAGTCACTAAGGGGTTTCAAAGATAAAAATGATGATTTTAAAATACATAATGTATAATAATCCTACCTAATTTATATTTTTTATTTGAATTACGATTAAAATCAAATATAGAAGCATATAAAGGAATTAATGTGGGTAATATATAAGTAATTTTTGACGTTCAGTTCTGACATTGATTTCTCGTGAAATTTTTACAATAAATTCACGTGTTTATATAGTCATATAATAACTGGCGTCTTTTACAAATTCCATATGGGCGGTTTTTGCGCCAAGTTTAGAAGCCACTGTAAATTGTTTGTTGCGGGTTATAAAACATATGTAAATTTTTTATTTGAATCACATTTTAAATAAAATAGAATGGTTATAGAATTTAAAAGTAGAAACAATAGAAATATTTAGTAATTTTCTTTCATAATTTTTACGAAACATGGTAACAACTAAGTTAGCTCTTGTAAACATTTGGCACCCCGAATTTTACCCAAGCAACCTTGAAAGTTTGACGTTTTTTCGTGGTTGAAATGTTCTAGGATCATCTCGCCCGCCTAGTTCGCAATAGAGATGAACAATCGCTCTTTGAGAATTCATAGAACTATTCAAAAACAAAACAATTGTCTGGATCACTTTTAGTGGTAGATAACTACTTTTAATCAGTTTTCCGATTCACCCTGATGATACCAACATTGCTGGCGAAACGTGCGTCGGTATTTATAATAAAAATTGTTTTTGGTGTTTTAGGGAAAACTGATTAAAAGTAGTCATATAATTATTATTAAATTAAAATTTAAAAATAAAATTGACATTCCCTATTCTATTATGGTGTTAATGTTATGAAAAATTACAAAAGCTTTTTAACCCAACGGCAAAGAAATAATTCAATATAGGTAACTATATTTACTTACGTAGATAGGTACTTACAAATATTAATTTAAAAGTGTTTGTTAAAGTTGAAAACAAAAATTAAGATCTTTAATTATTACGGTTAATCAACGGAATTAATAAATATTGGTAATGTCTGGTAATGTGAAACGCTGTGAAGTAAGTGAAGATGTCAAAAGACCAGCTAAAAGATTAAAAATGAAACAACGAATCCCTTTTGAGAGTTTTTAAAAACGAAATGGAAAGCAGGTAGAATTAAGGAACAATTTGCAACATACGTTGAGATATCCCGATTCAAAATTAATACCATCCAAGAGAGCTGCAACCCGTTCACCGCCAAAACATGACAAATGCCCTGGAAGCCTACCCTTTAGCGACCGTTACCGCCCGAGATGGATACGCTAGAGGGAGCTGACGGAAGTTTCTGTGGGAACGAGGAACCACGCTTGAAAGGGCGGCAGTGGGTGTTCTGCTTCCGTTGGAGTTACATCACGTTATTTTGTTCGCTAAATTTGCCATTTTGTTAAAGCATAGTTATATCTCCACCGTTGAGCTTCCTTTTGTTTAAAAAAATTGTACGCGTTAGTTCGACTTCGGAAGGGAGATCCATCTCGCGGAGGTTCCAGTCTTTCTTTAGTTCGAGTCAGTTAAATTTCCTCCGCCGCGTCCCAAGCCAAGTGAGGTGATTGTATTCCTGGAAATAAGGTAACCATTTGCTCTATATTTTTCTTCCGACTCGCCGTCCGGAGAGGTCAGGAAATAGACCGACGTTTATTCCATGTGCATATCGGAAATCTTTAGGTAAAACTATCTCAAATTTTACCGTTAGCCCGCCATTTTGGACGCTAGGACGTCATAAAACTCGCCATCTTGAAAATGGAGTCGTTCCTACTTTGCACCTACATGTCTTGTAAAGAATGCTAGCCTTTGTTTAAAATAATGTTCACTATTGTCCCTGGAAGTATTCCGTGAGCCCTGAATTTCGTATCAGTTGCCTTCAGCCCTTCTTTTCTCTGCAGTAGCATAAATTACCCAACTGACGAGTCACAGGCACCCCGAATAACTTGCTAAAGTCGTTGTTCTAATTTGTTTTTAGTTATTGTTGTCAATTTCACAAAGTTCAGATGTGTTGTTGATTTCTAGTTACCGAGTCCGAACCACAGGCGCGTTCAATTTAAAACAAAGTGATTCTCTAACTTAACATAACTAGATTGCCACTCAGATAAATCCGTAAATAACTACCTGTCTTTCACTATGAGGCCGACAGCAGTTTGCGGTTGTTACAAAGCTCTTTTGTCTCTGTTGACTTGAAGTAACCAAAACTGAGTAAGAACCGATGAATAAAGGGCAAACAGCGGCAAAAAGCAACGCCGAATGTCAGGAGTTCTGAAAAAAGTGCCTTATCGTTGTTTTGCGGCCCCTTTGCGATTTCTTGTCGTTCGCTGTTAACTGACATCTAGCGCTTATTCGACACCGTGGAAGCCAAAGATCGATTTTTAGTGTAGTTTGTGCATGTTGTAATGTTGTAGTTATATTGTGCCCCGTTACGTGTTGCGCCCGCTGATGTCATCGCATTTTATCCGTGTCAAAATGGCTTCCAAACCAAACGTTGCGTTACTGTATATTTTATTTTTATGTTGTGTATCCGTACATGTTTCGAACCAACAGACCGACCAAAGAGCATACATTGTTGTAGTTGTTGTTGCAATACTGCTGTCGAGATTTTATACGGTCCTAGTCGTGAATACCTGCTTTCTGGGGTCATTTGTCAAAAGGGGGTTGGTTTCGAACTTGCTTGACAGGTCCTCCTGGGGATGGCAGGGTAAAGCAAAGTGGAGTCACTGTTAACTTCTGGGTCAAACTCAGGTTGGAGTTTACGGTATGGATTCGGGCTACTAAACAAATTGCTTGCTTCATAAATGGTCCCCGAGGGAAGTGCCGCTAACTTGGACTGGGTTTGGACAAGCCTAAGAAAGACCAACGTAACTATGTCTACAAAAATTCCGTAATAAACTCATTTCTCTTGGTCCGTTGGATGTGCAAGTTTTGCCCCCATGATAGTAAGCTCTCTCTACTATCTGGCCTCACTGACAGACAATTATCTTGTTCTCTTCGCTTTAATCTTTCCATTGGATCTACCTGTGGTCCACCACTCTCCGACTTACATGCACCCCACTTTGATAACTCCACGCGTTTCAATATTCTTGTGTTTCCCTCTCAGATGTTTCATTGTATCAGTCAGTTGTAAATTCCTGTAAACTACAAAAGCTCAAGGGTGGAATGTATTTAGCTGATCTAACCTCACTCATCATGTACCGCAGGATTGTTAAATTGTATTATTGTTTATTATTTTTCTTAAATTGTTACTCTGTTGAAACCATGTTATACTGTCCGTTGTTATTTATTATTTGGAATCATTATTGTTAACATTATGAAATCGCAAGTGTACCAACTTAATTCGAAGACACCAGAAATTGTTAACCACAGTACGCAATCACTAAACTCAAGACACTTCAAGTTGTTCAAACTGAATAAACATTTAAAACCATAATTTTTGTGTTATCAATTTGCGCTCCACTCCTGATTAGCTCTCGCCATGTATCCAAAGAATTTAGGGTTTCTTTTGTTGGGTAAGTTTGAATGTCCCGCCATTGCTTGTCTTGTAAAAAAATCACACAACGTAGGGTTCAATTTCTATGGCCAATCTTTTCAATTTCGCGGTTTGTTTCAAATTTTCAAATTTGACGTTTGATGACGTCATTGACATTTCATTTCATGTTCAAATTCAAAATGTGGCGGTAATGTAAAGGGGGGTTATCACAACGTTGAGAAGTTTTACCGTTTAGGCGCTGGAATTTTAAGAAGAACGGATATTGGTTTATGATGGGGGCTGAAGGTTGAGGAACCGACGACGCGAGCGTAATTTTATTGTCGAAAATAAATAATAACCAAACGTATAGATCAGTACTATCATTGAATATCAATACTGTAGTTAGAGTAGTTAGAGTATTGATATTCAATGGTACTATCAATAAAAATTTCTGCCTTATCGAATTTGTTTTGGCGACAAACAAACATGCTGCTTCCAAGACACAAAACTTTTAATTCAGAAAATCAACACATCTTTTCAACCTGGTAAAAACACCTGAAAGAGACGTGTTTTATCAGATGTTTGTAACACATCATTTTTAGACGTCAAAAGTAAGGTTGATTTCGGCGACATCGTAACGTCTATTCAACGGTTGGTAGGTACTCGTTTGTTTTACGTTTTTTCGCGTTGTTTTGTTTACGGAAAATCAGTACGTCTTAACAGCGTGGTAAAATCACGTAAAAAAAAACGTGTTTTACTAGAGGTTATAAACACGTCGAAAGTAACGTTGAAGTCAGCGACATCGTAACGTCTATACAACCGTTGGTACTCGTTTCTTTTTTACGTTTTTCTCACGTGGTTGTGTTTACTGGGCTAGTTCTTAATGGCTTCTGTGTTTCCTCGAAAGTTGAGGGTCCAGGTTGTGCCTCTCGTTTCTCTCCTTGGGATTCCTTGCTTTCGCTACTCTTTGGTCACAAGCGAACTTTTATTAGGATATGTTGAGAGTATTATTGCTACCCTTATTCCTGCAGCCGTCGGACTGAAAGAGGGTTTTTGGGGCATTGGGAGACTCTTTTCTTTCCTCTTCGTTTGAAAGAACTTCAACCTTTTCCTTGCAGCGCCACTCAAACGAGTCCTCTGCACTTCGAATTTCTTCCTGTTCTATGGAGGTATCGGACATTTTTCTCTCGGCTTCTATTCCTTTTGTACCTCATATACTGTGAAGTCTAATTGGAACACGAGTCCGCCAGGTCCTACTACCCGAAAGATTTTGGGCCTTTGCCCTCAGCAGCGGTTTACGGTGTAGTCACTAACTGGTCCACTGTGGCGCCTTTGGTCCAAACTGCAGATTTTTGGATCTGAGGCTTTCCACTACAGTGGTTCCCTTTCCGCCACCTGGAAATGCGCTTATAGTAGCTCAACCCCTAAGTACGAAATTAGTAACTATTAGCTAAATCCCACATCAAGAATTAACGGATTCGAAACTAAAAAACACTCCAGAAACTTTAGACAGTGGAAAAATAACTTACAACACAATAAGGAATTGAGAGCCTAAGAAGGGAGGAACTAGGAAGCGTAAGACTAGAAACTATGATCTAATAAACTAAATAAAAAGGCACTAGGAACCAAAATCAACTTGTATGCTAGAACCTGGGAACTACAGAATCATCACGTTACTTTCAGCGCTGATGGTATGTTTAACATGCTCATGTCATGTCTTCTAAAGATGTTCCTTCCGAAGAAGAGGACAAAATGAAGTTAAAGAGTTTTATTAATAATTAATATTAATCCAAGAAGTAAGAACTAGACAACTATGAACCAAGATCTGTTAGTGAAGAACCTTGATACTAGGAACTGTGTGCATTGAAAGAACAAATGCTAAATGAGGAAATAGTAATTAATATATGTACTAAAAACAGAAAAAAAAATGGAATTAGGAATCTAGGAACAACTCGGACCCGTGTAATTACTAAGGTCTACGAAACTAGAAACTAAGAAAATTGAAACTAGAGAAGTAGGAAATGAAGAATTTAAAACTACAAAACTGAAATCAGAAATTTTGAAAGCAAAAACTAAGGAATCAGGAAGTAATAAACTATAAACTAGAGAACGAACAATAAATCTATGTATAATAATAGTTTTAGTAATTATTTAATTTCGTTCATTTCATTTCATTTCCAGTTTCTCATTTCTCATTTGCCGTTTTATTATACGATTTACATCTTTATCATTGTTTATCCCCTGTTTCTTTTACAATCCGTAATCTGCGTTATTGCTCCATTTACATTTATTTCGATTCCTTCATTCTTCATTAAATTTATTGTTATTCCTTTCTCATTTTCGTGTTCTGCTCTCGTTATTATTTTAAGGGTACAGACGAGTTCGACTTTACTTGAAACGGACATTTTAAACATGTGAAGAGGTTTTTGTCAACTGAAATACAAAGTTTAATTCCAAGGTTTCCAATATATGTATAGGCAACTAATAATACGTCATGATCGTATGGTGAAAACATAGACAATTTCCAAAGGGCTCTTTGAATAATTGAATAAACATTCATTATAAGGCATATCCCATATCTTAAAAAAAGATAGCGACCTACAAAAAATGGGGAGCGGAAAGGTTAACCAGCACAAAATTTGGCTCATTAACTTGTGCTTTCGATGGGTATAAAAGTAACGCTGCTGACGATTCAACTGATATAAAAACATTGAAGACCACTAAATTTCAGAACATCGAAAAATACTTTCAATAACACAACTGGCAGAAACAGTGTAAACAGACATTGTAAATTGAACTCCTAGTATTTATAGGTAATTGTTACGCAATGCAAGCGACACAGACAGACCATGGTTGCGCCACCACGCGGAGAGTAGCTCCAACTTCCAAACCACATTGTAGATTTCCTTAATAGTTGTTCAGATTGGTTTTCCCAGAAAATTATTTCGCCACATAATATTTACACAGTGCATAACCCCAATCTCGGCGAAAACAGTAGTAAAATGGTAAGTAATCACAATTTATTCCTAACCCACTGCATCATCGTCATTCTAGGCGACCAGCTGGTTCATATCGAGTCCCAACTTCAACCAATCCAGATTGTTATCGCTTGGTGACATCACACCACCTCCTGACGTCACACTATCCGAATTGAAAGAAAAAAGTTCTGGGTTTCCCCGAAAATTTCCCATTGAAAGTGTCCGCTGTCACCAACTGTCCGAGAAAAATATCCCCGACGAAGTACTCGAGAAGAACATAAACTCGACCTATCCGGTTATGCACGAACACGCCCTTTATTTGTGTTCAGTTTTTTTGGAGCATCAAAAGAAATTTGGAAATCGTTTTATAAGGACATGACCTTGGTGGAATTAATTGATCGGTTGTTGAGCAAAAGAGCTGTTTCTTTTGTCGGGGTAGACGACTACTACATGTTGATTGATGGTAGCACCGGCGCTGAAGGCTGGGAGAGTGTTGGAACAAAAGAGGAAGCTCCACCACTAACTCTTCAGAACTGTCTGAGCTATGACGAAATGAAGTTATCAGCATTGTTGTCGGTGTCTTCACACACAGTCTTTATTAACGATGGTACTCGAAACAATCGGGGGGTGTTCGAAGAGGACAGGAGCAAAGTTGAAGCAGATGGAGTCGTAATTGGGTTGATTGGTCCCCGTTTGCCTAAGAAGTATGTCATGGAACACCGCGACGTTATGATAACTGCAGATCAAAATGTGCCACGGTTTGGTTATGGGCAGTTTTTCGCCCCGACTCTTCAAGGGCAGTTCTTGAATTTCTACGGTCGGGCAATATTAACATACGAGCAGCTTCTTCTAACCATGCGAGACTCCCCGGATCAGTATTTAGAGTTCCATGATGGAAGGTTCCTTGATAAGACTGTCTATTGTAGAAGACTTTCTTTATCAATTGATACGTTACTGATAGAGGCCAACCACCGCGCTAAAATGGCGTCCAAAAATGCTTACGTACACGTGGTTGGTTTAGGTCTGGGCGTCTGGAGAGTGCACAGAATGCAAGACAAACTCTTCATGGAAACCTTCGCGGAACGTCTCACGTAAGATCTCTCTTCATACGTTCTTCATCTCCCACAAGATGGCCGCTGATCACAAACATGGCGACAAAATCGGAAACATCAAGTTACACATGGTCGACAAGGAAGGCCCCCACGTGAAGTTGACAGGAGAGGACTCAGGAAAATTGCTGGTGCTCTCATACGCCTGGGACAGCAATGCCTTGCCCGGAAATGAGTTTTGGTTTGAAAGTTTGAGTAGCAGCAGCGATCCGGCAGCCGCTTGTTCGACTCAAGTCGCGGAATTGCACAACTGGCATATTAATGGGAAAGTGAGGGGGAGGAATTTAAGGGTTGCGACTTTGAAGGGATTGGTAACGTTGGATGAGTACCAGAAGATGCATGAGATTGTGTAGCTGGTGAAATAAAGAGTTTTGAGAGTGTTATTTAATTGTTTTTAAATTCCAAGTTTGGTGGGTATAGTACCTATGAAAAATATTTAGAACATGTTTTATTCAATATGGACCTTGGACAACTTTTCGGATTATTATTTGGGTCTCTGCTGGAAGTTCATAAAGTTCAAAACTTTATCAATTATTCCTTCTAAAACGTTTAATATACCGGGTGTCCCAGAAATAACTACATTAATTTTAACCAGTAGTAGAACTCATCAGTGTCAACAATTTTTCTTAATAAAATTTTGCCCTAAACCCCGTGGTTATCGAGTTAAAATTTGTGGAAGTTTTGACGTTAATTTTGGTACACGCCACTGAACCCCCGAGCGGTAATAACGACACACGACAAAAAACACTCGGAATTAATTAAAACCGCTCGGCGTTAATATACAAAAAAATGCTTCCAATGCTTCTGATAATTGTGGGGCCTAATAAATAACATTCGGATTTTCGTCTGCCCGACATCGTGACAGAGACTCTCCACGCGAGAATGATGCAGCAGAGGCTTTAAGAAGACTCCAAGAGGAAGTCAACGAATTAAAGAGGCAAGCAAGCTTCAACAGGCAACGAAGCATCGTGTTTGTGGTGACACGGGCACATGAAAGTATGCTTGTGGTAGCATAAACATACATTTCTTGTGGCAGAGGGTAGTGTATATTTGGTTGCCGACATATTGTCGATGCGGACCTGCGGCAGCGTAATTTTCTCCACTCCAGACTTAGTGAATGGGGTACTATAATGTCGGACGCTAAGCTGTACTCCTGGTTAAAAGCCCTCAAATTCCCTCTTCTGCGGACCCCTTATCAGCGATTGGTACCCAGAGAACCAAGTCGGCTCACATCGCAATCAAAGGAGTTATCACTCTTAATTGGAAAATTACCTTCAATGGGCTAGGCGATAATTCTAGGCGGATGAATTTAAATTTAAAATAGTTTAATAAATTTTTGAAACAGAACATTTTAAACTGGAAGATCATGTGACCGTGACAAGATTGATTAGGCCTAACTGTTGGCTTGCAACTTTGGAAGTCAAGGACGCTTATTTTCTCATGCCAATCGACAAGGCGCACAGAAAATTTTTGAGATTTAAATTCCAAGGCGCCATCTATGAATCTATTTGCGTTAACTATTTAAACATCTACATTTGTTATTATTTTTGAGACGAGACCTACATATAATTACTAGATCAAACGCACTTACCTCAAGTGAAGTTCGATCTTGATTATAGGTAGGTCTCGTCGAAAGAAATAATCCCAACCTGCCCGTACATCAAGTCCCTATTTGCAACACATTGGCTTTAAAGAATGAGATCATGGAGGTAGTACCAGGTGGGGAGACGGCGTGGGCAGATTATTTTTTATTCTTTTGTGCATTAAAACTGTGAGTTTGACAGGAAACGAGGTACTGCATTTGTTATTCTTTCCTTCGACGAGACCTACATATAATTAAGATCGAACTTCACTTGATGTAAGTTCGATTGATCTAGTAATTATTGAATCCTCCGACTGTAAAAATTAGAATTTCTGTACGTGATAGGGATTTCATTATTGGTCTTTCAAAATTCTCCAAATTTGATTTGCGAACTTTCGGGTACTGGCGGCTTTTTGCAAAACACAATGCCCAACGTTAATGGAAATTAGGCGCACGAGAAAAAGCAGGCATCTTTTACGATAATAACTTTATAAGCGAAACTAAAATACAATACCGCGCCCGGTCAAGTTCGCCCGAATATACTGATTCTCAACAGGTAACTGATGCACCCGAGAGTGCAAAAAATTTAGAAAGTTGATAAGGACGTTGCCTTTTCCGGACAAATACAATTGATTGTCTGTAGGTCAAGTTAAAATAAATATCCATAGACGATTGGTGAATTTGAAAGGTTCGAAAAAAGCTTAAAAAAAATTAGATTTCGATAAAGTGGTAGATAAAAATGTTGTTATTTCGGGAACACGCTGTATATCGTGCGTTTAACAAAAAACGACGTCAAGTGGGCCGTAGTCCTGACTGACTCCATGACCTTCTTGACGTCGTTTTTTGTTGTACGCACGATATAAAGTGTGAGCAACAAAATTCGTGATCGCAGTTGGCTAAACGTATATCGGTTCTTTTACTTTACTGTTTACAATTCACATTACTCCATGACTTTTTACACAATTGTATCGATCAAGAATCGACTCAAAATTTTGGATTCAGAGGCTCCTACGATCACGAATTTTGTTGCTCACTCGTTATCTCTATAACTTTTGCTTCGGTACTACTGTAATTTTTATTTCCTTATATATTCGGTTCTCTTTCTTTTTGTCAATTTCTTGTTTTCCACAAAATGTTGCCTGCCATTTCCAAAGTTTTTTCCTGATATATCATCAAATTTCTCTGTCATCTAGGTTTACTTTTTAATTCTTGCTACTTCTCTTTACCTGCAATATATATTTATTTGGATTCCTAGATTAGCAAATTGCGTCAAAAAGATGATGAAAATAATGTAAATAAAACGTAGAAAAGTGAAGAAAAGAAGCATATAAAAAAGATAAGAGGCAAAAGGGGTTGATTGGTGGATTAACATACGAAGGAAGAAAGAGCATCCAGAATTACAAAGACCAACAATTTATGGCACAGTGGTTACGAACAGGAATCACACAAGGCGAAAACAAAGGAGAAAATCAAGAAGAAGATAAAGCGGAAACTAACAGAAAACGAGAGCTATTAAATAGCCCAAAAGCAAGAAAACGATACTATCACCAGAGCAACGAAAGAGTCAAGAAGAAATGGGCTGAAAATGGAAGAGATGATGGAAAAAATGATGAATGACCTAAAATAAGTAAAAGAAGATACAAGTGAAAGCAGGAAAGAAGTGAGAGAGCTGAAGAACGACAACAGACAGCTCAGGGAAGATATGGAGGAAGTGTAGAAAGAAATAAACCAACTGAAGAATGCGAGCAATAAAAAGAGAAAAGATGGAGAGAAGATAAAATCTTCCCACAAAAGAAGACAGGACAGACTGGGTGGTGGATGTGTGACCGCCATCGTTGGTGAACGAGTTGGCACTAGCTGGATTTCAGACGTCTGTCCAGGCTTGACAGGGCTGGGTGTTTTCGGAAACCTTACAGATCGGGGGGATTGCTTGCGCCTGTCCCGCGACCGCTGTGGAAGCATCAGAGTCGGATTGTCTCGGCTCTGGAATGTAGTCTGCCTCGTGGTGGACGTCTGCGATCACAACGGACGTGTGGGAAACAAATTCGGCACCGGCGTCATCTTGGGATATCCTCTGGATGGCGACGCATCGAGTGATGGCCTGCGTCCGGACGCTCACGGTCCGCGCACCTGGGGCAGAACTCATTTTGTTAGATCATTGACAATCGTGCTAGCTTGGTTCCCGGATGTGAAGCTGACATCCTGGTCGGGCTCGTCCGGGAAGACGATACTAGGTGGTGGCAAGATCCTCCTTGAAGTGGGTGTAGTCTTACATTTCTCCTCTCAGCCCCTCCCGTATGTCATAGATGAATCGGAGGGCGAGGGCTACGTCCTTCTCTGGGTCTGGGTTGGCATAATAGAGATACTCAGTGTAGTCTGACGACTCACATCTGACTGAAACTATGACGTTGGCCGACGCGCGCGTAACGGCGGTATCCTGAGCGCGCTTTTTTACAACGATGCCAGAATCATCCCGGTGCGACACCAGGGAGCATTTTATATTGGCTTATAACTACTTCGATGCGAAGGGCGTGGTCGACTGTAACAAGAGTTGGTGGCCGGATAGTCTCATTCGCTGCGCGATTTTTTTCTGATTGCGATAGTGAAAAAATTACTCCGCTGCGATCCCGGAAAGTTTTTTTTATATTAATGGTTTGAATTTGGGCGTAGGGTGCCCCGCATCGGCTAAGCAACGAAACAACGGCCGGCAACTCGAGGGATGGACCGAAGTTGATTTCTGAAAACGTAATTCGGCGGTTGTACTTAGATTTTGAGTTATGAAATTAAACATAAAAAAAACGTTGGTTTCAAAGTGTTAAATTTACGACCGACACTGATGTCAGTGCTGCTCAAGCGAAAGTGTGATATATTTCCAACACTTACAAAGATATCAGGTTAAAATTTAGAGTACTCGCTAATAAGACCCTTATGTGCCACTCCTGTTGATATAAAGTCTAAACTGCACATTATTAAAACTGGATTGTAACTGAAAATAAGAGACCTTTTTCTTTAAATAAATTACTATTTTTTTTTCCTTTACCCCGAATAACGAAAATCTGATAAGTAAAAGCCTTCTGACGTGTCAAGTGGACGTTATTAAGACACTTTGCACGTCATCAATTAACTATTTGTATAATCTTAAATTTGCAAACTGAATATTCCAAAAGGTGAACCAGTTGTTGCAGCCTATATAACATTAGGAGGACCCGAAATTGAGTTACAACCACCAATCTCCACCATGAAGCAGCTTTTAGTTTTCGGTTTGTGTCTTGTGTCTTGTTCTGGTGCTCTTCGTAAGTCAGTGGCTCGTCACGAACTCTGAAAAATAATCCTATTGTAATTTCAGCATCCAGTTTCAAGAAATGTAACAAGAAACGGGGAGACTTCAAGCAGTGTTTTCAAGTGGCAGTTCAAGACGCAATTCATCAGGTGACAGTTCCTTTTAAAGAGATTGGACTTCCAATTCTGGATCCCTTAGAAATTCCGGCTGTTACGGTAGCTCCCGGAAATGGTCCTGCGGCATTCGATCAGAAGTACCAGGATATGCACATTCTCGGCATCTCTCAGTGCAACTGTCCCAAGTAAGTGAAAAATTACTGAAACTGCCCTTCACTAATTAGTTTTAGTGTATTTTATGAGGGAGACACTTTGGGTGCCGATTGCACCTGTCCTTTCTTTAACACCACTTTCCACTATGAGCTCGACGGGAAAATCCTCGTAATACCGATCAAGGGTCAAGGAAAAGGATTCGTCGATATCGGTGAGTAAAACGAACGATTTCAGAGACTCTTGACTTAATTTTCATTACAGTAAATCCTAATTGCACCTTAACATTCAAGCTGGGAGACTACAAAAAGAAAGGAAAGAAGTACTTCAAGGTAGTGGAAACGAATTTCGTTATGAAACCAGAAGTAATGCATTTCAACTACGACCGCTTGTTCGAAGGTAGTGATCAGAATTTGAGCGACAACATCAACAAGGTTTTTAATGAGAACTGGAGGGCTCTGTATGAGGATATTGGTGTTAATTTTGAGAAGGTTATGGCGAACGTTTTGGAGTCTATAGTGGGCAGGGTGTTCGACAGAGTCCCAATTGCGGAACTGTTTGGAGAAGAATAAATGGTAATAATTAATTTGTAAAGCCTTTGAGTTTGATGCAAATAAAGATTTTATTACAATTGGCTGTGCGTGTAATTAACAAATAATGAAACATGAAGAATGTTACTTCAAAATAACGATCCCCTCTTTTTTAACTCTTATTCTTGATTCTTGACAAGAAATTAACTATTTTATGAAATATCTGTTTGCTTTTCTTAAAATTTAAGCTGTTTTATAAGTGATTTTTTTTTATTTATTCTTCGTTTTTTCCGACTCTTCTCTCTGTATAAGTGTCTTTGACTCTCGCTCTGTTTTTCTTTAGGGCCAGTTGCAAATCAAAAATTGTGTTTCTGTGCTTTATCATTGATTCCTTTTTGTTATTTATTTTTAATCATTTTACCTTCGTCTTGTTCCTTATTCACTCTCTTTACCTGTAGGTTGTTTCCTCCGTTAGTTTTTATATGTTTGTTGTTTTTTTAATACCTTATCTTTCATTTTGATATTCCTTAAATTTAATTCTTTGTTATTCTCTTTGATACAAACTTTTTCGCTGAATGAACAAACTGGAACAGTTGCGGGAACAAGAAACGCTGTCTAAAAAAAGCCATCACTCGTTAATTATTTGATACATTAAAGATCGTCCAGTCATTGTCCCTACAGATCATCCTGGACTACTTTACAATAACCAAACCCATGTCAATCTTGTCTTTAATGCAGTATGGGGTTGCGCGTTGTCCTGTTGGAAATCCTTTAATCGCCGAATATATGGTAACAAAATTGAGCGTAGCACAATGTCGATATAAAGTTGTGTTGGTTACGGGTTGTGTACTGTAGTGAACGCTAGTGGAACGCTATTATAAAGCTGAAATTGAAGCACGAGCTAAATGTTTATTTAAATTCATGTTGACAGTTTTTTAGAAATTAGAATTATGTTGCTGTAACTATAGTAATGTAGTTAACTAGATTTACTACATTCGCCCCCTTTTTTGAGGACAACAATAAAGGTTCAACCAATCCAAATTGTTATCGCTTGGTGACATCACACCACCACCTGACGTCACACTATCCGAATTGAAAGAGAAAAGTACTGTGTTTCCCCGAAAATATCCCATTGAAAGTGTCCATTGCCACCAACTGTCCGAGAAAAATATACCCGACGAAGTACTCGAGAAGAACACAAACTCGACCTATCCGGTTATGCACGAACACGCCCTTTTTTGTGTTCAGTTTTTTTGGAGCATGAAAAGAAATTTGGAAATCGGAAGTTTTACAAGGGCATGACCTTGGTGAACTTAATTGATCGGCTGTTGAACAAAAGAGCTGTTTCTTTTGTTGGGGTACACGACTACTACCTGTTGATTGATGGTAGCACCGGCGCTGAAGGCTGGGAGAGTGTTGGAACTAAAAAGGAAGTTCCACCACTAACTGTTAAGAACTGTCTGAGCTATGACGAAATGAAGTTATCAGCATTGTTGTCGGTGTCTTCACACACAGTCTTTATTAACGATGGTGCTCGAAACAATCGGGGGGTGTACGAAGAGGACAGGAGCAAAGTTGAAGAAGATGGAGTCGTAATTGGGTTGATTGGTCCCCGTTTGCCTAAGAAGTATGTCATGGAACACCGCGACGTTATGATAACTGCAGATCAAAATGTGCCACGGTTTGGTTATGGACAGTTTTTCGCCCCGACTCTTCAAGGGCAGTTCTTGAATTTCTACGGTCGGGCAATATTAACATACGAGCAGCTTCTTCTAACCATGCGAGACTCCCCGGATGAGTATTTAGAGTTCCATGATGGAAGGTTCCTTGATAAGACTGTCTATTCCAGAAGACTTTCTTTATCAATTGATACGTTACTGATAGAGGCCAACCACCGCGCTAAGATGGTGTCCAAAAAAGCTTACGTACACGTGGTTGGTTTAGGTCTGGGCGTCTGGAGAGTGCACAGAATGCAAGACAAACTCTTCATGGAAACCTTCGCGGAACGTCTCACGTAAGATCTCTCTTCATACGTTCTTCATCTCCCACAAGATGGCCGCTGATCACAAACATGGCGACAAAATCGGAAACATCAAGTTACACATGGTCGACAAGGAAGGCCCCCACGTGAAATTGACAGGAGAGGACTCAGGAAAATTGCTGGTGGTCTCATACGCCTGGGACAGCAATGCCTTGCCCGGAAATGAGTTTTGGTTTGAAAGTTTGAGTAGCAGCAGCGATCCGGCAGCCGCTTGTTCGACTCAAGTCGCGGAATTGCACAACTGGCATATTAATGGGAAAGTGAGGGGGAGGAATTTAAGGGTTGCGACTTTGAAGGGATTGGTAACGTTGGATGAGTACCAGAAGATGCATGAGATTGTGTAGCTGGTGAAATAAAGAGTTTTGAGAGTGTTATTTAATTGTTTTTAAATTCCAAGTTTGGTGGGTATAGTACCTATGAAAAATATTTAGAACATGTTTTATTCAATATGGACCTTGGACAACTTTTCGGATTATTATTTGGGTCTCTGCTGGAAGTTCATAAAGTTCAAAACTTTATCAATTATTCCTTCTAAAACGTTTAATATACCGGGTGTCCCAGAAATAACTACATTAATTTTAACCAGTAGTAGAACTCATCAGTGTCAACAATTTTTCTTAATAAAATTTTGCCCTAAACCCCGTGGTTATCGAGTTAAAATTTGTGGAAGTTTTGACGTTAATTTTG
This sequence comes from Diaperis boleti, assembly GCA_963583935.1. Taxonomy (NCBI): domain Eukaryota; kingdom Metazoa; phylum Arthropoda; class Insecta; order Coleoptera; family Tenebrionidae; genus Diaperis; species Diaperis boleti. Next base: position 16,713,343 of record OY757245.1, on the reverse strand, counting down.
GTACACGCCACTGAACCCCCGAGCGGTAATAACGACACACGACAAAAAACACTCGGAATTAATTAAAACCGCTCGGCGTTAATATACAAAAAAATGCTTCCAATGCTTCTGATAATTGTGGGGCCTAATAAATAACATTCGGATTTTCGTCTGCCCGACATCGTGACAGAGACTCTCCACGCGAGAATGATGCAGCAGAGGCTTTAAGAAGACTCCAAGAGGAAGTCAACGAATTAAAGAGGCAAGCAAGCTTCAACAGGCAACGAAGCATCGTGTTTGTGGTGACACGGGCACATGAAAGTATGCTTGTGGTAGCATAAACATACATTTCTTGTGGCAGAGGGTAGTGTATATTTGGTTGCCGACATATTGTCGATGCGGACCTGCGGCAGCGTAATTTTCTCCACTCCAGACTTGGTGAATGGGGTACTATAATGTCGGACGCTAAGCTGTACTCCTGGTTAAAAGCCCTCAAATTCCCTCTTCTGCGGACCCCTTATCAGCGATTGGTACCCAGAGAACCAAGTCGGCTCACATCGGAATCAAAGGAGTTATCACTCTTAATTGGAAAATTACCTTCAATGGGCTAGGCGATAATTCTAGGCGGATGAATTTAAATTTAAAATAGTTTAATAAATTTTTGAAACAGAACATTTTAAACTGGAAGATCATGTGACCGTGACAAGATTGATTAGGCCTAACTGTTGGCTTGCAACTTTGGAAGTCAAGGACGCTTATTTTCTCATTCCAATCGACAAGGCGCACAGAAAATTTTTGAGATTTAAATTCCAAGGCGCCATCTATGAATCTATTTGCGTTAACTATGTGTTGCTTTCTTTAAACATCTACATTTGTTATTATTTTTGAGACGAGACCTACATATAATTACTAGATCAAACGCACTTACCTCAAGTGAAGTTCGATCTTGATTATAGGTAGGTCTCGTCGAAAGAAATAATCCCAACCTGCCCGTACATCAAGTCCCTATTTGCAACACATTGGCTTTAAAGAATGAGATCATGGAGGTAGTACCAGGTGGGGAGACGGCGTGGGCAGCTTATTTTTTATTCTTTTGTGCATTAAAACTGTGAGTTTGACAGGAAACGAGGTACTGCATTTGTTATTCTTTCCTTCGACGAGACCTACATATAATTAAGATCAAACTTCACATGATGTAAGTTCGATTGATCTAGTAATTATTGAATCCTCCGACTGTAAAAATTAGAATTTCTGTACGTGATAGGGATTTCATTATTGGTCTTTCAAAATTCTCCAAATTTGATTTGCGAACTTTCGGGTACTGGCGGCTTTTTGCAAAACACAATGCCCAACGTTAATGGAAATTAGGCGCACGAGAAAAAGCAGGCATCTTTTACGATAATAACTTTATAAGCGAAACTAAAATACAATACCGCGCCCGGTCAAGTTCGCCCGAATATACTGATTCTCAACAGGTAACTGATGCACCCGAGAGTGCAAAAAATTTAGAAAGTTGATAAGGACGTTGCCTTTTCCGGACAAATACAATTGATTGTCTGTAGGTCAAGTTAAAATAAATATCCATAGGCGATTGGTGAATTTGAAAGGTTCGAAAAAAGCTTAAAAAAAATTAGATTTCGAAAAAGTGGTAGATAAAAATGTTGTTATTTCGGGAACACGCTGTATATCGTGCGTTTAACAAAAAACGACGTCAAGTGGGCCGTAGTCCTGACTGACTCCATGACCCTCTTGACGTCGTTTTTTGTTGTACCCACGATATAAAGTGTGAGCAACAAAATTCGTGATCGCAGTTGGCTAAACGTATATCGGTTCTTTTACTTTACTGTTTACAATTCACATTACTCCACGACTTTTTACACAATTGTATCGATCAAGAATCGACTCAAAATTTTGGATTCAGATGCTCCTACGATCACGAATTTTGTTGCTCACTCGTTACCTCTATAACTTTTGCTTCGGTACTACTGTAATTTTTATTTCCTTATATATTCGGTTCTCTTTCTTTTTGTCAATTTCTTGTTTTCCACAAAATGTTGCCTGCCATTTCCAAAGTTTTTTCCTGATATATCATCAAATTTCTCTGTCATCTAGGTTTACTTTTTAATTCTTGCTACTTCTCTTTACCTGCAATATATATTTATTTGGATTCCTAGATTAGCAAATTGCGTCAAAAAGATGATGAAAATAATGTAAATAAAACGTAGAAAAGTGAAGAAAAGAAGCATATAAAAAAGATAAGAGGCAAAAGGGGTTGATTGGTGGATTAACATACGAAGGAAGAAAGAGCATCCAGAATTACAAAGACCAACAATTTATGGCACAGTGGTTACGAACAGGAATCACACAAGGCGAAAACAAAGGAGAAAATCAAGAAGAAGATAAAGCGGAAACTAACAGAAAACGAGAGCTATTAAATAGCCCAAAAGCAAGAAAACGATACTATCACCAGAGCAACGAAAGAGTCAAGAAGAAATGGGCTGAAAATGGAAGAGATGATGGAAAAAATGATGAATGACCTAAAATAAGTAAAAGAAGATACAAGTGAAAGCAGGAAAGAAGTGAGAGAGCTGAAGAACGACAACAGACAGCTCAGGGAAGATATGGAGGAAGTGTAGAAAGAAATAAACCAACTGAAGAATGCGAGCAATAAAAAGAGAAAAGATGGAGAGAAGATAAAATCTTCCCACAAAAGAAGACAGGACAGACTGGGTGGTGGATGTGTGACCGCCATCGTTGGTGAACGAGTTGGCACTAGCTGGATTTCAGACGTCTGTCCAGGCTTGACAGGGCTGGGTGTTTTCGGAAACCTTACAGATCGGGGGGATTGCTTGCGCCTGTCCCGCGACCGCTGTGGAAGCATCAGAGTCGGATTGTCTCGGCTCTGGAATGTAGTCTGCCTCGTGGTGGACGTCTGCGATCACCACGGACGTGTGGGAAACAAATTCGGCACCGGCGTCATCTTGGGGTATCCTCTGGATGGCGACGCATCGAGTGATGGCCTGCGTCCGGACGCTCACGGTCCGCGCACCTGGGGCAGAACTCATTTTGTTAGATCATTGACAATCGTGCTAGCTTGGTTCCCGGATGTGAAGCTGACATCCTGGTCGGGCTCGTCCGGGAAGACGATACTAGGTGGTGGCAAGATCCTCCTTGAAGTGGGTGTAGTCTTACATTTCTCCTCTCAGCCCCTCCCGTATGTCATAGATGAATCGGAGGGCGAGGGCTACGTCCTTCTCTGGGTCTGGGTTGGCATAATAGAGATACTCAGTGTAGTCTGACGACTCACATCTGACTGAAACTATGACGTTGGCCGACGCGCGCGTAACGGCGGTATCCTGAGCGCGCTTTTTTACAACGATGCCAGAATCATCCCGGTGCGACACCAGGGAGCATTTTATATTGGCTTATAACTACTTCGATGCGAAGGGCGTGGTCGACTGTGACAAGAGTTGGTGGCCGGATAGTCTCATTCGCTGCGCGATTTTTTTCTGATTGCGATAGTGAAAAAATTACTCCGCTGCGATCCCGGAAAGTTTTTTTTATATTAATGGTTTGAATTTGGGCGTAGGGTGCCCCGCATCGGCTAAGCAACGAAACAACGGCCGGCAACTCGAGGGATGGACCGAAGTTGATTTCTGAAAACGTAATTCGGCGGTTGTACTTAGATTTTGAGTTATGAAATTAAACATAAAAAAAACGTTGGTTTCAAAGTGTTAAATTTACGACCGACACTGATGTCAGTGCTGCTCAAGCGAAAGTGTGATATATTTCCAACACTTACAAAGATATCAGGTTAAAATTTAGAGTACTCGCTAATAAGACCCTTATGTGCCACTCCTGTTGATATAAAGTCTAAACTGCACATTATTAAAACTGGATTGTAACTGAAAATAAGAGACCTTTTTCTTTAAATAAATTACTATTTTTTTTTTCTTTACCCCGAATAACGAAAATCTGATAAGTAAAAGCCTTCTGACGTGTCAAGTGGACGTTATTAAGACACTTTGCACGTCATCAATTAACTATTTGTATAATCTTAAATTTGCAAACTGAATATTCCAAAAGGTGAACCAGTTGTTGCAGCCTATATAACATTAGGAGGACCCGAAATTGAGTTACAACCACCAATCTCCACCATGAAGCAGCTTTTAGTTTTCGGTTTGTGTCTTGTGTCTTGTTCTGGTGCTCTTCGTAAGTCAGTGGCTCGTCACGAACTCTGAAAAATAATCCTATTGTAATTTCAGCATCCAGTTTCAAGAAATGTAACAAGAAACGGGGAGACTTCAAGCAGTGTTTTCAAGTGGCAGTTCAAGACGCAATTCATCAGGTGACAGTTCCTTTTAAAGAGATTGGACTTCCAATTCTGGATCCCTTAGAAATTCCGGCTGTTACGGTAGCTCCCGGAAATGGTCCTGCGGCATTCGATCAGAAGTACCAGGATATGCACATTCTCGGCATCTCTCAGTGCAACTGTCCCAAGTAAGTGAAAAATTACTGAAACTGCCCTTCACTAATTAGTTTTAGTGTATTTTATGAGGGAGACACTTTGGGTGCCGATTGCACCTGTCCTTTCTTTAACACCACTTTCCACTATGAGCTCGACGGGAAAATCCTCGTAATACCGATCAAGGGTCAAGGAAAAGGATTCGTCGATATCGGTGAGTAAAACGAACGATTTCAGAGACTCTTGACTTAATTTTCATTACAGTAAATCCTAATTGCACCTTAACATTCAAGCTGGGAGACTACAAAAAGAAAGGAAAGAAGTACTTCAAGGTAGTGGAAACGAATTTCGTTATGAAACCAGAAGTAATGCATTTCAACTACGACCGCTTGTTCGAAGGTAGTGATCAGAATTTGAGCGACAACATCAACAAGGTTTTTAATGAGAACTGGAGGGCTCTGTATGAGGATATTGGTGTTAATTTTGAGAAGGTTATGGCGAACGTTTTGGAGTCTATAGTGGGCAGGGTGTTCGACAGAGTCCCAATTGCGGAACTGTTTGGAGAAGAATAAATGGTAATAATTAATTTGTAAAGCCTTTGAGTTTGATGCAAATAAAGATTTTATTACAATTGGCTGTGCGTGTAATTAACAAATAATGAAACATGAAGAATGTTACTTCAAAATAACGATCCCCTCTTTTTTAACTCTTATTCTTGATTCTTGACAAGAAATTAACTATTTTATGAAATATCTGTTTGCTTTTCTTAAAATTTAAGCTGTTTTATAAGTGATTTTTTTTTATTTATTCTTCGTTTTTTCCGACTCTTCTCTCTGTATAAGTGTCTTTGACTCTCGCTCTGTTTTTCTTTAGGGCCAGTTGCAAATCAAAAATTGTGTTTCTGTGCTTTATCATTGATTCCTTTTTGTTATTTATTTTTAATCATTTTACCTTCGTCTTGTTCCTTATTCACTCTCTTTACCTGTAGGTTGTTTCCTCCGTTAGTTTTTATATGTTTGTTGTTTTTTTAATACCTTATCTTTCATTTTGATATTCCTTAAATTTAATTCTTTGTTATTCTCTTTGATACAAACTTTTTCGCTGAATGAACAAACTGGAACAGTTGCGGGAACAAGAAACGCTGTCTAAAAAAAGCCATCACTCGTTAATTATTTGATACATTAAAGATCGTCCAGTCATTGTCCCTACAGATCATCCTGGACTACTTTACAATAACCAAACCCATGTCAATCTTGTCTTTAATGCAGTATGGGGTTGCGCGTTGTCCTGTTGGAAATCCTTTAATCGCCGAATATATGGTAACAAAATTGAGCGTAGCACAATGTCGATATAAAGTTGTGTTGGTTACGGGTTGTGTACTGTAGTGAACGCTAGTGGAACGCTATTATAAAGCTGAAATTGAAGCACGAGCTAAATGTTTATTTAAATTCATGTTGACAGTTTTTTAGAAATTAGAATTATGTTGCTGTAACTATAGTAATGTAGTTAACTAGATTTACTACATTCGCCCCCTTTTTTGAGGACAACAATAAAGGTTCAACCAATCCAAATTGTTATCGCTTGGTGACATCACACCACCACCTGACGTCACACTATCCGAATTGAAAGAGAAAAGTACTGTGTTTCCCCGAAAATATCCCATTGAAAGTGTCCATTGCCACCAACTGTCCGAGAAAAATATACCCGACGAAGTACTCGAGAAGAACACAAACTCGACCTATCCGGTTATGCACGAACACGCCCTTTTTTGTGTTCAGTTTTTTTGGAGCATGAAAAGAAATTTGGAAATCGGAAGTTTTACAAGGGCATGACCTTGGTGAACTTAATTGATCGGCTGTTGAACAAAAGAGCTGTTTCTTTTGTTGGGGTACACGACTACTACCTGTTGATTGATGGTAGCACCGGCGCTGAAGGCTGGGAGAGTGTTGGAACTAAAAAGGAAGTTCCACCACTAACTGTTAAGAACTGTCTGAGCTATGACGAAATGAAGTTATCAGCATTGTTGTCGGTGTCTTCACACACAGTCTTTATTAACGATGGTGCTCGAAACAATCGGGGGGTGTACGAAGAGGACAGGAGCAAAGTTGAAGAAGATGGAGTCGTAATTGGGTTGATTGGTCCCCGTTTGCCTAAGAAGTATGTCATGGAACACCGCGACGTTATAATAACTGCAGATCAAAATGTGCCACGGTTTGGTTATGGACAGTTTTTCGCCCCGACTCTTCAAGGGCAGTTCTTGAATTTCTACGGTCGGGCAATATTAACATACGAGCAGCTTCTTCTAACCATGCGAGACTCCCCGGATGAGTATTTAGAGTTCCATGATGGAAGGTTCCTTGATAAGACTGTCTATTCCAGAAGACTTTCTTTATCAATTGATACGTTACTGATAGAGGCCAACCACCGCGCTAAGATGGTGTCCAAAAAAGCTTACGTACACGTGGTTGGTTTAGGTCTGGGCGTCTGGAGAGTGCACAGAATGCAAGACAAACTCTTCATGGAAACCTTCGCGGAACGTCTCACGTAAGATCTCTCTTCATACGTTCTTCATCTCCCACAAGATGGCCGCTGATCACAAACATGGCGACAAAATCGGAAACATCAAGTTACACATGGTCGACAAGGAAGGCCCCCACGTGAAATTGACAGGAGAGGACTCAGGAAAATTGCTGGTGGTCTCATACGCCTGGGACAGCAATGCCTTGCCCGGAAATGAGTTTTGGTTTGAAAGTTTGAGTAGCAGCAGCGATCCGGCAGCCGCTTGTTCGACTCAAGTCGCGGAATTGCACTACTGGCATATTAATGGGAAAGTGAGGGGGAGGAATTTAAGGGTTGCGACTTTGAAGGGATTGGTAACGTTGGATGAGTACCAGAAGATGCATGAGATTGTGTAGCTGGTGAAAAAAAGAGTTTTGAGAGTGTTGTTTAATTGTTTTTAAATTCCAAGTTTGGTGGGTATAGTACCTATGAAAAATATTTAGAACATGTTTTATTCAATATGGACCTTGGACAACTTTTCGGATTTTTATTTGGGTCTCTGCTGGAAGTTCATAAAGTTCAAAACTTTATCAATTATTCCTTCTAAAACGTTTAATATACCGGGTGTCCCAGAAATAACTACATTAATTTTAACCAGTAGTAGAACTCATCAGTGTCAACAATTTTTCTTAATAAAATTTTGCCCTAAACCCCGTGGTTATCGAGTTAAAATTTGTGGAAGTTTTGACGTTAATTTCGGTACACGCCACTGAACCCCCGAGCGGTAATAACGACACACGACAAAAAACACTCGGAATTAATTAAAACCGCTCGGCGTTAATATACAAAAAAATGCTTCCAATGCTTCTGATAATTGTGGGGCCTAATAAATAACATTCGGATTTTCGTCTGCCCGACATCGTGACAGAGACTCTCCACGCGAGAATGATGCAGCAGAGGCTTTAAGAAGACTCCAAGAGGAAGTCAACGAATTAAAGAGGCAAGCAAGCTTCAACAGGCAACGAAGCATCGTGTTTGTGGTGACACGGGCACATGAAAGTATGCTTGTGGTAGCATAAACATACATTTCTTGTGGCAGAGGGTAGTGTATATTTGGTTGCCGACATATTGTCGATGCGGACCTGCGGCAGCGTAATTTTCTCCACTCCAGACTTGGTGAATGGGGTACTATAATGTCGGACGCTAAGCTGTACTCCTGGTTAAAAGCCCTCAAATTCCCTCTTCTGCGGACCCCTTATCAGCGATTGGTACCCAGAGAACCAAGTCGGCTCACATCGGAATCAAAGGAGTTATCACTCTTAATTGGAAAATTACCTTCAATGGGCTAGGCGATAATTCTAGGCGGATGAATTTAAATTTAAAATAGTTTAATAAATTTTTGAAACAGAACATTTTAAACTGGAAGATCATGTGACCGTGACAAGATTGATTAGGCCTAACTGTTGGCTTGCAACTTTGGAAGTCAAGGACGCTTATTTTCTCATGTCAATCGACAAGGCGCACAGAAAATTTTTGAGATTTAAATTCCAAGGCGCCATCTATGAATCTATTTGCGTTAACTATGTGTTGCTTTCTTTAAACATCTACATTTGTTATTATTTTTGAGACGAGACCTACATATAATTACTAGATCAAACGCACTTACCTCAAGTGAAGTTCGATCTTGATTATAGGTAGGTCTCGTCGAAAGAAATAATCCCAACCTGCCCGTACATCAAGTCCCAATTTGCAACACATTGGCTTTAAAGAATGAGATCATGGAGGTAGTACCAGGTGGGGAGACGGCGTGGGCAGATTATTTTTTTATTCTTTTGTGCATTAAAACTGTGAGTTTGACAGGAAACGAGGTACTGCATTTGGTATTCTTTCCTTCGACGAGACCTACATATAATTAAGATCGAACTTCACTTGATGTAAGTTCGATTGATCTAGTAATTATTGAATCCTCCGACTGTAAAAATTAGAGTTTCTGTACGTGATAGGGATTTCATTATTGGTCTTTCAAAATTCTCCAAATTTGATTTGCGAACTTCCGGGTACTGGCGGCTTTTTGCAAAACACAATGCCCAACTTTAATGGAAATTAGGCGCACGAGAAAAAGCAGGCATCTTTTACGATAATAACTTTATAAGCGAAACTAAAATACAATACCGCGCCCGGTCAAGTTCGCCCGAATATACTGATTCTCAACAGGTAACTGATGCACCCGAGAGTGCAAAAAATTTAGAAAGTTGATAAGGACGTTGCCTTTTCCGGACAAATACAATTGATTGTCTGTAGGTCAAGTTAAAATAAATATCCATAGGCGATTGGTGAATTTGAAAGGTTCGAAAAAAGCTTAAAAAAAATAGATTTCGAAAAAGTGGTAGATAAAAATGTTGTTATTTCGGGAACACGCTGTATATCGTGCGTTTAACAAAAAACGACGTCAAGTGGGCCGTAGTCCTGACTGACTCCATGACCCTCTTGACGTCGTTTTTTGTTGTACCCACGATATAAAGTGTGAGCAACAAAATTCGTGATCGCAGTTGGCTAAACGTATATCGGTTCTTTTACTTTACTGTTTACAATTCACATTACTCCACGACTTTTTACACAATTGTATCGATCAAGAATCGACTCAAAATTTTGGATTCAGATGCTCCTACGATCACGAATTTTGTTGCTCACTCGTTATCTCTATAACTTTTGCTTCGGTACTACTGTAATTTTTATTTCCTTATATATTCGGTTCTCTTTCTTTTTGTCAATTTCTTGTTTTCCACAAAATGTTGCCTGCCATTTCCAAAGTTTTTTCCTTATATATCATCAAATTTCTCTGTCATCTAGTGTTCAGACTACCTGAACCCATAGTTGTGTTGTGGGTGGTGTGTAATTTGGTTTTACTGTAATTTAAATTTTATTGTGATGCGCATATGTCAGATGGCGCTGAAAACGTTTCTAACGGCGGACTGGACCGCCAGGGTTGGGCGAGGGAGCCAGTCATATTTGAGATTCGACCTTAAGTCGTGGCCAAGTGAACACCTCCACACCACGACACTCCGACTAACGTTATTAAAAATTTGTAGTGTGTAAATAAATTGTGTGAGACCGCTTAAAGAGTCTTATTTTTACGTGCTGCATATAACATCTAGGTTTACTTTTTAATTCTTGCTACTTCTCTTTACCTGCAATATGTATTTATTTGGATTCCTAGATTAGCGAATTACGTCAAAAAGATGATGAAAATAAAGTAAATAAAACGTAGAAAAGTGAAGAAAAGAAGCATATAAAAAAGATAAGAGGAAAAAGGGGTTGATGGGTGGATTAACATTCGAAGGAAGAAAGAGCATCCAGAATTACAAAGACCAACAATTTATGGCAGTGGTTACGAACAGGAATGACACAAGGCGAAGACATAGGAGAAAATCAAGAAGAAGATAAAGCGGAAACTCACAGAAAACGAGAGCTATTAAATAGCCCAAAAGCAAGAAAAGGATACGATCACCAGAGCAGCGACAGAATCAAGAAGAAATGGGCTGAAAATGGAAGAGATGATGGAAAAAATGATAAATGACCTAAAATAAGTAAAAGAAGATGCAAGTGAAACCAGGACAGAAATGATAGCGCTGAAGAACGACAACAGACACCTCAGGGAAGATATGGAGGAAGTGAAGAAAGAAATGAACCAAATGAAGAAGGCGAGCAATAAAAAGAGAAAAGATGGAGAGAAGATAAAATCTTCCCACAAAAGAAGATAGGACAGACTGGGTGGTGGATGTGTGACCGCCATCGTCGATGAACGAGTTGGCACTAGCTGGATTTCAGTCATCTGTCCAGGCTTGACCAGGGGTGTTTTCGGAAACCTTACAGATCGGGGGCTGCAGGATTGCTTGCGCCTGTCCCGCGACCGCTGTGGAAGCATCAAAGTCGGATTGTCTTGACTCTGGAATGTAGTCTGCCTCGTGGTGGACGTCTGCGATCACCACGGACGTGTGGGAAACAAATTCGGCACCGGCGTCATCTTGGGATGTCCTCTGGATGGCGACGCATCGAGTGGTGGCCTGCGTCCGGACGCTCACGGTCGGCATACCTGGGGCAGAACTCATTTTGTTAGATCATTGACAATCGTGCTTGCTTGGTTCCCGGGTGTGAAGCTGACATCCTGGTCGGACTCGTCTGGGAAGACGATACTAGGTGGTGGCACGATCTCCAGGTGACCTCCTTGAAGTGGGTGTAGTCTTCCATTTCTAGCGAGGGCTACGTCTTTCTCTGGGTCTGGGTTGGCATAATAGAGGTACTCAGTGCAGTCTGACGACTCACATCTGACTCTTGCAGCTGAGCGGAGCTTCTTTCTTGTTTATAGAGACATTGTAAGGGAGACGATGACGTTTGCCGACACGCGTGTAACGGCGGTATCTTGAGAGCGTTTTTTACACCGATGCCAGAATCATCCCGATGCGACACCGGGAAGCATTTTATATTGGCTTATAACTACTTCGATGCGAAGGGCGTGGTCGGCTGTGACAAGGGTCGGTGGCCGGGGTGGTCGTAGCGGCTCCCGGATAGTCTCATTCGCTGCGCGATTTTTTCGGAAAGTTTTTTTTTTTATATTAATGGCTTGAATTTGGGCGTAGGGTGCCCCGCATCGGCTAAGCAACGAAACAACGGCCGACAGCTCGAGGGATGGACCAAAGTTGATTTCTGAAAACGTAATTCGGCGATTGTACTTAGTTTTTGAGTTATGAAATTAAACATAAAAAATCGTTAGTTTCAAAATGTTAAATTTACGACCGAAGTCTAAACTGCACATTATTAAAACTGGATTATAACTAAAAATAAGAGACGTTTTTCCTTAAATAAATTACTAATTTTTTCTTTCCTTTTTACCCCGAATAACGAAAATCTGATAAGTAAAAGCCTTCTGACGTGTCATATGCGTCAATTAAGTGCTGTATCAGTTGATAGTAAATGAATTGTAAAAAAAGCAAAGTGGACGTTATTAAGACACTTTGCACGTCATCAATTAACTATTTGTATAATCTTAAATTTGCAAACTGAATATTCCAAAAGGTGAACCAGTTGTTGCAGCCTATATAACATTAGGAGGACCCGAAATTGAGTTACAACCACCAATCTCCACCATGAAGCAGCTTTTAGTTTTCGGTTTGTGTCTGGTGTCTTGTTCTGGTGCTCTTCGTAAGTCAGTGGGTCGTCACGAAATCTGAAAAATAATCCTATTGTAATTTCAGCATCCAGTTTCAAGAAATGTAACAAGAAACGGGGAGACTTCAAGCAGTGTTTTCAAGTGGCAGTTCAAGACGCAATTCATCAGGTGACAGTTCCTTTTAAAGAGATTGGACTTCCAATTCTGGATCCCTTAGAAATTCCGGCTGTTACGGTAGCTCCCGGAAATGGTCCTGCGGCATTCGATCAGAAGTACCAGGATATGCACATTCTCGGCATCTCTCAGTGCAACTGTCCTAAGTAAGTGAAAAATTACTGAAACTGCCCTTCACTAATTAGTTTTAGTGTATTTTATGAGGGAGACACTTTGGGTGCCGATTGCACCTGTCCTTTCTTTAACACCACTTTCCACTATGAGCTCGACGGGAAAATCCTCGTAATACCGATCAAGGGTCAAGGAAAAGGATTCGTCGATATCGGTGAGTAAAACGAACGATTTCAGAGACTCTTGACTTAATTTCCATTACAGTAAATCCCAATTGCACCTTAACATTCAAGCTGGGAGACTACAAAAAGAAAGGAAAGAAGTACTTCAAGGTAGTGGAAACGAATTTCGTTATGAAACCAGAAGTAATGCATTTCAACTACGACCGCTTGTTCGAAGGTAGTGATCAGAATTTGAGCGACAACATCAACAAGGTTTTTAATGAGAACTGGAGGGCTCTGTACGAGGATATTGGTGTTAATTTTGAGAAGGTTATGGCGAACGTTTTGGAGTCTATAGTGGGCAGGGTGTTCGACAGAGTCCCAATTGCGGAACTGTTTGGAGAAGAATAAATGGTAATAATTAATTTGTAAAGCCTTTGAGTTTGATGCAAATAAAGATTTTATTACAATTGGCTATGCGTGTAATTAACAAATGAAACATGAAGAACGTTAATTCAAAATAACGGTCCTCTATTTTATAACTCTTATTCTTGATGTAACAAGAAATTAATTATTTCATGAAATATCTGCTTGAAATTTGAGCTATTTTATAGCCAACTTGACGGAAAATGATTTATAATCACCCTGTATTATTGCCATTCTATGCGCACTATGCCGCTTTTTTCCCTGATTTAAATATATGGATCTATTTAAATATGTCTAATTGTAAGCTCTTTGAGCACTAATGATATAAGACCTCATTTATTTTCGAAAAACGAAGAGGTAGGTATGATTTACAATCCACATAAGTAATTGTGTTCTTTAGTATCAAGTTTCTTAGTTGGTAGTTCGTATTTCCTGGTTTTTAGATTACCAATTCCTTAGTTCTTAGTTTCATAGATTCTAGTTCCTAAATTTGCAACATTGAAATCTGGTAATTTAATTTGGAATTAAATCAATTTACATTTATTTAGAAGAAGAATTTTGACATAGCTACTGGATGTTTGAATTCATTATAAAGACGCTGTATATTCAGAGAAGCTAAATAAAATAACGTCTATTTTAATTTAAAGGTACTGTTACGGTTTTCCATCCACACGAAACTTAAATACCGTACACTGGAACAGCGAGTTCCACAGTCCCGTAAGACCACCCTGTGCGTTGTTTTAACATGGTTAAACAACAACTGTCGGTGGTGAAGCCAAACTGATATGTCAATATAGTCTAGTGACATCAAGAGAGTGTTATTGAGCCTCCTTCAGCGAACTAGAAGGTTTGGTGTACAACCTGGACAAACGACACTATAGGTTGTAACAGTACTTATCAAGAACTAATAAAGAACACATACTGTAATAATTATTTTCATGATTGTGGTACCTATTCTGATTACATAATTTTTTTTTTCAAGAATTGCTAATTAGAAAAAAAAACAATCACGGCGTGAGCTTAACTTCGAATTTTCTCTTTTTAAAAAGTAATTAATTAATTAACCTTCATTAAACACTACGCACAAAAAACTTGTTTCCATATTTTGTGTTACTACCATGAGAACCAGTTTAGACCAATTACATGGTTTCCTACTTTGTTCTAACAATCTAACATTATTTATTCTAATATTAGAGTGCTGTATTATCCTTTCAGGCTAATGTTTTTTTTTACTTTATTTAATCATGTGAGTCTATGTCTGCAAAATGTCGTATTGCACGTGGCATTCCTATTCATATTTTGAATATTTAAACGGTAGTTTAGCCCTTCGTTTTCGAAAAATAATAACAATGTTGATGGTTCAATTTTATATCTAAAATGAAAACAAACATGAATGGGCAAAATATACATAAACGTTTCCACTGTAAACAAAGTGTGCTGTGGTTAGGTAATCATGTTTGACCTTCAGCTTGGATGAGTCTTATATTGGGCCAAAGTGCACTTTATTGAATGAAACATTCAGGAGTCAAATTTATTATCAATTAAGATTTAATTGACCATTTCAGTTTTTTAAATAAAATTCGATGACATTGTATGGATAATAATAATAATTAATTTACAAAAAAATTTAGTGCTTTTTATTACGAAATTAAGATTGCTACTGACGTCTTTTAGATTAACTTTTTAAGCGACTAATTAAGGATATAATAGATACTTTTAGCTCTTTATTGTCTTCATGAGCATCTCAATCAAAAATTTAGAAAGAAACGCTTTCTCAAGGGAGACCCTCTGCAGATATTTTTTTGTATTTTGTTGGGGTTCTGAAAAGTCTCTTATCTTTATATTGTTTAAGATTTCGATTTCTCGTCGTTCGCTTGTAACCGACATCGTAACTATTTTCGACACCGGAAAGTCAAATTTGATATTTAGTGTTTTTGCTTGTGGATGTTGGTAGCCTCGTTTCGCCTCGTTGCGTTTTGCGCCCGCTAGATGTCATCCCGTCGCGATTGTTCCAAAATGGCTTCCAAATAAAACGTTGCGTCACTGTTTATTTTATTGTTTGTCCACATAGGTTTTGAATCAACAGATAGACCAAATAGCAGTCATTTTTGGAGTTGCTTATTGCAATACTGTTTTCGAGATTTTATACGGTCCCAATCGTGCAAACCTGCTCTCTGGGGTCATTTGTCAAACGGGGGTCGTTTTCGAACTTGCGGGCTTCAGGGTATTACGAAGTGGAGTTACTGTTAACTTCTGAGCCAAACTTAGGTTGGAGTTTGCGGCGTGGTTTTCGAGCTACTAATAAATTTCTTGCTTCACAAATACTTAAAATACTTAACAACCAAAAGAATAGTCTCCGAGAGAAGTGGATGATGTATGAATCATTTATGAAGACCCGATAGTTATAAGTTGAAAATTGCAGTAAAGCAATAAATTCACAAAAAAAAACTACCTTCAACACAAGGTTTTATTTATGTAATAATGGCGAATCAAAGCTGAGTATTTTACAGTCTAAATTCCGAGAGAGCAAATGCAGAAGACATCTAAAATCTAAGTTATGTCGATTTCGTTATTAACCGAACAAATCATCCACAGACACTTTGGCCAACATCCTACCGACAACATGATGAAAAATAATCCTATACATCTCATCGTAACCACCCTTGACATCCCCAAACAGCACCTCCCAGTTCTCATTAAACACGTCGTTCAGATCATCACTGGTGGTCTTATCAGCTCCCAGTAAGTTCGCATAGTGAAAATGCATCTTACCCGGCTGCATACTAAACACGTCCTTCTTTATTTTGTAGTGATCTTTGCCTTTCTTTTTATATTCTTCCAATTCGATCACCAGCGAACAACTCGTTCGTGCTAAAAGTCACTCTTGTCAGTTTTGCAAAACCCAACACCGAGAAACTTTACCCAGCGTGGCATTTCCCGGCCCTGACCCAGAAAATGGTATGCCCAAGATTCGCCCATCGAACTCGTACTGAAAATCGGCATGGATTTCCGGACAAACACAATCGAGGGTCAATGTTTTGGTGTCAAAGTTCATGCTGTTGAATCAGTGGCATCATTCCTTTCAAATTAGAGACAATACTCACTTCACGTCAGCGCAGATACACTTGCTCCATCCAAACACTGTCATGTTAATAAATTTTTGGGTGAAGCCCACGGAACCACTTCCGGGACTGATTACAGCCAAGGGGATTTCCATGGGGTCAACACTAGCTAAACCGATACGTTTAAACGGCACTGTTAGCTGGCGTATGGCGTCTTGGACAGCATTTTTGAAACACTCGTTGAAGTCGTTTTGGTTCCTTTTGCATTTTTGGAAGCTTGGGGCTAAAAATGATTATTGTAAAATTAGTAACACAATGGGAACAATATCCTACGAAGTGCAGATTCGCAACACACCAGCAACAGTGCAAGAGTTAAAAGTGTCGCATTCATGGCGAGGAGTGCATTGATATTGACCATCCTCTTCGTTTTATGCATCTAAGAGCTTGTTGACCTTTTGAAAAAAAGGCAATACGATTAAAAAGCAGGACCGGGACTAGACGATAAAGATGTCTCGGCAAATATTTTATTTGTTTACAAGTTGGTTTTACTAATTGGGCAGTTCCCACAAGAGTAGCAAAATTATCGTTTTTATACAGTATGGCCAATTAACTTTATTATCTAATGGGCTGTCGGTTCTCGACGTTGAAAGCAATCCTTTTGTTTTGTTTTAAATATTACTTGCATTCATAGAACGAGAATCTTAAAAAGTTCTTGTAAAGTCTTTACCGAACTAGTAAGGTAAATTATTTCCCTCGTTACAATACATCTCAACATGCGGTGCAAACAAGTGAAGGAATCACCCTGACCTTCGCCGGCGCCGGCCTGGCCATAAATACAAACAAGCGATTCAAGTTTATTCCAGCAGAGGGACCTACTTGTCACCGCACACGACTAGTAGACGTGTTCAGACTGCATATACAGTCTGGTGAGAAAGTAAGGAACAAAATTTATATTTAATGTTTTTAAAAATATTAAATAAAAATTAATAAAATTTTTACTTATGACGTCATCCATTTCTCCACAATTACATCATTATTGTTTTTTTCATTGATAACCCCATTTTTTGCTGTTTTTTAACTACTAAAATGTGGGTGTAAAAAAATTGGTACCTTAGATAACTATTTTTTTGTTTAGGCCAAGAGATAAGGGTTTATTTTCTAATAGTGCTTCCATCATGTCAGCGGTTCTCAATCGGTTTTCGCGTAAATTTTAAGGCCATATATTTTGGGCTTTTTTTACAGTTAGATTTTTTAAATTTTTCTAGGTCTCTAAGGACTATCACCTAAGGACTATCGGCCTTGGTCTTCCTTCCTTCATACTTCATTCCCTTATTTTAATGTCCTTAATATTTATTATTACTATTTGATTTGAAGTTTTCACCCTTTATATTTTATTTTTAGGATTAAAAGACTCGAATGATTTTATTTGCATTGACCCTAAAATTATTAAATAATAATAATTGTAACAACTAATAAATAATGGCGACCTTCACAAGATGATTCGTTTGATCATGTGATTGATTATATATGCACATTACCCTAAGATCATTTAATAATTTAACAACAGAGGGTACTACAGTTACTCGTTTACTGATCTACGGGCTAGGTGCAACATATAATCAATGTCGACCTTCACAAGGAAAGTTCGTGTGATAAACAAACTGAATACGCATTAATCCTTTTTCAAACTACTAGTAATAAATTTGTGTTGTTTGTTGAGCCCGTCACAACCTTCCCATTACTTTGACTGTACATCAATGCTGCATTAGAGAGTCATAAAATGTTCAATTTGCGTCGTTATGTAGTGTAAATTAATTGCGATTCCGATATAAACAAATAAAACAGGTTCAGTTCTCAGTACCTATATAAAAGATTGTTCAAATAATTATTACAAATTAATAGTAGCTCATAATGCGCATGTGGGGCGTCTTAATCAACGTCTTCGTGGTCATTAGTGTTTCCACTTCGGCACATCTCCGTAAGAGCACCCTGTAGCAAATCTACATTATTAATTTGCAATTTCAGCATCAACTTTCCAGAAATGCGATAACACCAAGTCCGATTTTGAAGAATGTTTGGGTAAGGCAGCCGAGAATGCTCTGGGTCAACTCACCAAACCCATGAAGGAAGTCGGGTTGCCCAGCATCGACCCGTTGGAAGTCCCATCGATGAGCATCTCTCCTGGGAGTGGTCCGACCAATTTCCAACAAGATTTCACCAACATGAAGCTCTATGGATTTTCCAAGGGCAAATTTTCCAAGATCAGGTCTAGATTCACTCTGTCAAACCACCCTTAATTTACTGACTTTTTAGTGTTGATTTTGATAAAAAGGTTATCAAGTTTGACTGCACGTTTGACGAGATCAAAATGGATACCCATTATAAGTTTGAGGGGAAAGTGCTGGTACTACCCTTGTATGGAGAAGGACCCGGATTAATCACTCTTGGTTAGTTTTTTTTTTTCGATTTTACTCCATTTTAGTCCACCGTTTCAGACGGGTTAGTGTTCTCTTTTACTTACAATTTCGAAGAATACGAAAAGAACGGTGTGAAACACTTCAAGATTGTGGCTAGCGACCTGAAAATGAAGCCAAGCAAGATGCATTTCAAACTGGACAACTTGTTCAATGGCGACAAGAATTTGGGCGACAGCATCAACAAGGTGTTGAACGACAACTGGCAGGCAATATTCGAAGATGTGCAAGGAAGCTACGAACAGGCCTTTAACGCAATTTTCAAGAGCATTTTTGACAGGTTTTTGGAAAGGGTGCCCATATCCGAGATTTTTTAGTATGTATAGTGTTAAGAATGATGTTGTGTTGTTAAAAATATAGATTTTATGAAGCTGTTTTGTTTATTATTTTATGAAGGGTTTCCAGTTTGTAATATGTTTACAACTTTACATTGTTGTTTTCTTTCTCAATGCTCCAGTGTCAATATTGTAAACTGTTACTCAATTCCTCAAAATGTATATTCTTTTTTGTTTTTGATCTCAGTCTAATATTCTTCGGTTTCTCTAACACTCTATTTTTATATATTTCCCAATACTTTATTTCTATTTTTTTTTTCTTATTTATTTACATAAAAAAATATGTACATAATCGGGGGTAACTAACTAGATTACAAATTCGAGACCCCAGATTTTTAAACAACAAGGATGTTTTGATTGTGTCGAAGGGGGCGCAAAGGGGGCCCCATGTAGAAGGGGCAAAGTCCCCGGAGCCCCGATCGTCGGGTGTTTTGAAGTGATGTGAGAGTAATAGTCTCCATTAAAAGTTGTTTTCTATTTTACACTCCTAGATGTACTCACCTCCGAAGGGATTAATAACAACCCTAAATATAGTTTTACAAGTACCGATACAAACAGTTTTGTCCTTCGGTCAGATTTTCCGCCCAACTTACAGAAAAAACTTATAATGTGAGCTCCGGTAACAATTGAACATTTTGTCCTGGATCTATGGCAACGGTGTTATTTGTTTGTTTAATTCAGTTGTGACGCATAACTCACACTGGTTGTGAAATACTTTTAATGGGCTGTTTTCAGTAATTGGTACGTATTATGTACGTGCCAATATGTTATTACCCGTAGCATGGTCCCATTCCGCGCAAATACGTAGTTTTAGATTTTTAGAATACAAATTAACAGACAGGGGGAGTGTGAGGTCAGTGCTGCTTGACATCTCCACGAGAGCCCCCTTCTTTACCACAGCGACGGAACGTCCATTTAGGCCCGAAAGCCCTGGCCGAAGCCCTGGTACTGCCGACGTCGCACTACCTCCTGGGACCACAGCTCCCTTCTGGGGACCCGGCGACACCCCTCGCCCCTTTGCATCAATGTATATTCAAATTATGGATTCGTACTTTTAGTTTGATCTAAATCAAATATGTGGTATATCAATTTACCATAAGATTTTAAATAGGGAGTTTATTTTGCCCTCGGGCAGAATCGTTGAAATAAACGTCTAATTATAGTGAAGTGGACAAAAAATTTAGTCTTTTTTTACCACTATTTGTCATGGATTTACAGAAAATAAATTGGAAATAAATAAATTTAAAAAATAAGAACGTAATTAAACACTGTGTTGCAGCCGTTTCAGATCTTCAATACATGGAAACCACTGGGGTAACAGTAACCACAGCGAATGGGCCACTCCGCCTGTTTGCATGTTACAACCGCCCGCAGCCGACTTTCAGACTTCTCGAAGACGATCTGCGGGAACGGGTGGATGGTGACATTCCAGCAGGCGACTTCAATGCCAAGCACCTGGATTGGCGCAGCCGATCGACAAACCTGGATTGGCGCAGCCGACCTACCATAACAACCAAACAGAAGTCCCCGACACTCTTAACATCGCCATCGTCAAGAACGTCGCCCACCAGATTGAGCTCTCGGTGGGCGCAGAACGCAGCTCGGATAACAGCGTCGTCTTGATGCACATCGGGACGGAAGCCAACGACCCAGTTGAGAGGCACTGTGAGTCAACTTCGGAGATTTTTCACAAATCTTGGATGCCGAAGGAATCGACGCCGCAATCGAAGTCTTCGAGAACAAGATCAACAACGCGCTGACGGAAGCGAGCGAAGAACTCACGCAGATGCCATCTCAAGGGCGCACGATTCCGTATCGAATCATGAATCTGATTCGTGAGAAAAACCGAGCGAGAAGAAGAGCTCGGCGCAGCGGCCTTGCTGCAGACAGAACTGCAGCAAACAGACTTCAATGGGAAGTCAGACTAGCACTTCGAGAGTTCAGAAACGAACGACCGCAAACCTCTCCCCCCAATCCACAGAAGCAACGGCGTCGTTTTCATGGACGAAAACAAAGCCGAAAATTTCGCCGACAGTCTGGAACTGCAATGCAGAGTCAATCTCCAGAACGCTGACTTTGACCATCTTGAAGAAGTGGAAGAACAAGTCCGGGAAATCATCGATGAAGTCCCTGAAGCAGAAATCCCTCCCACAAATCCAATCGAAATCCGACACATCCTCCAAAATCTGAAGCTGAAGAAAGCCCCAGGACGTCAGCAACAGGACGCTGAAAGAACTCCAAGACGGCGCCGTCGATGCCTTGGTTTGTATTTGCAATGCAATTCTCAAACACAGATTCTATCCAGATAGATGGAAACGCGGGACGGTGATTTTCATTCCGCAGCCCGGGAAGGATCCAAAATTCCCACAGAACCACAGGCCAATCAGCCTGCTCTCAGCAGCGGGGAAAGTGGCGGAAAGAGTCATACAGAAGAGACTCACCCACTGCATCAAGATGACCAACACCCTCCCAGACGAACAATTTGGATTCCGTCCGAAACACTCCACCACCGACCAACTCCTCCGAGTCGTAGAATACGCCGCCACCGGGATCGAGCGAAAGCAAGTGACCGGTGCTGTTTTTCTCGACGTAACCAAGGCCTTCGACACAGTCTGGCACGATGGACTTGTTTTCAAGCTCGAATTCTACACGACATCGAAGCGGGCGTCCCCCAGGGATCCGTCCTCTCTCCAACCCTGTACGCGGCCTTCACCGCGGACATCCCAAAGACCGCAAACACCACGTTCGCCATCTACGCAGACGACACAGCAATCCTCACCAAATCAAGATAGCCTTGGCTGGCGACCCGCTACCTGCAGGAAGCCATCGTCAAGCTCAAAGACTGGTGCCAGAAATGGATGATCGACGTCAACTCAAAGAAGAGCACAGCCCTCCTCGTGACACGCCGACTTGTCCAACCAGAGGGAGAAATCGAGATGTTTGACCGGGTCATCCCCTGGGCCAACCAGAGAAAATACCTAGGTGTCACCTAGGCAAACTCTCCTCGCTGGTCTGCAGGCGCAATAAGATGTCGGTAAAGAACAATAATTGTTAATTTACAGCACAATCGTTCGTCCGACTTTAACATATGCTTCGGCGGCTTGGACACACGCCCCCTCGAAGACAAACATGTGTAAGTTGCAGGTCCTCCAGAACAAATTCCTCCGCTAAGCTTTCGACACTCCATGGTTCGTCAGAAACGAACAACTCCACCGAGAGGGCGGACTCCCGCTGCTGAAGGAGTTCCTCCACGAAATCGCCGTTCAGATAACCAAAAAGGCTGTAGTGGACCATCGAGAAGAAAGCGGCCCAGAATGGCGCTACTAGAAGAGTGACTGACCCTTCCATTTGGGACACCCTTTAGGTACTAACCTCTCTTACAGGAACCAGGATTAGGTGAAACCCCTTTTTTTTTCTTCAGCGAGGACGCTGGGGGGACTCTTTAAATGATCACCAGGTCGAACAAGATGGACAACGCAGAAACCGCCCTGGTACAGCAAGAAAACTCCAGCGGATCGTCCACCATAGGCGAGCCCTCGACCATGGAGAAGGTGGAGACGACTCTGCTACACATAACCACACAAATGGCCACCCTGTAGGCGGTGATCATGAATTCAAGCGCCAACGCCAACCAAGGGTCAACCTCCACCAGCGAATCTCCAGCCATCGTCCTACCCACCATAAAACCAGAGCACGAGTAGAATATTTTCAAGGGGGCCCAGAAGAAGACCCGGAGAAGTTCATCCAAGACCTCAGCGAATATTTTGTCAAGGTCGGCACCCGGATGACGGAGACAACAACCCCCAGCTCGACAACGCCGGTCTTCACCGAGTACGGGAGAGGCAACGCCTGCGCAGGGAAGCGCAATGTCGCCGCTAAGCGACCGCCCAGACGTAAGACAGCGCCACAGCATCTAGAGGTCCATACCTGGGGGTTGAGCTACCTACCAGGTGCGTCTCCAGGTGGCGGATAGGAGAATGGGTAAGAGTCTCTGACTCTGCCTAGTGGGGGGTTAGTAGGGAGGTCCGGGATCTAAACCCCCCGCTGTGCTGAACGAAAGCCCCTCGCCGCGGACCAGCTCGTGACGCATACCGTAAACCGCCTGTCTGCCGACAGGGGGCACGGGGGCTGGTCTTAAGTGACTGGCCGCGTGGATGAAGTACCACTATAAAAACTTCCCCATGCAACATGGTGACTGGTGTTGCAGGTGCATAAACAGTCACCCACGTGTTTGTGCCGTGCGTGGCGACCCGTGCGGGTGGATGAAAGGATCCTGGTGGTTGAGCATGATCTTGGCTACGGCCTTGGGAGGGCAACACGCCACTTTGGCCCGGATTTCACCCTAGACGGGCGGTCGAGACTAACCCACCTCGATCAATCGGCTGTGTCGTCCCGTCAGAGGGCCGACGGGGTGAGCCCTTGGGGAGCATTGGGGCATGCAACTGCGTGTGCAACAACCTCCTGGGGGCTATATCTCTCGAGTATCCCTGGCGTCGAAGCTCGGCGTCCCCATATGGGACTCCGTGGTGGGTGGGGAGCTTGGGAGATGAAGTAAAAAATCCCGGTATGGAGAATAAAAACAACTCCAACCAGGGACCGCAGGGTCCCAAAAAGAAGCTGCAGAGGCAGAGACGTGAAGGCGCCATCCCTGCAGCAACACCAAGAGCTGATATAGGAGCAACCGGACGCCCCACGGGGCAGACGACACCTTCGGGTGGAGCAGAACCGTCGACGTCCGGTGTGGCGACTACGTCGCAAAGAAAGTGCGGGTTCGACCTAATGGGCAAAGGACTCACACTAATTCAAGCAAACCTACACCGCTGTCGGGAGGCGGGGGTAACCCTAAGTCGTCACTTGACAGCAAAGCAGGTAACAATAGCCCTGCTACAAGAACCGTGGTGCGTAGGCAACCGAGTTTGTGGCATGGGCGACAAATCGTCCGGGACCACTTACGTGGGTTCCCTTAAAGAAAGACCCAGAACTTGTGTATATGTTTCAGGTCAACAAAACGCCTTCCAACTGACGGGCTACTGCAACCGAGATGTCACTGCTGTGCAGGTTAACCTGGAATTTGGAAGGAACGTAATAAAGGTAGTTTTTGGATCAGTATACCTCCCCGGGGACTCCAGGGAGCCACCCCCTTCTAGGGAGCTGGCGGACCTGGTTGAGCATTGTGAAAGGGAAGGAAAACAACTCATCGCTGGATGCGATGCCAACGCACACCACATCGTATGGGGGAGCGGTGATTGCAACAGCAGAGGAACAGCACTGCTCGAATATCTTACGAGCACAAAGTTAGGAATACTCAATCGAGGGAGCGAACCTACGTTTGTCACCTCGAGGTGTCAGACTGTGATAGACATCACTCTCTCGACACAAGAGATTTCCAAACATATCATCGCATGTGACCATGTCAGACCACAGATGGATAACGTTTTCGTTAGAAGCAAAAGAGATGTTACCGAAGCCGTACAGGAACCCAAAACAAACTGACAGGGATCTATTTCTAGAAAACCTGTCAAATGTCAGGGGTCGGCTCGATATCTCTAATGATCTTAAGACGATCGAAGAACTGGAGAGGGTAGTCCTGACCTCACTAGGTCTCTGATGACGTCTTATGAGCAAGCTTGTCCGCTGAGATCAGGCACCCGCCAGGGCCAAAACACCACATGGTGGTGTAAGGAACTGGAAAGGGGAAGAGTCTATCTGCGCAAGCTATTCAATAAGGCCAAAAGGACCAAAAATGCAGCCGACTGGGACGAATTTAAAGAATACCAGCGGCCATACAAAAAAGACGTTCGTTCTAAGCAGAGGTCATCATGGAGAAAATTCTGTGGGGACCTCGAATGTACCATCACCGCTGCCGGCTGATGAAAATCCTGTCAAAGGATCCGGGACAGCAAGAAGGTAGCTTGAAGAAAGAGGACGGCACATACACGGACTCTGCCGATGAAACAGCCAAGGTACTGATGGCTACACATTTTCCGGGCTGTGTGGTCACAACGGATGTGAATCCAATCCAAAGCTGTGCGAAAGCCCCCTCCCTGGAGGACTGGGCTGAGGCTGCGCGGATTGTGAACCATACTAGCGTAGAATGGGCTATAAGAGCTTTCAAACCCTTCAAGTCACCGGGCGTGGACGGAATCTTCCCGGCCCTGTGACAGTGGGGACTTTCGGAGATTCTCGTGATCATTTGTCGAAGATGTATTGCACTCGCATACGTACCGGAAATGTGGAGGGAGGTGAGAATTGTCTTTATCCCCAAACCAGGGCGAGCAGATTATTCTCTCGCAAAATCTTTCCGTCCCATAAGTCTCACATAGTTTTTGTTAAAAACCTTGGAGAGACTATGCGACTACCAAATAAGGGATGGGGTGTTAAGGGCCAAACCATTACACCCCAACCAACATGCATATGTTTCAGGGAAATCGACCGAGTCCGCTCTACACGAGGTGGTGTTGCGGATTGAGGGAGCCCTGGAGCACAAACTATACTCCTTAGGAGTATTCATCGACATCGAGGGGGCTTTTGACAAGACCACCTTCGATAGCGTCGGGAGAGCACTTCAGAACCGCGATGTCTCAGGAACAGTACGTGACTGGATTCAGCGGGTGCTGGACTGCAGAACCGTACAGATTAGTGTAGCGGACGCAACTACTCGAGGAGTGGTTAAGAAGGGCTGTCCTCAGGGGGGAGTTCTCTCCCCATTGCTATGGGACATAGTAGTGGACGACCTTCTATGCACACTCAACGAGGCGGGATTCTACACTATCGGATACGCAGTACTGCTTACTGGTAAGTACGAAAATGTACTATGCGACCTTATGCAGACAGCACTCTGCCTGGTACAAAAATGGTGTAAGAAGGAGGCTCTGGCTGTGAATCCACAAAAGACAGAGCTAGTCCTCTTCACGAACAGAAGGAAGATGGGACAGCTAAGGCTGCCCTCCCTTAACGGCGTCAAGCTGAAACTCTCGCAGGATGTGAAGTACCTGGGCGTTATGTTGGATCATAAGCTGTCTTGGAAAAAGCAAGTGAATGATCTTTGGTTTTCCGTTTGGCCTCTTTCTTATGCGATAAACGACATCATTAATTCGGTTAAGAACTTCGTAGGGCCCTTCCCAAGAAGTCTGTAACTTTGGAGACAAACCTCGACGTCGTCGTGGGTTGTACAACCACACCAAGTCGCCTGGCTGGTATCCTCCTCTGTCAGCATTGATGTCGTAGGTATCCTTCATCCGACCGCTGGCACTCTGAATGTTTAAGCGTGTCCGATAGTGAATGTCTTCCACCCTTCTTCGCAGTTCGGTGACATAGTCATCGCCAGCTAGGTCTTCACCCGATGGGCACCCAAATCGCAAATCGCAGGGAAGACGTAATTCGCGACCCATCACTATGCTAGCTGGTGTCTGTCCGGTTGACTCATGAACGGCTGATCGGTATGCCATGAAGAATAGGTGAAGGTAACGATCCCAATCTCTTTTATGGTCAAAGACGACTTTGGACAAGTATCGATTTATCGTTCTGTGGGTAAAGCGGTGTTGTTCGAATATTCAAAGTGCTGCACATCTTCTGAAACAAAGCGGATTCAAAGTTTCTACCTTGGTCGGAATGTAGTTCCAACGGCACACCAAATCAACAGATAAGCTCTTTCACAATTACATCGGCAACTGTAGCAGCTTCCTGATTCGGAATGGCATATGCTTCCACCCCCTTACTGAAATAGTCCATAACTACAGCAATGTACTTATTTCCGTCATCTGTTTGGGGAAACGGACCAGCAATGTCCACGGCAATTCTTTCGAATGGACTACCCACGTTGTATTGTCTCATCGGAGCTTTCCTGCGTTTTTGTGGACCGTTACTTGCGACACAAGTTGCACATTTCATACAACACTCCTTAACATCCTCCCTGCAGTTCACCCAGTAGAACCTTTCCCGCAGCTTCCCAAGGGTCTTTGACACTCCCAAGTGTCCACCTGTTACTCCACAATGGAGTTCCTCCAGAACTTCCGGAATTTTGTTTTTGCGGATCAACAGTTGTTTCCTCTCTATTTGACCCTCAGGTCTTTCAAGCACGCGTTTCAAGACTCCATCTTCCACGACAATGGAGTTCCACTGAGCCCAATACGATTTCACACTGGGTGAGTGTTGTGCAATTTGTTCCCACGTCGGTCTCCGGTCTTCGTTCTTCCACCCTAGCACCAACAGCAAGTCCGGGTCGTTCTCCTGGTCTTCTCGAATACTTTCAGGGCTCCAGCGTTCGTTTATAACTTTCGTCCTTCGAACGGAGAGGTCCTTATCCTCAGCACGTCGGCAGTGACTGCAGTTTTCTGGACACGGTCTTCGCGATAGCGCATCGGCGTTCTGATGGATTATACCAGCACGATGTACCGTATCAAAGTCGAACTCTGGCAGTCTGTCGATCCACCTGGCTACTTGTCCTTCGGGATTCTTGAAGTTTAGAAGCCCCTTCAACGCTGCATGATCCGTCCTCAACAAGAATTTTCTTCCGTAGTAGTCCGTCTAGTAACGCAGTAATTTCGTTCTGGCTTTGACAAGGTTTTGCTGAAGTAACCAATGACACACTCTCGCCTCTCCTGTATTTGGGACAATACAGCGCCTATTCCCACGTTTCTAGCATCTGTGTCTAACACAAACTCTCCTTGCAACGGATAACTCAAAATCGGTGCATTGATCAGTGCGTTCTTCAGCTGGCCCAACGATTCTTTGCAATCTTCGTCCCATTGGAACCTTCTTTCGCCCTCAGTTAGCCTAGTCAACGGTTTAGCAATGTTGGCGAATACTGGTACGTACCGGCGGTAGTAAGTACATAAACCGAGAAAACTGCGCAAGTCGTGCTTGTTTGTAGGCGTTGGCCATTCCTTCACGGCCTTGACCTTCTGCTCGTCGACGGCGACACCTTGACTTGAGACTACTATTCTACTTGTTTTCTAAACAAGTGGCATTTCTTCGGACTAAGCTTCAGTCCAGAATTTCGAAGGCGTTGAAACACTTCCTCTAGATTCTTCACGTGCTCTTCGAATGATTTCCCGACCA
Organism: Diaperis boleti; assembly: GCA_963583935.1. Taxonomy (NCBI): domain Eukaryota; kingdom Metazoa; phylum Arthropoda; class Insecta; order Coleoptera; family Tenebrionidae; genus Diaperis; species Diaperis boleti. The sequence goes on along the minus strand of OY757245.1, from coordinate 16,685,430 downwards.
CAATGATGTCATTCAGATACACTAGACAAGTTTTCCACGATAGTCCTTTCAGCACCGTCTCCATTAATCATTCAAAAGTTGCAGGAGCATTGCAAAGGCCAAACGGCATTACAGTAAACTGCCACAGGCCTGTAAATGCTGTTTTCTTTTTGTCTCCAGGTGCCAATTCAACTTGCCAGTAACCACTTTTTAAGTCCAAAGTCGAAAAGATCTTCGTACCCGCCGAGGTATCGAGGGTATCATCAATTCAGGGGAGTGGATAACTGTCCTTGTTCGTCACGTTGTTCAGTTGACGATAGTCCACGCAGAATCTAGTTGATCCATCCTTTTTCTTTACTAGAACAGCAGGCGAGGCCCATGGACTACTCGATGGTTCAATCACTCCTTCTTCCTCCATTTCCCGAATGATCTTGTCGGCCTCTTCCTTCTTGGCAAGAGGTAGTCTTCTAGCAGGCTGTCTAACCGGGCACGCATCCCCAGTGTTGATCTGATGCTTGATTACATCGATTCTGCCTCTTTTGCTCTTTCCGGTATCGAAGATGTCCTGATAACGGCTTACGAGTACTTTAAGCTGCTTCCTTTGGGTGTCATTAAGTTCCCTTGACGATGTCTTGACCAGGTTGACTAATTCGGGTGCAATCCTCTTCTGTGGTTCTTCAGTGATTCTTATTTGGCGGATGATGGATGAAATAGGAGAACAATACCCTAATACAGTGCCTTTCTTCAGGGTCAGAGCGTAGAAGTTGACATTCATCACTCTTATTGGTACTACACCAGACGTATGCAACAAACTTTTGCCCAGTACCAATCCTCGTCCTATCTCATTGTCACTACATCTGGGTTCAAACATCATGATGTTTCTCTCTCTATCTTTGTGATCCACCCGAGCTTCCAGAATCATTTCACTACGTTCTGGTATTAAAGTGTCTTCGGTCAAAATCACACTAATCGCTTCCTCATTAGTTCGGTGTAGTACGACCTCTTCTCCATTTATTTTCAACGTGCCACGTTCGAAGTCTAATCCGCAGGCCTTACTGCCCAGAATGTCCATTCCAAGTATTACCTCATCCTGGATATTCGCTACCAGTACCTTGTGGTGTGATAACCTTGTGATAACAACGTTGACTTCTCCGTGGGTGGTAACCGAATCCCCAGTAGCGGTACGAAGTCTCCAATTTGTGGGTATTATGTCCTTGTCGGTGTTTAAAACGTTGGGCCTTACGATCGTCTTCGTTGCTCCTGTATCCACCAACAGCGAACATGGCTTTCCGTCCAGAAATACATCCACGAACGCGCTGTTAAGTTGGCGTTTGATGCATGCAACACTTGCTTCCAGAGTATTCTGACCTTGCCTCCTTATGCTGGCTCCGTTGGACTTTTTGACGTTGACGGTGCATCGTTTACTCTTGTGACTCTCTTTTCCACACTTACAACACTTGATATTCGTCTTCTTTTCTTTTGGCACAATATCCTTTAGCACCCTCCTAAGTGTTGCTTCAATTTTTTCTTCTATTCCATTCGTAGCTTCTTCTTCAATGGTTCGAACTCGGGCTTGACTTCTCAAACCGGTTTTACTTGTTTCGAACTCCAAAGCCCGAGCTAGAGCATCAGCTAATTTTGCTGGGCGAGCTAATATCATTGCCTGCCTAGTGTCACCATCTCGAATGCCGTCTGTAAAATTTTGCACAGCGATTCTTTCCATCATATCCTCTGGACCGTTCGGAAAGGCTAGCCGAACCAAGCGTGCTATGTCTGCTTCAAACTCTTGTAGAGATTCCGTTGGCTTCTGGTGACGATTTCGCAGCTGAGAAGTGTATACATGCACAAGGTGTGTCTGTCCATAGCGCATCTCCAAGCACTTCACAAGCTGTCCATAGTCTGCCCTTTGTTCTGATGGGATTGTCTGTAGCACGTCGGTTGCGTCACCCCGTAGTGCCAATATCAAGGCCATGGTTTTCTCGGCGTTACTCCAAGCGTTGGCTGCGGCTGCTGCTTCGAACTGCAGAATGTAGTTGGACCACTGAGATTTACCATCAAAGCTTGGTGGTTGCATCCGTATTCTGGAAACTTCCATCAAACCACTTGACGTCTGTTGTTCACGACCTTCAATGTGCCCTAAATTCGCAAACTTACTCTCAAGTTCTCTCTGCTTTTCTTCAATCCTTGTCAATTTATCATCGAAATTATTTTGAATGTCTTGAAGACTTTCCTTGAAACCATCCGATTGTTCCAGAAACTTCTCTTCGATTGAATAGATTTTTTCTTCATTTATAACAACACAGATCTTGATCCTCCACCATCAACACCTTCTTCTTTCGCCAATCATATATTAATAACGAAACATAGTTTTTCACCATCAAATTCCAAATTGATTCATAAATGCAATAAAGGCCGGAAATGAGATTTTCTTGAGACTTTGGAAATAAGGAAAGCCTTGAAACTGGAAAACAGATCTTGTTTAAATGAACAGAATAACTTCAATAATCCCATTATTAATTCACTATTTTAATTTTTCACCACTCAAACAAACTTACCAGATTCTCTTTGATCCATTTTTAATTTTTACATTTTATAAAATGTTGTTTTTACGAAATCTTTTAAAAATCATGTAATTCATCAATTGTATCATTAATCTCTTGTTAAATTAGGGCTGATGATGGCAGAAGTGTTCTGCCGAAACATGTTCCATTAGTAATTTTACAGTTATTAAAGTTTGTGGAGTTCGACTTAGATATATTTAAATTTTAATGTAACTTTCTTCGTTGCCATCTTCGTATTTATTTATTTAATTCCACTCCTGACACCAATGTAGCATTTACGGGTTCACAAAACTATTTATTTGAACGAACTATGTACAATTTATTTAAACATTAGACTATTTACAGTTATAACAGCACAATTATTTATTTTAACAGTCACACGGATTAAGTAGCTTATTCGCACTTCTTCATCGACGCGATTCGACTAGACTGACCATCCCGCAGTCGTTCTCCCGTCCTATTTAAAGCGGGGAACCGCTTTCTGGTATCTTCGATAACTAGAATATTCGCGATCCTACGAATTTACGATTAAATCATCGCGCGGCGATTCTTCGAGAACGTCACAATACTATTCTTCTTGTTCTTTTTCTCCCTTATTCCTCTCTAACTGCCCCTTTTCTTCGTCCCACCTAAGCAATTTTCCCTCTATCCATATCTTTTATAACCCACTTTCACCCGCTGTCCTTTTTATCGCTCTTCTCCTGTATATCTCTTTCCTGCTTTGTCAGATCATCTATATAATATAACCTCTTTCCTTTTTTATTTCTCTTAGTTTTCTTTTATTTTCCATAACTTTCCTCTTTTCCCCCCAGCTCCCAAGTTCCGCACCAATCATTTTTCCTTTTATTTTATACATCTCTCACAGTTACTACTACCTTTAATTCAGCCTTCATCCATTTTTCCAATTTCTTCTCGTTCTCGCATTCCTCTTCTTCCAGTCCCGTTACGACAATATCCTTTTTTCTCACTATTTTTTCCTGCTCTTCCATTTTTATTCAACTTGCTTTGTTAGTATGTTAGTATGTGTGGTTCAAATCTTGCAAGCTAAATTAGAAGCACTTCTTGACATCCGATTGAGCAAAATTTTTTTCTTTTAGTTCCATCTTTTCTTCCTTTTCACGCATCATAATTTTCAATTGTTCCAGTTCCCGGCTCATGTTCCGATTCTCTTCCTTTATCTCCCCTACATCCTCCATAATTTTTTTCACCATCTCTTTCATTTCCTCACCCATTGCCTTTTTAAATGGTGATCTTTCCAATTTTTTACTTTTTCTAGAGTTGTTAATCCTTTCTTCCGATTCTCGTCGTTCTTCTCTTTTTCTTTTATTGTCTTGATCTCCCCCGTTCTCACCAATACTTTTTTTCATTCTACCTCGTTTTCACGCGTTTTTAGCCGCTTATCTTATCAAGCACCACAAAACACGTCCGCTCGGTTCAACTGCTCGAATCGGCAACAACATCCTCTAATAATTCCTCAAGTTCATTGTTCAAAGATTTAAATTTTGTGCACCTGTTAACCGTCGTAGTAAGATATTATAGGGGGCCAATCAAAAAATTGTTCCTTTCGACAACAGCGTGGGGTTCTCATCGCTCCACACGTAGGTATTATGATCATTATAGACCATTTAGCGTGAATCCTGCCTCATCAGTATATTTTTTTTTTTAGTTCCGCTCAGATTAGTGCCTATTACATATTTAAATATTTGGGTAACTTCGTGAATAACTCTATGTATTCTCTATCATCATACTTCATTACCTTATTTACATGTCTTTAATTTTTTTCATATTATTGTTAATGTTATTGTTAATTTAAAAAAAAAACTGAATACTTACATAAATAGTGTTGAATAAAGACTGGTTACCATGTTACACATTACAATTTTTAGTTTGTTTTGTTTAACTGTAATTTTCCCAAACGTCGGAACTAGTCCACCAACGCCATGATACATAACATTGTGAGCTTTGAAATGATACACCCCATTAACCACCGATTGATCCAAATGAGCTTCAGAACTTGCCATAGCAAAAGCTGAATTATATGACCTTATGTTGTCAACGAAATTTTTGCATTTTTGTTTATAATTGTAATCTGTAGATGTTATACCTTCGATGATTGTAGAACCGGAGATGTAGTAAAAGGTGGTAAATAAACCTTTCCTTTCTGACAACATACAGTAAATGCTGTTTTATTTGCTCCAAATTGATTCATGTTCAACGATTAAATATATAGATGCTGTGCAGCCTGACTCTGTGCCAAAGGTGGTCAACCAATCCCCGTTCTTTCTTGCTCCCACTCCGTTATTGAAATTCAGCCGTCACCTGTCACTTATGCGACTTAACTTAGCCTCACTTTTTAAGTTGGAGGAAATAGATTTTTAGAAATCACAGAGTATAGAATGATACGAAATCAAAAACGAAGATTTTCGAAACCAACAAAGCCGATGAAACACCTACTCCAAAAGTGAGGTTAAGTAGCGGCATAACAATAAGTGACTTTTCGTCGTTGCCATATACACCAGGGCAATATCCCGTATTTATTCACTTTATATTTTATATTTTTTCATATGTACTTTTAAAATACAAGATCAAAGTTTACACAACACTACACTTTGGGTTTCAATAATAGGACTATCCTTTTCAACACCAGGAGTGGGCCAGGAAAAAGGTGGATTATCCCATGATCCCCGGGCAAAGTGCCATATAATCAAGGTCGACCTTCACAAGATAAGCTCGTCTGATCTTGTGATTATAATTATTTACACATTGCCTTAAGATCATTTACTGATCACGGAACAAGATGCAACATATAATCAATGTCGACCTTCGCAAGGTAAGTTAGTTTGATATAGTATCAGTAATCAGTAAATAACAACAAACTGAATACACACAAATCAAAATCGTAAACAGTAATAAACATACTTTACGTATCTTGATAATAGACCATCAAAGTTTCTACTTATCAACAATTAAAAGAAGCTGTGTCAATTTTACATTGATTACACAAGTGGAAAATCCACAGGTAGTGTTATGACTTCTAAACGCCATCATCGATAAACACTTACATAAATTCCTTTTCAAACCACTAGCAATAAATTTGTTGAACCGGTCGCAACTTTTCTTCTTCCCATTACTTTTACCGCTACATTATTAGAGTCATTAAATATTTAATTCACGTCGTTACTGAGTTACTAATTACGATTCTTAGAAAAACAATAAAACAGGTTTAAATTTTATAAAAGATAGTTGAAATAATTACAAATTAATAGTCGCTCATAATGCATCCGTGGGGTGTCTTAATCAACGTTTTCGTGGTCATAAGTGTTTGCACTTCTGCACATCTCCGTAAGAACACCCTGTACAAAATCTACAAAATTAATTCGCAGTTTCAGCATCAACTTTCGAAAAGTGCGATAAGACCAAGTCCGATTTTGAAGAATGTTTGGGTAAGGCAGCCGAGAATGCTCTGGGTCAACTCACCAAACCCATGAAGGAAGTCGGGTTGCCCAGCATCGACCCGTTGGAAGTCCCATCGATGAGCATCTCTCCCGGGAGTGGTCCGACCAACTTCCAACAGGATTTCACCAACATGAAGTTGCATGGATTTTCCAAGGGCAAATTTTCCAAGATCAGGTCTGGGTTTACTCTGTCAAACCACCCTTAATTTACTGACTTTTAGTGTCGATTTTGATAAAAAAGTTATGAAGTTTGACTGCGCGTTTGACGAGATCAAAATGAATGCCCACTATAAGTTTGAAGGGAAAGTGCTGGTACTACCCTTGTATGGAGAAGGACCCGGATTAGTCACTCTTGGTTCGTGATTTTTTTTTCGATTTCACCCCATTTTAGTCCACCGTTTCAGACGGGTTAGTGTTCTCTTTTACTTACAATTTCGAAGAGTACGAAAAGAACGGTGAGAAACACTTCAAGATTGTGGATAGCTACCTGAAAATGAAGCCAAGTAAGATTCATTTCAAACTAGACAACCTGTTCAATGGTGACAAGAATTTGGGCGACAACATCAACAAGGTGATGAACGACAACTGGCAGGCACTATTCGAAGATGTCCAAGGAAGCTACGAACATGCCTTTAACGCGATTTTTAGAAGCATTTTTGACAGGTTTTTGGAAAGGGTGCCCATATCCGAGATTTTTTAGTATGCATTGTGTTACGAATGAGGTTGTGTTGTTAAAAATAAAAAAATTATGAAGCTGTTCTCATGAGGTGTCAATTGTAAACTATTATTCAGTTCCTTAACATTTGTCTATCCTTTTCTGTTTTTGATCACATTCTTATATTCTTCGGTTTCTCTAAAATTCTATTTTTATATCTATATATTTAATCGATGAACATGAATCGTTTGAAGCAAATAAAACACACTGGGCACTGCACAGATTTTTCTCATTGTTTTTTTTTTAATGAAAGACATTGATAAGATACGCCGGTAGAAAATGTCGGCGAGAATCGTTTTAAGTAAAGAGCTGGCGAACTAACAGCTTAATTTAACTTGGCCCCTCCCCTAAGGTTTTGGTGCATTTATTAAAAAAAAAATCTTCTACAAATGTCCGGTATACAGCACGTTTACAGCAATTGTGATTCGGTTTCCGTTGGAGTTTTTCTCCCACTGGATTGCCTCCAGTTAATTTGCCGTTGAAAGAAAATGCAATTGTTTTGCTAATTCAATTGCTACATTGTGGAAACTAAGCAACGCATAAATTCAGTATGCAATTCCGTTGATATAAATTTTTTGGAAAAAATCTCGAAGTGGTATAGCGATTTTAACCATAGCAAATATTTTCAGCCCATTTTTAGTTTCTTAAGTCATTTGTTTTTTATGTTATGACGTCATCGACTTTTTTTTTAATTGGAACCTAGATTTTTTATGGAAATGGAATATAAAAAGTACTACGAAAATCGATAGTAAAAAGTATACCTAGGTTGTCATTTTAAAAAAGTCGATGACGTCATAGGTAACATAAAAAACAAATGACATAAGAAACTGAAAATATATATTAGGCTGAAACTATTAGCTGTGGTTAAAATCGCTATACCCATTCGAGATTTTTTCCAAAAAAATTCAACGGAATTACTAATAAATTGATGCGTTACTTAAATTCCACACTGTATAACAAATATAGTAAGAAAACAAGAAATAAAATACATTAAAAAACTAAAAAGAGCAAAAAGAGTAAACCGGAACACGATAGCGAAAGAGAAGAGATACCAAATAGAGCAAAACAGCAAAAAAAACAAGCAGGTAAAAAATACAAAGAAAAAAAAAACAAACGATTAAAGGGAGGAAAGAGGAGAATTAAATCAAAGAAAAAAAGAAGAAAAATCAAAGAAAGCAAAGAGATAAAATTAAGCATATAAAACAACAAAAAATTCCCAACGACGGAAATAAAGCAAAAAATAACAAATGCAAAAACAGAAACAGTAAAGAATGCAAAGGAACCATGGAGATCCTGGAATATAAAGATAACCAAGAGAACGAAAGAAACAATGAGAAGGGAGGAAGCAAAGATAAACAGTCGCACAAAACAAATAACACTTTGAAGACCAAAAATAGAGAGAAGAAAACAAAGACTAAAACAAGCCAAAATTGAAAGAAAGCAAAGAAGGTAAACAATACAAAGAGCAAAAATAACGAAGCACAAAGAAAGCAAACATAAATGAGAAGTTAACAAATCAAGGTAACCAAGGAAGACAAAGAGCAAAAAGAATAAAGAAGGTAAATGGAGCAAAACGACCTAAAACGGCAACGGCAGCAAGAAGGAGAAAAAGGAACGAAAGAGAAAAGAAAGGAACAAAGAAAAAAATGCAAATACAAAACAAACCGAGGATACAGAGCAGTCATCAAAAAAGAATAAGAGAAAGGCAGGAGAAAATAATTACATAAAAATCAAATGACATAAGAAACTGAAAATATCTATTTTTTCCAAAAAAATAATATCAACGGAATTACTGAATTGATGCGTTACTTAAATTCCACACTGTATAACAAATACAGTAATAGCGGCAAATTGGATTAAAAAAAAAACAAAGAAGCGAGCATCCGCGAAGAAAATAAGAACAGAGAAAACAAGAATTAAAATACATTAAAAAACTAAAAAGAGCAAAAAGAGGAAACCGGAACACGGTAGCGAAAGAGAAGAGATACCAAATAGAGCAAAACAGAAAAAAAACAAGCAGGTAAAAAATACAAAGAAAAAAAACAAACGATTAAAGGGAGGAAAGAGGAGAATTAAAGCAAATAAAAAAAGAAGAAAAACTAAAGAAAGCAAACAGATAAAAATAAGCATATAAAACAACAACAAAATTCCCAACGACGGAAATAAAGCAAAAAATAATAAATGCAAAAACAAAAACAGTAAAGAATGCAAAGGAACCAGGGAGATCCTGGAAAATAAAGATAACCAAGAGAACGAAAGAAACAATGAGAAAGGAGGAAGCAAAGATAAACACTCGCACAAAACAAATAACACTTCGAAGACCAAAAATAGAGAGAAGAAAACAAAGACTAAAACAAGCCAAAATTGAAAGAAAGCAAAGAAGGTAAACAATACAAAGAGCAAAAATAACGAAGCACAAAGAAAGCAAAGATAAATGAGAAGTTAACAAATCAAGGTAACCAAGGAAGACAAAGAGCAAAAAGAATAAAGAAGGTAAATAGAGCAAAACGACCTAAAACGGCAACGGCAGCCAGATGGAGAAAAAGGAACGAAAGAGAAAAGAAAGGAACAAAGAAAAAAGCAAATACAAAACAAACCGAGGATACAGAGCAGTCATCAAAAAAGAATAAGAGAAAGACAGGAGAAAATAATTACATACAAATCAAATGACATAAGAAACTGAAAATATCTATTTTTTCCAAAAAAATAATATCAACGGAATTACTGAATTGATGCGTTACTTAAATTCCACACTGTATAACAAATATAGTAATAGCGGCAAATTGGATTAAAAAAAAAACAAAGAAGCGAGCATCCGCGAAGAAAATAAGAACAGAGAAAACAAGAATTAAAATACATTAGAAAACTAAAAAGAGCAAAAAGAGGAAACCGGAACACGGTAGCGAAAGAGAAGAGATACCAAATAGAGCAAAACAGAAAAAAAAAACAAGCAGGTAAAAAATACAAAAAAAGGAACAAACGATTAAAGGGAGGAAAGAGGAGAATTAAAGCAAATAAAAAAAAGAAAAACTAAAGAAAGCAAACAGATAAAATTAAGCATATAAAACAACAAAAAAATTCCCAACGACGGAAATAAAGCAAAAAATAACAAATGCAAAAACAGAAACAGTAAAGAATGCAAAGGAACCATGGAGATCCTGGAATATAAAGATAACCAAGAGAACGAAAGAAACAATGAGAAGGGAGGAAGCAAAGATAAACAGTCGCACAAAACAAATAACACTTTGAAGACCAAAAATAGAGAGAAGAAAACAAAGACTAAAACAAGCCAAAATTGAAAGAAAGCAAAGAAGGTAAACAATACAAAGAGCAAAAATAACGAAGCACAAAGAAAGCAAACATAAATGAGAAGTTAACAAATCAAGGTAACCAAGGAAGACAAAGAGCAAAAAGAATAAAGAAGGTAAATGGAGCAAAACGACCTAAAACGGCAACGGCAGCAAGAAGGAGAAAAAGGAACGAAAGAGAAAAGAAAGGAACAAAGAAAAAAAAAGCAAATACAAAACAAACCGAGGATACAGAGCAGTCATCAAAAAAGAATAAGAGAAAGACAGGAGAAAATAATTACATAAAAATCAAATGACATAAGAAACTGAAAATATCTATTTTTTCCAAAAAAATAATATCAACGGAATTACTGAATTGATGCGTTACTTAAATTCCACACTGTATAACAAATATAGTAATAGCGGCAAATTGGATTAAAAAAAAAACAAAGAAGCGAGCATCCGCGAAGAAAATAAGAACAGAGAAAACAAGAATTAAAATACATTAAAAAACTAAAAAGAGCAAAAAGAGTAAACCGGAACACGGTAGCGAAAGAGAAGAGATACCAAATAGAGCAAAACAGAAAAAAAACAAGCAGGTAAAGAATACAAAGAAAAAGAACAAACGATTAAAGGGAGGAAAGAGGAGAATTAAAGCAAATAAAAAAAGAAGAAAAACTAAAGAAAGCAAACAGATAAAAATAAGCATATAAAACAACAACAAAATTCCCAACGACGGAAATAAAGCAAAAAATAATAAATGCAAAACCAAAAACAGTAAAGAATGCAAAGGAACCAGGGAGATCCTGGAAAATAAAGATAACCAAGAGAACGAAAGAAACAATGAGAAAGGAGGAAGCAAAGATAAACACTCGCACAAAACAAATAACACTTCGAAGACCAAAAATAGAGAGAAGAAAACAAAGACTAAAACAAGCCAAAATTGAAAGAAAGCAAAGAAGGTAAACAATACAAAGAGCAAAAATAACGAAGCACAAAGAAAGCAAACATAAATAAGAAGTTAATAAATCAAAGTAACCAAGGAAGACAAAGAGCAAAAAGAACAAAGAAGGTAAGTGGAGCAAAACGACCTAAAACGGCAACGGCAGCCAGATGGAGAAAAAGGAACGAAAGAGAAAAGAAAGGAACAAAGAAAAAAGCAAATACAAAACAAACCGAGGATACAGAGCAGTTATCAAAAAAGAATAAGAGAAAGACAGGAGAAAATAATTACATAAAAATCAAATGACATAAGAAACTGAAAATATCTATTTTTTCCAAAAAAAAAAAAATATCAACGGAATTACTGAATTGATGCGTTACTTAAATTCCACACTGTATAACAAATATAGCAATAGCGGCAAATTGGATTAAAAAAAAAACAAAGAAGCGAGCATCCGCGAAGAAAATAAGAACAGAGAAAACAAGAATTAAAATACATTAAAAATCTATAAAAATGCAAAAAGAGTAAACCGGAACAAGGTAGCGAAAGAATAGAGATACCAAATAGAGGAAAACAGCAAAAAAAAAACAAGCAGGTCATAAAAAAAAATAAGAGAAAGACAGGAAAAAATTATTACATAAAAAACAATGGACATAATCAACTGAAAATATTTGCTGTGGTTAAAATCGCTATACCCCTTCGAGATTTCTTCTAAAAAATCAATATCAACGGAATTACTGAAATGACGCGTTACTTAATTTCCACACTGTATAACAAATATACTAATAGCGGCAAATTGGATTAAAAAAAAATAAGAAGCGAGCATCCGCGAAAGAAAGAAAAACAGAGAAAACAAGGGGGTCTGCTCTTTGGAGAAAAAAGGAAAGAAGAAAAAAATACATAAAAACTAAAAAGAGCAAAAAGAATAAACAAGAACAAGGTAGCGAAAAAGAAGAGATAGTAAAGTAAGCAAATAGAGCAAAACACCAAAAAAAAAAACGGTAAAAAATGTAAAGAGAAAAAAAATAAACGATTAGAGGGAGGAAAGAGAAGAATTAAAGCAAATAAGAAAGAAAGAAAAACCAAAGAAAGCTAAGATATAAAAGGAAGTATATACAACAACAGACAATGCCCAACGACGGAAAGAAAGCAAAAAAAAAAACAAAAACAGTAAAGAATGCAAAGGTAAACACTCGAACTAAAAAGATAACACTTTGAATACCAAAAATAGAGAGAAGAAACCAAAAACTAAAAAGCCACAATTAAAACAAAGCAAAGCAAAAAAAAAGTCGCAAAGGAGACAAAGGAGACAAAAAAAGCGAAAAACAAAAAATAAGACAGAAGTAAATGGAGCAAAAGATGTAAAGAAAAATATACCAGATAGTAAAGACAAAGAAATAACAAAAGGAGCAAAAAGAAACGAGAGGAAAAAATGAAAAAAATCAATAAGCAAATATCAAAAAGAAAAGAGGAATTGTACAAATGGAAAAGTCAACAAAGTGTTGAGATAAACCAAAACATCCCTAGAAAGAAACGGTGACAAAGTGATCAAAGAGAAAGAGGAAAGAACAAGACAAAAATGGAAGTCCGGAGAAGCAAGGACAGCAAAGAGCAAAGAAACCAAAAAGGACAAAGGAGGCAAATGGACCAATGAAAGTAAAAATACCAAAACCAGGAAACAAAAAACTGAAGAAAAAGAGTAGAAATCCAGCTAAGAAGATAATTTTTTCCTCATTGTTTAGGTTGTTTTCAATATTTTATTTATTATAGTGATTTGTTTATTCTTTGATACATTTGTTCTTACTTAATCCTTTTCTCCGATTTGTTCTTTTTGGTAATTTTGCTTTTTCCTGTCTTTTCGTTTTTCTTTCTTTTCTTGCTTGGTTTCCTATATTTCCTTCGCCTTTTTATTCTGTTTACCCTTTTCCTTAACTGTACAATTTTTTTATTTCTTTTCTCATATTATTCTTTAAGATTTTCTCGCTCCTTTTACTTTGTTTTTTATTTTATTCGTTTTTCCGTGCTCCAATTTCTCCTCCTGTCAACTTTATTTTCTCAATTTGCCTAGTATTGTTCCCTCTCCGTTTTTTATTGTTCTCTTCGCTTTTCTCTCCTTTCTGTTTTTTTCCTATCGATTATTTTAATTTTGTTATTTCGTATCTTAACCCTTTTGGATCTTTTTAACGCATTAGTTTTATGACTTAGTTTCTTTTACGTTTTGGTACTTGTTCCTCTCTGTTGTCTTTACTTTTGTGTTCGCTTCTTTCTTCTGTACCATTTGTTCTTTTTTGCTTTTTCCCTCCTTGTTCTCTTTTTTTTCAATATTTTATTTATTATGGTTATTTGCTTTTTTATAAAGTTGTTCTTAGTTGTTCCTTTAATTTCTTTACCACTTTTGATCTTTTTGCCCATTTTATTATTCTTTGTTTACTTTGCGATCTTCGCTTCCTTTGCCCTTTGAAGTTTTAGATCCCTTCGCTTTGCTTGCTTTCGTTACTTTCTTTTTTCTTTCTGTATCCCCCCTGTTGCATTTGTGGTCGTTTCGTTCTTTGACCACTGATATTTTTTCATGTTTTTTCCCTCTGATCTCTTTTCTCTTTCGGATTATATACTTTTTGTCAAATTTAATTTTTTTAATTTCTTTGTTCGTTTGTCCCCTTTTCTCCGATTTGTCCTTTTTGGTCATTTTACTTTTTTGCCGCCTTTTCATTTTTCTCTCTTTACATGCTTGGTTTACATCTTTGTTTTTGCCCTCTATCACTTTTTTTTCTTTTCTAGTTATCTTTCTGTTCTATTTACTTTATGCTTCTTTCACTTATTGCCCTGTTTTACCCTTTCTTCACGTTGATATTTTGGATCCTTGCTTTCTCTATTTTTTCACATTCTCGATTTTTTTTGCTCTTTTTGTTGTATTCAATTCCCTCTTCCGTTAGTTTCTTCTTCTTCCCTTTTATTAGTTTTTCCTTTTCCGCTTTCTTCTTTCCTTGCGTCTCTTTTCCTCCTGTGTACTCTTTTTGCTTTTTTTCACTATATGTATTTATTTTTTTGATCTTTTTGCTCTCTATGCTGTCCGTTGATTTGTTGTCATCCTTGCTTCCATTTCTCCATGTATTTTCTCTTTTTACTCTCCTCGGTCTTTTTTTGTTTGTTTTTTTACTGTGTTTGCTTTGTTTACTTCTTTATTGTCCTTTTCTGTTTTTGTTTTGTGGTATGCTCCACACTTGTCCACGGGTAGCTTAATCGAAGTCCGGTCAGCTGTCAAGTTTGGCGGGAAGGAAGCAAAACAAATACAGGGTAGGCGTTAGGGTCTTTATTTACAATATATACAGGGACAATATACATATACAGGGGCTCAAATGTACACAGTGACGGAGAGAAGAAGCAGGAATCTGGAAAATTTTATCTTTATTAACCCGGTGTCTCTCTCTCCGTTTAAACTTTATGGAAACGGTGCTCGCTACCTTTGTTTGATCTCTTTGCTGGGTTTGCTCCTTCTAATCTCTTCTCTTTGTATATTTGTATGTTGTCTTCACTATATTTGCTCTCTTTGCATTGTCTGCTCTTTTTGCTTCTTTTACCCCCAATCTCCCGTTGCTCCTTTTGACTTTGCCTTGAATGGTCTTTTTTCATTTTGTCATTTTAGCTCTTTTTAAACTTTCCGTTCCCTCCGTCGTTCGTTCCGAAAACAAGTAAATGAAAAGAATTCAACACGTTCTTTGAGAAGTTAGGTGATTATTATTGCTTGCAAAAAACCTCACATTATACTAGACTGATCAAACGCCTCGTGTACCTATAATCATCCTTCCGTGTCTTCGCCTTTTTTAATTACATCTTGTTACCACAAAGGTCAACTAGTTTCAAAACTGCATAAATCCTAACGATCTGATATTATTTTTGTATTTGAGAACATGAACGCACAAATATTAACACTCGCGCTGCTGGTGGCCTGCTGCCAATCCGCTCTACGTTAGTCTTGATTTCAGCACATTTTCGTGATCACTAACGCCAAGAATTCCAGCCCCCAGCTTCAAGAAATGTAACAGACATGATAGTGACTTTCCTAAGTGTTTCCAAGAGGCTGTCCAAAACGCTATCAGTCAATTGAATGTGCCGTTCAAGCAAATTGGCTTAAACAGCATCGATCCCGTTACCATCCCGTCGGTTTCCATAAGTGCCGGTAATGGTCCCGTTGGGTTTGATCAGAACCAGGAGGACCTCAACTTGTACGGATGGAGTAAATGTAAATGTGACAACGTGGCGTGAGTATTTCTAACTTTTGGTACAAGAACAACATGGAAGGTTCCAACAGGATGAATTTTGACACTTTAACGATGGGTGTCAACTGTATTTGTCCCACAATTCTAGCTCAATTTCAGTATGAGTTTTCCGGAAGGCTCTTGATCTTTCCACTTTCTGGTAAAGGCCATGCAAATGCGACTATAAGTAGCTTATTTTGTTGTCTTTTTTTCAAGTTTACTAATCAATTGTTTCAGCCCGCCTCAACGGCTCTTTAGTGCTACATCTGGAAGAGTACAAAAATAAAAACAAGGATTACTACAAGTTGAAGAGCAGTGAATTTGGATTCGAGCCAGAAAACATACACTTTTACTTCGAGAACCTGTTTGGTTCCGACAAGGCTCTTAGCGATAATTTGAACAAGGTGTTCAATGACAATTGGGAAATTGTGTATAAGGATGTCGCTGGTAACTATGAGGCGATGCTGAATAGTATTTTCGGGCAGATAGTTGCTCAGATGTTGACCAAAGTGTCTGTGGAAGATTTGTTTGGAGATAAATAAACATTAAATGGAAATATTTATAAAAACCATTAAATACTTTTTGCATGGGGTTACACATTTTTCTTCAATTCCGAACCTGTAATTCACAAGGGAGAAATTCGGATTGCCTACCCGACCAGGAGCAAGGTTGGCAGCACTGATCCGTAGGGAAGAAGAGTGATTTCCTTCTTATCATTTTCTTAAAATTTGTTAAATATTATTTTATTCACACCACGAGGTTTTCAAGTTGTTTAAATAATACAACCTATTTATATTTCTGCCAAATCTATCGTAAGTACACGTAAATGTAAATTGTGCTTTGTTATTTAGTGTTTTTTCTTTTCTTTTTCTTCCACTTTGCTTTGTCCTCTTACGTGTCAGATTTTTCTTCCTTTGATCTTTTGGATCGCTTTGATTGCTTTTCATACATTGTCCCTTTTTCTACTGTCTTTATCTTCTAGACTCATTTTGTTTTCTTTGTTGTCTGTGCTTTCTTTGCTCTTTTATGTCTATGTGACCTGTGTTTTACTTGCTCTGTTTTTGTTCCATTTTGAATTTTTGTTAGCTTCCTCTACTTTATTTACTCTTTTTGTTCACTTTGCTATTTCGACGCACCTTACTATTTTCTCTTTCTTTTTTTAGAATGTTCTCTTACTGTCTTTGTTCCTTTTGCAGACTTTACTGTTCGCTTTCTTTATTCCTTTACTCTCATTGCTGTTTTGCTCTTTGATTTTTCTCATTTCTCACTTTCGCCTCCATACTCATTTAATCACTGTTGAAATTTGTGTTCTCTTTATTTGGCCACTTTCCTAACTTTACACTTATTTTATACTTTCTCGTCTACTCAATTTATTGTTTTGTTTTGTTTTCCTAACTATCTTCTTCACTTTATTAATTTTGCTTGCATTACTTACTGTTCGCCTTTAAATCTTCCTGTTCGCTTTCCTCTCCTATTTTTTATGCTTTGGTCTATTTGCTCTTTTTGCACTCTTGGATCCTTCTTCTCTTTTTGCTCTTTTATTTCGTTTGTTATATTGAATCTTCTTGCTACCGCTGTACTCTTTACTTTACTCTATTTACTCTTTACTCCCTTTTCTGCGTGCTTTCCTTTGTTTTCTTTTCTCCCGTTTTTCTCTCTGTGTTTCTTATTCACTTTTCTCTTTAAATTCTTACAATCTTTCCACAAGCTTTTTGACATTTATTTTGTTATCTTTCATTTATTTGCTCGCTTGGATTTTTTTACTCTTTGCTCTTTTAGATTTTTTCGCTTGCTTTTCTTGTATTCCCTCATTTTGCCCCTTTGATATTTCTGATTTTTTGCTTTCTTTGTACTTTGTACTTTATTATTTTATTCCTCTATTCCTCTATTTTGGTATTAAATTTCCTTCTTTTATTGTTAGCTTACAATCTCTTAAGGCTATTGGACGTTTATTGAAAGTTTATAGTTTTTAATCTACCCTATATGGCATTGCACATATACAGTAAGAAGACGTTCGAAAAGAATAAATAATAAATAATGACGCTAGAATGAAATAGCCTTATAACCAAAAGCCACTAAGCAAAGCAAACCTTATTACTAATGTAAAAGTTAATGCGACATAATTCTCACGTAATGACCTTAGTGAATAATTATAAAAAAAATACAGTGTGTTATGGAAACGTATACAAATATTTTAGGGGGTGATAGAACTCTCAAATTTGAGCAACTTTAAAAAAAAAAATTCTAAAGTTATTTGTTTCCGAGATACAGCTTACTATGAAAACTTATACCCGCCACTGTCTAAGAACAACTTTATATTGGTATTCGCAAAAAATTTAAAAATAACAAAAAAACAGATCAGCAATCCACCGATATTAATACATTATTTAAGGGTGTATTTAAATAAAAGGAAAAAACATAATAGAATGTGTGACGCCAGTTTTTTAAAGTGGTATGCTCCACAGTTGTCCACGGGTAGCTTAATCGGAGCTGTCAAGTTTGGCGGGAGGAAAGCAAAACAAATAATACAGGGTCGGTATTACGGTCTTTATTTACAAAATGTATATACAGGGGCAATATATACAGGAGCTCAATATGTACACGGTGACGGGGAGAAGAACCAGCAATAAGGGTGGCCCCCCTGGGTAAAGGGGTGAGAACTCAGACTTCAAAGTTTGGTACAATTTGGTCTCCCTTAATAACAAATTTGACCTGTTCGAGTTTTTCGAAATCGGAATTGTTGGGGGGTACAAATTTTAGTTGAGTATTTTATGTAGATTTGGAAAATATAAAATTCATGTTTTTTTTGGAGAAAGGAATCGATAAATGTAGGTCTGGATAGAGAATTGAATAAGCTTTAAGATGATATATCACGCGACCCCCATGCTATTTTATTTTTTAAGGGGGTGCCCTCCCTGGCTAAAGGGGTGAGAACTAAGACTGAAAGTTTGGTACAATTTGCTCCCCCTTGATAACAAAATTTTACAAATACAAATTTTAGTTGGGACACCCGGTATATACATTTATTTTTTTTATTACCGGAACCAGTAAACAACGCCATATTAATTTTTGTTTCTGTCATGTATCAGAGATGGCGTTATATACGGATTCCATTGGAAATGTATGAGACATTTTTTTTCGTTAATTTTTCAGATGTTTTAATAGTTATTCGCCACCGAAAAAAATCGGTCAATCCGTTCTCCAAATATCATCAAAAAAATTGTTTGGAGTCCACGCGCAACAGAAATGAAACTTTGGAGTTTATCCCTTAAGAATCGATTTTCATTTTTAAAGCCCGGCACGACAAATTTTGATAGACCGCGTTATTTGTTATTGTCGTTGCCCTGCATCATAGGAGTCCCCCTGGGCCCCCCTGTCCCTAGGAAGCCCCTGTACCAGGGAGGCTTTATATTGTCGTTGCCTTGTACCAAGCTCTCCGCCCCTGTAATTTTTCCGATGTTTTAATAGTTATTCTGCAATTCGGGACGGAGGCAAATCCAACAAATTAAATATCATAAAAATCCATCCAGACGTTCTTGGGGGAACCCCCGGAGCCCCCCTGTCCAAGTTTTAATAGTTATTCTGCTATTCGGGGCGGAGACAAATCCAACAAATCGAAGATACTAAAAATCGGTCCAACTGTTCTTGAGTTATAAACCCAAGGGGGGGCCATGGGCCCCCATGTCTCTTCATAGAAAACTTCCTAAAAATTTGCTAAATCTATCCAGCCGTTCTCAAGTTATGGCGTGACCAAGGGGAAATGTTTATATATTATAATTATATCGGGTGTCCCAACTAAAATTTGTACCCCCCAACAATTCCAATTTCGAAAAACTCAGAATCAAACGCTCGAACAGGTCAATTTTGTTATCAAGGGGGACCAAATTATACCAAACTTTCAACTCTTAGATCTCACCCCTTTAGCCAGGGGAGCCACCCCCATAAAGAATTTAAATGGCATGGGGGGTCGTGTAATACATAATTTTAAAGCTTATTCAATTCTCTATCTAGATCTACTTTTATCAATTTGTTTCTACAAAAAAAGCATTTTTCCAATCGAGAGTATTTTATGTAAATTTGGAAAATAAAAAATTCTTATGCTCTTTTTTGTAGAAACGAATTGATAAAAGTAGCATTTTTGTTTATTTTAACTTCATTATCCTGTTTTCCTTCCACTTCCTTGTTTTTCGTTATCCGTTTGCAGTTTCTTGTTTTTTATTTAACATTTCTTTCTTCTTCTTCTTACTTTTATCTCGAGTTATTTATTCTTTATTGCCAGTCTCTTATCTTTCATATTTCTTCTTTCACTGTTTACTTTAGATTCTGTAATTTTTCACTCCTTCAGTCATTTATTTTTCTTTCTTACTTAATCCATTTTTTTTAGATCTCAATCTACGTCTTTTCCTCTTCTTTATTTGTTATCAATTCTTCACTTTTCGATTTCTGATTACTTATGTTAAATTTTCTCATAATTTCATTCTAGGATAATTTTGTTTGCTTCGTTTTTTGGTTTATTTTTGGTTATTTTCCCAATCTTTATTCGTCATAGCTTCTATACTTTTATTTTTCCTATTTATCGTTTTTTTTATAATTTTTCAGTTTTTCTTCTCATTTCTCATTACACATTTATCATTCCTTATGTTCACATACTTACAGTTTCTATTCCTGTTTTATTCCACATATCTAGTTTCCACATTCTTCTTAACTTTTTTATTCTTGGAAAGTATATTTTTATTACCTGATCATTTTATGTTTAATTTTTGATTTTTCATTTTTATTTCTAATTTTTCCAATCCCCATTTTCCACTCCACATCGTCGTTTCAACTTCCATTTAATCATTTGTTTTTCGTGTATTACTCATTTTTTATTTATCTATCTAGTTCTTTTTCTTGTTCATTCACTCGTCAACTCTCCCTTTTATTTCTTCATTCCTCAGTCCTTATTTCCTAATTCCCATTTTGCCCTTTTCGTTTTTTGTTCCTGCTCTTTCTTCCATTTTTCGTATCGTAGATATACCGGGTGTCCCAGAAATAACTACATTAATTTTAACCAGTAGTAGAACTCAATAGTGTGAATAATTTTTTTAAATGAACTTTTGCCCTAAACCCCGTAGTTATCGAAAGAAAAGAAAATTGTGGGGCCTAATAAATAACATGCGGATTTTCGTCTGACCCTACGTATTATTTAAGTTGAAAATACTTTCTCCCATGATTATGTATTATGTAATTAGACTTTCTGTACGTGATAGGAATTTAATTGTTGCTCTTTCAAAATTCTCCAAATTCGATTTGCTAACCTTCGGATACTGGCGTTTTTTTGCAAAACACAACGCACAACGTTAATGGAAATTAGGCACACGAGAAAAAGCATCTATTACGATAATAACTTTAAAAGCGAAAGTAAAATACAATAACACGCCCGGTCGAGTTCGCCCGCCGATCCTGATTCTCAACAGCATGTAACTGATGCGCCCAAGAGTGCAAAGAATTTAAAAACAAACAATTGATTGTCTGTAGGTCAAGTTAAAATAAATATCCATAGGCGGTTCGTAAATTTGAAAGGTTTCAAAAATGCTAAAAAAAATGAGATTTCGAAAAAGTGGTAGATAAAAATGCTGTTGCTCTGGGCGAGTTCTATTAAAATCAAAGTAGTTATTTCGAGGACACCTTGTATATCATTTCCCGTTTTCTCGTTACTTGTTCTGATTATTGGTTCTTTATTAGTTGTTTCTCCTCATTCTTCACTCTTCCTGCCTCATTCCACCTCCTTCATTTCTTATTGATCTTCTTATTTATTCGTTAATGGTTCTCATTCTGAGCAGAAATTCCAATCAAATCATCGTATTGTAATTTATATATTTAATCGTTGAACATGTACCAATTTTAATCAAATAAACACCGATTTTTATAATTGTATTTTTTTTTAATGAAAGACATTGACAAGTTCTATGTCAAGATTACTTTCCATTTTCAAAAATTTCACAGGTTTATTAATTATTTGCAAATAATTTTAGGGGAAAAGCGGTCCATTACAGTCATCGATTTAAATGAGCGTGAATCGTTCTAAGCGAGAAGTTGGACAACTGTAGCTAAATATATTTTAGCCCCTCCCCTGAGGTTGGGTGAGCAAGTTGTGTAATGACAAATTGTAATATGTAATATGGTAACCAGTCTTTATTCAACACTATTTAGGTAAGTATTCACATTTTTAGCTTTATATTTATTTTTATTGATTACCAATTCAATACATACCACTCGAATTTCGAGTGACGGGCGATCACTAGTATTACTAAATCTCTACAGGAAATTTGGTGTAAAAGCAATAATTATTCCTTCTTGGTGTAACTTTTAAGCAAATATTTAATTACTTATTTATTATTAGTTAAATTACTTATTTGTGTCTTTTTTTAAGAAACCTTACTTGGGAACATCTTAAATAACATACAAATCGCCTGTACAGGTTGTCATTAAATTTAATTAAATTTCGAAAAACTGTTACCTTGTTTAGTACCTA
Organism: Diaperis boleti; assembly: GCA_963583935.1. NCBI lineage: Eukaryota > Metazoa > Arthropoda > Insecta > Coleoptera > Tenebrionidae > Diaperis > Diaperis boleti. The sequence goes on along the minus strand of OY757245.1, from coordinate 16,663,720 downwards.
TTGTTCTTTGGTACACTGTTGCGATATAACTGCACCCGTATGTCTTCATTGTCAATTTTGCAAACAATATAAAAACATGTATACCTTTCCGCGCCTTCAGTTCCTAATGAGCAAGGTGTTATGTCTGCAAAACTAAACAAAACTCTTCTAATAACAAATGCAAATGAAAATGTTTTCAAACTTACCGGATATTCTCCTTCCATTTGGTGTTAGTGGTGTGGCTTTTCTAATTATTTCTTTTTTCTGGAAGCGACGTCACTGGTACTACCATACATGGAAAATCCCAGGAATCTCCGGCTTACCGCTTCTTGGAGCTGCCCATCTCTTCTTGGCAGGAAAAGAAGGTGAACACATCATAATAGTTACATAATTTCTTACAGCAACCTTCAGGGGCTCCGAACATCGTGATGAAGCTCGCCAGGCAGCTTCCGCCCCTCTTCAAGATTTGGTTGGGTCCACAACTGTATCTCGTTACCTCTAACCCTGATGAGATCGAGGTCATCCTCTCAAAGTCTCTAAATAAGGGGGATTTTTACTCTCCAACTGACGAGTACTTCCACCAATCTCTCCTAATATCTAACTGTCAGTGGTTTCTTCGTTTTTATTACGTAGACTAATTTCAGTGTTGTAGTGAGCATTTGGAAAAAAAGAAGAAAGGTCATAAACCCGAGTTTCAACATCAACGTTTTGAATTCCATGGCACCCATTCTGGTAAAGCACGCAAACAGGATAAAAGAACAGATGAAGGAAGAATGTGGATACAAAAGGGACCCCAAGGATATGTTTCCACTTTTGTGGAAACATGTCTTCGAAATGAATTGCGGTAAGAAAAGCAGTAAAAAATTGTCAGTAATTCTTTGGTAGAAACCCTAGGTGATGTCGATGCAGATCTTCTGATTGGAAAAGAAGAGCACTTGAGAGATCTCAACAGGTGAATTAGCCTTTATTTTGATCTGTAAAATGTCAAGCTTTTGCAGATACCAACGGATACAAGTAAATCGATTCTTCACGTTTATTTTCCAAAGCAACTACCTGTTTAGCTTTACAGCTATGAGTCGAGAAGGAACTAGAATTTTTCAAAGAGCTCGAGACTTCGTTGAAAGAGTTAGTAGTGCTAACTGCAAAAAAACATGCTCTAATCGTTTTCCAGATGATAAACGTAAAACGACCTTCCAACACGGACCCTATACAGAATAAGCGCTTTTTGAACCGCCTAGTGGAACTGGAAGAAAAGAAGACCCTTGACCACGAGGGTGTTCTACACGAAACTCTGCTGATGTTGTTTGCTTCCAGTGAAACAACCGCAGTTGCTTTAAGCTCGATGCTTCTCGTTTTGGGTTTTCATCCAGAGGTTCAGGTAAACATTAGACGTGGAATTCTAAGTGTTACAGCCAGTTCTTTAGGAAAAACTGTTTGAAGAGGTGTCTTCAATTGATGATAGCAACCTAATCGAAGAGATCAACCATCTAGACTACCTCGAACGCGTGATCAAAGAAAATCTAAGACTCTTCCCTCCGGTCGCCTTCTTCTTGCGTGAACTAGACACAGATGTCGTTCTAGGTTTTTCCCACCCCTTCACTTCTTCGCTTTCATCTTCTTTTTGCAGACTCCTGTACGCTTCCGGCCGGAGCAAGGATCTTTTTCCTCCCGACACTCATTCACACAAGGAAGGATTTGTGGCCGGATCCTCGAAGTTTTAATCCTGACAGGTTTCTTCCCGAAGAGGTAAAGAAGAGGAGTCGCTGTGCTTACATCCCTTTCAGCTACGGTCCGAGGAACTGCATAGGTTGGCTTTGCGGTGTTTGAAGCAGCTCTTAATGCGTTGTTACAGGCTCAAAGTATGCCATGATGGCATTGAAGATTGTACTAGCGGTGTTGGTGAAAAGCTACAAAGTTGTAGATACTGTGGATTACAAAAGGTTTCAGGATGTTAAACACAATTACACTTTGGCTGCAAAGGCCACGAAGGGATACAGGGTTATATTGGAAGAGAGGGCTGCTTCGAAGGATTAGTTCAATTAAAAATACAGACAATTTTTATAACACAAAAATACTAATTATATTTACATATCTACAATCGCTGTATACCATAACAATTTAAAATTTTCTTCATTCTTTATTTTCAATAAAAAAAAATGTTTCTTTTTTGTTTTGGACAGTTGTAAATAAAATTTTGAATCCCATAGGTGAGGACAGTATACTTAGCGATGTATTTATGTTTTTAGTTTATACTTCTTAATTTTCCAATCTAATCTATTTTACACGTTCTTAATTTCGATTTTTTATATTTTAGAATTTCTTTTACTCACAACCCTTTTTGTTACCTCATCCGTTACGTTTCTCCGTTACGACTTCCCACCTTATACCTCTTTTTTTCCTTCTGTTTTGATGATTTTTCTGTCCACTTCCATATTTCTCCATTATTCTGTAAATCTATGTCCCACTTTTCATTGTTTACCTTTTTTTGTTTCGAATTTACTGCTATTGTATTCCTCTTTCGACATTTTAAACTTGATATACATCATTCCAACATGTTTTGGTATGAAGATTTAAAGATTTAAAGATCTCTTACAGTAAATATACAGGCTGTCTTACGAAAAACGCACCACGCTATAACTCTGTTATTAATAATCCGATTTCAGAAATTCAAAAACCGTGTAAGACAGGTGCATAACTGCTACAAAAGAGTATGATTCTTAATTTTTTTGAATAAGTCATTTTTGTCAAACGATAGTCAACTTTTTTTTTTAAATAGCAACACATATTTTTTTTTATTCAGTTTGGTGGGGATGTTTTTTCTCAATACAATGGTATGTTTCAACTTGATTTTGTAAAATATTCTTCGAAAAGTTTTTTTTTCTAAAATTTTCAAGTGTGCGTCGGAATCCAATGAAAGCGCATAAAAGGCGCACTGCTTGACCAAAATTTCTGTGGCTTTCGAAAAACACTTGCATCATAATTTAATTGATTAATATTAATTGATTGTTATCCGTAATTAAATAACAATGTGATCACAAAATAATAACAAAACTGCAAGAAATAATACAAACAACAATAAATAAAAACAAGCAGACAAATCTTAAATGACAGATATTGTTTTGAGCGCTTTCGTTGGATTCCGACGCACACTTGAAAATTTTAGAAAAAAAAACTTTTCCAAGAATATTTTACAAAATCAAGTTGAAACACACCATTGTATTGAGAAAAACAATCCCCACCAAACTGAATAAAAAAAAATGTGTTGCTATTTAAAAAAATAAGTTGACTATCGCTTGACAAAAATGGCTTGTTCAAAAAAATTAAGAATCATACTCTTTTGTAGCATTTATACACCTGTCTTACACGGTTTTTGAATTTCTGAAATCGGATTATTAATAACAGAGTTATAGCGTGGTGCGTTTTTCGTAAGACAACCTGTATATAAATTTTGGTTATTAGATATTTACAATAAAATTGATCTAATCCAATCCAATTGATTGTTTTCTATTAATATAAAACATTTTTCAGTTCTGTTGTTATTTTTCTTCAGTTTCGTCGCCAATCCATCATCTTTCTCCTCCAGTTCTCCTATTTGCTCTATGTTAATATTTATTACCTTTACAGGTTTATAAAGTATCCGATACATTTCCCATAACTCAAATAAAATAAAATATAATATAATAAATAGAACTAAATAAATCAATAATTCAAGACAATAACTGGCAGCTTTTATCCCTTCCCAGTTATTGTCCCTCTTCTCCACTTAACCTTCCTCATCCATTCGATCCCTCTTCCGTCCTCATTCAAAATTTCTTCTCTACTCTCATCTCTCCCTCTCAGTTCTACGCATTCCTTCAACAAATGCTCTATCGTCTCCTTTTTTTCTCCACACATCCTGCATACTCTATTATTATCCTCACTCCAATATTTATTCTCTCTCTCCCCATTTCCACATCTAAATCTTGCTATTATCACTCTCTCTTTTCTACTCTCTCTTCCTAGGTACTTTGGCATTTCTTCCGTTATTATTTTTTCATACTTCCCATTGTACCTAGACTCCCTAATTTTCGTTCTTCTTTCCTGCACTTGCACATCTCTATCTCTCTGCACTAATTCATCTGTCATTACACTGTCTCTCTCTCTCGCATTCTTTTTATCTCCGCGCCTGCATACCCGTTTCTTTCGAAATATGCCTCCCTCTCTTTCCATATCCCCTCTCCTATTTCTTTCCTTTTTTCTTTCAAACACTTGCAAAATTCTGCACTCTCCTCTCTCTATCACTCTCTCCTCAAATCTTATTGCTCTTTTTCCTACTTCTATTCTTATTCCATCTCTCTTTGCTTCCTCCATCACTATATACCCCGGTGTCTCTCTCTATACCCCTAGCACCCATTTCATATATTTTCCTTGCACCCCTTCCAATCCTTCTTGCTTTCTTCATCCCCATATTTCCGCTCCATACATCATCACGCTTTTCACCAAACTATCAAATATCATTACTCTCCTTCTAAAATCATTTCCAAATTTTCTCTCTCCTATTCCCCATACAGCTCCTATTATCTTATTTGCTTTTTTCACTAACTCTCTCACATGTGCTGTTGCTGTGTTTCTTTCATTCATCACATAACCTAAATACTTAAATTCTTTCACTTCCTCAATTTTATCTTTCTCCCATCTCCACTCATTTACTGTTCTCCTTTTTTTTTTATTGGAGAGAGGGGGAAAATACAGTTACGTACCTCCAGGCCAACGCTCAGGAAAGCCTGGAGAGTGTGGGACTCCCTGGCGGATGGTCGTCCAGTCCTACCCACTAAAAAACCCCTCTCAATGGAGCATTATTCCACCCCCGGAACCGCCGTTAGGCATTACTTCAGGGGTGGTACTCCCCCCTACCTCATACTGAGGTTCTCCCGCTCCCTTTCCGTGGCTTCCTTCATCCGCATGATGTTTTCCACCATGCGGACCACCACATCCCATTCGGACTGGCCGGTGAGCATCCCCTCAACGAGGTTCTCCTCCTCCGGCCACCAACCCAGGGCTTTAAACACCCCCAGCCGCTCACCATCCCAGGCCTCGCAGCGAAACAAGGTATGTTCCGGATCATCCGCGTCATGTTCGCAGAACCAGCAGGACGCCGATGCTTCCTTGCCTATACGGACAAGGTAGCTGCCGAAGCATCCGTGTCCGGTCAGCGCTTGGGAAGTTAACACCACCGTGACCCCGGCCGACCCACAGCCGGACGTCGGGAATCAGCCGCCTTGTCCAGGCACCCTTCATCCCAGCCTCCCACCTGGCCTGCCACGAATCCAGGAGTGTCCTCCTGGCTTCTGTGGACGTCCGGCCCTCCCTTCGCTGCTTTCTCTCAAGGATCAGCAGGTCAGAAGGTGGTATTCCAGATATCACCCCCAACGCATCGGTCGACACCGTCCGATACGCGGAGGCAACCCGTAGTCCCACCCTCCTCTGGACCCTCTCGAGTGCGGCCAACCCGGTCTTGGTTTTTGCGGCCCGCCCCCATGTGGGTGCTGCATACAGCAGTACGTTCTGAACGACCGCCGCGTACAACACCCTGGAGCGCCCCTCAGGTTGGGCATCAGCCTGGCCAGTTTCCCAGCCACTGCTTCCGCCTTCCTGGCCACCCTCTCCACGTGAGGAAGGAAGCTCATCCTTCTGTCCAGGTCGACCCCCAAGTACTTCATACTTGGTTGGACCCGGACAAAAGCGCCCCCCACTCGGAAGCCCTCCAGATCGATCCTCCTATCACCGATCAGCAAAACCGCCTCGGTTTTGGCAGGAGCCACCCTTAGGCCATGGTCGTTGAGCCAGCCCATCACCCACAACGCACAGCCAAAGGCGTTCTCTACGTCCAGGGCAACTACGGCACAGTAGTCCTTTCGACCCCATGCCCCAGCGTTTGCCACCCCGGCGTATGCCAGAACGTCTTCGATTGCGTCGATGGTAGACCTACCCCGACGAAACCCATATTGCCTGTCGGAGAGCACACCCCTCTCCTCCAGGTCTGTCCCGATACGGCTCTTCAGGATAGACTCGAGCAGCTTCCCCGCCGAGCTTATGAGGGATATTGGGCGGAATTTCCCCCCGCTCTTTGGGATCAGCACTACCCGAGCCACCTTCCATATGTCCGGGAAGACACCGTTCTCGAGACAGGATCCCATCACCCCCGCGATAACCGCGGGGGCCACCTCGACGGCCAGCGCCACGACCTCCGCCGGCATGCCGTCCAGCCCAGGAGCCCTACCCCGCCTGAGACCTCTGGCAGCCGCCTGAAAATCCTCCTCCGTTACGGCCATCACCTCCCCAGCGTTACCAGCATCTTCCTGGTCCTCCCACCGAGGAGGGTCCACCGTTGGGAAGAGTTGGTCAATGGCTTCCTCTTCCTCCTCCTCGGTGGTCACCGGCCTAGCTCCGAGCTTCCCAGATACGATGCGATAGGCTCGCCCCCACGGATCACCCCGGACCTCATCGACTACGCTGTCCCAGGCTCGGCCCTTGGCAGCAGCAATCTCCGTCCTCAGGGCTCTCCTTGCGAGCCTATACGCTCTGAGTCCCTCGGCTCTCGCCTCGTCCGTTCTTGCCCGGGTGAGTTTCCGCCTACCAGCAATGCTCCTCCGCCGCGCTTCCGCGACTTCAGCGCACCACCAATAGACTGGTCTTCTCCTGGGCCTTGTGGCCTTCCTGGGGAGGCATCCCTCACAGGCAGCCTCCAGACGCGCCATCATGTCCTCCGGGGAGAGATCTCCCTCGCCACCGAGCGACTTTTCCAGTCGCCCGGCCAGCACCTCCCTGACACCCTCCTTCCACAGCCAGCCGGGCCTCTGAACGGCCCCGGGCACCCTATGGACGGCCCCAGCATTCAACCGGTAGGTGATGTACCGGTGGTCGCTGAAGGAGTCCCGGTCCAGGACACTCCATCCCTCCAGCGCCATTCCCCCCACTATCCGGGCGAAGGTCACATCCACAATGGACGTACGTGTTCCGCCCACCGTCGCGGCCTCAAAGGTTGCCTGGTTCCCGAGGTTTTCGACCCCGAGTCCCAGGCTGGCCATCGCCTCCCCCAACACGGTTCCCCTCGAATCGGTCACCGACGACCCCCACGAAGCAGACTTCGCGTTGAAGTCGCCAGCAACCACAAGGTTCCCCGCGTGGGTCCTCAACTCCCTGGTCAGCCTGCCCACATATCCCCTATACTGCTCTGACGTGCAGTTCGGGGACACATAACAGCTGACCAGTATCGTGTCCATGACCTTCACCCAGGCATAGCCCTCCCCAACACCGCTGGCCGTCACATCACCCTCCATTCTGACTGCAGCCGTCCCCCCCCTTTTCAAGAAGCCACCCGCCCCTGCTGACTCTTGCCAGATTGGGCTCCTGAGCCAGGATGCACTTGACACCCAGCTCCATGGAAGCCCTCTCTAGCATGTCATGGGCGAGGGCCCTGCGACCCAGGTTGACCTGCAGGATCCTAACCGTCATTAGGACCCGCAGTGCCCCGCAGCTCCTGGACCGCCCTCTTGTAAAGAGGACAGGCCATGGTGCCGGCCCTGTGCCCGTCCTTGTTACAATTGTAACATTTCGGGGGGTCCTTGCAGTCAGCCGCCCTGTGCCCATCACGGCAACACCTCAGGCACTTGCCCCCGAGCTCCACCCGCTTCTGCTTACAACCCCTGGCTACGTGTCCGTAGCCCAGGCAGTTGAAACACTTGGCAGGCGTGAGGAAGGGCTTAATAGGACACCTCGTCCACCCCACCTTCACGCTGCCAAGCGCCAGGAGCTTGCTGGCCTCCTCCTCCCGGAGGGACACCGTCGCCCATTGCCCACCCTGGCCGGCCCTGAGGGACACCTTCAAGTCCGTCGCACCCTCCTCCGAGCCCACCCCGGAACCAATGATGGCGGCCTTGACTTCCTCGGACGTGGCCGCTGCGTCCAAGTTCCGGATGGCGACGACAGCCTTCCCGAAGCCCACCCTCACCCTCGGCCCACCCTTCAGGACCTTAGCCATGCCCTCTTTGAGCTTGGCCGCCGCCGTCGCTCCACCTCCCGCCAGGACGACCTTGATGTGGCCCTCCTTTGTCTTACCGACAGTCTTGACCTTGACACCAAGACCGTCCATGTCGATGTCCTTCCGTAAGGCCCTGAGGGTACTGGCATAGGATGCCGCGTCGCCACCCGTCTCCACCACCACTGTGTTGGGCTCCCTGTTGGCTTCTGGGGACCACTCCAGGGCGCGTTCCCGGGTAGAGGAGGACACTGACTCCCTCCCCGCCGTCCTGCGCGAACACGCATTCCACAATCTTGCGGAATGCGGAGGCTACGGCACCATCCGGAACGCTCAGCGCCACCTTTTTTCGGCCCTCCTCGACCATGACGGCCCTGAGCTCCGTGGCTGCCAGGAACGCCCCCTCCGGGTTCTTGCCCATCTTCACTTTGAAGATGGCCCTCTCCTCCCTCTTGGACTGGTCCCCGCCATTCCGGACCCTGACGGACTCAAAGAGGCATCCCGGGTGCTCGCTCAGGTTGAGCAGATCCGGGTACCTGGCCCTGAATCTTTGGGCTTCCCCCTTTTCCATTTCGGGGTCGTCCTCACGGATCCAGACGGCCAGATCCCACTCCCTGCCGGCCTCCAAGAGGCTCCCAGTAGCTTCCTGCGTCACCCTAAAGGCTGCCGGATTCCACCGCTGGGAGATAAGACCCCTGGCTTGCACCCAATCGTAGGCCCTCGTCTCGAGTGCCCCGATCTCCGGCGTCTCCTGCTTCTTGCTCCTTTCCCTCAGCTCCTCGTTTTCTGCCTTCAGTCTCTGAATCTCCTCGGCAGCCGCCTTCAGCTGGCTGTCAACCAATTCCTTGGAGACTTGCACCTCCCTCAGCTGCTTAACGAGCTCCTCCTTTTCCCCCTTAATCCTGGCCTCCAATTCCTGCTTTCCTTCCACGGCTCCGTCCAGCCATCCTTCGATGTCAGAAAGGATCCCCACGTCCTCGTTTAAACTTGCGGCCGCCCTGACGATTTCCGTCTTGAGGTTGTATCCCTTCCGACACGCCGTGTCCAAAGCCTTCGCCGTCTTCTGGATTCTTGAAAAGACCCTTTTGACGTCAACGTCTTCGTCCTCTGTTCCTGTCTCTTGGGAGGTCGGGCTACTCAGCTTCTTCCTTTTCACCGACCTGTCCTTCTTGTCGTCCCAGACGAAGCTGAATTGGCCGGTATTGACCGACTCCACAGGAGTCGTTGGAAGCGAAAGAACTCCTTTGTCCCTCAGCGCCAATCCTTTTGCCAGCTCCTGAAATTTACTGTTCTCCTACCACCCCCTTTTCTGAACACCATCATCTTGGATTTCTCCACATTCACCGTCAACTTTTTCCTCCTCATATATTTCTCCACATTTGCTATCATTTCTTTCATACCTTTCTCCTTTCTCGCTAACACCACCAAATCATCCGCATATGCTAAAGACCACACTTTTTCTTTGCCCACCACAACCCCCCCTGCCTGCCCCTTCCTGAACATCTCCTCTATATCTCCAATAAAAGCTGCAAAGAGGCTGGGGCTTAGTGGGCAACCTTGTCTTACTCCCTTATAAGTTTTGAAACATTCACTCACCCTTCCATCCACTCTCACTATACTTATCGTCTCTTCATATATCTCTTCTATTTTTGTTACCAGATGCTCATTTATCCCTCTCTTTCTGAAGCATTCCCACAGTAAATCTCTTTCCACATTATCAAAAGCCGCCTTCAGGTCCACAAAGAATGCATATATCTTGCCACCCCTCTTCTTTATCTCATTTCCTGCTATGTGATTCAAGATATATACATTATCCATGGTCCTTCTACCTTTCCTAAATCCCGCCTGTCCGTCTGGTAACACCCCCCTCTCATTCATTTCCTTCATCAGCCTCTCTTCCACAATCATCGCGTATACCTTATATGCTGTATTTAGGAGAGTGATCCCCCTATAATTACTGACTGTATCCTTTTCTCCTTTCTTATATATGGGGCATATTATCTCCTCCTTTTACTCTTGGGGAAATCCCTCTCCCTTCCACACTCCATTCATTACCTCTAACAACCTGTCAACTTCCCTTTCCGTTCCATATATTCACGCTTCATTCTGTATACCATCCCTCCCCGGTGTTTTTTTTCTTTTCAGTTTTCTTAGTTGTTGCTCTAGTTCTTCTCTTGTTATCTCTTCTATTTCTTCCACTCTTTGTTGTCTCTTTTCCTTTTCTTGTCTGTTTTCATCACCCCCCAGCAGCTCACTGAAATACTCTCTCCATTCCTCCATAGTAATTCCATCACTCACTCTCTCTCTCTTTTTCTTTCTTTCCTTATTTATGTATCTCCATACCTCTTCTTCCGTCTTTATACTCTTCATCTTTAGCTCTCCTTCCATCCGTTTCTTTTGCTTCTTCTCTTTGCATAATAAATTCAACCTGTTGCATGCTCTCTTGTACTCTTCTTTGGTTGCTTTTTCTTTTTTCCAATTTCTTAGTTTCCTTCTTGCTTCCTGCTTCCTTTCCCTGCATTCTTTATCCCACCACTCGTTCTTCCACAGCCCCATATTCTCTCTTATCTCTATCTCTTATTTTTTCTGTTGCGTTTCTTATGTTATCGCTCAGTTTCCTCACCTTTTCGTGTATTTCTGTTTCTTTATATTTTGCCTCCCTAAGTCTTGCTCTATAATTTTCTTTTCCTTCTTCCGTCCAAATATTCTTCACAATTTTTCTTCTAAACTCAAAGGCATATGGTCCGACTCCATTCTTTCTCCCACCTTGAATTTCTCTATTTCGTCCCATGCTTCTTCATTTACCATAACATAATCAATAACTGTCTCCCCTCTTGATACAATATACGAGTACTCCCCTTTCTCATCTCCTGTGCAGTTCCCATGAAGTATGTCCCACCCTCTTTCTTCTACTAAGCTAATCAGTACTCTCCCTTCTGCGTTTTCTGTTCCATCTTTTGTTGATCTTCCTTCTATTGTTTCTTGTTCCTCTTCTATCCGTCTTCCTTTTCCCCCAATTCTTGCCTTAAAATCCCCCCCAATCACCAAAGTTCCTTTTTCTTGCTCTTTTACTCGCTCTTCTATTATTCTCTTCGTTTCCTTCATACTTCTGCTGTACACTGTTACAATTCTCCCTTTTCTCTGTTTACTTTTCACCGTTATTTCCATAATCCCTATTTCTTCTTTTGCTTCAGTTTCATTTTCTCCTTCCAGTCCCTCTTCCACCCCCATTATTATCCCACCTTTAGCTCTCCCTTTCTTGCTGTCTCTCTCTGCATATTGGCATTTCCACTTAAACTCTTTCGGCATTCTCTTTTCCAATTTTTCCCAGCCCTTTTCTTCTATAATGTTTTAAATCTAGTTCTTTGCATGTCTTGCTCTGTTTTGTCCCTCTACTACTCACTCTTTACACAGCTTACTCTTTGCTCTCATTGTTCCCTTTGCTTTCTTTTTTCTCGATTTGACATTTTTGCTTCTGTTGGTTTTTATCGTTTCTTCTTCCTTTGATATTTTTTATTTCCCGTCCCTGTTTTTTATTTTTATTATTTTTTATTTTTCTATTTCTCATTGACACTTCTTCACTCCTTAACCCCCATTTCTTATTGTTTATCTTCATTGTACATTTTTCTTTTTTTTTAATTTTTCATTTCCTTCCTTTCTCTTTATTATTTGTCTTTTATTCCTCAACAGTTATCATTGATTTCCGTTATCTTCTTCCCATTCCTTCCAGTTTACAATTTATTTTATACAGAATATTTTGTCATGTTTGACTTTTCTTTTATGTCAAATTCTTGTATGTATTTTTCAACGTTCACTTTCTCATTATACATTCTTAATTTTTTGTTTACTAATTTTTTTTATTCTTGCCTTGCTTTTTCACCTCTATACTCGGGCCGTTCAAGACAGAGAGTTGTAAAGACGTGTGATCGGCACGTGATCGCTTGCTATTGGTTTGCAAAATGAATGAGGTATTAGAAAAGTGAGGTGGGAATTACCAGTTGCACACTAGAGCACAGCAAAGAGAACCCAATTCTACCCAACGCAGAATGTGTTCTCCCTTCCTCACGCATCGCAAGTATCGTTCCGTGTAAACTTGCTTTCGGTTTGATTTCACCCCGCCTTAAGCACGTAGCTCACGTGGAAGCTCTCTCTTTTTAACCGACTTCAAAAAAGGAGGAGGTTATCAATTCGGTTGTATGTTTTTTTTTTTTTTTTAATGTTTGTTACCGCAGAACTCCGTCATTTATAAACCGATTTGTAAAATTCTTCTTTTATTTGAAAGAGTATACTTGCAGATTGGTCCCATTGTCACCATTTCAGGATCTGATGAGGGGATCTCATGGAAATCAAGAAAAATCCTCAAATTTTCGCTCCCTTTAATTAACCGACTTCATGTATGTTCACCGATTTCTTCGGCAATTGTGGACCGATTTACAAAATTCTTCTTTTATTTGAAAGGGTATACTCTAAAGATGGTTACATTGTTAAAAAATCAGGATCTGATCAGGGAATACCATGGAAATGGAGAAAAATCGTCAAATTTTCGCTCCCTTTTATTAACCGACTTCATGTATGTTCACCGATTTCTTCGTCAATTGTGGACCAATTTACAAAATTCTTCTTTTATTTGATAGAGTATACTCTAAAGGTGGTTACACTGTTAAAAAATCCAGGATCTGATTAGGGAATCTCATGGAAATCGAGAAAAATCCTCAAATTCTCGCTCCCTTTTTAACCGACTTATCATGTATGTTCACCGATTTCTTTGTCAGTTGTGGACCGATTTACAAAATTCTTCTTTTATTTGAAAAGGTATACTCTTGACGTGATTCCATTGTCAAAAAATCAGGATCTGATCAGGGAATCCCATGGAAATCGAGAAAAATCCCCATACTTTTTCTTCATTTTATGTATATAATTATGTTCATACCGATTTCTTCGTCAACTTTATTGAGGACCTCAATATTGGAGAAGCGTCTTTACTAGGTATCACTAACTTATCACTTAAAATTGTAAAAAAAATTGCTTTTAAAAAAAAAGAGAACCGACTTCAAAAAGTGAAAAATAATTGAATACATGTATTATTACATGTATTATTACATGTACTACCCAATGATCTGTCTGAAGTCGGTGCTAAGCCAAATAGGTAGTAGATAGATAGGCTGCCTACTCCAGCCACATCGAAGGTCTCCCGGCGAACGCACCGGAATGCGTGAGCGTGGGTGGGGGGCTCGTGCTGAGCAAAACACCCCAAACGGCAGACGTCGTTGACGGTCGTCTCGAATGATATCGAATTTTGTATGCGTTATAACGTTGTTGATATTTTTGTATAATTACAACATGTTACAAATTTGTAACCTATTTGGCTTGGCACCGACTTCAGACAGGTCATTGGGTAGTACATGTAATAATACATGTATTCAATTATTTTTCACTTTTTGAAGTCGGTTCTCTTTTTTTTTAAAAGCAAATTTTTGACGGCTCAAGTATAATTCCTGATTCTAACTTTATCATATTTTAGTTTTTTCAATGTCATAATTTTATTTCTGATTTATTATTTGCTGATTCTTCATTCATCATTTCTAGTTTCTTGTTTTTGCTTCTTATTCCTCCATATTTATCTTTCAATTCTCATAACCTTTTTATTATTCACTATTTAATCTTTCATTTGCACCGTTTATTTTTCAATAACATTTTTCAAAATTTATTTATTTATATCCCATCTTAGTTTATTTTATTGTTTTTCAGTTTTTGTTTCTCATACTTTATTATTTATTCATCTCTCCATTTTTATTGCTTATTTATTTTTATTAAAGTGTTCAGTTAACATTTCTATTGTCTACGTTCATTTCTATTGTCCTTTCTAATTCCTCATTTCATATTTTTTTATTTTCATCACTCTTCATTCATTTACATTATTTATACATTTCATTTTATTTTCACCAATAAACATTTTTGAATTTATAGGTTTTATTTTATCTTTCCTCCTTTATTGTTTACGTTCTGTCCTAATAATTCCTAATACCGTGTTCTTAATTGTATTCTCACTACTCATTTATTGGTTGGTTACAATTATTTGCCCTTATCTTTTTGTTTTTGCTGTTTTTGAAATTAATGCTCGTTTTCTTGTTTCTTACCTTTCGGTGCTTATCTTTTTCTTTACTTTATTATTATTATTTATCTTTTCTCATCTCAGTTCTGCTATTCTCCTTTCCTATTTCAGTACTTGCTTTTTTATATTTCTAATTTTTTATTTCTGATTTAATTTTTTCATTCCTCATTTTATCCTCCTTCCATTCTTGAATTCATGTTTCATTCTCACTCTACTTATCGTCTTCTTTGCATAGGTACTCATTTGTACCTCTTGTGTGCTTTTTTGTACTCTTCCTTAGTTGCTTTTTCTTTTTTCCAATTTCTTAGTTTTCTTTTTGCTTCCTGCTTCGCTTCCTTGCATTCTTTATCCCACCAGTCGTTTTTCCACAGCCCCATCTTCTCTCTTATCTCTATCCCTTTTTTTCTGTTACGTTTCTTACTGTCTCAATTACTGTCTCCCCTCTGGGTCCAATATACGTGTACTCCTCTTTCTCATCTCCTCCCATTAAGTATGTCCCACCCTCTTTCTTCTACTAAGCTAATCAGTACTCTCCCTTCTGCATTTTCTGTTTTATCTTTTGTTGATCTTCATTCTATTGTTGCTTGTTCCTCTTCTATCCGTCTTCCTTTTCCCACAATTCTTGCATTAAAATCCCCCCCAATCACCAAAGTTCCTTCTTCTTGCTCTTTTACTCGCTCTCCTATTATTCTCTTCGTTTCCTTCATACTTCTGCTGTACACTGTTACAATTCTTCATTTTCTCTGTTTACTTTTCACCGTTCTTTCCAGAATCCCTCTTTCTTCTTTTGCTTCAGTTCCAACTTCCAGTCCCTCTTTCACCCCCATTATTATCCCACCTTTAGCTCTCCCTTTCTCTCTCTGCATATTGACACTTCCACTTAAACTCTTTCGGCATTCTCTTTTCCAATTTTCCCAAAAATTTTATTTGGTTTGTTCATCCCCTTTAGCGTTTCGGTTCACTAATCCTCTTCCCTCACTTCTTCTTCGTCTTCTGTTGTTTCCTCTTCGTTTCTTCTTCCTTTGATATTTTTGATTTCCTGTCCCTGTATTTTTTATTATCTCTTATTTTTCTATTTTTCATTTACATTTCTTCACTCCTTAATACTCATTTCTTATTGTTTATCTTCATTGTACACTTTTGTTATTTTATTTTTCATTTACTTCCTTTGTCTTTTATTCCTCATCAGTTATCATTTATTTCCCTTATCTTCTTCCCATTGCTTCCAGTTTTATTTTACACAGAATATTTTGTCTTGATTTTCGTATTTCGTCATTTTTTACTTTTTATTGTCTTTTAAATCCAAATTTTTATTTTTAACATCCCCTTCAAAATTCATTTTCTGATTATACATTTTTTTTATTCTTGCCTTCTTTTTTCACCTCGTCCTGATTGTAACTTTGTCATCTTTTACTTTTTTGAATGTCATAATTTTATTTTTCATTTATTTGCTCCTTATTTCTCCATATTTATTGTTCAATTCTCATAACCCTTCATTTTTTACTTTATTTTATTGTTTTTTTAGTTTTTGTTTCTCATACTTTATTATTTATTCATCTCTCCATTCTTATTGTGTATTCCTACTTTTCATTTTCACATTTTTATGATGTCCTCATTTTTAATAGTGTTCTACATTCACTATTCTTCACTCAATAGTCCTATTTCCTGCTATCTCACTCTCTTTCTATTAATTTTTAATGTGTTCAGTTTACATTAATAAATTAGTTAATTTATTGTCTTTTCTTACATTTTTTTTCTTAATTTTTCATTTAATATTCATCGTCCTTTATAACCGTTTCTAATTCCTCATGTCTTATTTTTTTATTTTCCTCATTCTTCATTCATTGACATTATTTATTCTACATTTCATTTTATTTTTATCGTTTATTTTATTTTTACGTTCTTTGTTTTTGTTTTTGTTGTTTTTGAAATGAATGGCCATTTTGACCAGTTATTAAATAAAAAACAAAAACAAAAAATATATTTTCTGAAATTCTTTTATCTTAACAATTACCTACATACTTTATTTTCTGTGTTTTATTCATCATCTATCGCATTTTCTTGTGTTGTTAATTTGTCATTTATTTTTATTTTTAAATTCCTCATTCAATGTTTCTTACTGTTCGGTATGTATTTCTCTTTTTCTTTACTTTATTATTATTTATCGTTTCCCATCTCATTTCTGCTATTCTACTTACACTTTTTATTATTTATTTTTAGCCCTATGTGTCATTTACATCCATTAATTCTTTTTCTATTTCTGATTTCATTTTTCCATTCCTCATTTTATCGCCCTTCCATTTATCTTCATTATCTTATAATTCTCTTTGTTCCTTTTGTTCTTCTTTTTCATTTATTAGTTTCCTAATTTTATTTCACCTTGATTATTCTCCCTTCTCAATTTTTAGTTCAATGAAAATAATTGTACCTCACAACTTTTTTTCCATTTCTCTTTATCAATGCTTATTTTGAGTTCCTCATCTCCTTTTTTCTTTCCATTTTCCACTTCGTTCATTCTTGATGTCCAGTGTCCTTCTTGTCAAGTTCCTGCTTCTTCGTTCATCGTTAATTTCTTATTCACTCTGGAGCATTGTCCGGGCTTTTATCGGGGCCAGCTTCGCAACGGGTGATACTTCGCTGGGCTGAGACCCCCACCGTGAGGTACGACCAACGCCCTGCCTGGGTATTAGCGGAGCGCGTCGGTATTATTTCCGTTACAAATTTCCATTTTCGTATTATTCGTATATTTTTTTTTCAACACTGTTGTCCGTTCTGCATTATTTCTCATTATTCATTGTTCATTTCCTCATATGTTTTTGGCATTCCCCATTCCCCGTTGAGATATCCCCAAAATAGACCGGTACAATGCACAGAAGATTTTCGACTTGCCTAGACGGCAAGGCGCACGTTGGGCAACGAGTCTGCAGTGGTTGGCAACGCGCTGGAGCTGGCGTGGCTAAAAAAACGGTTGGCGTCCCTTATAGAGGGTGGAAGGAGGACCGGCGGCCATTACATTCATGCAGACTTTAACGTGACGTTAAGCGTTTAAGTAACCAGAAGTAACTAACGCTTAATTTTTTGTGTTTATCTGATTTTATTCCACTATGAGTTCTCCTGTTTTTAAAGTTGCGTGTGCTCTATGTTTAAATTGCATTGTCGAAATTTCACGTTACCAGAAGGCTCGGTGGAATTTAAATTAACAATCGCGTGTGTGGTGCCGCCCGACGTACTTACAGGTAACCTTTTTATTCTATCTATTTTTTTTTTGTGATACGAGATATAACATAACGAGATGGTCCTGAAATTGACCGGCATTTGTTCCACGTGCATACTAGAAACTCCTAGATAAAGGCTTTTCAATTTTTACCGTTGTCCGGCCACTCTTCGTCAACGTCACTAATAAAATGGCCGCCAGGGTGGAAAGCTATTAGTCACCCCTTTGTTGTTAGGTCTTGTTTAAATAATATCCACTACTGCTATTCAAACCTGGATAAATCATTGAATAACTACCTGTCTTTCGGTATAAGGCCGACAGCAGCTTGCGATCATTTAAAAGCTATTTTGTCTCTGTTGACTTGAATTAACCAACACTGAGTAAGAACTGAATACAAGAGGGCAAATAGCGGCATAGCGCCACGCCGAATGTTCGGGTTCTGAAAAGTGTCTTATATTTTTATGTTGTGTTGCACCCCGCTGCGATTTCCGATTCCGATTTTTAGATTTTATATTCCAATTTTCCATTCATTATTCAACATTCTTTACACAAAACAAAACATCAAAGTAGTCAAAGTAGAAAAATACTTACAAAAGGTTAAATAATAAAGGACAAAAATTAAGAAAAATAGAAAATTTAAAATAGCACATCAAAACTGGAAATAGAAAACTCACAATCAAAAACGAAGGGAAAAAGAACCAAAAAAAAGTGACAAAATTTTAAACAATAAAGGAACAAAATAATGACGAAATAAGTTACATAAAGATATCAACACAAACATGTTTTGGTAAAAAACAGATTGGCATTGGAATATTTATTAGTTAAGCGTATAAGCGTTATTATAATATTACCTACTAAATCGGGAAGAACCCTTTTTTGTAGAAAAAGACATACAAAAGTATAATGTAAAAACTGATACAATACAAAAATAATTACATGTGTATTTTAATAATTCTAAGCATTCATTTACAAAATCCTTGTCTGATAATCGAGAATAAGCCACCTCGCCTCTTCATAACTTAAAGGAATATCCTTCGTAGGAAGTGAAGTTCCATTTAGGTCTATCTACAAAGATATAATTATGATGTATAAACAGTATATTAGACAACAAGTGTTAGAAGTGCAACATTTTTGAAGGCGCGGCCGAGTTTAATAATCCACACGCGTGAAAAAGAAGCGCACGCTCACACGAGTTGTCTATAAAAAAAATTAAAAATCCGTTAAAGTAAGTAGACTTTTTAAAATTAATTTTAGGGTGTGAAGTCACACTTTTTTTTCACTTAGTGAACTTTTCTAACTGTAATTTAATTTTTCACTAATTGTAAGTGAAAAAAAGTGAAACTTCACACCCTAAAATTAATTTTTTTAAAATTTTGTTATAAACTGTAGAACATTTCTTTTCTTTCAATAGGATTTCATATAGACCATATTCATATTTCATATTGACCTCACATGAAGTTGTCAAAATCCACGCCGACGACGTTTCATGTTTAATTACCGCGACAATAAACTATGTGTTCGTACTATTGAATTCTTAATAATTATTTTGAAAGAATATTAAGCTCTAACTTATGAGTGGGACAAATACTAACTTTATTTGCTGCTTTCCCATCGTCAAATCCAGACTCTGCCTTACCAAAAATTGATTTCCCTTCATCCTTTCCAAATGCATGTGTGCCGTTCAAACTAGTTTTAGAAATCTGAAAACAGATTATGACATTTTGTGAAGTTACAGGATCAGACCAAAATTACATTACAACTATTTCGTGATGCAACAGGTTTGAATCCGGTAAAAGGTCCAACAGTACTCTTGAAAACTATTTGACATTGAGATGCTGTAGTATTTCCGCCATTTTTTGTCAAACCAGAGGCTTGAGATTGAGACCCTATTGCATTTCCAGAACGGGGAACGAAGATATTAGTTTGAGGGCCTGTGGTACTTCCGAAGACAGCTCTAGCTAAACTAAAAGACTGAGATTGAGATTCTGTAGTTTTTCCACCACTGTTTGTAACACTAGAGGCTTGAGGCAGACACTCTGTTGCATTTCCAGAATGAGCCTTGAATATATTAGTTTGAGAGCTTGTGGAACTAACGCCACTAGAACTACTTGGTGAAGGAAGGGCTTGAGTTGGCAATCCTGTAGTCGCCCCACAAGTAGAGCCGAAGGATTGAGTCGGTTTTTTTACAGAAAATGCTTGGGGTTGAGACTGGGAGACATTTCCAGGATCAGAATTGAGGCCTGTGGAATTTGCACCAAAACCACTTGGTGAGTTAAAGGCTTGAAAAGGTACCCCTGTGGAACCGTTGTTTGTCGCACCAAAAGCTTGGGCTGAACCAAAAACTTGAGGTTGCGAATGCTGGCTGCTTCCAAACCCAATTCCAAAGATATTCTTTTGAGAACCTGCGGTATTTGCACCGCCAAATACAGGGCCAGAATTGGTGGAACCGGAATGCTGAAAATAACGATTGTATTTTTGTCTATTTTATAGACATATTTTATACCTGACCTGCAAAAGTTGTTGGTATTCCAAAGTTGCGGCATGGTTGTGTGAACGAGCCTAAAATTTACATGACAACCCTCAATCAAGACTATGATATAAATTACCTACATATTCTAAAATTTATAGAATAGTATAGTATAAAAGTAGTAAAGTAGTGGCAGGCAAAAAAAAATTAACTTTCAAAATGATACCAGAAATACATTAGTTCGAAAATCTTGTAACGAAGTTACTTAAAAATTAAAGAGACGAGTGTCAGAAATGAGGCTCGACAAGGTCAAGCTCCCTACGCCCAAATCGACATTTTTAACAGCTTCTTAAAAATACTTCTTGACCTCCAATCGGGATGAAAAATAACGAGCAGCTTATGCAACTGAAATTACATTATTACATCATTTTGGACAGAAAGGAAGCGCGCTCCGGAATCGCTACCTTGCCCGGAGCCGCCGCCGTTCCGTCCGGAAGAGAATGCTGCGATAAGACTTTCTCCCTACTACATTGCAACAGGCTGCGCGCGTCTGCTAACGTCATCATCTCCCCTCCAGCGTGTCCATAAAAGAAGCTCCGCTCAGCCGAAGAGGAAGTCCCAGCCGACCATTCTCCCGATTCCCGTCCAAGTTCCTGGTAACATCCCGGTACCTTCCAATTCCCGACCACGTTCTTTTCTGCCGGTGTTTAATTCCGGCATCTTCCGGTTGTCTGACGGCGGGGGCACTCTGCTCGCGAGCCAGCCAATCGTCCGCGTCTTTGGTGACATCCGGACGGGTCTTTCCGGTCGCTGTTTCCGGTTTCTAGTCGTCGCCTGCCGGTGTGAAATTCCGGCACCTTACAGTTGTCTGACGGCGGGGGCATTCTGCTCATGAGCCAGCCAGCTGTCACACACTAGTAGTATCCAGACAAGTTTCCATTGTGTTGTTATATTTTTACCTCCTGCCAAACTAGACAGCCCGCGGTCCCGTGGAGCATACCACGTAAAAAAACTGGCGCTCAAGGCAACCCGACCGTATTAAGCGTCACAACCTATAAAACGACACCCAGTTTGATACGTAAAAAAACTTTTTGTCCCAATTTTTTTTTTTAATTTCCAACAATTCCTTATAAGGAACAATAATATGAAAACAACAAATTCATTCTTTTTTCTAAATTCCTTATTTTTCTCTTTCTATCCTGTTCTTCTTTGGCTATTCAGACTTAATTATTTCTCAGAATTCTTTAGAACTCTTCGGAACTTTTCAGGGGTCTTCAGGAGTCTGTGGTGGTCTCCTGTTACACGTTGTCTGGTCCCCGTTTCGCTGAAAAGGGCGCGCCACCGCGATATGTACATTAATCTTTAGTGTAGTAATTAGCATCGTGAACGTTGTCGTCGGCAACGGTCCAGTCATAAAAGTGGTGCCAGTCTGGTCTACAATCAGTGGCGGCTCGTTCATAAGGTCATTCAGTCAATGACCTCCCAAAAGAAAAAAGTGAACAAGGCAGTATCAAGACTCTTTGTTTTGTGGAAGATAATAATATAATTATTGCAATTAAATTGTGATGTTTGAATTTTCGTAGAAGTTATCTATTGAGTTTGTCGCGAAGAATTTTATCCACGGCGGAGCGCGGAGATCGTCGAGTTCGCCCTGGGTCAATGCCCTAGTTAAGCGAATGCTGATAGCCAATTGTAACGAGTGCGAGAGAAACAAAGCTATTGCATTTCTACATTGTACCAAACAAGGAAACAAGACCCCCATCTCCGCTCTCACGGTCAACAGCCCAAGAATGTTTGATTGTAGAATCGAATCATGTAAGCGACGTATTGCATGCTTGAGATAAAGATAGAAAGTCGGACGTCCGAGTAACAGATTATTACTGGTAGGAGGTACGATATAGGATTGTGTTCCTCTTTAGTTCACTGCAGTCAGCTGACTAGCTACTAGTGTTTCAAATTTCATCATGTCATCAAGGTAACAAAAAATCGATGTTTTAAGTAAAATAATACAGTTAAATTTTTATTTCTTAAACGCATTAAATTTTTTGACGTTCCTATCCTTATAAACGTACAGCTATAATTCGAAATGACACTCATGTAAAATGAACCACGAGCCGGCAATACGTACGTAAGGGTTTTCCGGTTTTAAATCGTGAGTGATTAATTTAGGTACTTTTTATATAGTTGCACGACATCGTTGTCCTTTTTGTTAGTTTCAAGCAATTAGTTCCACCTCCTGAGAACACAGCACCATCCAGGGACCCCGTGACGCCGCCCCCTTGTGTCTCATTCTTCAGAATTTTTCAGCACTACTCGGAACTCTGCAGGATTCTCTGCGATCTATTCATACCTTTCAAGACAAAGCAAGGTGTTTTACAACTTGATTGCAGTAGCAGTAGCATTCAAGACCTATAAGGTCTTTTCAGAACTACTCAAGCTTATTCACAACCCTTCAGGAATTTCCAGAATGTTTCAGAAGCCTTCAAGACCGAAAAACGTTACAAAGAAACAGAAAAGTATACGAAAAATTAGAGAAAAAAATAATAGAAAGATTAAATCTAAAGAGAAACATAAAAAATATAAAACACAGATATCAATGAAGTATGTGTTCTGAAGAGTCCTGATAATTCTAAAAAATCCTAAAAAGCCCGACCAAATCATTTATAGATACACTGTAAGTGCCGATCCCATTTTGCACAATTTTATAGAAGACGTTGTTTGGCAGTATATTTATAAGATCAATTGATTTACCTTAAGGAAAATTGATCCAAATTATATGAGTATTGCCGTTCGAAGAATTACACATAATTCCTGATAGATAGTAATTTTCGTGTCCCACCATACACGTATTTTGAAAGCGAATATCCCCACTCCGTCCATGCTCCCAGTCTCCCGCTTCCGCTGGTATCGTCATTGTAATTTAAGGACCTAAGCAGAAGATCTAGAACGATCCGGGTGGGGACAAAAGAAAGAAAGGAAGGGAGGGTGTGTAATTCTTCGAACGGCAATACTCATATAATTTGGATCAATTTTCCTTAAGGTAAGTCAATTGATCTTATAATTATATTTCGTATTGCCATTCTCGAATTACACATAATTCCTGATGGATGTTTAAAGTAAAACGGTCTAGATCTTTTTTAGTAATATGTTCTTTTTCACAAGAAATGCAACAGTGAAAAAGTATAACAAAAATCTTAAGGAAAAACAAAGGGAAATCAAGAAAACCCGCAAAAATAAAAATAAATTTTTTGAAAAGTTTTGAAAATTATCACTAAGATGGTAATTGCCTATTGTTCAGGACTCCCTTACCAAAGGAAATTGGATCCTCGAATAAAGGGCAGTTATAAAATCTATTGAATGTGTCACTTTTGGGAGTGTAACTTGCACTTCTTTGAACAATAGAAATGTCAGCATTGTCAGTTCGAAATGCTGTCGAAATTGCGGTATGTCACGTTGAGTACAGGACAGTGAGAATATTGCAAGAGAAAAAGTTCTATGTGCAGTAATTTGTTTCCCTGTGGTGATGGTTATTTGCGTGTCAGTTTTGTATGCAATTGCGCTACTTATCTTACTCGCTACACATGATTGCCGACTTTTCGCTGACGACAAACTGAACCATGCATTATCCAATATAGTGCACGGCGGACTAAAATGTGTCACCCTGTGGGCCTTTTGAAACTAAAAGCTGTAACTTACAGGAACGATAGATAATTATTTAAATAATTTAACTGCAAAGTCGTCAAAAGATGGTTCTGTGCAAACAAAGGTTATTGACAATTTAGTGATTTTTTAGCATTGGTCGACAGAGCATAAAATTCTGCTTAGGTTGAACCCAAGAAGATTTAATAGAATAGAGGAACCATCAGCCACCTTTAAGCGTGTAATGTAAAAGTCGTTCAGCACATGCTGCTCTCTGTGAGTGAGAAACATAAGCGATGATTTAGATTGAGCAGTTATACAGCGTTCTGTAATCCTTTTTTCCGATTACTAACCTATCGCAATTTGTAATACAATACAGAGATACAATACAATTGATTACGTGGTCTACGCAAAGAAAGTAATCTGATATGCATTTCGATAACTTTTAATGTTGTCAGTTGTAGCCGAAAAATGTGTACCTACTTCTCAATTACTGCTTAATTCCAAAATGTATCTTAATTTTATTACGTTGTTGAAATTTTTTTTTGTTAACACATTGAGCCCCGGGTTGAATCAACGCGATGCCACGGTTTTCGGGCAGTGTAGGACGGCGAGTACACGATTATATGCAATTGCTTTCATGCTATTGCAATGGAGAACGGAAGGTAGCCGTCCGGGGGACTAACATAAATATGCTCGTGGTACGATAATTTTTTGTATAGTCTAATTTTTACAGCAGTTTTAATAACAAATAAAGCTGACCACACGTACTCCTTTTAGAAGTTTTGTACTTTTATTTTATGACCTGTACTCCGGAGGAAATGTACTGCAAATGTACTTCCCTTTTATTTGAATGTACTACCTGTACTCCTTTTTCTTTGGGTCTTTAATTTTTCGGCAGGCATCTTCGATCTGTTTCGTTTCTACTAGCAAGGTTCAAACGCATATAGGGATGGCCGTACCTAATTTGAGACGCTTATTCATTTCTCGGAACGCAGAGTGCTAAGTAATCATAAATTTTGTTTTGTGTGTTTAGTTGAGCTCTCTCAGTTTCGCCAGTTTCGCATTTATGTTCGATACAAGAGTTCAACAACAGTTCCTTGAAAATTTATCCGCCACTTTATTTAATTACATAAAAAGTTACTTCAGTCAGTTTCATATTAGTCTAGGCAATGGGGTTTTTTTGTGTTTTTGATCGCAAAAGGTCGGACAGAAATAAAATTTGGTGGGATGGTGGGTGTTAGATAGGCAAAAACTTCATGAGACCATTTTTATGCAGAATTTAATGTAGAACATAAGTCCTATAACATTTTCTAATCGGAGTTACCTTTTACGAGAAAAAGGCAGAAAGGCTTCATGACGTCACGTTCGGGAGCGGTTTTTTGGGCAAAAGTGGATGAAGCTCCCCCGCTGGAGTGGGAACTCTTCGGATTTTTATTTGGATGCCTACTAGGAGTTCACAAACAAATTTTCTAAACTTTATAAATTATTTATTCTAAAAAGTCTAATTTGCTTGGACTAGATTCTCATCGGCACATATCTCGAGAACGATTCAACCCAGTACCTTTTTAAGGGGTTATTTTTGTAGGAAATTTTATCAGCTTTAATTTTTTACGGAGGACACATAGTTTTATAGTAATAAACGAAGAAACGATAAAAGTTAGAATTTTTCGACTTTGAACCTATTTTGGAGTAGGGAGAGGCACACTTAAAAAAATATTTCTTTTGTAATATGCAACCAAAGTTGAAGTTGATTTTCCTTGTAATCCGCACTGAAAATAATTCGATAAATTTCATTAATTTATAATTATTAATAATAAATTATTGTTGTTAATTATTAATATTGAACACGCCGCTAATGAATCAAAATGAAATCTGCAACGACTTGCCTGCACACACAGTAAATTATCCCCGCGCGGTTTTACTTGCACACGCCAAAAATCAATTTAGTTTTGATTGCGGACTTGACTTTTATTGAATTTCACCGGTTTAGTTTTGATGAAATAAACAATAAAAACATATATGAAAAAGGAACATTGAGGATTATCGAATTATCACTATAATCCAAAAATTTTAAAGTCCCAGATGGATTGTAAACGATGACGAATGAAATAATCTATAATACAATTCAATCAATTTTGCTAAAAATTCACAGGACATATTCCTCAAATCAGACATAATTGTTAATTATGAATTTGTTAATTATTAATAATTCATTGTTGTTATTATTGTTAATAATGTCAATATTGAACACGTCGCTAATGAATCGGAATGAAATCTGCAACGAATTGTCTCCACACACTGTGAATCATCCCCACGCTGTTTTAATTGCACATGTCAAAAATCAGAACAATTTTGATTCCAGTGGACGAGAAGTTTTAATCAACTGTACCCCGTTCTCCGTGCGGTCAATGCAATACATTTTTCCGCAATCTTTTTTTCAAATTTACAAATTTCAAAAAATGGCTCTCTAGCGGCAAAGATCTATCAAAATTTCAAGCGACAATGTTCAGAAACAAAAAAGACCGACAGGAATGTATATGCCGCAAGAGAACCTTCTGTCAGAGACCTATGAGTAAATCACGAGTGGGGCCCCTTTATTGTAAAGAAATATGGACACCCAGGTCATCAATATTCATTTTTAAATTTTCCAAATAACATGGGTTGTTCGTTTGTCCCCAAAAGCAAAAGGACACTGTAATACCACAAACCAAATCCGACCCAGACATTTTAGTTCTTCTATTCTGAACGAGGCTGCAGCATCTCGCAGCTAACATTCAAGATTTGATCTCACTTAAACGTAGGGAGAAATTTGTCTCTCACTAAATGACAATCTTAAGAGTCCTCTCTATAGTCGTGGGAAGTTTGAGGAAACAGAGTCAGACTTGAAGACATTGATATTTGCTGCAGCAGACGTGTAGAAAAAAGACGTGAAGAAACAAAAAGTGAAATGGAGTTTCCATTGTTTACAGACCGCCGATGCTCATTCTGTTTATATATTTTTTTGGAACTTACACTGTTCTGAAAGACGGTTCTGACGTCCCTTGAAAAACAATTCTGTAGAATTTTCAGGAATTAAAGCTAATAAAGCCATAAATACATTAAATCCGCATTCGGATATACTGAATTATTTAATACATGGGTTAATAATAATAATACATTTATGGAACTTGTATTGTGTTTTTTTTTTCAATGAGATGTTTCAATTTTAAAATAAATTTAAAACAATTATTTCGAGAAGCTTAAATTGTCAAGGCAAATCTTAGGTCTCTAGGTATAAATATTACCGCCAATTTTTGCTCTTCAGATTGACTCATTTTTGTTGCTTGAGAAAATAATTACTCGTGCAAGCACTCGTCAATATTTTAGTCGCAACAGAAACTATATCTGAAACGCAAAAATTATTGTCGGCAAAATTTTGACCTCTCCTATTATTTTTGATAATTTTGTGAATGACAACATGTATTCAGATGGAAATTTGAATATTGGAAGAGAATCATTATTAGATGCGTTTCTCTTGTATAGTCATGGGAAACTTTGGAAGGAATAAGTAGGTCTATCAACGTTATTCGTCTTTTTTGGCTGGAAAATATCGATACAGCTCTGAAAATAACAGGTTTTTTTTTCCAGTTGGAATTAAAAAAAAACAATGACACTTGGCCTGGACACTTGTGCCATTGTTTAGCTTTTATTATTTAGGGGCCCTTTAGTGTATAAATATAATGTACAATTTTAGTTAAAGAATATGACAGAATATCAGAGAATGCCGAAGCATACGTGCGACGTCTAAACAGTAAAGAGCTGTCGTGTTTAAAGTGATTTTTTTTCCGAAGACTTCCTTAGGGTAAGTAGCTCAATTTTTATACTTTACGAGTCGAGTCCGCGTTAATACGTATAATATGTGATTGATTTATTAGGCACATTAAACGGCAAATTTATGGAATTAGTCAACTTTACACATACGAAATTAGACATACGAAAAAAAGCCCTACTTAAAAAAATACAGTAAACTCTTCTTAACACGATATACTCGAAGATATATAAGGATTTTTTTACATGCTACTTTGTGCTACTTTACAAAATTTTACATTCTTGTAAAACCCGACGCCTACAAACAGTAGAGACTAATCAGGATGCAGCAAAGAGAGCATATATTGGAATATTTTCCTTTAAATTGGAAATTTTTGGTAATATCTACCACTTCTTTATCAAGTACCTATAGGCCAGGCGACAGAGAGTTCAATAAGAAAATAATTAGTGGAAAGCTGGAAATAGCCTTAATCTCTTTATTTGGACCTACTTATTACTTCCTAAGTTTTGCCCCTAGAACGAAGTCGGCGTTGGCCCTTATGGCCCTAAGAAGGTACAATTTTTCAGTTTTTTGCAAATATCTCTTAAAGCATCAACTTTATCAACAAAATACTGATTAGCAAAAATAATCTAGAGTAAATTCGCAACAAAAAAGTTCTTTACCGTTTGTTTCTATTAACCGTTACGATGCTACGGCCATTCAAAGTGGAGCCCTTTTTGGTCCTTGCGGAAAAGTTATAAAAATTACATGCTATATCAAAGTTTCTACATGTTATAAATAATTTTGGACGTACCACGTATTCAAGATGTTAACTTGTTACAATTATAACTGCGATATAAGACAAACAGTTGGGGCTAATTATAATCCGAACAAATTAGACGAAAAAACGACGAATAGAAGAAATAATTTATAAACTTTTGAAATTTTGGTTATGAACTCCCAGCAGGGACCCAAATAAAGATCCGAAGAGTTCCCAGCCCCCTGGAGGGAGCTTCATCCCCTAGCGTAAAAAACGCCCCCTAGCGTGAGCTCGTTAAGCTTTTCTGCATTTTCCTCGTAAAACGGTAATTCTGACGAGAAAATGTTATCTGACCTATATTCTTCATAAAGGCGGGATCATTTAATACGAGTCGGCCGCACTATGAATTGCATAAATCAATACAGGGTGTCCCAACTAAAATTTGTACCCCCCAACAATTCCAATTTCGAAGGACTCAGAAGAAAACGCTCGAACAGGTCAATTTTGTTAGCAAGGGGGACCAAATTGTGCCACACTTTCATGTCTTAGATCTCACCCCTTTAGCCAGGGGAGGCACCACCTTAAAAAATTTAAATCTCAGGGGGGGGGGTCGTGTGATACATTATTTTAAAGATTATTCAATTATCTATCCAAACCTACTTTTATCTATTCGTTTTTGCAAAAAAGAGCATAAGAATTTGTTATTTTCCAAATCTACATAAAATACATAAAATACTCTTGATTTTGAAAATAACAAATTCATGTTTTTTTTTTTTAGAAACAAATCGATAAAAGTAGATCTGGATAGAGAATTGAATAAGCTTTAAAATGATGTATCACGCGACCCCCCATGCCATTTAAATTTTTTAAGGTGGTGGCTCCCCTGGCTAAAGGGGTGAGATCTAAGAGTTTGAAGGTTTGGTATAATTAGGTCCCCCTTGATAACAAAATTGACCTGTTCGAGCGTTTTCTTCTGAGTCTTTCGAAATTGGAATTGTTGGGGAGTACAAATTTTAGTTGAGTATTTTATGTAGATTTGTAAAATATCGAATTCATGAATTTTTTTGTAGAAAGGAATCGATAAATGCAGGTTTGGATAGAGAATTGAATAAGCTTTAAAATGATGTATCACACGACCCCCCATTCCACTTAAATTTTTTAAGGGGGTGGCTCCCCTGGCTCAAGGGGTGGGATCTAAGATTGAAAGTTTGGTAGAATTTGGTCCCCCTTGATAACAAAATTGTCCTGTTCGAGCGTTTTCTTCTGAGTCTTTCGAAATTGGAATTGTTGGGGGGTACAAATTTTAGTTGGGACACCCGATATACAGAGTGAACATAAAGTTCCGCACAAAATTCATAATGTAGTTATGTACTGTCTTTGCGAAAAACGCTCGAAGCGGTCGATTTTTGTTTTTAAATTGCCACCTTTTGACATAATAATTTTGTTGATGACGTCATCTGTTTTTGAACTATGACACCGTCATCAATTTTTTTAAATGGCAACCCCCAACTTTTTTTTGGGTTTTAGATGCACTTTTCAATTCTCTATTTAACAAGAGTAAAAAAGTGATACCTTGCATAACTTTTTTTTTTAAATAATTACAAATTTTACTTCAAAAAATTAAATTTCTATTCCTTGAAAAAGTACTATTTCAATACGAATTCGTGGTGAAATGGCGCAGATTAATCCCGAAGTGATTGAACGAAGTGTTCAAAGCGTTAAAACACGTCTGGGAATGGGAATGTTGAGCACTTGCGTCAAATTTTTTTAAATGGTTTTTCATTTTTCGTTGTTTGCTTTCCAAATTTATTATTTTTCAATTTTTTTTCAAGAAATGAAATTTTTATTTTTGATGTAAAACGTATTTAAAAAAAAAAAGTTATGCAAAGTGGCCATTTTTTACGCTTGTTGAATAGAGAATTGAAAAATGTATTTAAAACCCAAAAAAAAAATTGGGAGTTGCCATTTAAAAAAAAGTCTCAAAAGACTGGAAAATGCTAGAAAGCAAAAAAATGATGTGGCGCGGGCAAAAAGATAATCTAAAAATAAAACACCACGGAAATTTATTTGCTCCTAGCACTTCCCAACATGACGCCGAGTATGGGGAGTTTTGTCAAGTGCCGGACATGGAACTCGAACTTTTTGAAGAACAAAAACGCACATTTTTCCGCTTTTTAGAAAAGAACACCGAAGAAAGAGCGGCGCTAGAGCGTGAAACTGTTCTTCAAGCTGAAAGTGGAAAATGGAAGGAATACCGCCGAAAGATTTTGACAGCGTCAAATTTTTATAAAATAGCAGTACACCAACTCACAACTAGCTGTAAAAACAAAGTGCGACAATTGCTCTATGGTGGAAACATCAACTGTGATAGTACCAGACATGGAAGAAAATACGAATCTACGGCAAAGCACCAATTACAGTCACAAGAAAATATATTGATTGCGGACTGCGGTCTCTTTATTCATAAAGATTACTCATTTTTCGGCGCGACGCCTGATGGGCTCGTTGGTTAGAACGCCATCGTTTAAATTAAGTGTCCGATAAATGCATTTAATAAACAAATCGACGATGTGATAGCTCAAAATAAATTAAAATTTTGGAAACACAACAGAAGCGACAAGTCTGTTGAGATAAATCTCCGACATCTTTGGTATTATCCGAGAGGATTTAATTGTTTACCTACTCTCTGGTATTATCAAGTTCAGGGACAGTTGGAGGTGACCGATCGGGAGATTTGTATTTTTGGGGTGTGGACTGGATCGGATTATCCAGTGAAAGTCGTTCACATTAAAAGAGACAAGGATTTTTGGGAAGAGAAAATGGTAGAAAAGCTCTCGTTTTTTTATCACGAATGCTTGCTTCCAGAACTAATAGATCCTCACTACACGCGAAACATGCCCATTCGCGATCCTCCAGTTATTTTGGAAGCCCAACAGAGAAAAGAGGCGGACAAATTAAAAAAATAATAACAAAGAAAGAAAGTAAAGTCTAATTTCCATTCGTTTCAGAGCACCCATTACGAGCGTCACATCAGGACCTTAAGTTAGCCTCACATTTATCCGGCAACATGGCAGAGTACGACGATTTATTTGCTGAATTAAATAAACTCAAAAAAGACATTCTAATTGACATTATAATTGCGAAGAAGGTACCTCCAAACATCTCAGTGAGTGAACTTTTAAGAAATCAGATTGAAAGTGACAAAAACAGTGCTACAAACAATTATCGCGACAACGAAAGTGACTTAACCTCAACGAACATCTTAAACGAGGTAGGCGTTTTAAAACTCAAACACGAACTAGCGATAACTAAAACCCAATTAGAATATACAAAAAGACTCAATACTGAGTTTGAACGTAGTATAAATCACCAGGAGCAAATAATCGCCCTACTGCAAAAAGACAAGCCGAAGACTAGTAAACAAACAATCAGCGGTGTTGCCGTTGTGAAATTAAATTCCGAAGACTCAGGTAAAAACAGAAGTAGTGCTTCAAATAACAACAAAAGCAGGGCAGATAACACCAATAATGGGGATAGACATTCTCGAGCAGGACCAAGTAATGAAACCAAAAAAAAAAGTGAAAAAGTGTTAAGCGGTACGGGTGGCGGACAGAGTTTCGTGGCAGCTACAAGGAAAGCTTGGTTGTACATAGGCAAAATTGAACTAGAAACCAAAACTGAACACATCATGAAACATCTAAAAAGCAAGTTTCCAACAGAAAAATTTGACATCGAAGAACTTCCAAGACACAAAGATGCAACGAGTATGGCTTTCAAACTTGGAGCGGACTTTAATATCCTAAACGACTTGAACAACACCGACAACTGGCCACAGGGAGTAATAATAAGAAAGTTCAAATTTTTTCGACCCAGAAGTGGTCAGTTTGATGCCCAACAACAATAAGAAGACAGCGAAGATCCAAAAAAAGGTAAATAAAAAATGTTTAACAATATTAAACCAAAATATCCAATCTGTTGCAAATAAAATTGACGTACTGACTAAACAACTGCATTTGACAGAAGCAAACATTGTTGGACTGACCGAACATTGGTGCAAAAGTGACTTGGTGGCTACTTTAAATTTAGAAGGGTATGAGATAGCAAATTCCTTTTGTCGAACCGAGTATAAAAATGGGGGAGTCATGATTTTGGTAAAACGCAATTTAACTTACGCAACTCTTAACTTTAATATCGACTGCGTAGAGAAACACTTCGAAATAACTGCCATTAGATTACCTCAAGTAAACGTTATTATCCTGGCCAGCTACAGGTCTCCTTGTGGTGACTTGAAAATATTTATAGAACAGATGGACAAGGTCTTAAATGAAATAACAAAAAATTATCCTAATAATCACATCTTTATATTGGGAGATTATAATATAAACATAAAGGAAAAAAATTTTCAATCAAGGCAAATTTTAGAATTCATGGAAACATACAACCTGCACCCAAAATTCTTTGATCCTTCCAGGGTTACTATCCATTCAGAAACCTGCATAGACAACATCTTCTCGAATGCTAGTGAAGAAATACTCCATTCAAGTACGGTGGATCTTCACTTATCAGATCACAAAGCTCAGATACTAAAAGTAAGACTTTATACTGAACATAAAAATAACGAACACGTCACTGTAAGACAATTAAATGAATCAAATATACTCCACTTCAAAGGCATGCTAAATGAGGAGAGTTGGGATGCACTACAAACCAAAAACGCAAAAGAAGCCTTCACACATTTTTTCACAACCTTCTTGACGATATTTAATCATGCCATCCCTACAATTGCGAAAAGGAAATTCAAAAATAAAGAAAAAATGAAGTACTCACCAGAACTGACACAAATGAAGAACTCTTTAGATGCCCTGGCAGTTATAGCTGCAGTTCAAAGAGATGAAGCTTCGTACGAGACATATAAAACATACAAAAGAATATACTACAAGGCAGTAGAAGAATCAAAAAAGCAAGAAAATGAGAACATGGTGTTGGCATCTTCAAACATGCAAAAATCGGTATGGACATTGATAAACAGTGAAACGGGTAAGAAGAAAGCTGACAAAACCAAAGAAAGCACTTTAACAGCAGAAGAACTGTCAAAATACTATGGCAATATAGCAGATGAAATAGTACAACAGATAGAAGAGACTCTAAATTCGCCAAGAGACTATCTTGCAAAATTGACGATAAATAACACAAACTCATGTTATTTATATGAATGCAGCCCTGAGGAAATATTAACAACAATAAGAAATCTGAAAAGTAAAAACACAACAGATGTGTACGAAGTATCGACAAAAATACTGAAAATAGCATCAGAAGAAATTGCATATCCTCTATCCGTGGTAATAAATAAATGTTTTACTGAAGGACACTTTCCAGAGAAATTGAAAATCGCTAAGATAATACCAATATATAAGAAAGATGATCCAAACGTCTGCGGAAATTTTAGACCCATCTCTATTCTACCCGCGTTCTCAAAAATATGGGAAAGTCTAATAAAAGAACGAATAATGAGATTTTTTGACAAGAACAGTTTTTGGAGTCCAAGTCAACATGGATATAGGAAAAATCACTCGGTTACTACCGCAGTTGTCAACTTGTTGGAAAAAGTGTCCGATGCTCGTGACAAAAAAGAGGATTGCCAACTTACATGCTGTGATCTGTCAAAAGCATTCGACACCATCAGCCATAAAATTCTTTTAGAAAAGCTCGAGTTTTACGGAGTACGTGGCAACGCAAACAAAATGTTGGAGTCGTATCTTGGCAATAGAATGCAAATAGTGGAGTGGAAGAAAGAGAGATCGGCGCAGGTTCAGGTGAACCACGGGATACCACAAGGGTCAGTGGTAGGCCCCCTCCTTTTTCTCATCTATATTAACGACCTACCATTTAATATATCCGATACGAACACCTACCTCTTCGCTGATGATACATCATTTCTATCGAAGGGCGCTACGAAGGAAACAATCGAAAACAAAACAAAAGAAACTTTACGAGCAACTAAACAATGGATGAACTCCAATAAATTGTCTTTAAATGAAGAGAAAACCCAACACTTATCATTTAACTGGAAAACCCACCAGGAACCAATAAAATTTTTGGGGTTAAAAATTGACTCGAAGTTGAAATGGTGCGACCATATAGAAGATCTCTGTAAAAGGTTGCCATCCGCACTATATTGCCTACGACGACTTACAAGGATAAGTACTTACAAAGCATCGCGAATCTACTACTTTGCAAAGATTCATTCGATTTTACAATTTGGAATCATTTTCTGGGGGACAGCAGTGGAAGCAGAACGTGTTTTCACCCTACAAAAAAGGAGTCTTAGATTATTAGCAGAAGTAGGTGGAAGACAGAGTTGCAGAGAAATCTTCAAAGAACATAAAGTACTCACCTTGGCAAGTTTGTTTATTCTGGAAACGGCCAAATATGTTCATAATAATAGAAGCAAATTTAATTTGAACGGAGAATACCACGACTACAGCACAAGAAATAGGTACAATGTGAAAATACCCTACCATAGAGTCACAGCTTCACAAGGTGTCCACTACTGGGGAGCCAAAATCTATAATAAGTTACCGAAGACATACACAAATTATTCATCAGCAAAATTTATTCGCGCAGTCAAAGGACTCCTACTTCGAAAAACAATTTATACCGTTGACGAATTTTTTCGCAATTTAAATTTATGTTGTTTGTTTATAACGTGTTTTTAAATTTATGTTGTTTGTTTATAACGTGTTTTTGTGACATACATATTCGTTGTGTTTACAATCAAATTAATTTTGACTTTTCATGTAATCTTTATTACACTGAATAAATGGATATTATTATTATTATTATTATTATTAATTACTTATTTGTGTTTTTTTTTATAATTAAATTTTATTTATTGAATCCAATGTGTCTTTTTAAAGACAATAATTTTATTATTATCTGTCATTACGCAAAAACCACCTCTCTATGTCTGTTAAATGTTTACCTTAAATATATGAATTAACAGTGTAGTTTTGTGTTGGACGCTCCAGTCTTGTTTGTTTACGAAACTGGACTTTTACGGCCCATAAATTTAAACTTGATACCTATGCTTCGTTTCAAAGCCGCGAGCTGGCGCATCCTTCCAGAGGACAATTTCTGACACATTACCGCCAATATAGAGGGTTCACGGGCGCAAATTTTCACGCCAAATATTTTTTGTTGTGTTTTTAAGACTGTTATCAATTAATGGATCAAGTTTTTTTTTTGTAAAAGTTTTTAGATGCGGAGATTTTCTCTGATATGTGCTTCACCTAAAACATGCGATACAATAATTCTGATTGTGCCTTTGTTATCATAGATATCGCAAAACTTCTGCATCAAAACTTAGATAAATAATCATATTTTTAAATGGCGTAAGTCGGACCGCAAAAAAATCAGCCATGTGCTTTATAGGCTGGCGGAAGTTAACATTATAATTCCCATACCGCGTTTGAGTAGAGAGGAGTCTTAAAGAAAGAATTTCCTTTTTTGATACTTCGACATAAATACGACGAATCTACAGTAAAATGTACAATTTGCCCGAGCAAAATTTTCATTTTCCATTAGTGGGAGATCAAACAAATACATTCAATGGAAAAATACAATCTTAATTAATTTTGTTATTATAAAACTCTTTTGAATATCAAATGGAACGAATTTTTGTTTCTCATACCGGGTGTTAAGGTGACGGTATTATTTCCTCTAAAAATAATTTATTGTTTTGCTTTTCTTCTATGGGTTTTTCGTATGAGCTTAAGACCATAAAACTCACGATTGGAAGAACGATGGATATACGTAACTCGTTTTCTGTTTTGTTCATTACGGTCCTGGAAAAGTTCTTAGTTAGAAAATAGTATATTAAAGTATGAGTGGATAACAAGGTCTTTAAAACACGCGCGAGTTTTCGATCACGACGGCGTAGCCGGGAGTGCTCGAAATAGAGCAAGTGTTTTAAAGACCAGTTATCCACGAATACTTTACGCAATTTTTTATTATACCAGCAATACTGGAAATAAATTACGAACTAAAAACTTTTTGTCGTGATAAATCGAGCGTAATAATATTGCCATTAGTTACGACAATTATTGTTTACGTTTTTCTCGCATCCACGTCTGTCATTGCATTTAGTCGTGTCAGCAAAAATCGAGGAAAAATCAGTTAAAACGAGATTTCACCCGATATAGAAGCATTGGCCGAACAAGCGGAATCCAAAATACTACCATCGAAGTCAAAAGACCCATACCTGAAGGAATATGAAAAGTTTTCAAATTTGATGAAGTTATAATGATATAGTCTGAATTCTGTAACTTCAACACACCCATAAACCGGCGCAGAAGTAAAATTGGGGTCCAATTTTGAATTTCCGCTCTTGAGAGGGGAGGTCGCCGCTTGGCCAGTGGCTCACATCCTTCTGCTCGCATGCCTCTGCTGTGGCTATTATTATGTGGTGCGCCACTGGTGCATTTCAAACCGACTCGGTCGCGCAGAAAATTTCGGATAGACATGTTGAAGTTACAGAATTCAGACTATACCTATATTTCCTTGACAACCTTTAAAGCTCGCCGTGCTTTAATCGCCTGTATTCGCACGCTCAGGCGTGCTTTAAACGGCGATTCTGATGCAGGTATAATAAAAAATAAAATTCGAGGCAATTACCATGGAAAGTCGGAATATTAGGACAAACTGCGAAAATCATAATACATATTTGCATGCACTCTTGATCATAATTGGCGATATTAACGACATGCCATACATATTTGGTTGTTTTTTTGTCTTGTTCGTTATGCTCCGGGGATGGATGTAAGTATGTTTTCAATGGGGTCGTCTCACAATTTTCAAAAAAAGCATTTCTAGAAACTAGACGAAAAAATATTATACGCCCATTTTTTGTTTCTACGAAATCACGCATTTACAAGGTAAAAAAATCATTTGTCTTATTTGAAACGCGCGCCTTTTTGTGACGTCAACACGAGACAAAATTCACCAGACAAAAATCAAGTTACTAGACGTGCCGAGTAATGAGAAGCGCATGAACCAATGTGAATGCCCCCCGAAATTACGTCACAAGAGGCGGTAAATGTACGCTCTGTTATCTTACAAAACAACTTTATGAAACAACAGAACACGTTTTAGGGCTTCATGTTACATAGTCTATGAGGTGCTATATAGTTGAATTAGTCAAATTTAATTGAGGGGGACGACCCCATTGAAAAAAATTCGGTAAGATCTGCAGAAAAATCTGGAAAGTCGCATTCTAGTCTAAATTAAAATAAAATTACATATTTGTGTTTACTTTTGTATTGTTTTGCGCTCTGCCCAAAAACAAATTTATTAAAATTTGGAAAGGGCAACGTCTGTCGGGTCAGCTAGTTACAAAATATTACTCGATGACTATTTTATCGTAGTGTTTGTACTTAATACATTATGATGATACATACCGGGTGAGTTTTACTACCGAAGCCGAATTTGGAGTTTTCAATTGAATCGCTTATTATTAAAAAGAACTAAGTCACATTTTTGACATTTTGAGTTACATATTGCTATCTACTAAAATGGTGATAAAATGAACTAAATGCCTACCCCAATAATATTTTATAATGTTGGATGGAATGTAACATTTATTTTTAAAAAGATCTAAGTCGCTCGACTTGGTTCCTTTTTAAATTACCGATCTTGGACGTACATATTTAAATTTAACGTAAAAACTTTTATACGAGTTTGAGATCTAAAAGTGAGCAAGATTAGTCGCGTCAATAAATACATAAAACAGGCAATCTTCGGAAGTCCTCAAAAACAGCTTGGATTTTAATGATTTTTTTTTGTGAATGTTTGTTTTTATATATTATTCAAAATCAGAAACCTTGAAGTGGGGAAATAATTATTTATATTGTTTAAACACTATTTATTATATTTATATAAAAAAATTTGTTTTTCAATACTTATTCTACAAATAATATACGAAAGTAAATTATAAAATTATTATGAATTGTGGATTATTTATTTTAGACATTTATAAATAAAATAATTAAAAATTGTTCATCAATACTTGTAGGAAGGAAAAATTTGAGAATTTTCCTCGATTTCCATGGAAGTCCCTGATCAGATCCTGACTTTTTGACAATGGAACCACCTCAAGAGTATACTCTTTCAAATAAAAGAAGAATTTTGTAAATTGGTCCACAATTGACGAAGAAATCGGTGAACCTACATGAAGTCGGTTAATAAAAGGGAGCGAAAATTTGAGGATTTTTCTCGATTTCCATGGGATTCCCTGATCAGATGTTGACTTCTTGACAAAGGAACTTCCGCAAGAGTATACCCTTTCAAATAAAAGAAGAATTTTGTAAATCGGTACACAATTGACGAAGAAATTGATGGACATACATGAAGTCGGTTAATAAAAGGGAGCGAAAACTTGAGTATTTTTCTCGATTTCCATGGGATTCCCTGGTCAGATCTTGATTTTTTTATAATGGAATCACCTTAAGAGTATACCCTTTCAAATAAAAGAAGAATTTTGTAAATCGGTCCACAATTGACCAAGAAATCGGTGAACATAAATGAAATATAAATATATAAATGTTCTGAGGTAACAAGCATTAAAAAAAAACACAACCGAATTGATAACTTCCTCCCTTTTTGAAGTCTGTTAAAAAAAAAAAACGCAAAACTATTTTTTTTTTTAGATAAATATCATACATATTGTTTAAATAATATTAATAGTTATGTCCCCGCTCCAAAAGGTTTCTGATTATAAATAATAAAAAAAAAACATCAAAATCGGAGCTGTTTCTGAGGACTTCCAAGAAAAAGACTTCATTGACGCGACTAGATATATACATATTTACAATCCCTTATTGTTGTTACCAACGTTTCTAAGCGAAGAAAACGTTTAAAACGGGACAAAAATTAAAAGTTTGCATGGCGTAAGTCTTAAACGTGTTAAAATATTAAAAGCATTATTAATTACTAATTATGGCACAAATGTCCTGGCCCGAATAGAGTGACGACAATATAGTTTCTTAAAAGTATCGTTTTCTACTTTGGTGTCATAATTGAGTTTTGTGAAACTAAAAGTAGTGTCACAAAGAAACTTTTTGTGTAACTGTTTTTGGTGTTTTTCTTTATACGTATTTATTATACTATTATTTATACTAGTTGCACATACTATTTTTTATTACGAATGCGGAATAAATCCCAGTATAAAATGGGGTCCAGGGGTGAAGCGTCGGTAGGGTCCAGGTGCAAATTCAGTTTTAATATTTCGATAGTTTTTTGTTTAATTTCAACAACGTATTTGTTTTTTATTACTCAGGCGGAAAAATAGTATCTGTGCAACCTTTGTTACGGTTGAAAAGTAACTGTTTGCCCATTTGACACCAAACGGTTGTTTGGGTGCGACAAGTTTACTTCTTGCACACGCAGATTCAGATAAACAAACTGCTGAAATTAAATAAGAAATAACGTTGAAAGAAATTAGACAAAAAAAAAACACAATCGAAATATTAAAACTGAATTTGCCCATGGACCCTAACGGGTCTTCGCTCCTGAACCCCAATTTTATACTGGCATTTATTCCGCATTCACAATAAAAATAGTATGTGCAACTCGTGCGGCGTTGTCGATTGTAGTTGCACAATATACTATATTTAATTTCAGCAGTTTGTTTATCTGAATTTGTTATAAAATGGACAAACAGTTACTTTTTGTACGCAATCCAGATCCTGGAAAGCTTGGTCAGCAGTACGCCCACGGGTCGACTCGTTCCGCTGCTGCAGGAGCAGTACGACACTGACGCCCGACGGAGCATTTCGATTGATATTTGATTTGTCGGGTCACGTTGTACTATTAATTATACTTATTGTTTTTAATATAATCTAACAATTTATTTGTACATTTTCAACCGGAATAAAGGTTGCAAAGATACTATTTTTCTGCATGAGGAATAAAAAAGGAATAAACGCTCGACAAAAAAAAACGTTCCGTAAAAGTAGTAAATGTTCAATAATACATAATATATTTCGATACTAGTGCGCTGAAACTGAACGGAAAACTGAACTGACCGTCTAAAAGTACCTTAAAAAATGCAGCTCCAAGTGTTTTAAAAGTTCAGTTGCTTAGTTGTGGTCGTATAATTTTTGTTATTGTTTATATATGGACCTGCAGCGCAACGTAATTCTAGATAGCCATTCGTTATTTTGTGGTAACAATCGTTTTGTTATCGGAACTCCTGTGTTTACATATATCTGAACACAAACATTATAACCGCTAAGCTTATGTTTCCGACCACCAGAAGGCGCTGAGTAAAAAACAGTTATAATTGTGATTAACAGATGGCAGGACGCGACAAAATCGGATAAAATTCGTTACGCCATCTGGGAGTGAAAATCATTTTCGTGACACGACTTTCATCATTGTATGGTTCCTCTATTGTTTACATACTCTCTGGTTGAACTAATTTTGAATTTTTCATTTGTGGCCGTGTCGCCTAAAAAAAATTGAAAGTGTTTTTAAAAAGCATTGTTCTTACCGAAACTTGGCTACATCTAGAGCAATTATCTCGGTTCGGAACTGGCCAAAAATGTAATAAAATCTACACTTTTTGTCGTTTCTCACTCATTATCTCGGAAACTAAATTCTCTCTTGTAAAACTATTGACTCATGTCTTGTGATGCCTCTGATGTAAGTCTAATATTTTTAATACAAAAAACAAGCCTGCTATAATCATAAATACAAAATAGTAACCCATTGATTGAACGGCCACCGCTTCTCCCGGCGTCGCCTTCTCGATCACCCGCCCTCGCGTCTACCACCGTCTCATCCTAAGTTTTAAAGCGAGACATTAAAAAATGCCACTCTTAAAAGCCCAATTATTTTCAGAAATATCGAGAAATTTTCTAGGTTTAGATCGAAGAATAATTATACAACTCGCATTCTGAGTTGTACTACATAAACGTGAGTTTATAGCTATTTATTATACAAATGTCTTATTGTTTGATGTTTTCTCGGCTTCTGGCCGTTATTAAATCACTTTATTTCTTTCAATTTTCTTTATTCGGTAACGTAATAAATAAATAAACTGGCTGAGAAGAGTAAAATATATATAATGTCTTATAAAGAAAATAAGTCACGAAAGAAATGTTTTTTTCTTGAGTGACTTATTTGCTGTTAAGACACGTGTGTAATACATAGTTTAATTCAACACCTCCTTCTGTAACAGTTCTTAAAACATTCATCAAAGCCCAAAAAATTTTGACGTTCAAAACTGTTGCTTTATCAACTGGTTGCTATGACAAATTAGAAAACCGATAAATTATGGGTTCATAAGTCACATGTATCTTATAGACCTTATAATACATTCAAAATCGGCGTTATTATGACTACATAATAAACAAGTGTTGAATAATAATAGATTATTTAATGAGCATATAATGGTGGTTATTATAACCCAGGATGTGCGACTGTGTCACATCTTTGATGGCATGTCAGTTGTTCAAAAACTGGGTAAACCTACAAACGTCAAACGCATTACTTACTTTAGATATACCTATAGTCGCGTCAATGAAGTCTTTTTCTCGGAAGTCCTCAGAAACAGCTCTCCGATTTTGATGTTTTTATATTATTTATAATCAGAAACCTTTTGGAGCGGGGACATAACTATTAAAATTATTTAAACAATATGTATGATATTTATCTAAAAAAAAAAATAGTTTTGCGTTTTTTTTAACAGACTTCAAAAAGGGAGGAAGTTATCAATTCGGTTGTGTTATTATTATTTTTTTAACGCTTGTTACCTCAGAACATTTATATATTTATATTTCATTTATGTTCACCGATTTCTTCGTCAATTGTGGACCGATTTACAAAATTCTTCTTTTATTTGAAAGGGTATACTCTTAAGGTGGTTCCATTATCAAAAAATTAGAATCTGACCAGGGAATCCCATGGAAATCGAGAAAAATACTAAAATTTTCGCTCCCTTTTAATAACCGACTTTATGTATGTTCACCAATTTCTTCGTCAATTGTGTACCGATTTACAAAATTCTTCTTTTATTTGAAATGGTATACTCTTACGGAAGTTCCTTTGCCAAGAAGTCAAGATCTGATCAGGGAATCCCATGGAAATCGAGAAAAATCCTCAAATTTTTGCTCCCTTTTATTAACCGACTTCATCATGTATGTTCACCGATTTCTGCGTCAATTGTGGGCCGATTTTCAAAATTCTTCTTTTATTTGTAAGGGTATACTCTTGGGGTGGTTCCATTGTCAAAAAAACAGGATCTGATCAGGGACTCCCATGGAAATCGAGGAAAATTCTCAAATTTTTCCTTCGTACAAGTATTGATGAACAATTTTTAATTATTTTATTTATAAATGTCTGAAATAAATAATCCACAATTCATAATAATTTTATAATTTACTTTCGTATATTATTTGTAGAATAAGTATTGAAAAACTAATTTTTTTATATAAATATAATAAATAGTGTTTTAACAATATAAATAATTATTTCCCCACTTCAAAAAGTTTCTGATTTTGAATAATATATAAAAACAAACATTCACAAAAAAAATCATTAAAATCGAAGCTGTTTTTGAGGACTTCCGAAGATTGCCTGTTTTATGTATTTATTGACGCGACTACTACCAAATTGTGTAAATTATAGCTGGCAATTGAAGGATTCACAGTTGTGCTAGTTCTACAAACACAACCCCTCTTCCCAGATACTACGCCATTTTTGGCTACATGTAGGTGTAAGAAAGGTAAATTATTTACAATTTTAACTATTTTGTTCATTTCAGATTGTAATTCAAAAACTTGCGGCTGTAGGAAAGACAAAATTAGCTGCATGGGCTAAAAGTCTTGCAGGAATAAAAAAACTTTCATTACCAGCTCCAAGACTTACCATTTATCCTGAAGAGAACAGTAGTGATAGCAAATAAATATTATTAAATTATTAAGTACATACTATGCCAGCGAATAAATTTCGGACATCAATTTCATGACATTGTCATTAGTTGCAAAACACCCTTTAGGTATTATAACCTTATTTTTCACAGTTGTCACTTTGACACAATGTATTGAGTACTTAAAGCCGATTCACGTTGGGTTAAAATTTTCAGGATCAAGTCATTCAGTTTTATTTAATTTGAACCCAGAAAGATAGTTAAGACAGTTACTGAAGAGAGGATACGCAGCAGAATGAAAGAGTCAAGAGACTGAGTAAGGGGAGAACGGACAGCGAAAAGAATTAAGAGAGTCTCCAAAGGGAAAAACAGGCAGCGGAAGGAAATAGTTAAGACAGTCACTAAAAGAAAAACAAACAACGGAAAGCAGTACTTCGTAGACAGTAAGGGAAAAAAAGCAGCGGATTAACATAAATATAATTGTATCTAAAGACAGCGGAAGGAAATAGGTAAGAGGGTGATTAAACGAATAAATGGCATCGGAATGAAACAATAATTAAACAGACTCGATAAAGGTAGAAATGCCAGCGGGTAAAATAGGAGAGTCCCTAAAAGAAAAACAGAGAGCGGAATACAATAGTTAAAGGAGTTAATGAACGGAGGATAGACAGCGGTAGGAAATAGTTAAGAAAGTGACTAACTATGAAATGGCACCGGAATGGAATAGTTAAGAAACTTGATAAGGGAAGTACTGACAGCGGAATTAATTAAGAGAGTTTCCAAAGGAAAAAACAGACAGCGGAAGGAAATAGTTAAGACAGTCACTAAAAGAAGAACAAGCAGCGGAATGAAATAGTTCAGAAACTCGCT
Organism: Diaperis boleti; assembly: GCA_963583935.1. Classification (NCBI taxonomy): domain Eukaryota; kingdom Metazoa; phylum Arthropoda; class Insecta; order Coleoptera; family Tenebrionidae; genus Diaperis; species Diaperis boleti. Next base: position 16,619,946 of record OY757245.1, on the reverse strand, counting down.
AAGGGGAAACTATTCTTGCGTCAACGGCATTTCTAAAAGGATGATTCCATAAGACATTAACCGAGTCTTCCTCTTGTTGAACAGCCGAAATTCAAGGTCTTTTTTAACCTGGCCGACGCGACGTTTGAGTTTGACTCCTGCAATATACAATTCTTGAATCTGCCTGCATGATCTACCAGTCTGCATGAGAGCTATTACTCTAGATTTTTTAAATAGATACTGATGGCATCATGTTCAGATTCAGTTAATCTGACATTACTTTCAAGTATTGAGAAAATAATTTTAAAATTGCAGAAAATATGACAATAAAGCTCAAGCCTATACTGCATTTCATTTTTCAAGATGCCAGTGAATTTGATGTCCGAAATTTATTCGCTGACATAGTAAATATTATCATTATAATAATTATGTACTTAATAATAATAAATTATGTATTATTTATCTTTATGCCTTTAAATTTCCATACACACCAGATGTAGTACAACTCAGAATGCGAGTTGTATAATTATTCTTCGATCTAAACCTAGAAAATTTCTCGATATTTCTGAAAATAATTGGGTTTTTAAGAGTGGCATTTTTGAATGTCTCGCTTTAAAACCTATGATGAGACGGTGGGAGACGCGAGGGCGGGTGATCGAGAAGGCGACGCCGGGAGAAGCGGTGGCCGTTCAATCAATGGGTTACTATTTTGTATTTATGATTATAGCAGGCTTGTTTTTTGTATTAAAAATATTAGACTTACATCAGAGGCATCACAAGACATGAGTCAATAGTTTTACAAGAGAGATTTTTTTTGATTTAAAGCCTAGTTTCCGAGATAATGAGTGAGAAACGACAAAAAGTGTAGATTTTATTACATTTTTGGCCGGTTCCCAACCGAGATAATTGCTCTAGATGTAGCAAAGTTTCGGTAAGAACAATGCTTTTTAAAAACACTTTCAATTTTTTTTAGGCGATACGGCCACAAATGAAAAATTCAAAATTAGTTCAACTTAAGCAGAATTTTATGCTCTATCGACCAATGCTAAAAAATCACTAAATTGTCAATAACTTTTGTTTGCACAGGACGATCTTTTGACGACTTTGCAGTTAAATTATTTAAATAATTATCTATCGTTCCTGTAAGTTACAGCTTTTAGTTTCAAAAGGCCCACAGAATCACTTTTTAAGCGACTTTCAGGGCTCCGCGCACTCCACTAATACTGCAGACGGTATTAATTCAGGATTCTGTAGCTCCATTTATAAACTTACATAAATCAAGAGCACTTTCACAATGGTGAACTGAAGTTTTACTAATACTAGTCGTGTGGTCTAAAGCACAAGCGTTTTTTTTTTTTTCGTGTATTAAGCAGACCCAACGACCCCAAGATGACCGCTATCTGCTTCCATCCGCAAGGGTCTGCCTGTTTACGTTTAGTTTATTATTATTATTATTATTATTTATTTTATTTAATAAATATATATTAAAGTCGAAAATAAATCCCAAATAAATTTTCAATGTTTTGAGGGACTATCGAACTCTTCTTATGATTTATCATAAATCCGAAAAAATCGAGACACTGTATAGCAAAAATGGCAATAAGACTTTGCTTCCTCCCTAGTTTGACTAATGAGAATAATGTCATCTAAAATAAAACATAATAGTTACGACTTTTTTATCCGAAACTTTGGTATTTCTTATCCTTGTGTACTGGAAATAAGAAATACGTATATTTTAAGTCCACGGTCTTGAAGAAACAGTCTTTGTATATTCAGTGTTACGGTTCCATAGTCTTCTATTTTGAAGTGTTGTGATCAGTGACGTAGGTAGAATTTCTTGAAAAAAGATGCAAGAATCTTTTAATGGAAAAACTACCTTTTCATTTTTTTTTTTAGATTGTTAATTTCGCGGAGGTTCGGGACTCCTTGGAATCACCAAACCCACCTGGGGCGCCGCCGTCAAAAGAAAAAGGTCAGTGTGACCGAAAACATTGAATATAAAACAGAGCAGTTGGCAGAAAGACAGTAATTTCTAATAGGCAGCAGTAATTTCTGTGGCAAAAAAAAACTGTTTTTCGAGCTAAAAAAATCCTGTGGGAATCTAGGTAAACACAATTCCTGTGGGGTAATTGGGTTTAAGGGCAACTACGTGCTAGTCTAGGCCGGTAGGGCCGTGGAGCAAAGCAAGTAGATCATTAATTGGGTTGTAATCTCGCTGTCATTATTCACTTCCTGCTACCAAAAAGCTGTATCTTCTGAGTCAACCAAAAGCGAGAGAAAAACAATTAAAATTCCGCTTTTATTCATGTAGTCAAGTACAGGAAATAACATTACCGGGTTGGATCGTAGTCGCTCCAAGGTTGTACATCAGTGGCGGCGAACGGCAGGGGCGGTTGAACGCAAGCTGATTCTGTCTCCATGCTATGGCAGTGGCGTAGCAACAGGGTCCTAGCGTACCAATAAAAGCTACGTGGGTAGTGGTACGGGGGTGCTCCAAAGGTTACCGCAGGGCCAGTGGACGGCAACTAGATGAATCCATGTCTCTCAGAGCTATGCAGTGGCAAGCAAGAGGGTCGTGGCGTACCATAAGAACTACGTGGGTAGTAGTGGCACGGGGGTGCAGAATGGTTACCGAGCGACAGACTTTACGTGGGAAAATCTGTTATTCACACTCGGGTGTATCTCGGAACTACGTGGGTAGCCCTGATACCAACCCTGCGATGCTGCGAGTATCACAACCATGGCTTTTTGTTGAAAACTGGGGAGACTCGTGTGATTGACGAAGCGACGTCGATTGTCGTGTCTGGTGATTTAAGGAATTAAAAGGGAAAAAATATGTTACTTACTGGAATTTGAGGAGATCCTCGAAAAATTGTCCGAATTTTCGCTTTTGTTTGCCTGAGACGCCATGCTCTGCACTCACATGTTCACTTAGGGCCACGTAAAATTACAATGACGATACCAGCGGAAGCGGGAGACTGGGAGCATGGACGGAGTGGGGATATTCGCTTTCAAAATACGTGTATGGTGGGACTGTGGGACACGAAAATTACTATCTATCAGGAATTATGTGTAATTCGAGAACGGCAATACGAAATATAATCGAAGCTTAACACATTTAAATGTCGATTCTTTTTTTCTTGGTATTGTAACCAAGATAAAACCTTCAACATACCTGGAGGAAACGTCAGTGCCTGTGTCTCTGTAAAATCATTAAATTAAATCAAATAATTTCCAAACATTGCTTTTGTCACTTGTGCCCCATCGATTTAGCCGCAACTTCAGCGTCTCCAATCGCATTTGCGCCATCATTCCTGCCAACATTCCACAATTTTGACATGTAAATATAAACATAACCTAACTTATCACTCACCAGCAGCTTGCAGGACTTCGTCCTCCGATTCTGCCAACACCTTTGCAGCGTCTTCATATTTTGGGTTCTGGAAAAAAAATGCAGTGGGGCTCAGTATATATGGGGTGTTTTTTTGGTATAGCACAGTGTGATAAATAATTACTCATCCTGTAATTAAAAACTTACAAAAAGCGACATATTTTGGAAATTATGTTGTAATGTTATTTAGCAATAAAAATAATAAATTATTGGTTAGGCACAAGTCACAAGTCACTTGTCAAAGCTGTCAACTGTCAAGTTTGAAAATAATAATAGACGTAAAGTCAGCGCTATATTTCGTAAAGGTCAAAGATGCAATTTTAGGAATTGAAATAATTTAAAAAATGTTTTTCTGTTGAAAATTAGGTCAGGTAGATCAACCGGCGATCACCATCAAATGCATTCCGAGTGCAGAATGAAAATCAATTAAAATGCTTAAACACCATTTCATTTATTCAAATAAAAAATAAAGATATAAATTTGTTCACAAAGGAACACTTTTTGACACAAATTATGTATTTCCCCCGTCGATACATTTCTGGTCTTTCAAATGCCTGAACCTGACATGCACTTTCAGATGATGCTTCTGTTTCGATCTGTAGCTGCATTCATCGCATGCATACCACCGAACCTCATGATCTTCCAGGTGTTTGGATATCATGTGTTGCTTTAAATATTTCTTTTTCGTTTTAAAATCGCATTTATCACATTGCGCCCACTGAATCTCGTGCTCCTCTAAATGCTTGCTCTGCATGTGGCGTCGCAAATTGCCTTTTAATTTGGCCCTAAAGTCACACTTGTCACATTGCAGCCACTGAATTTCATTATCTTGCATGTGTTTAGTGATTACGTGCACTTTGAGACTGCATCCTTGTTTCGCTCTGTAGTCGCATTTATCACATTCGTACCATCGGACTTGCTCATTTTCTAAGTGTTTGTTTTCTATATGTCGCTTTAAATTTACTTTTACGGTGGTTGTGTAGTCACATTTCTCGCAGTTAAGGTGTTGAACGTCATTACTTGACGGGTGTCTGATTTTAACATGCTTGTTTAAATTTTGCCTAATCCTTGTTCTAAAGTCACAATGGTCACAATGAAACCACTGATGTTCATGATGTTCCAAGTGCTTGGATATCATGTGCTTTTTTAAACTGCCTTTCATTTTTGTCTTGAACTCGCATTTGTCACATTGAAACCACTTAATTTCATCATCACTCAAGTGTTTGTGTATTACATGTGATTTTAAACTCATATTCGTTTTTGTTTTAAAGTCGCATTTACCGCATTGAAACCACTGAATTTCATGGTCTTGTAAGTGTTTAGTTACGATGTGTGATTTCAGGATAGTTTTGTGTTTTGCCCTGTAATTGCATCTATCACAGCTGTACCACTTAACTTGGCTATCTCTTAAATGTTTCAGTATGATGTGTTGTTTCATGCTGAATTTTTTATTCGTTTTAAAATCGCATGCATTACATTCGAAGCAATGAGTCTTGGTCGTGTAAATACTGAACAAACACAACTGAGACACATGTTTGAACCACTTCAGTACGAAGTAAGTTTTAAAATTGCAAATGCAACATTCATATCTCCGAGTTCCAATTCTAATTTCATCACTTTTTTCAAACGTTTTGCCATGATGACAGTGGGTGTGTTCTTTCAAGACCACTTTTATATCGGCAGTAAAGTCACAGTCTTGACAACAATAAATTTCCACGCTGCTAGCCACGCAGTTGAAAAGTTTATGTTCCATTTGATGATGCGTCTCGTACTTTGATTTCCAGCTTGAAGGTTTTCCTCCAGAAGCCGGAATAGACATTTTGCCATCCCTGCTATCATTTAACATTACTTATCAGTTGATTAAGAAAACACTCACCTGAATTATAATAGACGAGCAAATGCTGAAAACATAAATTTAAATTTGTATAGTGTTGTGTAGAGTACATTCTAGTTTCATTATCGAGTGATTAATTGGGCCTGTTTTTTTATCGTCGGCACTGTACCAACGGAATGACATTGCGGCGACGTTTTATGAAGATTCGCAGAGGCGCGTAATTCAAATCTGTATCGTTTAGTTTAGCTAGTCGCCTGTGTAAAATTTTCCATGTAAAATAAAAAATGCTGCTTTATAAAAATAATTATATAGAGTGATTCTCGAAGTATAGTAGTTATTTAAACCTGTGACAGTCCCTAATATGAGGAGACCTAGAACAATAATATAAAAAATTCTAACTGTAAAGAAACCCCATTCTAAACTGTAAAGCAATACATTAAATGATTTAATTTTTTTAAAATAAGATATCAAATATAACTTTGAGTGAAATTTCAGTGATGGGGCGGCATTTTTTTCAGTGCCCAATGGCGGCAGAAATTTAAATCCGGCACTGCGTAAAGCTGACATAATAAATCTGTCATAGTGTTTTTTTCTTATGTAAAGCTGACAACAAATCTGTCATAGTGTTATATAACTTATATTATGTGTTTTTCTTACGTAAAGCTGACAACAAATCTGTCGTAGTATTACATAAGCTATACATTTTTCTTTTACATAAAATTGACATAACAAAAACATCATACTGATATGTAAACTACAGATCACTCATTTACGTATAGCATACATAACAATTACGTGGCAACTTATATGAAATATATTATATTATATATTACTTATATGAAATTTATGAAATTGCAATTCTCCAACCAAACGAACGACAAATTACCAATCCATAAGTTAAATTCGTCAAAAACAAGGTAATAAAGTCAACGAATCCTTGTGTTACACTTTAGCAAGCTGGTTTCAGCACAAAATCTCTTTAAGAGGACGCAGCATAACCTTGAAATGGACCTGAATGTCACAGATTTCCTTTAAACCAAGCATAAACAAAAAGATGTCACTCTGATGTCGATTTGGAATTTTTTATCCAACACACAACCCCGCCCCAATGTTAAGCTATTCCTCACCCGAGGGCGCTGTTCCAATGTTATCAAACTCATTTATTTCCCTTCAGATCGTTCAGACCTGTGGTTGAAATAATATCGTGAAGGGGAAGGGGAAGACGGGAGACTGCAGTACAAGCGATGACAAGCACTTTGAGATTTTGTAACGGACCTCATATAAAATTTGTCTACGTCGCGCGTCGTCCGTCATAACAGAGTAAATTCCCAGAGCTGGAATGTGTCATGCTCGGATTTTATTTTAACTTTGCGTTTCGCACATCATATCTCAATAATTAATACTTATATTAAGATGAAACTGGAAAATTGATCTTTTGTTCAACTCGGAAATTGCATTGTAAAATTTTACATGCGACAACTTTTAGTACAAGCTTTTATCCAACTTGCCTTGTTAGTTTGTTAGTATGTATGTGTGCAAGCTAAATTAGAACCACTTCTTGATATCCGCTTGAGCTGAAATTTTGTATACGCCTTTAGTTCCTGTGACAATACAATTAAGTAATACTCAATTCTTTCAAAATGGCCGTCGCCACAAGATGGCGGATGATGTATTTTTAGTCAACCCCATAAAAATAGGTATCAAATGAAAGCTTGAAGAGTAGAAAAAGAATTCAATATGCCCGCCGCTCCAAGATGGCGGATTATATTTTTTTTTCAACCCTCTTAATATGGGTATCAAATGAGAGGGATTGAAGGGTAGAAAACGATAAAGTTAGTGACATCACACTAAGTTCAATATGGTCACAGCAAAAACTAAAAAGTAAAAAAAATATAGTAAAAAATATTTTTTAAAACAAGCTTTTATTTAAATGCTCTGAAAAAAATGTTTCAGCTTTATATCACTGCTTGAACACTAACACAATTCGCAAGGATGCGCGTGCTTTTCCAAATTATAATTTTGTATTTGTTTACCTTAAAAATCGAGACAGTTCTTTCACTCCAGCGCCAACCATTGAAATTGATTTCTAGCGTTCATTATTAATTTTTAGATTTATTTTATAAATAAATTTTGTTTTATTGTCTATTAAAAAAATAACTAACGCAACTTGTGATAGTAAGTGTCTACAGATACTCGGAAACACGTTTCCTTTTAAGAGCGCTCCGTAAGGAAGCCTTCGGGGTATTTGCTCTATCTCAAAAGATATATTATTTTTTGGAAAACGGTTTTGAAATTCCAACTAGTAATGAATGTCGGAATAGTGGGAATTATTGAACTTTCAAAAGTTTTAGAACTGAAATGTGGCTTATATTGTGGTCCAAAGCAATGCTTCTACTAGTTGCATGTGGATTGTTTTCAATTTCTAGTAGCACATCAAGTTGTGCATCTTCATTTAATCTCGCCGGACGTCGAGCTTTTGGATGATTTTTTACAACGCCATGTTCCCGATTTTTTTTTAATCCTACTAATTGTTGATTGATTTATGGACTGATCCGGGTATTTTTCTCTAAAAAGTTGACACACTTGATGTGTTCTAGCTCTGTCGCCATAACCAATCATGATTAACACTCGATTCTCTGTTTTTCGCTCAATTGTAGGTACCATTTTTATTAATAAAATAATTTTTCTAATTTAGAAAAAGCAGAATAATAACACTTATTTTATTGTGACATTTACAAATTGTGTAATTCTGATAGCCGTAACCAATTTTTTTGTTTTTACATCGGCAACTTGATAAATTTTCCCAATTTAAAGAATTTTTAATATTTGAAGTTTAAGACTGTTTTTCTCGATTTTTTTCAAATATAACATATTGAAAATTTTATACGGTTGGAAACGGAATAAAAAGTACCACCAAAATCAATAAAAAAAAAGGTTGTCATTTAAAAAAAAGTCGATGACGTCATAACATAAAAAACAAATGACAAGAATCTGACAATAGGCTGAAAATATTTGCTGAAGTTAAAATCGCTATACCCTTTCAAGATTTTTTCCAAAAAGTTAATATCAATGGAATTACTGAATTTATGCGTTACTTAATTTCCACACTGTATATAAGTCCCTTAGAACACGGCGTCGGAATTAAAATTTAGTTTCTTCTTATTTTAGAGATCATCAACTTTACACAAAAGATTACGAATTTATCCCATACTTTTTAATATCGATGAATTAATTATTATTATCGATAACCACACAAGTTCAAAAATCTTCTTTGATGGAGCATGGTCAAACCTGGTGTGGTAAGAATAATCTTTCCGCGTATAACATTTTTCTTTATTAAAAAGTGCAGTCTGCAGGGTGAAAGAAAGTATGGAATAGGTCTATATTCCCGAAACCATTGACCAAACGTTATATTTTTATTAAAATTTAAATATATTCAAGTCAAACTCCATAAACTTTAATAAACGTAAATTATAACAGGAAAATGGTTCGGGAGACTCCCATTTTCGGCCTTCTTCAGCATCTTCATCAGATGGGAATAGCGTTCTCCCGAAACATGTTCCTATTATAATTTAATTAAAGTTTGTATGGAGTTTGACTTGAAGATATTTAAATTTTAATTTAAATTAACTCCACTTTGATTAATCGACATTCTTCCCATCATATTTTTACCGACTTCAAAAAGGAGGAGGTTCTATGTTCGGGTGTGCGAAACATTGAAAATTAAGCAGTTAGTTGTAGAGAGGCTTCGAAAACCTTTCAAATGAGGTATCACTCGACCCATAGTGCCATTTAAGATTTTGGGGCTAACAGCCCCCTCGCGAAGAGGGCGAAGCGCCGGAACTTGAAAAGCATCTGGAAAGATGTGCCCCTGGCAAATAAAATCGACCTGTTCGAGGATTTTTCAATCACAGTAATCAATTCGGAGAAATCTGGACTGGGGACAGCTTGTATATTAATAAGTTCATTCGTGTTTTTTTCGCTTCATAATTTCATAAATTGCAAAGAGATGTTGAGTTTTGGGATCAAAAAATGTTGCCACATTTAGTCAAATTTTATAAGGAATGTATTGCTCCCGAACTTCTAAGAAACAATCTAAGAAGGAACATTAGATGTGTTGATCCACCGTATATTAAAGAGGCTATAGTTGCTTTTGAAAACAAAAAGAAAAGAAAAGTAGAGGAGATGTGTTAATCTATTCTATTAAAAGCCGTGCGGTCCAGATTCAACAATTCTATTCAAGTCAGTTCAATTGCCAAGTGAGAGCGCTATATGAAGCATCTATGAGGAAGAGCAGTTGAAACGTATATTGTGGAACAACTTTGTTTTCACCGTCAAGTCGCCGACTGAGAAAGTGAAGCATTTCTTCGGTCGATTATAGGATGCGTGGCCAACACAGAACTCACATTTCGTTGTTTAACTTTGTGGAGGGAACATGTCTACGTGGAGCGTAGCCCACGGGTTTGGCTACAAATTTTTTAATTTAGTATATTTTCCAACACCTACTATTAAAATCACACTTTATTGACTTAACATCTCGTTATGAAAGTAACGCTTTCATACTGAGAATGGATAAAATTGCTTTTTCTATGCCTATGTCATAATGACAACGTTTTGTACTCCTATACTTTAATTGATATATGTATTAGACATTTGCTACCTGTACTCGCTAGGGCTTGTATCGCCATTCTCATACTCGCGGCTTAATAGCTATAATTAAATGCTCATTGCATAATATACTATTTCGATTGTCATTTCAATGTTATAAAGGCACGTTTTCAAGATTTTTGCAAAACTTTACGCATAAAAGTATTTGTTCATTAGGGTGTAAAATTGTGAACAATTCGATAGCAACCAACAAAGTTTGTGTCAAATTCCTCAAAATGTGTCAACGTCAGTTTCCAACCAAATCAAAAAAAGGTAAAACGTAGGTTTTGGAAAAAAAATGGTATAACACACGTGGCAATTTGCGGAATTAGCCTTAGCAAATAGAGTTATAGTTTTCTTAAAAAAGAAGTTAATTTGCATTAATAACTTTATTGTTGCTAAGATATGTTGTGCCTTATAATTTTCAAATGTTTTTACAGCGATTCTTCCAATGGTTTATACTCAAAAAAGTGTGAGTCAGCTTTTAAAGTACTAAAAGCTAAGAAATAATTAGGTATGTACCAGGTACCAGTCACCACACTACTCTCCTCATCAATGTAGAGTATTGATCAGACTAAAATAAAATCGTGGGGCGAGTCAAATTTCTATTATCTATAGTCCACCGCTCATATCATTATAAATATGATTTGGATGTATCTTCTCAAAAGACAATTTGTGTGTAAAAGTAAATCATCGTACGACATCCCAGAACGATCATTTACATATTAACTCAGTTCTCGCCACGCCCCACGATTTTATTTTCGTCTGATCAATACTCTAGATTGATGAGGAGAGTGGTGTGATGACTGGAACCTGGTACATACCTAATTATTTTTTAGCTTTTAGTACATTATCTGCATCATTAGGTATTATGCTTTTTACAATATAAAACCGTTTAACTTCAAATATATTTTTTTGGCCTCCTGAACTGTAAATCGTATGTGACGGATGCTTAGAAAGCTGTTCTTTACAACCGATGCGGTAAAATCAACGGAAAACAGTAGGCTGTTACAGACGTTTAAGAAGGAAACTGTCCTCGCCATAATTAAGTCTATGTAACAGAATACTTGTTTACAGTAAAATATTTCCAAAAATTATTTTCCATGTAATCGATTTTTGCAGTTCTTGTTCGCCAACGGATGACTTTTGGTACATTAGCCGATGAGAACTGTCACAACAGCTGTCAGTCAGTTGTCAACCTCCAATTTTTGAATAAAAATGATTTATTATTGAGATTTTTAAATAATTGTCGGCCAAAAAACGAAATACAAATCTCGTGGTAGGTGTATTACATTATTATGTTTCTTTACAATAAAACTTAAAAATGTTTTTTACTTATTTTATTCTAGTCTTTATTACTGTATTCTACTAGTTAAGGCCTTTCATTTGAGACCCATATTGAGGGGATTAAAAAAAATGTAATCCGCCATTTTGTGGCGGCGGCCATCTTTGATTTAGACTGAATATGTACACATATGTAATTGCATTGTCATCAGAACTAAAAGTGTGTACCAAATTTCAGATCAATCGGTCAACAGGAAGGAGGTAAAATTTCAATTACTAGATTTGAACCACACAAGGCAAGCTAAATAAAACCATTTAAAAAGAGTTTTTGCGTTACGTTTTTTTTTTTAGACTGAAGCACTTGAGGTATAAATATCAAATAATTAAGAAGATGATGATATTTTTTTGAATCCGTTGCAACAGAACCAGCATCATTTTAAATTTTGTTATTTAATATTTTAACGGGTTTTTACGGTTTTTCTACACCTATTCAATTATATAACAATCATTGGCATTTTTTTCGTGAAAAATCGTACCTATAATTCACCGTATCCGGCCAATCACGAATACAAATTAAAAAACCACTGTTGCGCTGAACTTTAAATCGCCCACCATCAACTCGTTCTGCGGTTGACAATCAACATCGACTCGCGTGGCAGCCATATATTCCATTAAAATTAGTAAATTTGAGTATAATTTATTTCTTTAATAGGTGTAGAAGAAGCATAATATTATATTCGCTATTATCGCCATTTTATTGGCCCACAACACTAATTTGGGAGTCGGATAACTCAGTGCATATCAGCTAATAATATTCTCTATAATCTCTTTATTTTATACAGAGAATTTAAATTACTCGCAGGGTGACATAAGAATTTTTCAGGACAGCGTCACCTATTAGGCAGTGTCCCAACTACGTCTAAACGATTACACCTGCAATGGCGGTTTGCCATTTCTGATCTGTCCCGTCAAAATCTATCTTCTACAAGGGTCATTGCTTTTATTACTGCAAAACTGAGTGTTAAAGTACCTGAGATGCGTTCCTAGTCATCCACAGAAGGCAAAGAAGGAGTTTGAGTAAAAAATACGATTTTTTTAATTCAAATTGGCACTGGTTAGGGCAACTTTAAATGGTCCATTTTCACTAATTAGACGTTATTTTCAATAGAAACTTCTTTATTGCCCAGTTCAAACCTTACCCTAATCACAATTACCACAACAAACGCTATCAAGCATAGTGCAAAGTCAGTGAGCGTTGTAAACGGAATATTTAGAATCCGCCCTCTTAATCCAAAAAAATTAATTCCTTAATCCGCGAAAAGACTAGGATACCAATGATTTGTTGAAGTGCCGCCGACACTCGCTGGATAGCGCCACGCGTTATACTTCACTCAGGCTTCGCCTTCGGCTCTAGATAAAAGGGTATTTTCGCCAGCCGTAAAACGGGGAGAACCAGGAGGCACATGATTGTTACCAAGTTGGTGTAATGTGTGCACTTGTCCCCTCGTAAAAGCTCTCGGCCAACACTTAAAATAATGGGGACAGTGTGAAGTAAATTGTTAATTATAATAATTGAAATAATTAATTCCGAATATTAAAACGAAAACTTTTGATGGTTGATACAAAAGAATTTAATGAATTAAATATTAACGTTACTGTTATTTGTTTGATGTAAAAATACCGAAAAAAATCACCGATATATATATATATATATATATATATATATATATATATATATATATATATATATATATATATATATATATATATATATATATATATATATATATATACATACCCAGCTATCCATACCAAGCCCGACAAACACCACAGGCACTCAGAAGCCCGCCCTTTCCTTTATAGTTACAGATATATTTGCTGGATATATAGGTTTTATATCACCACATTAATCAGCGCAACCTGAGAGGGGTAACTTTTTGTTGACATACAAATAATTCTATGTTTCTCAGATTTTACGAAACCACACATGCTCTGCTTACTATAACAATCCCGTTTGTATAAAAAAATGTATATCACGTATTATACGAAGCCAAGCGGTGTTGCCAGCATTTCCACCACAAATGTAGACTAAATTAATATTGTATGCTGACTTATTATTCCGTGTTCTTCAAATACAATAAACAAAATTGTATTTTTTTTTTAGTTTTTCTTAAATTATTTGTTTGGAATCGGGCACCTGTATTTTCTTGGCAATATATTGATAATGAATAATAATAATGAATGATAATGACAGCAAAATTATTCATAAAGGTAGTTCCAATTTGTTTTATTTACCCGACGTCCCACAGGTAGGTGCAGAATAACAGGAGCCAACTGGTGAGGCCTATCAAGTACAAATTATTTATTGCTATAATATTTAACTGAGTAAACAATTTAGGCCTTTGTCATTTATAAACTATAAAAGTACTGTTTATAAAACTAACAACTTACTAAAGTCCAAAGTTTTGTGCCTCTTACATTATTTACAACATCCCCTTTTGTTTCTGCTGTTCTTGAGGGAATTCTATTTCTGCCTCCCCTCATACCATCTCACGAATTTTTCGGAGCAAATATTGTGTTTTTTTCGGCCTCCGTCTCAATTTAGTTATTTTCCAGTCGTCCAAATCGGCTGGAAAACGATATTTGCCTGCCTAGGCTAGAAAATGGAAACTATGGATTTTCAATGCAAGCTTTTATGTTTGTTGGATTTGTTACCGCCCGAAGAATAACTACCATTAAAACATCGGGAAAATTACGGGGGGGGGCCTTGGTATAGGACAACGACAATAACAAAACCCCCTTCAACAGGGGGGCCCAAGGGGGCCCTTTAAGACATGGGGGGGGTCCTTTTGACATGTGGAGCCCTTGAAACAGGAGGGCCCAAAGGGGCTATTTGAGACACGAGGGCCCCCATGCGTTATGAGCCCCCCCTTAGACTTGTGGGGGGCTTTGCGATATGGGGGACCAAGGGGGCTCTTTGCGACACGTGGGCCCCCATGAGGCATGAGGCCCCCCTACAAAAGTGAACAATGAAAATCTTTTGTCGGCCGAAAAAGTTTCGTTTATCACACGACCCGAAACTGTTTTGTAAGTGCTTGCACTTGTGAAGTCTCGGCTACGCCTCGCCTCCACAAACTGTGCTCGCACTTGCAAAATGACATTTTCTGGCCTTGTAATAAAATATACTATTGTATTCGTTTTGTGAAACACATAATGCGTAATGAAATACATAGCAACATACATAAATTTTGCATCGTATGTATTTAATTTGGCAGCTGTCAACCTAACCTCAAAATCTGATGTAAATTTGTACTTTTTCTCATTTTGCGGGAACGAATACAAAAAAAAACACTATTCAATACTCGTGCCCTGTCACTTTTCAAGGGCTCGGCCTCATTGCGGCCCCCGGCATTCGCCTCGGGTTGCAAAAATTCGCCCTCGCCCCTGAAAAGTGTAATGACAGCGCACTCGTATGAAATATACTATTACTACTGTCCAAGAACTGTTATTTATTAAAAATAATTACGATAATTTAGGGTAAAATGAAGCTTCAATAAAGGCTTCAAGAGGGAATAATTTTGGTGCAAACAAGTTACTTTGTCGCACGGGTGAGGCCTGTAAGAACAAAATAATTTGTTTAATTTTGAGATTTATGCTAAATACTACTTTAAACTACTTTCTAAGTCAAGTTTAGACAACAAGCTCTTAAAAACAAAATTATTGCTAAAATTTCGGAACTGAAGCGTTTCGGTAAGATTTTTATATATCGGCGTTTTATAACGCCTATTTACAGCCAAATTGTGCTAAAATACTTACAAAGACATGTTATTGCTCAATTAAAAGTCAAGATGGTTTGATGTCTCCAACAATACCCTAAATTCTAAAATTAATAGAGTATGTTCTTAACAACTCTCCTGCGCTTATTGGCGTGGAAATCAAGTCAAGCTTTTGTCCGTACAAAGAAAACAGTACAAACAAACGTTTTATAGAAAATTTACTGTGACTTAAGCTATTTATTTAGTAAAATACTATTGATATTTTAATTAAAAATCCTCAACTGTCGAAACAGAAAAAAAATCGGAACTGAAGCGTTTGGCTGAAATTTCTATTATTTATTTATTTTAAAGACACGTATTTGCACATTTGACAACAGTGTTTATTACAGTCCCAGAATGGTTATTTATACCACATTAAATTTGTAGGGACTTAGTAGTTTACATATCTATATAATAAAAGTCGTGTTAGTGCAAGTCGGACTCGCACACGAAGGGTTTCGTACCACCGTACAATCTATCTAATCTAATATATTTAAACAAGCAATTCTTGTAAATTTATTTATTTATTTATTTATATATTTCGCGGATCTCGGAAACGGCTCTAACGATTTGGATGAAATTTTGTATTCAGATAAAGTTTTGCTTTTTAAGTCTACCTATGTAGTTGGATTTCTTGTAGAAACGCAATTTTACACAAAAATACAGTTTTTTAAGATCCTTTATCCGCTGTCATACTGACAATCATCTGACAATTTCAAACACCTTGGTGATGGGGATGAATGAGAGCGGGAACGCGTGTGAATGAAACGACTGCGACTAGCGTAGTAGGAGGTATTACGGCAGTTCAGATGGTGGCTACGCCCCCCTGTCCCAAGGATATCTCAAGGAGGCTTGTCTGTCTCAACAGGCCCCCCATGGGCCCTCCTTTCTAAAGATTTCAAGTCAATTAAATTTGTCTCATACATAAATCCTATTTTAGAACTAAACAAATTCAACTTTCGACTTCTATAATTATGTTGATAACCGATGAGGCCTCCTCGGGCCCGCCTGGTGCGAGGGGCCGCTCCTCGGGCTCGCCTGTTTCGATGGGCCCCCTCTCGGACTCCCCTTTTGGGGGGGATCGAGTTTCTCTGTTTCAAAGGTGCCCTCGGGCCCCCATGTTTAAACGGGGGGCCCTCGGGACGCCGTGTTTCAAGGGGGGCCCCTCCGGTTGCCTTGTTTCAAGGAAGCTACCTCGGGCCCTCCGGTTTCAAGGGTTGCCTAAACTTCGGAGTCATGAGACGTATTGTATATTATGACGTATCTCAATACTTTTTCGGAAAAAAACACAATTGTCCAAAAAAATAAGTACCGAGAGAAGCTCGGTCGCCAGGTACTACTTATTTAACACTACATTTTTTAATTATTTTTTTTATCTGTTGTTATTGCGGCCATAGTTGTCCGCATTCTGTGAAAATTTCAAGTGTCTAACTATTACGGTTCAAAAGATACAGCCCTGTGACAGACGGAAGGACCGACAGCCGGACAGCTGAGCCTTAGTAAAAGCACTCTTGGGGTACGGAACCCTAAAAATGAAATGCTGTACCTACGTTGGTAAACGCAACACTTGAGAACGGCTGGACCGATTTGGCTATTTTTTTTAGAATCCCCGTAATGGTCCAGGTCAGGTTCTTACGGAAATAAAAATTGGGAAAGATTTGCCGGAAAATTGGAAAATCTTTATTTCCTTAAAAACATTACCTAGACTATTACGAATAGGTACTCAAAAAAAAATTGCCAAATCGGTCCACCTGTTCTCAAGTGATGCGTTTACCAACGAATAGCGTTTCATTTTTATATAATAGACTGGAGAAGTCGTGACGTCAGTGAGAGTGGGGACTTCTCAAAACAAACGCACGTGCTAGTGACGTGTCAACAGCTGGCTGGAAATAGTGAGGTTACTGTCATTCGCTGTAATTTTTGTTTTCATTTACTTTACGTTTCATCCAAGTGTGGTTAGCTTTAACCTCCCTGGGTTAACCCACGTTTAACCATGACTACAAAATGTGTTCTTAAACCCAGAAAATGAACGTTGATTTAAACCACTTTTACATAACCTCAAATGCTCAAAGCATGGAATGGAAAGGAAAGGTTTGGAAAGGTTTTGGTTCCCCCACCAGTGACTCTATAAAAATGTAATGCTGTTCGTTGGTAAGCGCATCACTTGAGAATGGCTGGCCAGAATTGGCTAATGTCTTTGTTAATATTTGTAATATAGTCCGAATAAGATTTTTACGAAAAGCAAAAATGGAAAATTTACCCGGAAAATTCGAAAATTCGGGAAAAACAGAAATACACTGCACGTGCGTAAATGTTGAAATGGTGTATTTGTAGGCGCATCACTTGAGAACGGATGAACCCATTTCGCTAATAATTTTTTCCTCATATTCGTCATAGTCCAGATAAGATTCCTACGGAAATAAAAATTGTAAAAGTTGCCCGAAAAATTGGAAAATTGGAAATTTTGTTTTGTTCGTTCTGCTCCCGGGATGTGAGCTTTTAATTGGCAAAGGTTTATCATAAGCTTTTGTTAAGGCTGGTATATCAATTTCTGAAAACAATAATTCGCCGTTTATTTTTCACACATTTTGAAAAATTTACCGAAATATAATTTTCGCAGATATGAGATGTAATTTTAGTGTTAGAAAGTAGTATTGTAAGAAATCACAAGAGTACCGAGGGGATCAGTGCATCAGACATTTTTCGACACAACAAAACTTAAAAGCGCACGTTAATAAAAAACAGAGAAGTGAATCCGATTGTGTGCAACCTTCGCAAATAAAGTGTGCTTTATGTCTGTCGTAGGTTAAAACTCGGGTTTGAAAAACATTTAAAAACGGAACATCACCTGCAAGTTTCCATGAAGAAAGTAAGTTTTGCATTGTATGAAGATTTTCTTACATGGAAAAATACACTGCAAGAAGAATCAGCCACAGCTTTTATTAAAAATAGTGGTACAAAGAGGTTGGCAAATTGTCTGCAGAAGATTAGTTTTCATTGTCACCGTTCAGGAAATTATAAAGCTAGTGGAAAATAAATAAAATTTAAGTCTCCCCTACATCATGACTGGTCGCGCATCTGGGAGCCGAAAGTATTGGTCTACGGCTAAGGTTCAGTAAAATGACGTAATTAGTAAGTCATATTCAGGTAACATTTACGTAACCAACTTGATGTCATCATTCCATCATTATTATGTCATACTGACTTTAGTGAGTTACAATATCACATAAGACGTCATATTAATGTCATTTTTATTACAAATCCATCATTTTACTGATATTTGTTTGATGTAAAATGACGTAATTACTAAGTCATACTCACGTAACATTGACGAAAACACTTTGACATCACGATTACATCATTATTATGTCACATTGATATCAGTGAGGTCAGAATGATGTCAAATACACGTCATATTTAGGTCATATTTATTATGTCAGAGCCTGACGTAAGGAAGTGTGAAATAATGATTCTCATATGACTCAGGTGTGACTTATATCTTACGTAAATTGTAACATAGCATTATGTCATTCTGATATCATTTTTACGTCAAAGCGTTCACTGGGCGATGAGTGAGGTTAAGTCAGCTAATCTTATTCCACCTTTGAGCTTTCGAAGTTTACAGGAACAACGGATGCAGTGAAATATCTACGTCCAAAGCGTGCATATTCGAACCAGAGAGGGAAAGCAAGAATATTGAAACTGGTGAAATTATCTAAGGTGAGGTACTTCTGTGCCGGAGATTGATGGACAATATGCAGATCTGGTGGAAGGACTAAAGTCCTAAAGAGTTTACTACCACGGAAAAAGTTTACACATCCAAATGGACCAGGAGAAATGAGGTTGTTACTGACAGTTTATTTTACTGGGGTAGGATTGTCCTAGTCCTGCTTAGTTTCCTGTTTTTCTTTAAGGCTTGTCCAAACCAAAAGAGTACTTATTGTGAATCAAGCAATAAGTAGCCCGAAAACGAGGCTGCAAACTCCAACCTAGTTTTGGCTCAGAAGTTAACAGTAACTCCAAGTCGGAATAGCGTTGCAGCCCGGGAGGAAATTGTACATGTTATCCAGACTAGGACCGCATAGCCTCCTAACAGCAGCAAGCAACACGAACCACGACATATATGCTATTTGGTCTATCTGTTAGATGCTAGATATCGTAACATGCACCGCCTTTACCGTAGATCGCAGCGGTCGCAACATAGCATAAAAAATCAAACACACAAAAAAAAAAACACAAAAAAACATAAGTAACGTATCGTTACTTATTAAATCGAGTAAGGCGCTGTGCCTATTTTTTCCCTTTTGCGGTAATAAGTTCTTGGTGGTTAATTTAAGGTAACAGAGACAAAATAGTTTTTACATGACCGCATGCTGCTGTCGACCTCATACAGAAAAACAGGTACTTAGTAAAGGATTTATGTGAGTTGTAATCTAGTTAAGTTAAGTTAGAGAATCACTTTGTTTCAAATTGACCGCGCCTGTGGTTCGGTCAATGGAACTGGAAATCAAAAACACGTTCTAACTTTCTGAAATTGACAAACAGTATTTAAAACAAATTTCCACAAATGGCTTTGCAAGTTATTCGCGTTGCCTGGGACTCATAATTTTGGCAATTTGTACGAAATTTCATGATACATGTGATTTACACGAAATGATCCATATTACCATAGTGGATATTATTTAAACAAAAGCTAGTGATTAGACAACGACTAGCTTCCCACAATGGCGGCCGTTTTATTGCAGTGACGCTGAAAAAATGGGCGAACAACGGTAAAATTGAAATGGTTTTACCTAAGAAATTCATGCCATCTCCTTACGATGAGTAGGACAGAAAAAATAGATAGAATAAAAAGGTTATCTGTTATTCGTTCTAGCAGGACACATGCAATTTTTAATTTAAATTCAACCGGTCCTTCTGTTAACGTGAATTTTCGACAATGCAATTTATACATAGAACACACTCAACTTTAAAAACATAAAAGCTCGGAGTGGAATAAAATCAGATAAAAACAAAAATTAAGCGCTAGTTACAAAACAACAACCTGTTGATACTAACGTTCAAGTCGTAATGGCCGCTACCTGGCCCTCTCTCATCCCTTCTTTAGCCAGATGCCGACGCCATCTCTGAGTTGCACCTCCAACCCAGCCCTACCAACTAACTTCAGGGCGCTGCCAACCAGCTGCAGGATTCTGTCAACCTTCGCGCCTGGCAGGGCAGGGAAGCCGAAGTTCCTCTGTGCAAAAGGGTCAATTTTGTACGTTTTGCAATGTCTTAAGTCCTCTGGTCATAATGGCGGTTTTTTTGATATTAATCTCTACTCCACGTCTCTTTGGTTCTTAGTTCCAGATCTCTATATTATCTTGTTGTTGTTGGACACAAGATCAAAGCATTGGGGTACATAAGTTCTTTTACAATAACAAGTTTTAATTTCCTGTATACTATACAGTGTGGAAATTAAGTAAGGAATAAATTCAGTAACTCCGTTAGTATTTGCACTAGAAATAGAACTTAAAAGCATGTGATAGGAGTAATTATAGCGCATCCGAGAAACGTATACAATTTTTTTCATTAGTTTTTTTTACAGTTACGACGTCATCAATAAATTTTTTAAAGGCAACATATGTTTTTTATTTTACATTTGAATAGAGTTTTTTATTCTGTTTTCAACGTTGTCAAATACTTAATAGGTTAGATAAGGAAAAAATAAATTAAAACGAGGCTAAAGTTCAAATTAGTAAAATTTCAAAAAATTAATAGAACTGTCTAATGTTATCGGAATTTAAGAAAAAACCCTAAAGATACCAATACAATGTTGACAAGTTCTGAATTGGTACAAAATAATTGTGTCTGAATTGTTTTTCTCTATTACATAATAAATGAACTTCTAAATAATAATATCTGGTTGCAACAGGATGGTGCTCCAACACACTAAGCCCGGTGTGGAGTTATTTGGACGAAGTGTTCCCAAGAAGATGGAAGAAGAGGTCCAACATAATGGCAGGCTAGGTCCCCAGATCGAACCCCATTAGATTTTTTTTCTATGGAGGCACTTAAAAAGCAAGGTGTATCAAAACCGAGCCAACAAATTGGATGATCTTGAAGGAAGAATTCGACATGAGTGCAATTTAATAACTCCCCAAACCATTCAAAATGTATTGGCTGCTTTTTATGATCGTCTTGGATTTTATTAGATGATGCAGGGTCATCAGTTTGAACATTTGGTGTAATATCTTTAATTTATAATTCTCACATCAATAGTCTTTTTGTTAATTTTGTTAATTTGTCAGCCCTACTTTGAAATTTTGGGTTGTTTTCTTATTTTTTCTCATTGATTGCTTTTGGGAGCTTTGTTTTTTCCTTGAATTCTGATAAAATTAGACAGCCCCGTTAATTTTTTGAAATGTTACTAATTTGAACTTTAGTGCCGTTTTTATTTATTTTTTCCTTATGTAACCTATTGAGTATTTGATAACGTTGAAATCAGAATAAAAAACTTTATGCGAATGTAAAATCAAAAACATAGGTTGCCATTAAAAAAAATATTGATGACGTCATAACTGTCAAAAAAAAGTAATTTTTTATTATATTTTTCGCAAAAGAATATTGACCTGATCCCTGGAAAAAAAAACAAAAAATTAAGTTAAGCCTATCATTTTTTGTATGCAAAATATACAGTGTTGGCAATAAATATATTGAAACCATCATTTTGGTCCTCCGAGCTGTATTTCCCGCGTTATCATCATATAATGACCAGTTGGGACCTTGGAACCGGAAAGTATATGAACTTAAAAATGTAAGTATTTGGAAGCCTGAAGACGGAAAGCAGGAGAACCTAAAACCTTTGGCGCAGGCATGGCAAAAATCAATCGGTTTGTTGATACAATTTTTGCAAATCATCTCATTTTCTCATTACAACTTAGTAATCAAGGACGATCAATGCGCACCATTCTCATCATCCCATTCCATTTCTAATTATTAATTTAATTACAAATGTTGTAATAGATAAGATTATGTGCGCTCATTAAACGGAGAGGTTAAAAGGATGAGCTTACGGCTAAGCTGAACGTAAATAATTTTCGAAATACACGTGTGAAGCTCACGAGTCATAAGTATATATAAAGATGGTCTGCGTTTCCGCGTGACATTCGATTAGTGTATTTGGTCCATACTAGTGAACATGTCGAAAAAGATTGCAATTGTTGGCAGGTCCGGTAATTTCTCAGTTTTTTTACTTGTGAAATTATTATTTTCTTTTAGTGGCCTCATTGGACGTTCCTGGGCCATGCTTTTCGCCAACGTGGGCTACCAAATAACCATCTACGACATCGAACCAAAACAAATCGAATCTGCCTTATTGGACATTGAACAGCAGCTGAAGACTTTAGAGAAATCCGGGCTTTTGAGGGGAAAATTAAGTGCGGCTGAGCAGTTTGCATGCATTAAAGGTAGGCGTAGAAAAAATCGTTTATTATTTTTTTAAAAGTTAATTCGTGGGGAATTTATAAAGTCATTATAAAAGAATAAATTAACATAAAACTTTTTATAAATTACCTTTGCAAATAAAAATTTTTGGTCCGGGGCAGTAAGGAAACTAAAGGATTTTAATTTCTCTTGAAACCAGATGCCTGTCTCTTTAAAAAAGCTTTTAACTTTTTATATCTTTCAATATCAATATCATGCTTGATGTTCAGTGCAAGCAGGTAGAAAAAATCTCACTTTCGGAAGAGGTTTAATGTGCAGAAAGTAGTTCTTTCAGTAGTGCTCGTAGAAAAAAGCCATTTTTGTAAGCTAAAAATTAAGAAAAAATTCAAAAGAAGGTTATTCTCGATTAAACACTTTTAGGCAAAGTGTAACCATGTGTCAACAACCGTCAGGTGTTTATGGTACGATTTATGATTACATACTAGCAAACAGAGATAAGTATGTAGAAACTATATTTAATTAATTTTTGTTATCAATGAAAAGTGGTGTTTAAATAATAACATTGTAACTACATTGTTGATGAATAACATTGTTATGTTTGATCATCGTTTGTGCAACAGTTAGTCATTAACGAAAATTTATGACAAGTCATCCTCACGTTTTTGAACTAATTTAAATATGGCAAAGCAAACCGGTGATTTCAGCAAATAAAATTTCTTGATCGCCCAAGATGATAAATCTGAACTTCTAAATAATCATTTTTAATATCACAAGAGCATAGAAAATTTTAATATATATAACCAAAGCGATCCACAAAATGCGAAATTGATTTATTAACAATCATCAAAAAATTGTTACTGTGACAAAATTTACATAATTTTTTAAATTTTAATTCATGAAATATTATGTAACAAGAGCGTTTTCATTTAATTATGTTTTCACATTTTAAATTCTATAAACATAATTAATTCTTTATAGATAAGAAAAAGTAATTAGGAATATCTACTATTTCAAAATTGTTCTGTCGTGTTGAGAAGAAGGTATTTTGAACTTAAATAATACGTAGGGGCATACGAAAATCCGCATGTTATTTATTAGGCCCCACAATTTTCAATAGCATTGGATGTTTGAAGTGAACACGTTTAGTAGATGAGTTTTTATTTACGCCGAGCGGTTTAAATTCATTCCGAGTGTTTTTCCAAGTTTTTTGTCGTGTGTCATTATAACCGCTCAGGGGTTCAGTGGCGTGTCCCGAAATTAACGTCAAAACTTCCACTAATTTTATCTCGATAACAACGGGGTTGTTGACACTGATGAGTTCTACTACTGGTTAAAATTAATGTAGTTATGTCTGGGACACCCGGTATATTAATACGCAAACGCATAACACATTGGTACACTTTTAAGCTATTTTCACTCAACACACCTAAACAATATAAATACACCGTTGGAAAAGACTTGACCTGTAGATCTGTTTAAAAAAAAATACATGGATATGCGTTTGTGTGTGTGAGTTACGCGCTGTTGGACATTCCACTCGAATTTTGAATCACTAGTCTAAGTAAAACCTCTTTAAACTAAAAAAAAAATAAAAAAGATAAAATTTAATTATTTTTCATATTTTTGCCTCCTCATTTTGCGTGAGTTTTTTAAATTCATTATTCTTAGGCACCAATAGTTTAGAAGATGCTGTCAGAGACGCCATTTTGGTTCAAGAATGTGTTCCGGAAATTCTGGAGCTTAAAAGAAAAGTGTGGAAGAGTGTAGACGATGTCGCTGGGCCTGAGACAATTCTCTCTAGTTCCACTTCGACGACCCTACCATCCCTGTTTTCCGACCACTTGAAAAACAAGTAAGGACTGACGTTGGTACTTCAAAATATTACAATTTTGTTCTTATTGCAGGAAAAACGTAGTAGTTTCTCATCCAATCAACCCCCCTTACTATGTGCCTTTAGTTGAAATCGTGCCGGCGCCATGGACGGACCCATCTGTCACCAAGAAGACTCGAGCAATCATGGAAGAGATCGGTCAGACGCCAGTTTCGCTCTCAAAAGAAATCCCCGGATTCGTGGTAAATCGACTTCAGTATGCCCTTTTGAACGAAACCTGGAATTTAGTCTCCGATGGAATTCTGGATGTCAAAGACATTGACAAAGTAATGTCTGACGGGCTGGGGATGCGTTACGCTTTTTTGGGTCCACTTGAAACCTGTTACTTGAATGCCGATGGGTTTTTTGACTTCTGTAAGAAATACGGCAACGTGATTTATTCCGTTAGTCAAGATTTCAAGCCGCTCCAGAAGTGGGAAGGACCGCTCGTCGGCGAGATTGCCAAACAACTTGAGAACGAAGTATCGTTCGACAAACTGCAAGAGCGGAGGCATTGGAGGGACTTGGCTCTAACGAAACTTAGCCAATTGAAAAAATCACTATAACAATGTGGCAATAGAATGATTTTTATTTAAATAAATAAATTGACCATATTTTTTTTACTTAGTTTGTTGCAATTTGTTGTCTTTTAAATTACAGTATTTATATTTGGTGGATCACTAAAGCAAAATTTCAAAGGCAAATTTTAAGTCTGACGATGTTATGAAAGTTCCACAACAACTGAAAGCTCTCAAATCTCCAAATCACCGCAACCCTAGGGAGGAAGACCCGGCGACCCCCGATAGCATCGTCAAAATAGCTCCCAACTTCATCATGCAGAACGAACAAATCAAAACAATGGCAATTTTGCCTACATGCAGACCCGATACATGAAAGGTCGATACATTAAAATACAGACCCGATACATAAAAATTGTACCTACATTGATAAATGTGCGCATTTAAAGTTGGTCAGTAAGTAGCTATTTACCCTCGTTTTAGTGTTATTGTTTGATTTTGTTTATAACTTCTGTAAGCTGATAAACATAGATTTAAATCTAATGCAAATGCTGTCGCTCAACTTGAAGTACCTGTATCATTTCTTTGTTATTGGCAAAGTGCCACAACAATTCTTATTTCTCTCGCCCCCAACGACGATAGTTTGAGCCCCCTTTTTGGCTTGATCTTATAACCGAAGACAAGGTGTAGTAAATCGTGTATCAGCTTCGAAAGTACACGGAACTCGCAACACATAACTTTGAAATTTGCACCGCTGTAAAAGAAATGGGGCTAAAAGACAACCTTTAAGAAACTACATGATACACACAAAACCCACATGGTTACAACAATTGGTTCATATCTTCACAAAAAGAACTGCATTGCAACATTCAAACAAATACCGGTAAATAAGTCTTATAGAGGAAGACCTCAAAATACGACGGCCACACCTATGACATGACGCCACCAGAACACACAGAAAATGACAAGAACCGACTGCTGGGAGCGCCGTTGTCGGTTCGACGGTCAAAAACAGTCCGGGCTGAAATCACTCATCCCCTCTTATCTTCCTTCTGCCCTCTGGGTCAGTGCTGCCAACCTAGCCGTAGAGTTCAAAATCGAAGTCAAAGCGAGCTGTCAGAGAGATCGCTGTCGGCGAGGGGGGCCGCTTGTATCTCCGAGAGGTAACCTGTTTCGTGACAGTATCTTTCCCAAAGAGTGGAAAGAAGCAAGACACCCAGTTTAGGTTTAGGCCGGGACGCTCAAACATGGACGCCATTGCGTGCAAATGTGAGTCAATTTGGGGCCGAACCAGAGGAACGCCTTTAACACGGCGGGATGGAGGCACATCATGGATGCCCTCGAGAAGAGATCGGATCTCGGCGTGCCTGAGGAAAGTGATAGGTAGTGTTACATTTTTTAAATCCGCGCGCCACCTGGATATATGCGCAAAAGGTCGTCAGGTCATATCAGCAAAAAAGAGCGAACGCTTTAGTTCTGATTTTTCGATTTCAACCTGCGGAGTGTGACTTATCTCCGTCTAAGTTTTAGAAACAAAACGTATTAATACGGATTTAAGAGGCGGCAGAAGATGTCGCAATTTGTAGTAAATTGTAATCGGTAAATTTGGCCAGATTGTGTACCGTGTAGCATGTTTGAACTCGGAAGAGGGTAAGGTCAGACTTTTTATACAGCAGCAGTATGCATATGTAATACCTTTACAGGTTTATAAAGTATCCGATTAATACATTTCCCATAACTCAAATAAAATAAAATATAATATATAATAAATAAAACTAAAATAAATCAATAATTTAACACAATAACTAGCAGCTTTTTATCCTTTCCCACTTATTGTCCCTCTTCTCCACTCAACCTTCTTCATCCATTCGATCCCTCTTCCGTCCTCATTCAAAATTTCTTCTCTAGTCTCATCTCTCCCTCTCAATTCTACGCATTCCTTCAACAAATGCTCTATCGTCTCCTTTTGTTCTCCACACATCCTGCATACTCTATTATGATCCTCAATCCAATATTTATTCACTCTCTCCTCATTTCCACATCTAAATCTTGCTATTATCACTCTCTTTTCCTAGGTACTTTGGCATTTCTTCCTTTATTATTTTTTCATATTTCCATTGTACCTAGACTCCTTAATTCTCGTTCTTCTTTCGTGCACTTGCACATCTCTATCTTTCTGCACTAATTCATCTGTCATTACTCTGCCTCTCTCTCGCATTCTTTCTATCTCCGCGCCTGCATACCCGTTTGTTTCGAAATATGCCTCCCTCTCTTTCCATATCCCCTTTCCTATTTCTTTCCTTTTTTCTTTCAAACTCTTGCAAAATTCTGCACTCTCCTCTCTCTATCACTCTCTCCTCAAATCTTATTGCTCTTTTTCCTGCTTCTATTCTTATTCCATCTCTCTTTGTTTCCTCCATCACTATATACCCCGGTGTCTCTCTCTCTACCCCTAGCACCCATTTCATATATTTTCCTTGCACCCCTTCCAATCCTTCTTGCTCTCTCCATGCCCATATTTCCATACATCATCACGCTTTTCACCAAACTATCAAACATCATTACTCTCCTTCTAAAATCATGTCCAAATTTTCTCTCTCCTATTCCCCATACAGCTCCTATTATCTTATTTGTTTTTTTACTAACTTTTCTTTCATTCATCACATAACCTAAATACTTAAATTCTTTCACTTCTTCAGTTTTCTCTTTCTCCCATCTCCACTCATTTAGTTTTCTCCTACCACCCCCTTTTTTGAACACCATCATCTTGGATTTCTCTACATTCACTGTCAACTTTTTCCTCCTCATATATTTCTCCATGTTTCCTATCATTTCTTTAATACCTTTCTCCTCTCTCGCTAGCACCACCAAATCATCCGCATATGCTAAAGACCACACTTTTTCTTTGCCCACCACAACACCCCCTGCCTGCCTCTTCCTGAACATCTCCTCTATATCTCCAATAAAAGCTGCAAACAGGCTGGGGCTTTGTGGGCAACCTTGTCTTACTCCCTTATAAGTTTTGAAACATTCACTCACCCTTCCATCCACTCTCACTCTACTTATCGTTTCTTCATATATCTCTTCTATTTTTTTACTAGATGCTCATTTATCCCTCTCTTTCTCAAGCATTCCCACAGTAAATCTCTTTCCACATTATCAAAAGCCGCCTTCAGGTCCACAAAGAATGCATATATCTTGCCACCCTTCTTTTTTATCTCATTACCTGCTATGTGATTCAAGATATATACATTATCCATGGTTCCTCTACCTTTCCTAAATCCCGCCTGTCCGTCTGGTAACACCCCCCTCTCATTCATTTCCTTCATCAGCCTCTCTTCCACAATCATCGCGTATACCTTATATGCTGTATTTAAGAGAGTGATCCCCCTATAATTACTGACTGTATCCTTTTCTCCTTTCTTATATATGAGGAATATTATCCCCTCCTTCCACTCTTGGGAGAATCCCTTCCACACTCCATTCATTATCTCTAACAACCCGTCAACTTCCCGTTCCGTTCCATATATCCATGCTTCATTCTGTATACCATCCCTCCCCGGTGTCTTTTTTCTTTTCAGTTGTTGCTCTAGTTCTTCTCTTGTTATCTCTTCTATTTCTTCCACTCTTTGTGGTCTCTTTTCCTTTTCTTGTCTGTTTTCATCACCCCCCAGCAGCTCACTGAAGTACTCTTTCCATTCCTCCATAGTAATTCCATCACTCACTCTCTCTCTCTCTTTTTCTTTCTTTCCTTATTTATGTATCTCCATACCTCTTCTTCCGTCTTTATACCCTTCATCTTTAGCTCTTCTTCCATCCATTTCTTTTGCTTCTTCTCTTTGCATACTAAATTGTACCTCTTGCGTGCTCTCTTCTACTCTTCCTTGTTTGCTTTTTCTTTTTTCCAATTTCTTAGTTTCCTTTTTGCTTCCTGCCTTCCTTTCCCTGCATTCTTTATCCCACCACTCGTTCTTCTCTCTTATCTCTTTTTTTTCTGTTGCGTTTCTTACGTTATCGTTCAGTTTCCTCACATTTTCGTTTATTTCTGTTTCTTCGTATTTTGCCTCCCTAAGTCTTGCTCTATAATTTTCTTTTCCTTCTTCCGTCCAAATATTCTTCACAATTTTTCTTCTAAACTCATTCACACTTCCTCTATCTTTCCCTCTTCCTTTTGTCTTCACTTCTAAAGGCATATGGTCCGACTCCATTCTTTCTCCCACCTTGAATTTCTCTATTTCATCCCATGCTTCTTCATTTACCATAACATAATCAATAACTGTCTCCCCTCTTGATCCAATATACGTATACTCCCCTTTCTCATCTCCTGTGCAGTTCCCATTAAGTATGTCAACCCTATTTCTTCTACTAAACTAATCAGTACTCTTCCTTCTGCGTTTTCTGTTCCATCTTTTCTTGATCTTCCTTTTATTGTTTCTTGTTCCTCTTCTATCCGTCTTCCTTTTCCCCCAATTCTTGCATTAAAATCCCCCCAATCACGAAAGTTCCTTCTTCTTGCTCTTTTACTCGCTCTTCTATTATTCTCTTCGTTTCCTTCATACTTCTGCTGTACACTGTTAAAATTCTCTATTTTCTCTGTTTACTTTTCACCGTTCTTTCCATAATTCCTCTTTCTTCTTTTGCTTCAGTTCTATTTTCTCCTTCCAGTTCTTCTTTCACCCTCATTATTATCCCACCTTTAGCTCTCCCTTCCTTGCTTTCCCTCTCTGCATATTGACACTTCCACTTAAACTCTTTCGGCATTCTCTTTTCCAATTTTTCCCACCCCTTATCTTCCACCCACGTTTCTACCATTCCCACTACGTCAAATTCTCTCAAATACTCCCAAAATTCATTGTCTTTGTTTTTTATTCCCGCTAAGTTCCAGAATACTATTCTTATTTGCTCCTTTTCTCCTTTATTCCTCTCCGTATTCATTTTCCCTTTTCTGCCCTGTCGTCTTTTTCTTGTGCTCTTATTCAAAAATTTTCTATTTCTAACTCCCCCTTTTCTTCGTCCCACCTAAGCCCTTATCCCTCTATCCATATCTTTTTATAACCCACTTTCACCCGCTGCGCTTTTTGTCGCTCTTCCTTGGCTATCGCTCTTAATTCCTTCTGTATATCTCTTTCCTTCTTTGTTAGGTCATCTTTTATGTATACTCTCTTTCCTTTTTTTTCTCTTAGTTTTCTTTTATTTTCCATAACTTTCCTCTTTCCCCCCAGCTCCCAAGTTCCGCCACAATCATGTTTCCTCCATTTATTTTATACATCTCTCTCACAGTCACTTCTACCTCTAATTCAACCTTCATCCATTTTTCTCCAGTTTCTTGTCGCTCTCGCATTCCTCTTCGTCCAATCCCGTTACTACAATATTATTTTTTCTCACTCTTTTTTCCTGCTCTTCCATTTTCTCCTCCAATTTTTAAATTTTTTCTTTTAGTTCCATCTTTTCTCTTTCCCATTTTTCTTCCTTTTCAGGCATCATAATTTTCAACTGTTCCAGTTCCCGGCTCATCTTCCGATTCTCTTCCTTTATCTCCCCTACATCCGCCATAATTTTTTTCAGCATCTCTTTCATTTCCTCATCCATTGCCTTTTTAACCGGCGATCTTTCCACTTTCTTACTTTTCCTGAAGGGGTTAATCCTTTCTTCCGATTCTCGTCCTTCTTCTCTTTTTCTTTTGTAATGTTCATCTCTCTCGCTCTCACTACCACTTTTTTTCATTTTATTTCTTTTTCACTTTTTCACCCTTTTTTATCCGCTTATCTTATCGAGCGCCGCAAAACACGTCCGCTCGGCTCAACTGCTCGAATCGGATTCGTCAGACTTTTTATACTATGCAGATCTTAATTGTTCCCCAATCAATTTAGGGCAGGACCGCCGCCAGTTCGTAAGGACTGCTTTTATTCGTTTTTCCACTCTATTTTTCAAGCGGAGGAAACTCGAGTGTTCCGTTGTATGTACAGTTAAGGGGGACCAAGGTGCGTTTGAGAAACACTCGGCTCCAGACAGCCAGAGGCGCCGCAAGACCAGCAAAGTATCGACTGCCCCCAGGGGTGAAGACAGTAGCCTAGGCGTGTGGTGGTGACCAGACATCTCCGCGACCTCGTGCAGACGGTGTGGAACATTGCGTATGATGGGGTACTCCGCGTTCGACTGCCCCCAGGGGCGAACACAGTGGCTTACGCCGATGATTTGACGCTCGTGGTGACAACGAGATATCTTCGCGACCTCGTGCGACGGTCAGCGCGATACGACAGATCGGAGCCTGGATGGAGAGCGGAGCCCTCAGCATGGCCCCTGAGAAGACGGAATCCGTCCTGTCGTGCCTGAGGACGTTGCCATTCGAGTCAAGGTAGTCGACCTCAAGCTGCAGAAGGTGGTGAGGTATCTCGGAGTGAATATCGACCAACAAATGTCGAGGCTCAGGCCAAAAGACACCTGCTTATAGAGGTGACGAATTCGATGGTGCTGTATGTTATGAAGACGTGACCCAGGTCCTCTGGTGTCGAGATGGTGGTCGTCACAAGGGTGTCCAGAACACAAACTGGGGACACACTTGTCAAATTTAAATCAAGCAGTGAAGAGGCGAGGAGGGAATTTAAGGAGCAGATGAGGGATAAGCTCCAGCAGGTGGCCAAGGTAGAGTAGAGGGTTGCCAAGAAGACTGCTATGATCCTTGACATTGACCCTACGACGGAGGGTGATAAGATTAAGGGCACAATAGTCTAAGAGTTGACCGGGCTGGGGATGAGCCTAAACATACAGGATGTCGAGGTCAGGACCAGCAAAAAGGAGAATATAAGGGGGGAAAACATGCCTTTGTTACGATGCGGGTTGGGGCCATCGATGCGCTTTTGGCAAAGGGACGCATAGGAGGGGGCTGGAATCGTTGGCGGGTGAAGGAGATGGTTGTGCTTGTTACCGGAGCTTATTTTGAGGCGGTTTTTACCGCTATATTAATATTTTAGGTTTTTATTGTAATTTTATATTGTAAGTTTATTCAGACTGACCGCGAAACGGTGTACGCATCTAACGGTAATTCTAGCGGTACATTGTAAAACTATTTAGGGTGGTTATTTGCCCCTCGAAGGTCAGTACACCCTGGAGTGTGAAATACAAAACGTTTCTTAGTTTCGACTCTTACTTAACCATCACCAAAAAACACCCGACGATCGGGACTCAGGGGACTTCACCCCTTCTGCTCGGGGCCCCCTTTGCACCCCCTTCGACACATGGCGCCCAACGTGCGGCAACCTTAGCATGGCTGCTAAATCTTTCCCATTTCCGCTCTGGCTCAACCACCCCTCCGTGAAGATGTCAGCCACAGCACCCAGAAAAACAACAAAACACCATCCACACCAGGCAGTAAGGGGCCACCTGCGGCCTAACATCAAGTAAGAAGACGACAACGACTCCACCAGGTGCCGGACAAAGCAACAATGTACTCACCAGCCGACCCACCTCCACGCCTGTACTTCGGGGAGTACCCCGAGTCATTTATAGAGGAATGCGACTACTACTTGCTTTGTACCAATCCGATAGACCCGAAGGACGACGTCGCCCTCGCCCTCCGATTCATCAATGACATCCCGGAGAGTCTGAGACGAGACATGGAGTTCTACCCCTACGTCCAGGACATCTGGGACGTTCTGAGAAGGGCGTATGATGGCTTGTACGACCAGGAGATCATGGAGGAACGGGACAGGCAACAACAACGGGTCGAATCGCCGTACAGCGACGAGGACCAGGAGTTCCCCAAGGACGCTCCAGAAAGCCACTGGGAAGGCTATGACTACCCGGAGGACCTGGAGTACGACACCGACGGGGAGCCCTACATGGAATTCAGCAAACGCGACCTAGACCTGATGGACGCGTGGAGAGACTACACAACCTCCACTCGTCCCGTCGACTCCCGCTTCCACGGACCGGGTCCAGAGTACTACGACGACGAAGAAGGAGACCTCTACAACGAGGATGGATCGCCCAACGAAGAGGTTTCCGACCGGTACCTACGCCAAGGCAGCTCCAACCAACGGCAGGGGTTCTGCTATGCCATGGTGGCCGAGCCAGAGGGCGGCCGCGGCACCCGCAGAAAGCGGAGAAATAAGAAGCGGAACCGTAGGTCCAGTAAAACTCCCTCGCAGGCGGAGATCCCCTCTCCTGTCGTCCTGAGTCGCGAGAGTCAAGCACCTGGCGTCACCAAAGCCGCCGCACTACCACCAGCAGCGGCTACACCAGAATATATCAAAACCACCTCCCCGGAGCCTGAGGAAGTCGCCGCCGCCCAGAGTCCGCAGCAGGAGCTGTGCGATTACTGGACGACCGCTGCCGAGTCCCGGGATACCCTCTGCCACATGACTGTTAACGAGGTGGTCGACCTATTTGTCATCCCGCCACCGCCAGCCGACTTCGAGGACCTCCCGGAGCACCTGGAGATTGTGATACCACCTAGCATCGTCTTCCCAGGATGTCAGCTTCGTACCCGAGAATCAAGCAAGCGCGATTGTCAATGTCCAAAAAAAATGTAGCTCTGACTTAGGTGCGCCGACCGTCATCGTCCTTACGCTGGCTACCACGACAAGCACCGCCATCCAGAGGACAACCGAAGATGACGCCGGTGCCGAGTCTGTGGCCCACACGTTGGTGCTCATTGCAGACGTCCATCACGAGGCAGACTACATTCCAGAGCCGAGACAATCCGACGCAGATGCTTTCACAGCGGTCCCAGGACAGTCGCAAGCAATCCTGCAGCCCTGTGACGTTCCCGAAGAAATTGAAACGAGAACATCCCTGGTCCACCCTGGACAGACACCAGAAATCCAGCTGGTTCCAGCTCGTACCAATGTGACATCAACGATGACGGTCACACGGCCACCAGCCGGCTTCACGGCACCGCCATCCGTATGCCCGACTCCTCCGACCATCCCGATGCCGCCTGCCATCGACCTCGTCTACATGGGAAGACTTAGTCATCTGGACGCCACCACCAAGTGACACGAGCCCCCGCCGGTTCCGATCACGCGCGCCGTTTACCGTCACCGACGCCGGTTATCACTTCCGTCCGGGCCAGCATCCCGGAGTGCCTATCGCCCTCAGTCAACCCCAACAGAAGGACAACGCCTGAAGAAGTCTGAAAACTCGACCTAGAGGAAAGCCACCTGAGGGGGCATGGGCCGTGCGTAGCGCTAAAACACCGCCTTCGAGACCATCACCAAAAGACACCCGACGCGACGGTCGGTGCTCAGGGGACTTCACCCCTTTTACTCGGGGCCCCCTTTGCTCCCCCTTCAACATGCTCCCGAGTTGCCACCTCTGTAGGAGAATCGGCCACATGGCCAAAGAGTGTGCCCACAAGGGTGTGGAAGCCTGCCACAGGTGCGGGGAACCGGGGCACAAAATAAAGGACTGTGTCAACCAGGAGGTCTGTTACCTCTGTGGGATCAAGGGACACAGGGCTGAGTCAATGAAGTGCCCCCGGTACAAAGATGCGGTGGAGGCCCTTAAGGGCAGCAAGGGAAGATCGGCCCCAGCAATGGTGTGTAGGGTCTTGCAGATTAACCTGGGATAGAGAGCCCTCGCCCACGACGTGCTGGAGAGGGTTTCCTTGAGCCTGGGTGTCAAGTACAGTGTGTCAAGGGCGGCCGGCTTGGTGCTCGTCAGCTGTTATGTGTTTCCGAAGTGCACGTCAGAACAGTTCGGCAGATACGTGGGCGCTAAGGGTCCACACGGGAAACCTAGTGGTGGCCGGCGACTTCAACGCGAAGTCTGCTTCGTGGGGGTCGTCGGTTACCGACTCTAGGAGAACCGTGCTGGAGGAAGCCATGGCGAGCCTGGGACTCGGGGTTGAAAATCTCGGGAACCAGGCTACCTTTGAGGCCATGGCAGCAGGCGGAACACGGTCGTCGGTCATAGACATCACCTTTGCTAGATTGGGAGGGGGGATGGTGCTGGAAGACTGCCTTCTCGACGAAGACTCGTTCAGTGATTGAGTACCGATGCCGTTCACAGGGGACTCAGAGCCGTCCAGAAGGCTGGTGGGCATGCTCGACGGCGGGGGGAATATATCGGAATATATCGCTTGTAGGCGGAAGCTCACCCGTGCTAAGACCGAGGGGACGAGGACCGCGAGACTCCCTGCTTGTCCGAATTGGCAAGGAGGCCTCCTCTGCTTCTTGGTTCTGCGAGCATGATGTTAACGATCCGGAACACACTCTGTTCCGATGCGAGGTCTCTGATGGAGAGAGGTTGGAAACCTCATTGAGGGGATGCTCTCCGGTCAATCCGAGTGGGTGGAAGGCATCATGCGGAGGAAGGAAGAAAAAGAGCGGGAACGGGAACGCCTCAATATGAGGTGAGGTTGGAGTACCACCCTTGAAGTAATGCCCAACGGCGGTTCCAGGGGTGAAACAATACTCCATCGAGAGGGGCTGGACGACCATCCGCCAGGGAGTCCCACAGTCTCCAGGCTTTCCTGAGTGTAAGCTTGGAGGTACGTAACAGTATTTCCCCCTGTCTATAAAAAAAAGGTCCTGGTGCTCGCACCGATAGCGGGGAATAAAGTTAACTATATAAATAAACTTTAATACAACACTCTGGAGGTGACACAGCGATTCACTGTGTGCAGAGACCTCGTGGAGGTTTAAAAGCTGCAGAAGGTGAGACAGCGATTCACTGTGTGCAGAGACCCCCAAGCTTCTGGGGATGGCCGGAAAGCGCAGCCTTTTTATACAAAAGAAACGAGTAGCGGTAAAAGAGAAAGTTGGAGAAAGTACCGTTACTCACCCTTGGCTGTGCCTTCGGTGCATCGACCTTTTTGCATGTAAATCTACAATTTATTGTAATCTCTACCTATTGATTATATCAAAGACTACTTTGTAATTATTATTTATATATTTCTAAGATAATAATAGTAGTAATAGGGGTACTTTTTATCCCCCGGTACTTTTGCTTCCGGCACTTTAGACCCCGGTACTTTTAGATCCGGCACTTTTGTCTGATGCACTTTTGTCGGATGCACTTTTGATCGGATGCACTTTTGTCTGATGCACTTTTGTCTGATGCACTTCTGATCCCGGTACTTTTGATCCCGGTACTTTTGCTTCCGGCACTTTAGACCCCGGTACTTTTAGATCCGGCACTTTTGCCCCCGGTACTTTAGGGTCCGGCACTTTTGTTCCCGGTACTTTTGATTGGAATCTTTTTACATCGACATGTTAAGACTTGATTTTAAATATTTATGAGAAATCATTAATTTAAGCCCCTATTTACATAAAAGCGGATAATTGGAAGTTTGGTTGGTTGCATAATTCATCTGTAAATTCATAAAGTGTTTTAAAATATCAAAGCAGATATATTGTAAAATATAAACTATTAGAAAAATCACTGTGGACACATTACAAAGTTTTAAGCGTCTTGACAATAGATAAAAAATAGAAAAAGATACAGAAAAATTTGAAACTTTTTTAATTGAGTAAATACGGTAAATGTTAAGGTTTTTGTGAATTTCACAAGATAAGGATGTTTTGATGGTTGCATAATTCATTTAAATACATTGTTAACAGCGATAAATATACAAAGTTTTAAACGTCTTGGCAATAGGTAAAAAAGAGAAAAAGATACAGAAAATTTGAAACTTTTTAATTGAGCAATTAATATTTAATTAAATAGTTAGATATTATTCGGTCCCATTCCCATATACCAGCGAAGTAAAATTAAAAGATTAAATCGCCGTAAAAAGAAGAAGCCAATATTTAGAAAGTGTAACAAATGTAGATAATTGTACTTTTGTCCCCGGTACTTTTGAACCCGGCACTTTTGTTCCCGGTACTTTTGATTGGAATCTTTTTACATCGACATGTTAAGACTTGATTTTAAATATTTATGAGAAATCATTAATTTAAGCCCCTATTTACATAAAAGCGGATAATTGGAAGTTTGGTTGGTTGCATAATTCATCTGTAAATTCATAAAGTGTTTTAAAATATCAAAGCAGATTTATTGTAAAATATAAACTATTAGAAAATCACTGTGGACACATTACAAAGTTTTAAGCGTCTTGACAATAGATAAAAAATAGAAAAAAAATACAGAAAAATTTGAAACTTTATTAATTGAGTAAATACGGTAAATGTTAAGGTTTTTGTGATTTTCATAAGATAAGGATGTTTTGATGGTTGCATAATTCGTTTAAATACATTGTTAACAACAATAAATATACAAAGTTTTAAACGTCTTGACAATAGGTAAAAAAGAGAAAAAGATACAGAAAATTTGAAACTTTTTAATTGAGCAATTAATATTTAATTAAATAGTTAGATATTCACTTTTTACCGACTTCAAAAAAGGAGGAGGTTCTATGTTCGGCTGTATGTATGTTTTTTTTTTTTCCTTTTATCTATGTTCACCGATATATCCGTTAATTGTGGACCGATTTTGAAAATTCTTCTTTTATTTGAAAGGGTATACTCCAGAGGTGGTCCCATTGTCACCAAGTCCGGATCTGATAAAGGGCTCCCATGGAAATCGAGAAGAATTGTCAAATTTTTCCTTTTATGTATGTTCAGCGAATTCTTCGTCAATTGTGGATCGATTTTGAAAATTCTTCTTTTATTTGAAAGGGTATACTCCGGAGGTAGTCGCATTGACAGCAGGTCCGGATCTGATGAGGGGATCCCATGGAAATCGAGGGAAATTCTCAAATTTTTCCTTTTATGTTCGTTCACCGATTTCTTCGTCAATTGTGGATCGATTTCGAAAATTCTTCTTTTATTTGAAAGGGTATACTCCAGAGGTGGTCCCATTGTCACCAAGTCCGGATCTGATAAAGGGCTCCCATGGAAATCGAGAAAAATTGTCAAATTTTTCCTTTTATGTATGTTCAGCGATTTCGTCGTCAATTGTGGATCGATCTTGAAAATTCTTCTTTTATTTGAAAGGGTATACTCCAAAGGTAGTCCCATTGACAGCAAGTCCGGATCTGATCAGGGGATCCCATGGAAATCGAGGGAAATTCTCAAATTTTTCCTTTTATGTTCGTTCACCGATTTCTTCGTCAATTGTGGATCGATTTCGAAAATTCTTCTTTTATTTGAAAGGGTATACTCCGGAGGTAGTCCCATTGTCACCAAGTCCGGATCTGATAAAGGGCTCCCGTGGAAATCGAGAAAAATTGACAAATTTTTCCTTTTATGTATGTTCACCGATTTCTTCGTCAATTGTGGATCGATTTCGAAAATTCTTCTTTTATTTAAAAGAGTATACTCCGGAGGTAGTCCCATTGTCAGCAAGTCCGGACCTGATGAGGTGATCGCATGGGAATGGGGCGAAATCCTCACATTTTATAATTATTATGAACTCTCTCGAATGTAGTCGTTCAATAATTATGCAGGTCTTTGCGTCTGGGAGTCATCATTGCCTTAGATTTTCAGGTAGTAATATTAATTCATCATTGTTTCAGTATTTCTGGTTTTAATTTTTTATAGTTTGCATCTTTCATCTTCATTTTCAACCAGCCGTCGTTTCCTCATTCGAGCAGCGTCCTTACTAGGTCTACCCATCACTTAAAATTGTAAAATAATTAGCTTTTTAAAAAAAATAAACCGACTTCAAAAAGCGAGAAATAACTCAGTACATGTATTATTACATGTGCTACCTACTGATCTGGTTGAAGTCGGTGCCAAGCCAAAAAAATAGGTAGTAGATAGATAGGCTGTCCGCTCCCGTCACATCGCAAGTCCCACCGAGCGCGCGCCGGAATGCGTGAGCGTGGGTGGGGGGCTCGCTCTGAGCAAAACATCCCAAACGGGCAGACACGTGCGGGGTAGACGTCGTTGACGGCCTGATATTGAATTTTTGATGCGCTATAACGTTGTTGATATATTTGTATAATGACAATAGGTTACAAATTTGTTAACCTCTTTGGCTTGGCACCGATTTCAACCAGATCAGTAGGTAGCACATGTAATAATACATGTACTGAGTTATTTCTCGCTTTTTAAAGTCGGTTTTTTTTTTTTTTTAAAAGCTAATTATGCATGTTCTAGTGCGCTCTTTATGCTTGTCAGAGAAAAGAATTTAAAATTGCTATTATTATATCCATAAAATGTTCATTATACTACTTCGCAAATGTGACGTGATGGAATATGAAGACGGGTCTCATATAGTTCTAATGACTGAAAGGAATCAGAAATTGTCGCAGTTGGGTCGGTTAGAAAAATCATGTCGGGTAGTGTTATTATAATAGATATTTTAATTAATCTAATCATTAAGTTTAGCCCCTATTTACATAAAGCGGATAATTTCTTCAATCAAGTTGTAACTTGTAGGTTAATCAAGTTGTAATCTGTTTGGATTTATAAAACCTGCAAGGTTTTATCCAGTTGTAACCTGTAGTGATTTATAAAATATCAAACTTTGATTTTTAAATATCTGATGAGAAATCATAAATTTCAGTCCATATTTACATAAATGCAGTTGTTTTTAGCGTGGGAATCTGCATGGGTGTTATTATCGAGGGTGTGAAAAATGCTCCACTTAGCAAGTTGTTACCAGATGGCTTATACATTTATCAAAAGTCGTCATCCGTTCAGCCCTTGATAAGGTAAGAGTTACCGGACCGCTATCCAAAACTTGAGATTAAATAATAATATATCTCGAGAATTTATTGACATCCCTATCATGGAAAAATGTTTATTTTTAAGGGTGTCATATTTTAATGCTCATAGGAGAACTCAGCGTTGTATAAAAGCCAGCCACTAGCCTGTACAAATATTCAGTTCCAAATACACTCTTGTTCGACCATTAGAAGCTATACGTAACACACAAGATGGCTGCAAAACAAAATAAAAGTTTATTAAAAGTTAACTTCTACTACGATCCGGTGCACGGTAAGTGACATATAAAGCTATATTTTGCTAGTTTAATCTATTAGTTTTTTTGTTTCTTTTGTTTTTAGAGGACATTAGGGTGTGCCCCTACAACATTAAACACGTTATGCTAGCCCATAGGCTATCAAATCATATAATTCGTTGTCACCGTGCCGAACATAGACTAAGGATGGATCAGATGTACCAGGCGCAGCATGAACAATTAAAAGAACAACAACAACAACAAGGTCCTAGACCACAGTGGGAGGACTTAAGCTACCTCAAGCAACTGGAGACTAACATTGAGGTGTAGGAGAGTTGGGACTAACCCCTTTTATACGTTACATCTGTCTATCGTTTGTTACTACCGA
This sequence comes from Diaperis boleti, assembly GCA_963583935.1. Taxonomy (NCBI): domain Eukaryota; kingdom Metazoa; phylum Arthropoda; class Insecta; order Coleoptera; family Tenebrionidae; genus Diaperis; species Diaperis boleti. Next base: position 16,579,945 of record OY757245.1, on the reverse strand, counting down.
CTTCTTGATAATCATTTGAAATAAGCTGTAAATAAATGTATATTTTTATATATCATTATTATTATTTATTACAATTATCTACATTTGTTACACTTTCTAAATATTGGCTTCTTCTTTTTACGGCGATTTAATCTTTTAATTTTACTTCGCTGGTATATGGGAATGGGACCGAATAATATCTAACTATTTAATTAAATATTAATTGCTCAATTAAAAAGTTTCAAATTTTCTGTATCTTTTTCTCTTTTTTACCTATTGCCAAGACGTTTAAAACTTTGTATATTTATCGCTGTTAACAATGTATTTAAATGAATTATGCAACCATTAAAACATCCTTATCTTATGAAATTCAAAAAAACCTTAACATTTACCGTATTTACTCAATTAAAAAAGTTTCAAATTTTTCTGTATCTTTTTCTATTTTTTATCTATTGTCAAGACGCTTAAAACTTTGTAATGTGTCCACAGTGATTTTTCTAATAGTTTATATTTTACAATAAATCTGCTTTGATATTTTAAAACACTATGAATTTACAGATGAATTATGCAACCAACCAAACTTCCAATTATCCGCTTTTATGTAAATAGGGGCTTAAATTAATGATTTCTCATAAATATTTAAAATCAAGTCTTAACATGTCGATGTAAAAAGATTCCAATCAAAAGTACCGGGAACAAAAGTGCCGGACCCTAAAGTACCGGGGGCAAAAGTGCCGGATCTAAAAGTACCGGGGTCTAAAGTGCCGGAAGCAAAAGTACCGGGATCGAAAGTACCGGGATCAGAAGTGCATCAGACAAAAGTGCATCAGACAAAAGTGCATCCGATCAAAAGTGCATCCGACAAAAGTGCATCAGACAAAAGTGCCGGATCTAAAAGTACCGGGAGCAAAAGTGCCGGATCTAAAAGTACCGGGGTCTAAAGTGCCGGAAGCAAAAGTACCGGGATCAAAAGTACCGGGAGCAAAAGTGCCGGATCTAAAAGTACCGGGGTCTAAAGTGCCGGAAGCAAAAGTACCGGGATCAAAAGTACCGGGGGATAAAAAGTACCCCTATTACTACTAATAATCTATCCTCTACTAAGCCTAAACTAGATAATTTTATTATACTAAGTTAGCCCAGACGGGACGAATGGGGTCTTTTAATTTACAACACTGTATACGTCCTTCGTTTGGGAACCGACGGCCCTAAAGCTGAAGAAGAAAAGGAATATGACTCTCAACGTGCAGCGGAAGACTGCTCTAAGGATCATTTCGGGATACCGGACAGTGTCGACGGACGCGGCCCTCGTAATAGCGGGGGTCGTTCCATTAGACCTGCGGATAAGAGAAGGTCGAAAGACTAGAGAAGGGGAGTGCACCAAGAGGGAAGCTTGAGAGAGGTCCTTCGAGGAGTGGCAGGAGAGGTGGGACCGATCCATGAAAGGAAGGTGGACGCACCGGCTAATACCAAACGTCGGCGACTACGAGAGAGATTGGAAAGACAGGTGACGTACCGCCTTTCCCAGGTGCTTTCGGGCCACGTAGATTTTCGTTCCTACCTGTACAGGATGCTGAGGGTCAAAGACGACAAATGCATCTACTGCGCAGCGGAAGATGCTGCCTAAAGGTGACGCAATTCTCACGCCAGAGAACGGTGCCGCAGTAACAAGGATCGGTGCTTTGCGACGCTGAAACGACCACGAAAAGAGCCAAAAGGCAAGGCAGACTTCTCCCTCAAAGTGATGCCGAGAGGTGATACCCAAATTTCGGATTTCCAACCTTCAAGAAAAAATTTCAACGAAGACGAAACGCGATGCAGCTTAAACAGATAACGAAAAGATGCCTCGACCGAAAAGTTTTTTACGTGGTATGCTTCACAGAACTACAGGTAGCTAAATCGGAGCACGGGTTTACCAGGGGTCAGTTGTCTAGTTTGGCGATAAGGGAGTAAATCAAAGACAGTGTCGGTGGCTGAACTTTATTTAAATTATATGCAGAGGTTCCGGATTTAACTTAATTTAACTTTTCTATACAGAGAGGTCAATATGTACAGGGAAAGTATTTACAATGTCTGTTTGTACACAATTACGGGCAATTCAGGTTAGGGCGTCTTCCTCGTGGAGTGGCGGCGGTAGGTAGCGATTTCAAGAGGGCACGGCTGGCGGGAAGCACCGCCGAGAAGAGACTTGTCCGGCGTCGGAAGTCGATCGTCGATCGAGGAGCTACTGGGACTCTTCAGTGTGAAGCCGCCGTCAGGAACTAGGTTGTCTCTCCCATGACAGCGCAGCTTCTTTTATAGAGAAGTTGGAGGGGAGATGGTGACGTTTGATGACGCGGCGGTCTGGCGCATTGCCGTAGTCAGGATCGAGTGGGGGTCTTATCACCGCGTTCTCTTCCCACCGAGTAACGGCCGTTCCGGACAATGCAGCGAGTCCGGAATGGCGGCGTCCGGGGCGCGCTTCTTCACCGGTCAAAATGATGCGAAAACCATTCCGGTACGATACAAGACGGATTTCTGATTCGACGCAAGGGCGTGGTCCGACGCGACAAGGGCGGCGGCCGGGGTGGTCGTAGCGACTCCGGAATAGTTTCATTCGCAGTGCGCTAATTTTGTGATTACGGGGGTGAAAGAATTATTCCGCTACGATGACTGGAACTATATTTTTAGACGGGTTAAAGACTTTAATTTCGGCGTATCAAGACGGCGGGTTGCTTATCTGCGAAAAATGTGTTGAACCGCGCCGACGGTGGTGAGATTGCGGAAAAATTCGGTAACTTGGAAAAATATTAGGAATTTATTGTTAATTAAGAAAAATAATTATAATCGAGGCCAATTGGCGTTAATTCTGATGATTCTCCCTTATAATAACATTCATTTACTGTTCACGTTACGAAAATAAATAGTATGCTCAATTTTTTTTTTTTTACCTTCTAAAGTATTTTTGCAGTTACCACGGGAGAAATGAGGCATGCATTTTTATCTTGATTTCGAATTTGTAAGTTAAAATAGGCTTCATAAGCTTCACAAAGCTTTAAATTTGTTACTAAAGAAAATTTTGTACTTCTTCCTTTGATAAATTCACCACAAATAAAACAGAATGAATCAACATCATTATTACATTGTTTTGACGCCATTTTTTGCTTAAGTGACAATCAAAAACGGTTTTTATAAGTGTGATAGACAAGTAAAGATCATTATTGTGCACTACGCAAATGATATGCAACTGGCCGCCAGTTTGTTTCAATGTGCTGCTACTTGTTGCTCATAAAATCAACTAAAATCTTCAAAACTTGCTTATCGACGTAAAACTCACAAAAGCAAACTTTATAACTCGAAAATGGATATTTTGGTTTTACTTTATGCATAGAATCAGAATTTATGCATAAAAACAGAAAGAAAGAAAAAAAATTTTTTTGTCGACCTGTGTTACTTAGCTCTAGTGTAAATTTTGAAAATTTCGTACTTGCGAATCAGGATTTTTATCAAGGACAGTCGTAGTGGGGGCAATCTGGTTGCAAAATTATTTGCGAAGATAGTCACGAAGTTTTGTAAGTTAAGAAGCTGTCAGAGCAACTGAATTAGAAAATATTTGTAGCTGTAACGCATGGTAAAGACTTTCAATTGAACCACCTTTAAATATATGCGTTTTTACAACCCCAATGAGACTAGCTATTACACCCAGAAAATTCTTCGGCCGGTGAAGGTGGGGTAGTGGTTTTTCCACTCTTTGTAACATCTAACCACTGCCTCTTGAACTGTTTGGACGAGCGGTTTCTTTGCTGTGAACTCATTTTAAAAGCAGATTTCAAAATTTGGTATTTCTTATTATGGTCTTTGTACTTGTGCGCCTGTCTGTCAGCAAGTTGGCAATAACGTTAGTCATTTTGCTGCCAATCTCTAAAAGCAAAGGGACTAAAAGGGATATTGCCAACCTAACTTTTTATTCAGTGGACGCTAAGAAATTAATCCAATAGTAGTGTGCATACATGTTGTATAGGTAGTTTGGTATCTTCCTCTTGTAGGTTACGATTCTTTAGTTATTTTATTTTATTCTTTGTCTAGTATTTTCCTTTTCTGAGTTTACATTAAGTGGCATTACCACAAGTTTAAATTACACATGTCTCCTCTATTGTTAAGGCTGCTGGTGTATATGATAGGATATATATATATGTATATGATAGGATGCAACAGTGTAGAACATACTTTCGTTTTTTATTCGATACTCTTTCCAGTTTTTCGTAATACTGTGTGATATGTTCTTTCAGTATACTGTTTAATAATTATCCTTTTTGTACCCATCAGTCACCCAGCTAAATATAAATAAGTAGTTTCTCACTCAAGAAATGGCGGCCACCAGCAATACAAGCATAAAAACAGTCTTGCTTTTGAGAGCTAACTTCATTACGTCAGCTGTGTAAGTGTCAGTAGAAAGTGCACGTTGTTTCTGTACATTTTTCTTGGGCCTCCCAAGTTTTGCTGAATTTATTTTCACATCTTCACAACAAAGATAAATACCCAAACCGCTGGTGAGTGTTCATAATCACATTTGACTAAATGTATTAATTGCATTTGCAAACAGGTGCAAAATGTCGATGCTGGAGTTCTCAACTACAAAACACAAATGGATGGAAAATTCATCCTTGTAATTTATATTGACGGGGCATGAAATGGCCCTCCGGTTCTTCAACTGTGAAAGTAGCAAAATTGAAATGTATAGCTGCAAAGATTGTAAAGTGGCAACTCATATGGCAGTGGATCTACAACATCATTGTGGTCAGACTGAAATGTTAGCTCATAAACCTACTGAAAGTTGTAAATATGACTGTAGCACTTGTGACTTTGGAACTGATTCTAAGCTGATCTGGTTCAAGCATGTGAGAGAAGGGTGTGAGGGTAAAACTAAAATGGAACATGATCAAGGGATGAACAAACAGTTAACAGAGATTAAACTTTATGAATGTGATATGTGCACATTTAAATCTAAGCACAAGCAATCTTTAAAGAAACATAAAATTAATAGGCATTTAGAACCACATGTAATACAGTGGTATAGTTGTGATAAATGTGAATATAAAACTAAAGAGAAAATCAATTTAAAGAGACACAACATCTCCCAACATTTAGAAAGTCACAAACTTCTGAAGAACAAGTGTGATAAGTGTGAATTCAGAAGTAAATACAAAATTCAACTACTGGAACACCAAATATTGATGAAACATGAAACAGAAAATAATGAGATTCAAACTGGAAGTGAACACAAGAAAATATTTGAAAATTTACAAGATCACGAGTGGTTTAGGTGTGACAAATGTAAATTTAAAACTAAAGACAACCGAAATTTATACCAACACAAACAATCTAAACATCTAGAATATAACAGTTTTCTGAAGTATAAGTGTGATCACTGTCAATTCAGAACTGACTATAAAATCAACTTACTGGAACACAAAATAATGGAACATGAAACAGAGAACAATGAGAATGAGAAGTATAAGTGTGATATTTGTGACTTTCGAACTAAAACTAAAGGCAGTTTAAAAAAACACAAAATTTTATTGAAACATTTACAAGATCACGAAATTCGATGGTTTAGGTGTGATAAGTGTGAATTTAAAAGTAAGGAAAAAAAGGGCTTACAGCTACACCAAATATTTAAACATTTAGAAGATCATGAGATTCAGTGGTATGAGTGTGATATTTGTAACTACAAATCGAAAGTCAAAACCGGTTTAGATAGACACAAAAAGTTGAGGCATTTTAAAGCGAGTTTAAATCATTCAGAAGATCACGAAATTCAGTTGTTTCGGTGTGACAAATGTGAATTTACAATTAGAGATGAGCATATTTTAGTCCAACACAAATTTATCAAACATGGAAACAATGGAGTAAAGTGGTATAGATGTGGTAATTGTGACTTTCAAGCTAAAGCTGAAAGTGAAATAGTTAAACATTTAGAAAATCACAAAAATTTGGAGTGAGTGTAATAAACGTCAATTTAATAAAACCACAGGTCAACTGTTTTCATTATTATATAATGTATATTAATTAAATGTGCTGCGTTATCGATGTAGTTTGATTTGTAATGAAAAATGGTTATTTCTAAAAGTGACGGTTTTTAAACAGTATCTGTTGCTACCGTATTTTTTATTTCATTTTAATTGTGACAAGGTAATTAAAGTTCCACAACAACTGAAATATGTCGTGAGGACAACTGGCAATATGTACGCCGTTTAGTTTATTTTTGGCAAACTACTTTACTGACGTAAAATTTGTGATATAATTTCATGTACTTTTGTAACTTAAAAACAAAATTCAAGCTCAGTGTCACCAAAGTACCAACAACCTCGGTATCACTGGACGTTCTAACTCTGGGAGAACTCGCACGAAAAAGAGCTGTGACAAACCAAAACAATATCCATCATAATACAAACCACGCCAATCGATAATAGTTGGAACATTTAAATTTTGGTCATAATTTTTTCCTTGTTGGTACTTCGAAGGAACCCTTTTTATTATGTAAACCTTGAGATAACCGCCGAATTTACTCCAAATAAAAAAACACACCCTAGGTTTTTTTGGATACATGGCGAGAACTAATACTATATAATAGGTTTATTACTTTTTTATAAATTGGTGGATTTCTGTGATTAAAAATTTCTAGTGACTTTGTGTTAGGTTGGCGACAATGTGATTTGACAAGTTCATAACAGTTTAGACAATAAATTACATCTGGAAATTGTTTACAATCATTTCTACATGTTAACAATTTAATTCTTTAGAGAATAGCATGCATTAATTACAATTCAACAATTCAGGTTGTGATAACCCCCCCATTACATTACCGCCACTTTTTCAATTTGAACATTAAATCATGAAATGAAATGTAAATGACGTCACCAAACGTCAAATTTGAAACAAACCCCGAACTTTAAAAGGTTGGCCAGTGCTCGTCAGACAATGAAAGAAAAAACGGAACCCTACGTTGTGCTCTATTTTTGACAAGACAAAGCAGTGGCGGGAAATTCGAATTTACTCCAAATAAAAAAACAAACCCTAGGTTTTTTTGGATACATGGCGAGAACTAATGCTATATAATAGGTTTATTACTTTTTTATAAATTGGTGGATTTCTGTGATTGAAAATTTCTAGTGACTTTGTGTTAGGTTGGCGACAATGTGATTTGACATGTTCATAACAGTTTAGACAATAAATTACATCTGGAAATTGTTTACAATCATTTCTACATGTTAACAATTTAATTCTTTAGAGAATAGCATGCATTAATTACAATTCAACAATTCAGGTTGTGATAACCCCCCCATTACATTACCGCCACTTTTTCAATTTGAACATTAAATCATGAAATGAAATGTAAATGACGTCACCAAACGTCAAATTTGAAACAAACCGCGAACTTTAAAAGGTTGGCCAGTGCTCGTCAGACAATGAAAGAAAAAACGGAACCCTACGTTGTGCTCTATTTTTGACAAGACAAAGCAGTGGCGGGAAATTCGAATTTACTCCAAATAAAAAAACAAACCCTAGGTTTTTTTGGATACATGGCGAGAACTAATGCTATATAATAGGTTTATTACTTTTTTATAAATTGGTGGATTTCTGTGATTAACAATTTCTAGTGACTTTGTGTTAGGTTGGCGACAATTTGATTTGACAAGTTCATAACAGTTTAGACAATAAATTACATCTGGAAATTGTTTACAATCATTTCTACATGTTAACAATTTAATTCTTTAGAGAATAGCATGCATTAATTACAATTCAACAATTCAGGTTGTGATAACCCCCCCATTACATTACCGCCACTTTTTCAATTTGAACATTAAATCATGAAATGAAATGTAAATGACGTCACCAAACGTCAAATTTGAAACAAACCGCGAACTTTAAAAGGTTGGCCAGTGCTCGTCAGACAATGAAAGAAAAAACGGAACCCTACGTTGTGCTCTATTTTTGACAAGACAAAGCAGTGGCGGGAAATTCGAATTTACTCCAAATAAAAAAACAAACCCTAGTTTTTTTCGATACATGGCGAGAACTAATGCTATATAATAGGTTTATTACTTTTTAATAAATTGGTGGATTTCTGTGATTAAAAATTTCTAGTGACTTTGTGTTAGGTTGGCGACAATGTGATTTGACAAGTTCATAACAGTTTAGACAATAAATTACATCTGGAAATTGTTTACAATCATTTCTACATGTTAACAATTTAATTCTTTAGAGAATAGCATGCATTAATTACAATTCAACAATTCAGGTTGTGATAACCCCCCCCCCCCATTACATTACCGCCACTTTTTCAATTTGAACATTAAATCATGAAATGAAATGAAATGAAATGTAAATGACGTCACCAAACGTCAAATTTGAAACAAACCGCGAACTTTAAAAGGTTGGCCAGTGCTCGTCAGACAATGAAAGAAAAAACGGAACCCTACGTTGTGCTCTATTTTTGACAAGACAAAGCAGTGGCGGGAAATTCGAATTTACTCCAAATAAAAAAACAAACCCTAGTTTTTTTTCGATACATGGCGAGAACTAATGCTATATAATAGGTTTATTACTTTTTAATAAATTGGTGGATTTCTGTGATTAAAAATTTCTAGTGACTTTGTGTTAGGTTGGCGACAATGTGATTTGACAAGTTCATAACAGTTTAGACAATAAATTACATCTGGAAATTGTTTAAAATCATTTCTACATGTTAACAATTTAATTCTTTAGAGAATAGCATGCATTAATTACAATTCAACAATTCAGGTTGTGATAACCCCCCCATTACATTACCGCCACTTTTTGAATTTGAACATTAAATCATGAAATGAAATGAAATGTAAATGACGTCACCAAACGTCGAATTTGAACCAAACCGCGAACTTTAAAAGGTTGGCCAGTGCTCGTCAGACAATGAAAGAAAAAACGGAACCCTACGTTGTGCTCTATTTTTGACAAGACAAAGCAGTGGCGGGAAATTCGAATTTACTCCAAATAAAAAAACAAACCCTAGTTTTTTTCGATACATGGCGAGAACTAATGCTATATAATAGGTTTATTACTTTTTAATAAATTGGTGGATTTCTGTGATTAACAATTTCTAGTGACTTTGTGTTAGGTTGGCGACAATTTGATTTGACAAGTTCATAACAGTTTAGACAATAAATTACATCTGGAAATTGTTTACAATCATTTCTACATGTTAACAATTTAATTCTTTAGAGAATAGCATGCATTAATTACAATTCAACAATTCAGGTTGTGATAACCCCCCCATTACATTACCGCCACTTTTTCAATTTGAACATTAAATCATGAAATGAAATGTAAATGACGTCACCAAACGTCAAATTTGAAACAAACCGCGAACTTTAAAAGGTTGGCCAGTGCTCGTCAGACAATGAAAGAAAAAACGGAACCCTACGTTGTGCTCTATTTTTGACAAGACAAAGCAGTGGCGGGAAATTCGAATTTACTCCAAATAAAAAAACAAACCCTAGGTTTTTTTGGATACATGGCGAGAACTAATGCTATATAATAGGTTTATTACTTTTTCATAAATTGGTGGATTTCTGTGATTAAAAATTTCTAGTGACTTTGTGTTAGGTTGGCGACAATGTGATTTGACAAGTTCATAACAGTTTAGACAATAAATTACATCTGGAAATTGTTTACAATCATTTCTACATGTTAACAATTTAATTCTTTAGAGAATAGCATGCATTAATTACAATTCAACAATTCAGGTTGTGATAACCCCCCCCCATTACATTACCGCCACTTTTTGAATTTGAACATTAAATCATGAAATGTAAATGACGTCACCAAACGTCAAATTTGAAACAAACCGCGAACTTTACAAGGTTGGCCAGTGCTCGTCAGACAATGAAAGACAATACGGAACCCTACGTTGTGCTCTATTTTTGACAAGACAAAGCAGTGGCGGGAAATTCGAATTTACTCCAAATAAAAAAACAAACCCTAGTTTTTTTTTTATACATGGCGAGAACTAATGCTATATAATAGGTTTATTACTTTTTAATAAATTGGTGGATTTCTGTGATTAATAACTTCTAGTGACTTTGTGTTAGGTTGGCGACAATTTGATTTGACAAGTTCATAACAGTTTAGACAATAAATTACATCTGGAAATTGTTTACAATCATTTCTACATGTTAACAATTTAATTCTTTAGAGAATAGCATGCATTAATTACAATTCAACAATTCAGGTTGTGATAACCCCCCCATTACATTACCGCCACTTTTTGAATTTGAACATTAAATCATGAAATGAAATGAAATGTAAATGACGTCACCAAACGTCAAATTTGAAACAAACCGCGAACTTTAAAAGGTTGGCCAGTGCTCGTCAGACAATGAAAGAAAAAACGGAACCCTACGTTGTGCTCTATTTTTGACAAGACAAAGCAGTGGCGGGAAATTCGAATTTACTCCAAATAAAAAAACAAACCCTAGTTTTTTTTGATACATGGCGAGAACTAATGCTATATAATAGGTTTATTACTTTTTAATAAATTGGTGGATTTCTGTGATTAAAAATTTCTAGTGACTTTGTGTTAGGTTGGCGACAATGTGATTTGACAAGTTCATAACAGTTTAGACAATAAATTACATCTGGAAATTGTTCAAAATCATTTCTACATGTTAACAATTTAATTCTTTAGAGAATAGCATGCATTAATTACAATTCAACAATTCAGGTTGTGATAACCCCCCCCCCCCCCATTACATTACCGCCACTTTTTCAATTTGAACATTAAATCATGAAATGAAATGAAATGAAATGTAAATGACGTCACCAAACGTCAAATTTGAAACAAACCGCGAACTTTAAAAGGTTGGCCAGTGCTCGTCAGACAATGAAAGAAAAAACGGAACCCTACGTTGTGCTCTATTTTTGACAAGACAAAGCAGTGGCGGGAAATTCGAATTTACTCCAAATAAAAAAACAAACCCTAGTTTTTTTTTTCGATACATGGCGAGAACTAATGCTATATAATAGGTTTATTACTTTTTAATAAATTGGTAGATTTCTGTGATTAAAAATTTCTAGTGACTTTGTGTTAGGTTGGCGACAATGTGATTTGACAAGTTCATAACAGTTTAGACAATAAATTACATCTGGAAATTGTTTAAAATCATTTCTACATGTTAACAATTTAATTCTTTAGAGAATAGCATGCATTAATTACAATTCAACAATTCAGGTTGTGATAACCCCCCCATTACATTACCGCCACTTTTTGAATTTGAACATTAAATCATGAAATGAAATGAAATGTAAATGACGTCACCAAACGTCGAATTTGAACCAAACCGCCAACTTTAAAAGGTTGGCCAGTGCTCGTCAGACAATGAAAGACAATACGGAACCCTACGTTGTGCTCTATTTTTGACAAGACAAAGCAGTGGCGGGAAATTCGAATTTACTCCAAATAAAAAAACAAACCCTAGTTTTTTTTTGGATACATGACGAGAACTAATGCTATATAATAGGTTTATTACTTTTTTATAAATTGGTGGATTTCTGTGATTAATAATTTCTAGTGACTTTGTGTTAGGTTGGCGACAATGTGATTTGACAAGTTCATAACACTTTAGACAATAAATTACATCTGGAAATTGTTTAAAATCATTTCTACATGTTAACAATTTAATTCTTTAGAGAATAGCATGCATTAATTACAATTCAACAATTCAGGTTGTGATAACCCCCCCCATTACATTACCGCCACTTTTTCAATTTGAACATTAAATCATGAAATGAAATGAAATGTAAATGACGTCACCAAACGTCAAATTTGAAACAAACCGCGAACTTTAAAAGGTTGGCCAGTGCTCGTCAGACAATGAAAGAAAAAACGGAACCCTACGTTGTGCTCTATTTTTGACAAGACAAAGCAGTGGCGGGAAATTCGAATTTACTCCAAATAAAAAAACAAACCCTAGTTTTTTTTTTCGATACATGGCGAGAACTAATGCTATATAATAGGTTTATTACTTTTTAATAAATTGGTAGATTTCTGTGATTAAAAATTTCTAGTGACTTTGTGTTAGGTTGGCGACAATGTGATTTGACAAGTTCATAACAGTTTAGACAATAAATTACATCTGGAAATTGTTTAAAATCATTTCTACATGTTAACAATTTAATTCTTTAGAGAATAGCATGCATTAATTACAATTCAACAATTCAGGTTGTGATAACCCCCCCATTACATTACCGCCACTTTTTGAATTTGAACATTAAATCATGAAATGAAATGAAATGTAAATGACGTCACCAAACGTCGAATTTGAACCAAACCGCCAACTTTAAAAGGTTGGCCAGTGCTCGTCAGACAATGAAAGACAATACGGAACCCTACGTTGTGCTCTATTTTTGACAAGACAAAGCAGTGGCGGGAAATTCGAATTTACTCCAAATAAAAAAACAAACCCTAGTTTTTTTTTGGATACATGACGAGAACTAATGCTATATAATAGGTTTATTACTTTTTTATAAATTGGTGGATTTCTGTGATTAATAATTTCTAGTGACTTTGTGTTAGGTTGGCGACAATGTGATTTGACAAGTTCATAACACTTTAGACAATAAATTACATCTGGAAATTGTTTAAAATCATTTCTACATGTTAACAATTTAATTCTTTAGAGAATAGCATGCATTAATTACAATTCAACAATTCAGGTTGTGATAACCCCCCCCATTACATTACCGCCACTTTTTCAATTTGAACATTAAATCATGAAATGAAATGAAATGTAAATGACGTCACCAAACGTCAAATTTGAAACAAACCGCGAACTTTAAAAGGTTGGCCAGTGCTCGTCAGACAATGAAAGAAAAAACGGAACCCTACGTTGTGCTCTATTTTTGACAAGACAAAGCAGTGGCGGGAAATTCGAATTTACTCCAAATAAAAAAACAAACCCTAGTTTTTTTTCGATACATGGCGAGAACTAATGCTATATAATAGGTTTATTACTTTTTTATAAATTGGTGGATTTCTGTGATTAATAATTTCTAGTGACTTTGTGTTAGGTTGGCGACAATTTGATTTGACAAGTTCATAACAGTTTAGACAATAAATTACATCTGGAAATTGTTTAAAATCATTTCTACATGTTAACAATTTAATTCTTTAGAGAATAGCATGCATTAATTACAATTCAACAATTCAGGTTGTGATAACCCCCCCATTACATTACCGCCACTTTTTGAATTTGAACATTAAATCATGAAATGAAATGAAATTTAAATGACGTCACCAAACGTCGAATTTGAACCAAACCGCGAACTTTAAAAGGTTGGCCAGTGCTCGTCAGACAATGAAAGACAATACGGAACCCTACGTTGTGCTCTATTTTTGACAAGACAAAGCAGTGGCGGGAAATTCGAATTTACTCCAAATAAAAAAACAAACCCTAGGTTTTTTGGATACATGACGAGAACTAATGCTATATAATAGGTTTATTACTTTTTTATAAATTGGTGGATTTCTGTGATTAAAAATTTCTAGTGACTTTGTGTTAGGTTGGCGACAATGTGATTTGACAAGTTCATAACAGTTTAGACAATAAATTACATCTGGAAATTGTTTACAATCATTTCTACATGTTAACAATTTAATTCTTTAGAGAATAGCATGCATTAATTACAATTCAACAATTCAGGTTGTGATAACCCCCCCATTACATTACCGCCACTTTTTGAATTTGAACATTAAATCATGAAATGAAATGAAATGTAAATGACGTCACCAAACGTCAAATTTGAAACAAACCGCGAACTTTAAAAGGTTGGCCAGTGCTCGTCAGACAATGAAAGAAAAAACGGAACCCTACGTTGTGCTCTATTTTTGACAAGACAAAGCAATCGCGGGAAATTCGAATTTACTCCAAATAAAAAAAACAAACCATAGGTTTTTTTAGATGCATGGCGAGAACTAATACTATATAATAGGTTTATTACTTTTTAATAAATTGGTGGATTTCTGTGATTAACAATTTCTAGTGACTTTGTGTTAGGTTGGCGACAATTTGATTTGACAAGTTCATAACAGTTTAGACAATAAATTACATCTGTAAATTGTTTACAATCATTTCTACATGTTAACAATTTAATTCTTTAGAAAATAGCATGCATTAATTACAATTCAACAATTCAGGTTGTGATAACCCCCCCATTACATTACCGCCACTTTTTGAATTTGAACATTAAATCATGAAATGAAATGAAATGTAAATGACGTCACCAAACGTCAAATTTGAAAAAATCCGCGAACTTTAAAAGGTTGGCTAGTGCTCCTCAGACAATGAAAGAAAAAACGGAACCCTACGTTGTGCTCTATTTTTGACAAGACAAAGCAGTGGCGGGAAATTCGAATTTACTCCAAATAAAAAAAACAAACCCTAGGTTTTTTTGAATACATGGCGAGAACTAATACTATTTAATAGGTTTATTACTTTTTAATAAACTGGTGGATTTCTGTGATTAACAATTTCTAGTGACTTTGTGTTAGGTTGGCGACAATTTGATTTGACAAGTTCATAACAGTTTAGACAATAAATTACATCTGAATAGCATGCATTAATTACAATTCAACAATTCAGGTTGTGATAACCCCCCCCCCATTACATTACCGCCACTTTTTGAATTTGAACATTAAATCATGAAATGAAATGTAAGTGACGTCACCAAACGTCAAATTTGAAACAAACCGCGAACTTTAAAAGGTTGGCCAGTGCTCGTCAGACAATGAAAGAAAAAACGGAACCCTACGGTGTGCTCTATTTTTGACAAGACAAAGCAATGGCGGGAAATTCGAATTTACTCCAAATAAAAAAAACAAACCTTAGGTTTTTTTAGATACATGGCGAGAACTAATACTATATAATAGGTTTATTACTTTTTAATAAATTGGTGAATTTCTGTGATTAACAATTTCTAGTGACTTTGTGTTAGGTTGGCCACAATTTGATTTGACAAGTTCATAACAGTTTAGACAATAAATTACATCTGGAAATTGTTTACAATCATTTCTACACGTTAACAATTTAATTCTTTAGAGAAAATAATGCATTAAACACAATTCAACAATTCAGGTTGTGATAACCCCCCCCCCCCCCCCCATTACAATACCTCCACTTTTTGAATTTAAACATTAAATCATGAAATTAAATGAAATGTAAATGACGTCACCAAACGTCAAATTTGAAAAAATCCGCGAACTTTAAAAGGTTGGCCAGTGCTCGTCAGACAATGAAAGACAATACGGAACCCTACGTTGTGCTCTATTTTTGACAAGACAAAGCAGTGGCGGGAAATTCGAATTTACTCCAAATAAAAAATCAAACCCTAGGTTTTTTTGGATACATGGCGAGAACTAATGCTATATAATAGGTTTATTACTTTTTAATAAATTGGTGAATTTCTGTGATTAACAATTTCTAGTGACTTTGTGTTAGGTTGGCGACAATGTGATTTGACAAGTTCATAACAGTTTAGACAATAAATTACATCTGGAAATTGTTTACAATCATTTCTACATGTTAACAATTTAATTCTTTAGAGAATAGCATGCATTAATTACAATTCAACAATTCAGGTTGTGATAACCCCCCCATTACATTACCGCCACTTTTTGAATTTAAACATTAAATCATGAAATTAAATGAAATGTAAATGACGTCACCAAACGTCAAATTTGAAAAAATCCGCGAACTTTAAAAGGTTGGCCAGTGCTCGTCAGACAATGAAAGACAATACGGAACCCTACGTTGTGCTCTATTTTTGACAAGACAAAGCAGTGGCGGGAAATTCGAATTTACTCCAAATAAAAAATCAAACCCTAGGTTTTTTTTGATACATGGCGAGAACTAATGCTATATAATAGGTTTAATACTTTTTTATAAATTGGTGGATTTCTGTGATTAAAAAATTTCTAGTGACTTTGTGTTAGGTTGGCGACAATGTGATTTGACAAGTTCATAACAGTTTAGACAATAAATTACATCTGGAAATTGTTTACAATCATTTCTACATGTTAACAATTTAATTCTTTAGAGAATAGCATGCATTAATTACAATTCAACAATTCAGGTTGTGATAACCCCCCCATTACATTACCGCCACTTTTTGAATTTGAACATTAAATCATGAAATGAAATGAAATGTAAATGACGTCACCAAACGTCAAATTTGAAACAAACCGCGAACTTTAAAAGGTTGGCCAGTGCTCGTCAGACAATGAAAGAAAAAACGGAACCCTACGTTGTGCTCTATTTTTGACAAGACAAAGCAGTGGCGGGAAATTCGAATTTACTCCAAATAAAAAAACAAACCCTAGGTTTTTTTGGATACATGGCGAGAACTAATGCTATATAATAGGTTTATTACTTTTTTATAAATTGGTGGATTTCTGTGATTAACAATTTCTAGTGACTTTGTGTTAGGTTGGCGACAATTTGATTTGACAAGTTCATAACAGTTTAGACAATAAATTACATCTGGAAATTGTTTACAATCATTTCTACATGTTAACAATTTAATTCTTTAGAGAAAAGCATGCATTAAATACAATTCAATAATTCAGGTTGCGATAAACACGATTCGCACGATTGGGACCGTATAAAATCTCGAAGGCAGCTAGCAACACGAACCACAAAAATGAATGCTATTTGGTCTATCTGTTGATTCGAAACATATATGGACAAACACAATAAAATATACCGTAACGCAACGTTTTCTTTGGAAGCCATTTTGAAACGATCGCTACGGGACGACATCTACCGGGCGCAAACGCAACGAAACTACAAACATGCACAAAGCAAAAACACTAGATACCGAAATTTGACTTCCCGGTGGCTAAACTCATATCGGTCACATGCAAACGGCGGTATCGGAAATCGCAAGAGGGCGCAACATAACATAAAAGATAAGACACTTTTCAGAACCACAACATATTCAGTTCTTATTCAGTGTTGGTTAATGCAAGTTAACAGAGACAAAATAGCTTTTAACTGACCGCAAGCTGCTGTCGGCCTCATACCGAAAAACAGGTAGTTATTCAATGATTTATACAGGTTTGAATAGCAATAGTGGATATTATTTAAACAGGATCTAACAAACAAAGAAGTGACTAATAGCTTTCCACCATGGCGGCCATTTTATTAGTGACGTTGACAAAGGATGGCCGGACAACGGTAACATTGAAAAGATTCCATCTAGGAGTTTCTAGTATGCACGTGGAATAAACGCCGGTCAATTTCAGGGCCATCTCATTATGTTAAGGAGGACAGAAAACGAATAGATAAAATAAAAAGGTTTGCTTTTCTTATCGTTTTGTTCATTCTGCATCCGTTGTTTATCAAATTTTATTTCATTCTATCTATGTTTTTATAATTATTCCTTTTCCTTTTTGTAGTATTCCACTTTCATTCTTATCTCTCCTTATTCATCTTTCGTTGTATATCCTTTGTTTTTCATCTTTTTGGAAATGTTTTATGTTGCCTTTAATATTACAATGTTGCCCTTTTATTTCACCTCTGTCATTTATATCGTGCGTTCTACAAAAACGACGTCAAGTGGGCCATGGATTAAAAAACGTATGGCGTAGTTGGTTACAAATTTGTCACCTTACATCTGACATTTGAAATGCCAGATTATTAGATTGGGGAGGTTCTTATGGTGGTATCTCATCCACGCGGCCAGACACTGAAGCCAAGCCCCCGTGTCCCCACTAGCCAGAGCTTGTGAAGGCTTCTGCCGTTCTTCTACCTACATTTAATAATGTCACTGTTCACCCGTAATAAGCATTACATGCGTGTGATCTAAATACAGACATGACTTGAAGATTCCAAGGCTTGCTTCGTCCTCGATTTTTGTTGAACGCACTTTACGATAAGTCACACAGCACTATAATTTGGGTTGACGCAACCCTCAATACATATCGCTGTTTGGAGGGTTTCTCTGGATAACCTCGTATAATTAATGAATACGTGTAGACAAATAAATAGGTAATTTGGTTCCATTGGGGGAACAGTACCTAAAATTTTCTTTACATAGGATCAACAGTGCAGAAACACCAAATCGATTTCAATTGTACAAACAATCTAATTTGTACTTTCCAACATTGAGGTTAGGTGAGTACTGTGTTTTCAAATTTAATTTATGCCACTCTACTCCAACAGGTGTAACATCAGTTGGAATCCTCAGAAGCAGAAGGCATTACATCACTGTAATTTTTGCAAGCCATAGAAGACTCCATCTACATTATTCATGAGTAAATGTGTAAAGAGACCAGAAATGGGGCTGGACCCTTTCAACTGCGAAATCAGTAATGTTGAAAAGTACTTTTGCAAGCTTTGTGATTACAGAACTGATATAATAGTGCTTCTTAAACAACATATCCTTAAATACCACTGTGCTCAGACCAAACTAGAAACAAAGATATTATGTTTTGAAAGTCCACAGTTTGTTTGCACAAATTGTGGCTTTCAGACATATTTTATTTTGATCTACCTTAAACATCTAACAAAAGTTTGCAATTTTGAAACTGCAATAAACAAACTTAATAAAACTCAGTGGTACTACTGTGATAATTGTGAATTTAAAACTGAAGTGAAAATAAATTTAACACAATACAAATCGTTTAAGCATGAAACCTGTGAAATTCAGTGGCATAATTGTGATGAATGTAATTTTAAAACCAAAGATAAATCGCACTTAAAGCGACACAAAATGTGTAAACATTTAGAAGATCATGAAATTCGGTGGTACAATTGTGATAATTGCGAATTTAGAACTAAAATAAAACATAGTTTACACAAGCACAAAATATCTAGGCATTTGAAAGATCATGAAATTCAGTGGTATAATTGCGATAAATGTGAATATAGAACTAAAATAAAACACAATTTATACACACACAAAATTTCTAAACATTTAGATGACAGTCAAGTTCAGTGGTATAACTGTGATAAATGCGAATTTAGGGCTAAATTTAAATATAATTTGAGCAAACACAAAATTAAACATTTATCTGATCACGAAATTCGGTGGTATAATTGCGATAAATGTTGGTATAAATGTAAAGTAAAAGGTAATTTAAAAAAACACATAATATATAAACATTTTAAAGAACATGAAATTCAATGGTATAATTGTGATATATGTGATTATAGATGTAAGAGAAGTTGGAATTTGAGGAACCACAAAGAGATAAAGCATCCAAAAAATCAAATTGTCACAATCACAATAAGGACGTAAACATTTAGAACATAAAATCGTTGAAAAGTTTAAGACAACACAAAATGCTGTAACTGTGAAGTCTTGTTTATAGCTATTTATTAAACTAATGTCTTATAAGGCAAATAAGTCACGAAAGAAATGTTTAGCCACGAGAGCTTGCTCTCGTGGCTAATTTTTCTTGAGTGACTTATTTGCTGTTAAGACACGTGTTTAATACATAGGTTTATCCAACACCCCCTCCTGTAACAGTTCTTGAACCTTCATCAAAACCCAAAAAAATTTGACGTTCAAAACTGTTGGCTTATGAGCTAGTTGCTATGACAAATTAGAAAACCGTTGAATTATTTTTTCATAAGCCACATGTGTCTTATAGACCTCATAATCCACTCAAAACCGGCGTTATTATGACTACATAATAAACAAGTGTTGGATAAAATCATTAAATAGTACTATGATGTTAATTCTTTGTTAAGACACTTTTATACTTAAATAAATTGTATGCAATTTTACAATCGTGTTTTTTTTTTAACTTTTACGGAAATAGAAGGATAAACAATAAATTATTAGTACTCGCCGAGAGCAACAACATCTACCACTTTTTCGAAATATCAATTGTTTTTAGCAGTTTTGAACCCTTCAAATTCACGAGCCGCATATGCATGTAAACTGTACAAAGCATGTTGAGATACTGAGATAAAAGATGACGGCTTTTCTCGTGGGCCTAATGTCCATTAATGTTGTGCATTGTGTTTTGCAAAAAGCCGCCAGTACCCGAAGGTTAGCAAATCGAATTTCGGGAATTTCGAAAGAGCAACAATTGTATCCCTATCACTCAGAAAGTTTAATTTTCACAGCCTGAGGATTCAATAATAATTATGTAATAAACAGAGAAGGTATTTTCAACTTAAATAATACGCACGTATGGACAGACGAAAATCCGCATACTATTTATTACGCCCCACAATTTTCAATAGCATTGGATGTTGAAGTAAATTGTTTATTTACATCGGACGGTTTAGATTAATTCCGAGTTTTTTGTCGTGTGTTATTAATTGTGCGTGTCAGCTCTTACTCTTAAAGTGCGATTGTCTTTGCATATAAGAATAACAAATAAACCGCATCTCTTATAATACTGAAAGCATATCGAGGGCTTCATAACAGAGGGGCGTATGAACCAAAATACTAAAAATCGATACATATCTATATTTTGAAGTGAAACTTCTTAATCGAGATGTAAGTACGAAAAACTCTTAAAGGGTCCCCTATGTTTTTGGTGGGGTTTAACGCAGTGTTGTTCGGCAATGCGTTTGTAATTCAAGGAGTACTTGCGTTTGACAGTCATCCGGCTCGAATGGTGAAAGGCAGCCTTGGGTGGCAACAGATAATGATACGACTGCAGTGGAGATGGACGACGCATCGAACAATCACAAGAAAAATCTAAGCAACAAAATGAAGACCCCAAGAAAACGAGAAAATAAATAAATAAATACGGCTCCTTTCTTTCTCATAGACTAATTCTCATGGACCAATACATTTTGCGAAACCGTACATCCTGTATAGAAATATTATTAAAGTTAACATAACTCAAGAACCATCCATAATAAACCTGTAGTACCTTTTATATCTATATATTTATATTATATTTATATCATTTTGCTCAGAATTAATAATAATTGCTCTTTCAATTCACCAACTAATATACTAATAATTACTAATATTCCATAAAAAAAGCTTTGGTATATTACTAATATTAGGACACTCTGTATATGATTTCTAATAATTTTAAATTCTGAAGGTATCGTGTGGCTATCGTCCCCAGAAAACCCCGTTTTGATATCTTTCAAAATAAGGGTGGAAATGGTGGTCCACACACCTCTGAGACAGCCGGTATGTAAATTGAAGGAAAACGTAAACATTATTATTTACCTACCTTATCGGAAGAATTTATGAATTGTGTTTAATCGAGCTACTTGTAGGGGTTTAATGCAAAACTAAATTTTTTGCTTACACCTCAATGTGTTTCTTATCACCTCCGATATTTCAAATTAACCGCAGAGCGGTTTTTGCATGTTTTCGGCCGTCATGATCTAACAAGTTTTTGCCACTTTTGTACTTCTGCCGAACTAATACGTTGTCACTTTCTCATTGTTCTTCGGGAACTGTTCGGGAATTTGCCGAGTAATCAAGTGAAAAGTTTGTTTCTCAGTGTTTAAACTAATTTTTCTATTAATAATAAAATAATGTTGTCGAACTTTAATATTTTAAGTGTAGTGTAGTGTACCAACGAGTTTACTTCCAAATCCAGGTCTGTTTGAAATTCTTTTTCTAGTTGCATATAAGTTATATTATATTCAGAAATTCTAATACCTTCTGCCTCTCTTAACTAATTTTAAAGTGACATTATTAAAAACGTCTCTACTTCTACAAGTAAATTTAAAGTTCCATTTTTATTGCAGTCATCACAATTCCCAAGAATATGACATCGTAAATTATATGAACTTCCAGCGCAAGATCTGGATTAAAAGGGTAATTAATTTAATTTGTAAATCTGGGGTGTTTTTATTTGTTTTTTTTTTAAATTGTTATTACAGTTCGTTCGAATCTGTGAATAAGATGACAACGTTGGATCTGCAACGGTGAGTCCGAGCTCTCAATAAAAAAATACGCCTCGTTATAAATATTCCAATTCAGCATGTGCCATAAAAATTTATTCAATAATTATTAAAATTAGAAATTGAATTGTGTATTAACAATGCAATTTGTTATAAACAAATTCCAAAATTTGTATCCAAAATAGTTCATTATTTATATGCCTTATTTGTTTATAAAAAAATGTTTTCTACTTCTTACAATGCTCATCTCTATCTTATAAACAAATGAAAATACGACAAATATGATTCAAGACAATTTTGTAGGCATATTATAAAACTATTTATGATCGGACCATATGTGTACAATAATTTTAATTGATTATCCTTTCGGAGAATAATATTTTTAATTTTATAAAATGCCGTAAAGAATGCAATTTTTTTTACACATTTTGTTATACACAGTGTCCCCGAAATAACTACTTTAATTTTAACCAGTAGTAGAATTGGCCAAGAGCAACAACATTTTTATCTACCACTTTTTCGAACGGGGGTGTTATTGTATTTTACTTTTGCTTTTAATAGTAGGGGAGCCTAAGCGGGGATTTTGCGCGTTACTCGAGCGCGTCAGAAAATCATATGGGGAGAAACCTTGCACCCTGTAATGTACCCCTACCAAATATGAACCCTTAATATAGAGGGGTTCGTTGTGGGCAGTCCGTCAGATTAGAAAAAAAAATCGATCCTCAGAAAAACTCAGCGCATCAGATTAAGACAAGGTAAGTTAAGTACATGTAGAAAAGTGTATATTTCAATAATCTGACAATTTGAGCGTGACATAAGGAAATGGGCGGGTCACAAAGTTGTAAAAAAAACTCACCTCGAATTGCTCGAGCGCGATTAATTTTTTTTTTAAACCAGAAGAATGTTCTTAAATCCAGGTGGAGTAAATTTAAATTAAAATTTAAATATATCTAAGTCGAACTCCACAAACTTTAATAACTGTAAAATTACTAATGGAACATGTTTCGGCAGAACACTTCTGCCATCATCAATTTTTTTTTTAATTTTGAAAGAAATCCTATTGGGATTACGAAAAAAATATAATCTGACGATTTTCATGGGGCGATGTAGCTAAAACCATCAATAAAGGATGAAGCGTGCAGATGCCGATAACTGTATATTTCCCACTCCGCACCAGTTCGAATCAGTTCACTCCCTTTCACATTGACATCGGGGTCTTGTTTAATTTGGTATTGAAAACATAATATCATCAAAATGTTTAAGTAGAATTGTCCAACATGCTTGCTGCACTCTCATGAGGTCCAAAAAACATTTCAAGTAATAATATCTTAGATTATGGAGTCGGGCGACGGGACCTTGTAAATCAATGAATAATATGCATATGAAACTACTGACATTCTATGAAATATGTAATATAGAACGCCATTGTATGAAAAACAGTAATTGTAGTGTTTATACTTGACGAGATCCAGAGGTCTAAAAACTGGTCTCAAATATTTCTTGCACTTAGTTTCCTTACTTTGATAGATTTTCACTGAATTTGAGCTTACATATAAATTAATAATTACAATAAATTTAATTTTTATACAAGACGAGATGACGAGAAAGTTGAACAAGTGGAAATCGTTTTTATTTTTTTTATCTATTTTATATCTGTTGGATTTCTATTTATTGTACGTCTATGAACATATTGTCCTTGTCGCTGCTGCGCATGCCCGCTTAGTTTTGTTTCACGGCGCTGCATTCTTACATTATTCTTCCAATGGGCCAGATGACGAATTGTGGTGTGTGTTAAATTAATAAAACGTTAGATAACAAAGAAGTGTAGTAATTAAAAACCCGAAACCGTCCTGAAGACCGACCAAACATTATCAGGTTATGGACCCAGGTACGATTCGACTGCGCTATCTAAAAATTCACCGGGTTTCATGGACAAAATTTGTCGGTTATAAAAATGGACACAGACAGTGTTGAACTTGAAACGAGTAAGTACATAAACGATGTGTTGGCGTATTATTATTGTTTTGGAGTGAATGTACGATGAATTTTTGCATGCAATTTCTTATTTGTGTTGGAAAATTATGCTGATGTCATGAGCTCATGAACGATAGTGTCTGATAAAAAAAGACGCGGGAGTTTTTACACTCGGCCGTCTTATTACATAATTATCAGAAGTGAAACAAAGAATGTCTTTGTTTATACTAATTTTAAAGGTATGACGATTGGACGAATAATGACGAATACCTTTTGAGAAGTGTGTAACGATGTGTTTGATGTGTTTGATATGTTTGATGTGTTTACGAAAAACAAGCGCTTATTAATCATTTTGTTTTGTTTGTCTAGACAACGAAAATGAGATTTATCAAAATCTTCTCGAGAAGTTTAAAGGGATTTTTCATTTAGAGGAAAATCATCCCGAAGAAATAATAACGATTGAACTTGAACGAAATGGCAACTTGCTTTTCAAAACTGAGAGCGGTACTGAATACAAAGCAGGTGTGTAAACATGTTAACGTTAATTTAAATGTTATCGACAGAATAAATTTTTGTTCAATAGTCAAAATAATGTTTGAACATTAAAATGTCCAGTTGGGTCGCTCGTACAATAAATCGTCGCTGTGCTTCTGATTATTGTGCGAGAGACTACAGTGATTTCGGAAGCAGTCTTGGGTTCGGACGCGGATGATCTCACTGGTGCAAATTCGGTATGACTTGTGTTCGGTCAACCGGGTTAGCATATATCTGTTTGGTTACGTCTCTGAACTATTTCCAAAATATTTATTTCACAGACAAGACGATATTGAACGAAACGGAATGGAAAATAGTTTCTGAACGTATTCAACAAGGTGGTGCAGAGTGGGTCGTAACCAGAGCACAAATCCAACAGGACAATTCTGTGGACATTACTGAAGAGGAGGAAATTCGACTACTAGCTGACACAAACGAAAGTCCCAGTTTACCACGCAAAACACGAAACGACTACCCCAGTAATGTCCAAAATAAGTCGAAAAAGCCTGCCCTAGCTAACGATTTAATAACGATAGTTAACGAAACGATAGTGAACGAAACGATAGTGAACGAAACGATAGTGAACGAAACGATAGTGAACGAAACGATGGTGAACGAAATGATGAACGAGCCGGCGTACGAAGTGTATGATAATACGAGCGAAGTGATTAACGATGGGCATGATAATAGTCAGCGTAGTAAAGGGTTTTACGAAATGGTAGATTCGATGGTAAAAACAAACTTAAAAATAACGACCACACTGACTGATACGTTAAAATTAATAACGAAACAACAAGAAAAATTAAATCTGGAAAGCTCCAAGTTCAGAGCTTTGATGGCTCAACAAGCCAAAGATTTTTACAAAGTGTTGGACGAGATATCTACACAATATAATAATAACGAAAAAGAAAATAATAACGACGTGAATAAGATCGCATCAATTGCCAAAGAAGTAAAAGAAACGATTAAAGTCGAATTGATAAGTAAAGAATCTGGAACGAAACGAGACTACAAACTTACTTACTTGCTTCCCAAACGAAATTTGAGCACTTTTATGACTACCTAACATCAGAACTTCGAACCAATGATTTGTTATATGTAATTGATCCTAGTATAATTCCAAGTACACATATTAATGAATCAACGAAAGAAAAACATAAGTTTAAAGTCCGAGACATCTTAATAAATCATTTGGATGAAAATTATCATTCGAAGGTAGTAGGTATAAAGGATCCGTTGGAAATACTCAATAAAATTAAAATGCTGAAACGATGTGAAACGAACTTGACTACTGTAACGATTAGAAAGCAGCTGTATAGTATGCAGTATTTTCCAAACAACGAAAAGGCTTCTGAGTTTTGGGATAAGTTTGAGGAAGTTATTCGAAATTATGAAAACTTGCCTAATACCCATCCTTTATCCGACGAAGAAAAACGCGATGCTTTTTATAATGCTATAATGGCCACAGTCCCTGAGGTGCAGGCAGTGGAGTTTATGACAAGAAACACAACTGGCCAAGGACTGAATTATGAACAACTTAAAAATTTCATTGTGCAGGCTGAGGCTAACAAAACACAGACCAATGAAACATGTCCAAAAATAGCACTCAATGTCCAACGACGTGATCGGAATGACAGATGTTTTGAGTGTGATGACTTTGGGCACATTGAACGATATTGTCCCTATAAAGGGAAAGGGGTGAAAAAGTGTTACGAATGCAACGAATTTACTAAACATAAAGCAGCCCAATGTCCTCAACGAATTGCTCGTCAAAGAAGCAGCAGTGGACAAACTGGCGGCACTTCAAGAAGCGATTACCCCAAGTATGTCAATTCTAGATCACGAAGTGGGAAAAACTTTTATTCCGAAAATCGGGGAACGAAACGAAAGTTAAACGACAACGAAGATAGAGAAACGAAGAGATATAAATTTAATAGTGGTAGAAGTAGTTCAAATAATAACAGACATGCACGTGGTGGTAAGCAGCATTGGAGAAAACCAAAAGGAAAATATAGTAGCAGCAATATGAATGACGGAGAAAAGGATAATGGTGAGTACCTTTTGCCTAATAAAATTAAATCCTTTTTTACACCAGTAAGACAAAATAAACGAAGTGATGATGATGAAACAGGGCTTGTGCATAACATTTCAAACGATATTGAGGGGGATAAATTCCTTGTTAAGTTTTTAGCTGATTCTGGGGCTACCGAACATTTAACGAATTGTAAATTAATTTTTAAAACTTTTGATCAATCAGACTGTGGTACGATTAAGTGTGCAAATAAAGATTCATCTGCAGATCTGATTGCTACGGGTGTAGGTGTGGTCGAAATAAAACTGAACGATAAAAGTTTCTTTGACTTGGAAAAGGTCGTTTGTGCTGAAACCCTTTCCGAAAATTTACTATCGCTGCGAAAATTGGCAGAATTAGGTTTAAGCATTTATTTAGACAACGAAAGAATTGATATTTTTGATCCGATATCAAACGAACTGTTTATCTCAGGAATTTATCGCAAACCTTATTGGATTATTGATCTTGAAATAAATAAAGAAAACCTAGAAAATAATATCAATTCGAGAAGTCACAAACGGATGTTTGTAAATTTAACGACTGCAGAAAATCAGGTTGAACCTAGATACTTCACACGAAGTGTAGCAGAGGGTAAACGACTTAAATTGCAAAATAATAATGAAGGTCAAAACGAATTGAACAATGTGAGCAAAGTGGTGAGTAAAGATTCAAACTTAAAGGAAGTGACCGAGGTTGTAAGTGAAACTCTAAAACTGAACGATAGCCAAACGATAAATAACGATTCATCAAAACCATGTGAAGGTGAAAAGACATATATATATATATATATATATATATATATATATATATATATATATATATATATATATATATATATATATACGAGCATTCCAACTTCGACACAACGATTTGGGATAGACGATTTGACGACATTGACGAATTGCCGATAATAGAGTTATTGGACAATGAAATTTCATTCAATAAAAACTACACAAAGTTTGATAAAACTAATAAAGCAATGCTCTGGCACGTAAGAATGGGTCATGCTTCAGTCGCATATTTAAAGGCCTTACAAAAACAATTTCCAGAGAACGATCAATTAAAAAATGTTGTGTTTGACGATTCTATCTTAGATTGTGAAGTTTGTATGATCGCCAAGATCAATAAGTTACCTTTTAATACGACACGTAGACGAGCCACTGAACCCTTGCAAATCATCCATTCTGATACGATGGGTGTGATAAATCCTCCTTCGTATCCAAAGGGATATAGGTTTATTTCAGTGTTCATTGATGACTATTCGAGACTAGCTATGGCTTACCCAATGAAAACTTAAAACGAAACAGGCTGTTTAGAAGCGTTTGTTCGAAGTGCACGAAACTTGTTGGGACGAGATGCTAAAGTCTGTTACTTAAGGTCAGATCAAGGCACTGAATTTACCGGAGGTTATACTGCAGAAGTTTTAAGAAATCTGGGAGCAGAAAGTCAACCTGCTTGTCCCGATACCCCACAACATAACGGAGTGGCAGTACGTTTCAATCAGACAATTCAAAAGAAGGTAAGAGCATATATTTACGACTCGAAACTTCCTGAAAATATGTGGGACTTGGCTTTGGGTGCTGCAGTGTATGCCTACAACAGAACTCCACATAAATCAAACAATATGATCATTCCTTTGCAAAAATTCGCACCAAATTATACTTACGATATAAATCAATTAAAACGATTTGGCTGTGTAGCTTATATCAAAGTGCAAAGAAGATCTGGACCAAAGTTCAGGTATGAAGGACGAAGAGTTATTCTAATCGGATACACTCCATCAGGTTATCAGTTTTTGAAACCTGACAAAGGAAAATATTATGAAAGCAGAAATGTGAGATTTAACGAAAAATTAGTTTATGGAGACAAATATGGTAAAACTGCCATCAAAGATTGGTTAAATGTACAAGAAGACATAAATAGAGAAAAATGGTTCACTGAATTTTCAAACGATGTGCATAATAATGGAGATGAATTATTAAAAACGGAGGGAGAGTGTAAAAGGAAACGAG
Source organism: Diaperis boleti (assembly GCA_963583935.1). NCBI lineage: Eukaryota > Metazoa > Arthropoda > Insecta > Coleoptera > Tenebrionidae > Diaperis > Diaperis boleti. Next base: position 16,551,470 of record OY757245.1, on the reverse strand, counting down.
GCAGGCCAAGAAAAGAGTCTAAGAAAGAAAATAATACTAAGGAAAGTACCAAGGAAATTCACAATGATCTGGAACGAAAGCGTGTCTTTAACGATACAAATTTTTCTGAAATTCCAAGCTTCTCAATTTCAAAAGATGATATGTATCATGCTCTCCTAGCTGAAATTAATAAAGACCCAACGACCTATGAAGAAGCAATGCGAACCAAAGAACGAGATTTGTGGCAAAAGTCTGTAGAAGACGAAATAAACTCTATGAATAAAAATCAAGTATGGAAAATAGTGGAACGTCCTGTAACGATGAGTGATGGACGGAAAGCTAATATCATTGACTCGAGGTGGGTTTTAAAACGCAAAACTGACATAAATGGTCACACTAAATACAAAGCACGACTGGTAATACGAGGGTTTAAAGATAAAAACAACTACGATTTGAGAGAAACATATGCACCAGTTTCTCGTTTACCATTAGTAAGAACTGTAATTGCCACAATCAATAAACATGACTTAGATGTATATCAACTGGACGTCAAGACTGCTTTCCTAAATGGCACAATAGACGAAGAAATCTACATGGAAATACCTAAAGGAACTCAATACTCAGAACAAATTAAACAAAGAAAGGTGTGCAAAATTGAAAAAGCATTGTATGGGTTACGTATAAGTCCGAAACGATGGTATGAGAAATTTGCTGAAGTTGCAATTCAAATTGGTTTAACGAATGATGATGGTGAGCCTTGTTTGTTTACCTGGAGAGAAAATGAATGGACTTTAATTTTACTACTATACGTTGACGATATGCTTGTAGCGAGCAACAACAGATCAAAACTAAACGAAGTGATAATTAAGCTACAAAAAGAATTTGAAATGACAAACTTAGGGGAACCACGAGATTTCTTAGGAATAACGGTTAAACGCAACAGAGAAAAACAAATAATAACTCTGTGCCAAGAAGGATATATCAATAAAATCCTGAAGAGATTCAAATTTGATGAAATGCATCCTCAAAGAACACCCATGGTCACTGCTCAAGTAGCTAATCATGAACGAAAAGCACGTGAAGTTTCAAGCGATGAGAACACTTTAAAACGAACCGAAACGAAAACAAACGCACCATATAGAGAAGCTGTTGGAAGCTTGTTATATCTAGCCAGTGCCACACGTCCTGATATTTCTTATGCAGTCAATGTTCTGAGCAGACATCAAGTTAACCCAACTGAAAACGATTGGAAAATGGTAAAACGAGTTTTTAGGTATTTGAAAGGAACAAAAGGCTTGGGCTTAAATTACTTAGCTAAACGAGATGACCTACAAGCTTTTTCAGACGCAAGCTTTGCAGACTGTAAAGGTTCTTTAACGACTTGTGGTTATATTATTCAGTTGTATGGTGATACAGTCGCGTGGAAAACGCACAAACAAACTTATGTGGCTTTATCGACTTGTCAAGCAGAGTATGTCGCTATGAGTGAGGCTTGTCAAGAACTGGTGGCCATAGAAAAATCTTTAAGGGTGATGCTAAATAGCACCTTTTATCCTGCAGTTCTATGGTGTGACAACAAAGCTGCTGAAGCAAGTGCCAAAACGAACGGTGGAAATAAGCTAAGACACATGACTGAAATAAAAGAACACTATGTCAAGGAATGTGTAAAACGAAACTTTGTAACGATTAAGTGGATTCCCTCAAGGAATCAAATAGCTGATGTTTTCACTAAACCTCTTTCTTTCGAAATTCATAAACGATTGGTTGACCAAATTACGAACGAGATATCATAAATTATTATTAACTAGAATAACCTCAGCCCTAGCAAACAAAATCATGTTTTGTTTTGTACTGTCTCTTATTATTCTGTTTTAAAATTGTTCACAGCACTTAAACCCAGGAAGGGCCAGCAACGATGTGATGAACGGAATTAGCGACAAATGGTGGCTAAATTTACATAATTTAGGTTGCAAATACATTACGATTGTTAATTATTGAATATTTGTATTAATCTTATTAATAAATTGGTATTGGGTAATTTAGATTTTGACATATGTGCATAGCCGGGAGGGAGTGTTGGATTTCTATTTATTGTACGTCTATGAACATATTGTCCTTGTCGCTGCTGCGCATGCCCGCTTAGTTTTGTTTCACGGCGCTGCATTCTTACATTATTCTTCCAATGGGCCAGATGACGAATTGTGGTGTGTGTTAAATTAATAAAACGTTAGATAACAAAGAAGTGTAGTAATTAAAAACCCGAAACCGTCCTGAAGACCGACCAAACATTATCAATATCAATAAATGATTAAATTTTCTATGTACATATTATTTTTATTACACACAGTAATTTTTTCAAATTGTCAGATTTACAATATCCCTCCATATAATTGTCAGATTATCATTTAGGACTAGGGCATCAAGTTGAACCGTCTGTATACAAATTTGACGCGCTCGCGTATTTCAAGGTCACATTTTTTTACATTTTCAAAAATCGGTCACGTCCAAATCGTCAGTCATTTGAATAGGACACTTTTTTGAGTTCACTTAACATTCCCTCTGAATATCTGACACGCTGGAATAACTTTTTTTATTTTGTTTCTATCCCTTTTTACTGCTAACGCCCCCCCCCCCCCCCTAGTTAATCGTCAGATTAATATCTCCCGGTTATCAGAAAGACAAAGCGCGTGTACACTATGAATGTCTGATGCGCTCGAGTATTTCCATGTGACTGTTTTTTTTACATTTTCGAAAATTTGTACACGCTCTTCCCCCCACTAAAATGGAAAACTTAACATAAACTTTTTTTCGTTTTAGTACCTAATCTTCACAATACAATCGGTCCCCAAGACGCTTTAGTAACTGCAAATTTAGCATCCAGGGCTCCCCTACTATCGTAAAATATGCCTAATTTTTCTCGTGTGCCTAATTTTCATGAACGTTGTGCATTGTGCATTGTGCAAAAAACCGCCAGTACCCGAAGGTTAGCAAATCGAATTTGGAGAATTTTGAAAGAGCAACAATTAAATCTCTATCACGTACAAAAAGTCTACAGAATCACTCGGAGAAGGTATTTTCGACTTAAATAATACGTAGGGACAGACAAAAATCCGCATGTTATTTATTAGGCCCCACAATTTTATTGGATGTTAAAGTAAACACGTTTAGTAGGACAGTTTTCAGATTTTTTGTTTATTTACACCGAAATTAACTTCAAAACTTCCACTAATTTTAACTCGATTACTACAGGGTTTGGGGCAAAATTTTATTAAGAAAAATTGTTGAAACTGATGAGTTCTACTACTGGTTAAAATTAATGTAGTTATTTCTGGGATACCCGGTATATGGTTGTCTTTGACATGTTAAATTTTTAATAAAATCTTTTTTTTTTGGTACTTCATTAAGAAATGCAAATAATGATTTTTAAAAACAAAAGATTTCTTAACTAGTTATTTAAACATTAGAAATAATAAAAAAACGATTATAAACAATAAAAAAATGTTTTTAAGAAAAAAAATTATTATTTCCTCGGGACAACAAAATGGGATTTTTTTTTTAAATAGTCAATTTGTTTATAAACAAATTACGTAAAAAAAATTACCCACCATTATTAAGCGCCTATATTGGATGAATGAACAGCTATAGCATAAAATATGTTAAAAAATATTTTATGTTATACTTGTATCTAAAGTGACATTTTGTGATGATTTATGATACCAAAAGTGGAACATTAACGTCCTAGTACTTTAAAGAAAAATTTTAAAGTCCTAGTACTTTAAAATTATATGTCAATCATTTCTTATATTGTTCCCGAGATTTTTGTGGCATCAAATTGTTCTTCACGCGTTCTGCTTCATCTAGAATATCTTGAGGCACCTCAATTTTATCCATTCTAAAGGGAAATTATTAAGTCACACTTTATTAATAAATATGTAACAAAAAAAAATTGCAGAGTTAATGATTATTATTTATTAAATTTAATTATTATTAAACTCTTCCAAACGGGCTTGAAAGGAATTTTATTTTATGACAATTTTTATAGTACGGGAGCTAGCAACGTTTTCGAGAAAGAATTTTCGGTCGGAGAAAAATAGTACTCCTATATTATTATACGAGTTCCTGTGTAAATTGGACGTTTTCCGGCACTAAGGGTTTCAAAAAACACGAGTGTAACGAGGTTAAAGCCCCGAGTGCCGGCAAGTATCCAATTTACAAAGGAACGAGTGTAATACAACGTTTTATAGTTCGACACAACCCCGGCAAGTTTTTAAATTGCTTAAAAACTAAAAAAATAGTGTGACGTTTATTTGAAATTTTATTATTGCATGACAGAAAGTGTTTACACAAGCGAACATTTGAAAATTCTGACAGTGTCGAACTATAAAATATAATAATCAAGAAATAGTTATTTATCCTATTACATAATGGGATTCGGTATAACGACCTCGTCATCTGCAATCTTCGCACGCGTTGCTATAACAAAATGAAAAATACAAGGAATAAAATCAATGACATGAAAAACAAAGAATGATAGTGAATACAGAAATGAAGAATGAATAATAAATAAACGAAGAGTAATGAATACAGAATTAGTAATGAGACGAAAAATCATGAATGAAAGATAAGTAAATAAATAAATAAATAAATAAATAAATAAATAAATAAATAAATAAATAAATAAATAAATAAATAAATAAATAAATAAATAAATAAATAAATAAATAAATAAATAAATAAATAAATAAATAAATAAATAAATAAATAAATAAATAAATAAATAAATAAATAAATAAATAAATAAATAAATAAATAAAAATATATGATGTAGTAGACAAGAGACGGATAAAAAATTGCAGAATAATGAAAAAAAAAACAAGAAAAGATGGTGAATGAGAAATTAACGATGACTGAGGAAGCAGGAACTTGAAGTGTAAAATGGAAAGAAAAAAAGAAAATGAGGGACACAAAATAAACATTGATAAATAGAAATGAAAAACAAAGTAGTGAGGAACAATGAATATAGAACTAAAAAGGAGAAGGAAGAATAATCAAGGTAAAATAAAATTAGGAAACTAATAAATGAAAAACGAAGAGTTGAGATATGCAGAATAAAAAAAAGTACAAAAGGGACGTCAAGAAAAGTTGAATGAAGATAATAAAGAATATAGGGTAAAATAAACCAAGTTCGATAAATGACACATGAAATAAATAAATATAATAAACGATATAATGAAATCAGAAATAAAAAATGATAAATGGAAAAAGGAACTGAGAATAGCAGAAATGAGATGAGAAACGATAAATAATAATAAAGTAAAGAAAAAGGTTAATACCGATAAGTAAGATATATTGAACGTAAAATTTAAAAATTAACAAAAATACAGTAATTTTAAGAAATTATTATAAAAAAGACAGAGCGTAAACAATAAGTGAGGAAATATAAAATAAAATTAAAAATTCAAAAATGTGTCACTGATAAAAATAAAATGAAATGTAGAAAAAATTTAAATGAATAAAGAATAAATAATGAAGAATAAAGGAAGGAAAATAAAGAAAGGAAAGAGGAGTAAAGAACAATGAATGAAGAATGAGGAAAATAAAAAAAATAGAAATGAGGAATTAGAAACGATTGTAAAATGGAAACTGAACACAGGAAAAATACATAAAAAAAGAGGGCATATTATAAAAATGTGAAAATGAAAAAGGAGGAATAAGCAATAAGAATGGAGAGATGAAGAATAATAAAGTACGATAAACAAAAATCAAAAAACAATAAATAAAGTAAAATGGGAAATTAATAAATGAAAATTGAAAAATACACGGTGCAAATGAAAGATTGAATGAGTGAATAACAAAAATGTTATGAGAATTGAAAAATAAATATATAGAATCATGAAAAATATATGAATAATGAAGAATCAGCAAAAAATAAAATTATGAAATTGAAAAAAGTAAAAGATTGTAACTATAGTTACAATCAGGAATTTAGAGGTGAAAAAGGAACTCGAGAATAAAAAATAATAATAAAAAATTTGAAAAATGCAAGAATTTGAAGGTGATTTTAATTTAATAATGAAGATTTGGATATAAAAGACAATTAAAAAAATCAAAAATGATTAACACGAAAATCAAGACAAAATATTATGTGTAAAAAAAAAATGTAAACTTTAAATAATGGGAAGAAGATAAAGGAAATAAATTATAACTGATGAGGAATGAAAGACGAATAATAAAGACAAAGGAAGGAAACCAAAAGTAAAATGTAAAACAACAACAAAAATGTACAATGAAGATAAAAAAATAAGAAATGAGGGTTAAAATTTGAATAAATTATGGTGCGTTCTTAACAATCGATGGAATGAGATCCCGTTGGAGAAATTGATTTAACTTCATTTTTCAATAAGTTAGGCAATTGTTAATTAACAAAGTTTCATGGGACCTTCGCTTTCATTGAAGACAACAAAAAATGTTTAAAAAATTTACCTATAAATTTTTCACTTCTTGGAGCCTTGCTTATATTTGTACTCAGTTCATGTTCTAAAAGTTTTTAAAAGACCATTATTTTGTTTATAATAATTGTTTAAAGTTGAAAAAAAAAATAAAAACCCAAAAAATATTATTTATGCTATAGCTGTTCATTCGTCCAATAAAGGCGCTTAATGATGGTGGGTATTTTTTTGTACTTTATTTGTTTATAAACAAATCGAGTAGTTTAATATTAAAAAAAACATTCTGTAGTCCCGAGGAAATAATGATTTAAAAAAAATCTTAAAAACAACTTTTTATTGTTTATAATCGTTTTTTTTATATATTTATTTCTAATGTTTAAATAATTAGTTTAAAAAAAATTGTTTTTTAAAAAATCATTATTTACATTCAAGAAAATGCGATGATAAATAAAGCACAGAAAATAAAGTACATAATTGTAAAATATAAAAAATTAAAAAGATTTTTTTGTCCCTGTTTTTTATTTATTAACCGGTCAAAAAGACCATGCATTTCAACAAAAACAAAAAGATATGATAAGGAATATGGGACAAAGAATTATAACCAACCAATAAATGAGTCATTATAAAATAAAATCTAAAAATATGTTTAGTGATAAAAATAAAATGAAATGTAGAAATAATGTAAATGAATGAAAATTAAATAATGAAGAATAAAGGAAGGAAAATAAAGGAGGAAGGAGGAGTAAAGAACAATGAATGAAGAATGAGGAAAATAAAAAATAAGATATGAGGAATTAGAAACGATTATAAAGGACAATGAACGGTAAATGCTATAAATGGAAACTGAACACAGGAAAAATTAATAAAAAAAGAGGACATCATAAAAATGTCAAAAAGAAAAAGGAGGAATAAGCAATAAGAATAAAATAATAAAGTACGATAAACAAAAATCAAAAAACAATAAATAAAGTAAAATGGGAAATAAATGAAAATTGAAAAATACACGGTGCAAATGAAAGATTGAATAGTGAATAACAAAAAGTTATGAGAATTGAAAAACAAATATATTGAGTAATAAGGAGCAAAAACAAGAAACTAGAAATGATGAATGAAGAATCAGCAAAAAATACAAATTATGAAATTGAAAAAAGTAAAAGATGATAGTTACAATCAGGAACTAGAGGTGAAAAAGGTAGTCAAGAATAACAAAAATTAATGCAAGAATTTGAAGGAGATTTTATTTTAATAATGAAGATTTGGATATAAAAGACAATTAAAAAAGTCAAAAATGATGAACACGAAAATCAAGAGAAAATATTCTGTGTAAAATAAAATGTAAACTGGAAGGAATGGGAAGAAGATAAAGGAAATAAATGATAACTGATGAGGAATGAAAGACGAATAATAACGACAAAGGAAGGAAACGAAATGTAAAATGTAAAATATCAAAAATGTACAATGAAGATAAACAATAAGAAATGGGGGTTAAGGAGTGAAGAAATGTAAATGAGAAATAGGAAAATAAGAGATAATAAAACAACAGGGACAGGAAATCAAAATATTAATGGAAGAAGAAACTAAGAGCAACAGAATAAGAAGAAATGAGGGAAGAGGAACCGAAAGGATAAAGGGGACAAAGAAACCAAATAATTTATTTGGTTAGTACTCCTCTTCCCTCATTTCTTCTGTTGCTCTTCGTTTTTTCTTCCATTGATATTTTGACTTCCTGAGCTATCTCCATGTACCCCAAGAACCTGGGGTTTGTCTTTGTTTTGGGGAGGTTCGATTAAATTTCCCGCCACTGATTTGTCTTGTAAAAAAAAACAACTTAGGGTTTTCGCTTTGCTTTTCTGTCAACTAATTGTCGGACGATCACTGAGCCAAATTTTTAATTTCGCGGTTTGTTTCAAATTCTCAAATTTGACGTTTCGTCGACATTTCATTTCATGTCCAAAAAGTGGCGGGAACGTCTAGCGGACAACTTTTGAATTCTTTTCTATGTTCTTTCGTAAATCTCTTTTCGTTTGTTTGAACACTGTTTAAAAATAATATTGCTGTTTAAAAAATAAAATAAAATATGAAAATCCAACAATATGTAAAAAGTTAATTTTTATTAAAAAATGTCATATATTATTTATTAAAAAAATATATTTAATTTAAAAATATATATATATATTTTCATATTACATTTTTTATTTGGATTTTTTTAATTTCATGTTGTGCCAAATTATATTGGTGGTTGCATATGCAGCGGCCGCTTACTAATGAACCGAACTAACGAGCCTATAACAAGCAAGAAAAGAATCTTGCATAATATGGTGCAACATTAGTGATAGCGCAAACTCTTGCACTCGTAGCCAATTGTTTTGGAACCGCTGGAAATTACTTTTAACTGGTCAAGAAACCTTTCACTACTCGTAGCCATTGCAGTGCATTGAATTTGCTACTAAAAAGAATCAATTATTCTTATAAATGTGTCTCATCACTGAATGGTACCATAATAATGTGCACACCTTTTTATTTTGAGGTTGTGACCTTGAAGAGTTCCAACCCTGCAAATAATTTATAAAAGGTGCAAACGAACTAGGACAATACACTAGTAATTCTAGAAAATGTACATGGAAAATCGTCTTGGAAATTAAGAGGTTACTGCTCTCTCATTGTAAGGTTGTCGACACTGGACGATTTAAGAGCTAACTTCAGTTTTATCATCTCGCAACTGTCATTTATCTTGCGTAACCCAACTTTGTTTAATTTTACATCTCCAAACAACAAATAGGTACCACAAGTATTGGTGAGTGTTTATGATTACATTTAAGGCGTTTTATTAATTACATAATTACCAACAGGTACAGAATGTCTCAGTTGGAAGAGTCTCAAGACATTGCTAATTGGAACCCCCATCGATGGAAGAGGCACGAAAGGGGGCTCCAGTCTTTCAACTGTGAAATTAGCAATGTTGAAATGTATTTTTGCAAGGATTGTGACTTCTCAACTGATACGGCAGTGGTTCTCAAACAACACCTCCTGGGGTATCTTTTAGATCAGCATGGAATGGAATCTCAGATACCAGAAGGTCATACATATGATTGTAGCAATTGCAATTTTAAAAGTTATTCGATTATGATCTATTTTAAACATTTCACAGAAGGATGTTCTTCTAAAGCTAAAATATCTGATGATTTAATAGAGAATGCAGTTAAACTTTATAGATCTGATAAATATTGCGTCAAAGATGAGAAAAGTACGAATTTTAATAATCATCAAATTCAGTGGTACAAGTGTGATAATTGTGAATTTAAAACTAATGCTAAAAACAATTTGAGAAGACATCAAATATTTAAACATTTAGAAGATCATGAAATTCGGTGGCATACTTGCGATGAATGTGAATTTAGGACCAAGTTTAAAAGCAGTTTAAGAAATCATAAAATATATAAACACTTAGAAGATCATGAAATTCAGTGGTATATTTGCGATGAATGTGAGTATAGAACTAAAGAGAAAAGGTATTTAAGTCGACACAGAATTTTTAAACATTTAGGAAATCATGAAATTGAATGGCATAAGTGTGATAAATGTGAATTTAGAACTAAAACTAAAAACATTTTAAGCCGACACAAAATATCTAAACATTTACAAGATCATGAAATTCGGTGGTATAGGTGTGATAAATGTGAATATAGAAGTAAAATAAAACATCGGTTAAGCAAGCACATAATACATAAGCATTCTGAAGATCATGAAATTCGATGGCATCAGTGCGATAAATGTGAATTTAAAGCTAAAGACAGGAGTAATTTTAACCAACACAAAAAATTGAAACATTTAGAAGATCACGAAATTCAGTGGTATACTTGTGATCACTGCGAATTTAGAACAAAAACTAAACAGCGTCTAAGCAAGCACATAACATGTAAACATTCTGAAGATCACGAAATTCGATGGTTTAGGTGTGATAAATGTGAATTTAAAGCTAAAGACAGGAGTCATTTTAACCGACACGTAAATTTGAAACATTTAGAAGGTAACGAAATTCAGTGGTATAGTTGTGATAAATGTGAATATAGAAGTAAAATTAAAACGAGTTTAAGCAGGCACAAAGTATGTAAACACGTTGAAAACAATAAAATTCGGTGGTTTCATTGTGACAAATGCGAGTACAAAGCCAAACGAAAGGACACTTTAAGCAGACATAATGTGAAACATCATACATAAGGCAATAAATATGATATATGAAAAATTAATGTGTGGTTTTTGTCCCCTAAACAATTTAACCGATTGCGATGAAATTTTCGTCCGTTGTCACGTGATATTTTTGAGTTTACTTTATCAATGGTAACTAGGATTCCTAGATTACTGACCGACACGAGAACAGGTGGAGAGAAGTGACGAGGAATTGACGAAAACAAAGTAGACAAGTGCAAAGAAGCACAGAAGAAGGAGTGGAGAGATATACGGAGCAAGATACCGCAACAATAACAAAGAACGCCGGCAACCAACAATACACGACACTGTGTAGAGGGTTGCCACCAGAAATGAGACCAGGCGATGAAGACACTGCCAGTTCTCACGTGATATTTTTGAGTTTACTTGATCAATGGTAACTAGGATTCCTTGGCTTCTAGCTTTTTTCGACAATCTCGGATGCCTGAAGAGGGACACGTTGGACCCGCGGTGTGGTCTAAGTGTCAGTGAGTGGAGCCAATTCCCTCTAATCTATCTATATACAGTTTTCGTTCTGTAATTGCTCTGTAAACGATCACGATAATGTGACGTCACAGCCAACGAATTCAATTGATTTCTAAATAAAATAAGAAAAATAGTAATTTACAAAAAAAAATTGGACACACAACATTACAATATTGGGACTTTTTAAGAAAATATATTTACACCTTAACACTTCATTTATCCAATATGTACCCCAAAAAATTAAGCTTCCATATTTACATTACAATTTTCAACTCCCCTGTTTTATTTTTTCCGAATTAATTTTACGTGTTCTTCCACCTCTGCCTCTGACTTTCTTTTACGACAGTTGATATCTTCTTCCGTTGGCTCACATTTCAACCCAACAATCTCATCAAGCTGCGCCGTTTCGTGTAGACGCAAATCTGTCTTTGTAAATTCGTGTTTGTTCTCGCTTTGTAGGGACATTGGGTACATTTGAGCCAATTAACTGAGTGTCTAAATTTTATATGGACCTGCAAATGTTGGTTTATTTTCGCTTTGTAATCGCACTGGTCACATTGAAACCACTTAATTTCATCTTCTGGTACATGTTTGGTTATCAAATGACGTTTTAAATACTTTTTCCATTTCGTTTTGTAGTCACATTGGTCACATTCGAACCACTTAATTTCATCCTCTGGTAGATGCTTGACCATTTGGTGTAGTTTCAAAGTTTTTTTCATCTTTGCCTTGTAGTTGCAGTAATCACATTGGAACCACTTAATTTCATCCTCTGGTAAATGCTTGGCTACCAGGTATAATTTCAACGTTGCTCTCTTCTTGCAGTAATCACATTGGAACAACTTGCTTTCGTCTGTGACATGTTTGAACCACTTCAAAATAAAATTGGTTTCAAATTCGCATTTTTTACAGATGTAGATGTTGAAGTCGCTATCATCTGGATGTAGTTTGTACACGTGACATTTGATAATATGTTGCGTATATGGAACGGCCAGATGAGTTGTGAAGTCACATTCGAGACAAAAGTATTTTCCGATATCGCTGTTTTCACAATTGAATAAGTTTTGATTCCAGTTGTGCCCCATGACATGATGACTCATTAAAATTTCTGATGTGGAGTGGTAGCGGCAAAGTTTGCATTTGTAACCAATCGTTTTGGAACCTCTGGATATTTCTTCCCACTGATCAAAAAGATTTTCCTTGATCATCCCAGTCGATTCAGTGTCACTGAAAATAATAATGATCAGTCGTTCTTCATATATGTACTATGAATAAAAATATCTTCAATCGTTAAGTATTACCTTTTTATTTTGAGGTTAACTTTCTTAAATTATGCGTTCTCTTTTCCAATATAGGATTAAATTTAGAAAAGGGAAAAACACATTTAGTCTCAAATTGTATTTGGGAAGTTATTCCACACGCTATATCTTTTAGAGTACACAGTATGTATGTGTTAAAATTGATAGGTTAATGATGTACGTCATTGTCAAATTATTGACATTATTAAATTTTGTGGTTTGCACTTATAGCCAATCGCTTTGGAACCTCTGCAAATTTCTTTCAACTAGCCAAAAAGATTTTCACTGACAAATTTCATTTCAGTTAATTCAATGTACCTAAAAATAATAATAATCAGTCATTCTTCTCATAATATGAATAAAAGTATGCTTCCATCACTGAGTTTTACCTTTTTATTTTGTAGTTAAGTTCCTCCAATAATGTTTCCAATATAGGAAAAATAATCAGAAGATGTACAAAAGGAAGAATACTTTTGATCCCCAAGCTGATTAAAACACTTTTCTAAGGGATTATACCGATTTTTTTATTGGATCAGTAAGTGAAACACATTATGTATAAAATGCGATAACTGTTTTGTAAAAAAATTTGTTAATTATTTTACCTACTTAATTATGTTACCCCCTTGGGGTTCAAATTTTTTTAATTTTTCGTTATTGCTCTCTTACTCCTAAACTATTAGACGTATTGCGACGTAACCCCGAACATAAACTTCGCGTTGAAATCGCCAGCAACCACAAGGTTCCCCGCGTGGGTCCTCACCTCCCTGGTCAGCCTGCCCACATATCCCCTATACTGCTCTGACGTGCAGTTCGGGGACACATAACAGCTGACCAGTATCGTGTCCATGACCTTCACCCAGACATAGACCTCCCCAACACCGCTGGCCGTCACATCACAGGGAAGAGGACTTATCTTCCACCCGGGGGGCCTCCAGTCTCGGGTGGTTACCGTTCGCGACTCACTGACGTGGAGCCATTCATCCCTTCGGCACGGTATAACACCTTAGGATTCCGTGGGACTCAATACAACAGGGGTGCCCAACGGCCCTGGCGGTTTTAGCGACTTTACTCTCGGTTATTTTATAGTTTTTTTTTTCTCCCCGCAGGACGGCCATCTAAGGCAAGCCTCCCGCTTCGGGAGACTCCACAACGTACCCCCAGTCGCGCTCAGCTGGAGGTTTTTGAAGTAGAGGCCCGATTTACGGTATTACGTAGGACACGCTCCTCCCTTACGTAGCTCGGTATCCCCGGGTTCGCCATTTCCCGATCCGCCAGCTGAGCTGAGGAATCCCTAGGGAGAAGGAAGGGGGGGGGATAGACGAAAATGAGGGTTGTAAATGAGAAGGTACCTAGCCGTCGGAACTCCTAAGGCGTCGGTACCGAAAGACAAGAGGTGGTCTAGGGAGACCGATACAAAGTCAGGAAAAGACAGAGGCGACTCTACACTAAGATCTGAAGATTCCAAAAGAGTGTAGAGTCAAAGGCAGAGAAGAAATAGTTTGAGAGCATGGTCCGCGGTGGGGTTTTTGGGAATCTATCGGTGTTTTTAGGCACGTCCAATCCCCTTATCACCGCCACTAACCACTCGCAACGAGTACTCATGGCCATTCCCTTATCCGCCACGTGAGGGACGCGCCTGGTAGCTAGCTTCTCCCAAGCCCCAGGACCTGACCTGACCTGACCCTCAAGGGGGTACATTTTGAAAATTGAAAAAACTTTTTGTCTCAAAACGCTTCGAAACCTTTACCATCTTATGTAAATTGATGCGAGCAATCCATCCGTAACCTCCGCAGCCCGCTAAATCCAGCCGTTTTCGAGTTATGAGCGTTTTTTGAAAAATATTTGAAAATGGTCCAATTGTCACGAAGTGGGAATTTTCTGATAGAACTCGACCTTCTGAATACAACGGTGCCAATTTCAGCCCGATAGCTCCAGTGGTTTCGGAAATATAGCGTTTTAAATTTTGGCACTTTCAAAAAATTCGTCAAGTTCGTTACCACCCAAAAATAAAAGTGATTTGAGGATGGTAGAAGCGACAAACCGAAAATTTTAGGTAATTTTTTTGGATTTTTTGAATTTTGATTTCAGAAAAAGCGTGCTAGATAGGACGTTTCTGAGGGCACCAATCGAAAGAAAAACTCTATATTTACTTATGTTCCGGACCACGTCGTCATAACTCGAAGGGTTTGGGAGTAGGAGAGGATTAAAGAAAAATTAAAAAATTTTGAACAACCGAACAAGACATAAAATTCTTCAAAAATGATAATTTGTGCTTATTTTTTCATTAAATTGGGGGGGTTTAAATTTTTCCATAGTACTTTGTCTTCTTTGTCTACATCGATTTTGAAAGCTTTATCTCTAACACCCCAATATTCGACTATGCCTTCATGATAAATCTTGGAATATTTACAGAATTAATAAAAATATCCTTTCTTAGATATCTCCAACTGCGTTTTCATTGCTGGGTCTTAGTTGGGACAATAAAAAAATATATAAAATATAATCTGTAATTTACAAAATTTAATAAAAAGCAAGTAAATTCGGTGGTCATATAAAAAAATTATAGATACGTAACTGAGACCATAAGAAAACATTGAATTCAGTATATAGTACTACAAAAACAAAAATCATAAATTACTGTTTGTATCAACCTGAGTCTCTTCATTTGGTGGGAACAGGGTGTTTCCTTCGCTATCCACGCATACTCTTCCCTTCATGATAACTTCCGAACTGTTTCCTTCATCAATGTTTACCAAGCAACCAACAGAGATCTTTCCATCACTAGCTAAAAATACGCCCAGAAGAATTTTATTTTCAGTAGTGATACGACAATTTGAACGGACTTTGTAATATTTTTTATCCAATATCTGTTCAAGAGCCGCATCCACACTTTTTGCACTGTTGAAGTGCTTAATTTCCATTACTACCGATGTGTTGTGATTTATCTTGAAAAATATATCAATTCTGGGTGAATTACCGCCGTCAATTTTGAGCCCAGCAAGCAGCACTCATCAATCCAATCCTTTATAAGAGAATATAAATCAGCTTGTATTTCAAAATGGTTGCTGGGGATCTTTGTATTGGTATACAATTTTGCGATACAAATAGCAACTTCAACGCACAAAGATTTGCTGTTATCTCTCAGTGACGCACTGATGTCTGCCAGAGATTTTAAGCTTGCAATGAATGCAGAGATTTTGGAACTATCAAACTTCCCGGTCTCCTTTTTGAGAAGGCCAGAAAGCACCTTTTGTCTAAGCGGATAATCAATTTCGAAGTTAGGGACTTCTATGTCAATAGAATCAATTTCTCTTTTGATTACATTAAAGAAACCACAATCTGTTAAAAATTGGAAGTACAAATCAACTAATTCTTCACTCACATTTCCACTGTTTGTAATTAGTTCATTCAATTTTAAAATATGTTCAGGCTGTACAGTCTCAACAATTTTGATTGACGTGGTTTTTTCAGTAGAATTTAATAGACGGAAAACCTTGTGATGAAATGGGGTCTCTGCAAGTAGACCATCTAGACGACTCGAACCCATCTTATCCCTCCAGTAAGAGCGTAGCGTGGAAGATTGTAAGTAACTGATAATAGAAAAAGAGCTAAAAATCTTCTTCCCGGTTTTTATAACTGTATATCCATTGTACCACTCATAAATATCCTTTAGCATTTGTTCCTTTGGTACATTACTGTTTCCCTCTCCATAGACATCCACTAAAAATTTCACTTCATCTTCTGTAAATCCAAATGATTCAGAAAAAGAATGGGAGTCCAAAAATCTTCGAATTTGAACATTATTTGCTCCAAGTGATAATGCACCTCCCATTGCACAACAGGCCATGAGCAATGCTTTTTTCACAAAAGGACAGAATTTCAGAATTGTGCGAGTCCAATGGCGAATAAACCCAGTAATGTCATCAATGTTTTTTTCCTTTTCGGAAGATCATTTCACAAGCAAAGGCATCGAACTCGTCAATAAGTAAAATAACGCCTTTTTTAGTTTCTTCAGTTTTGAAATGCAAACTTAAACATTGGGCCAAAAATGGCAGGCCATCTTTCAGAAACTTTTTCTTTGCTGATTCAGTTGTGTTTGCGTTAAACCAAAACTGAGCATTCTCAATATAATCATAGTACTTCAAAAAATTACTGACATGACAATCACCCATTTCTTCGTCCTGTGTGCTTGACCACACCTTTTTTCCATTAACTTTTGTTACCAAATATCCATGTTGTCGAAATGCATATGTTATTACTGTATCCAGGCTTTCCTTCACATCTTCCAGTGATTCAGTCTCAAGTTCTCCCAAATCTATATAAATGACAGGGTGCTGTCCACAGTGTTCGTAAAACCATTGTTTACATTTATTGCAACTGTTTACAGGAGGAGAGCAATGGCACATTTCAAAAATCTTCTTTGTCTTAAATATTTTGAAATATTCTGACATGTTGTTTGAATCCTCAACAAATATTCCATCTTTTTGTATTACATTTGTAGCCCTAACCCCAGAGCTGGTGGTAATGGAAATTCCAAAAAATTTCACAAGCATCTTCAGGATTGACGTTTTACCAAACCGTGATGGAGCAGTAACTAACAGTCGGCTGTGATCATGATAAAAGTGCCAAGCGAACAAACTCTTATCTACGAAGTCTCTGCATCTATTTAACTCATCATAATCTGATGTACTCAAGTCGATTCGCTGTAAAAAATAAGAAGAATAACATGATTAAGTCTTTATTAATTGTAACTTACCTTTTCATTGCGAGCGGTCGCTTCTTCAGAGCAATTATCGCATATTTTTGAAGGCGACAGAGTGTGATTTTCACCTGAACTGTTTAGGACATTTTCCTGACAATCGGATGCCTCTTGAGCCTCAATATCATTCTATGTAAGAACAACGCAGTATTATTACATGAATCTAAGATTCATTAAACAGAAAATTTTCTGGACTTACCATATTATTCAATGTATTATCACCAAGTCTTATTTTTTTGGATGGTATTTCGTCCATTGGTTGAGATGTTGAGGTTAATTTTCTGTTATTTGTCTAAAAAAAAAAAGTTTCCATTAGTGAAAAGAAAAAATTATGGAAACGAAAAAGACCACTAAAAGAAAGCAAAATTTTTACTGAGTATCACATACGAGTATCTCGATAACAAAAACATTTGAATATAATAAAAAAAAAGATCAATGAATACAAATAAAATATCACAAGCCCTTAAAATACGAATAAACTTTTTTCTAGCTTTGAATAAAAATAAATTCTCAAAATAAAAGATAAGAAAATGAAAGCAATTCTTGCTCTCCAATTACAGAACAGGGGTGGCTCCCCTGGCTAAAGGGGTGAGATCTAAGACATGAAAGTTTGGTACAATTGAGTCCCCCTTGATAACAAAATTGACCTGTTCGAGCGTTTTTTTCTGAGTCTTTCGAAATTGGAATTGTTGGGGGGGTACAAATTTTAGTTGGGACAGCCTGTATACATTAAACATTTATACGTATATACTCCGCTCTTGCGTTTTGTCCTTGCTGCAAAAAATTTTCACCATTAATTACTTCCTCAAAATTGCCTTGTGGGATACCTTCTTCTACAACAATATCATTTTCATCGATATCTAATCGAGCCCATGTGCACATGTTATGCAATAGAAACAACAGTACGACAACAGCTTTAAGCAGATATTTTCTCTGCGATATTTAAAAACCTTTACAAAAACACAAATTCAGATAAGCAATTGCCTACCGTACAACACGTGTTACAACCTCCCAGTGAAGACAGTATAATAAATATAATTTCTAGTTAGTAATTACTACCATGTTCTGGACGCGAAAATAATGTTTTACCACAATGTTTATACAGTGTAACCTTAATATAACGAACCTCAGTATAACGATTTCCTCGATTTAACGAATTCTTCGAAATCCCCTAGAACTGCCTGTAAGAGTTAATGAAAAATATACCTCTACCCAAGAGGATTTAATAGAATAGAGGAACCATCAGCCACCTTTAAGCGTGTAATGTAAAAGTCGTTCAGCACATGCTGCTCTCTGTGAGTGAGAAACATAAGCGATGATTTAGATTGAGCAGTTATACAGCGTTCTGTAATACTTTTTTCCGATTACTAACCTATCGCAATTTGTAATACAATACAGAGATACAATACAATTGATTACGTGGTCTACGCAAAGAAAGTAATCTGATAGTTTTAATGTTGTCAGTTGTAGCCGAAAAATGTGTACCTACTTCTCAATTACTGCTTAATTCCAAAATGTATCTTGATTTTATTACGTTGTTGAAATTTTTTTTGTTAACACATTGAGCCCCGGGTTGCATCAACGCGATGCCACGGTTTTCGGGCAGTGTAGGACGGCGAGTACACGATTATATGCGATTGCTTTCATGCTATTTCAATGGAGAACGGAAGGTAGCCGTCCGGGGGACTAACATAAATATGCTCGTGGTACGATAACAGTCTAATTTTTACAGCAGTTTTAATAACAAATAAAGCTGACCACACGTACTCCTTTTAGAAGTTTTGTACTTTTATTTTATGACCTGTACTCCGGAGGAAATGTACTGCAAATGTACTTCCCTTTTATTTGAATGTACTACCTGTACTCCTTTTTCTTTGTGTCTTTAATTTTTCGGCAGGCATCTTCGATCTGTTTCGTTTCTACTAGCAAGGATCAAACGCATATAGGCATGGCCGTACCTAATTTGAGACGCTCATTCATTTCTCGGAACGCAGAGTGCTAAGTAATCATAAATTTTGTTTTGTGTGTTTACTTGAGCTCTCTCAGTTTCGCCAATTTCGCATTTATGTTCGATACAAGAGTTCAACAACAGTTCCTTGAAAATTTATCCGCCACTTTATTTAATTACATAAAAAGTTACTTCAGTTACAGACAGAAATAAAATTTGGTGGGATGGTGGGTGGAAGATAGGCAAAAACTTCATGAGACCAATTTTATGCAGAATTTAATGTAGAACATAAGTCCTATAACATTTTCTAATCGGAGTTACCGTTTACGAGGAAAAGGCAGAAAGGCTTCAGACGTCACGTTCGGGAGCGGTTTTTTGGGCAAAAGTGGATGAACCTCCCCCGCTGGAGTGGGAACTCTTCGGATTTTTATTTGGATGCCTACTGGGAGTTCACAAACAAATTTTCTAAACTTTATAAATTATCTCTTCTAAAAAGTCTAATTTGCTTGGACTAGATTTTCATCGGCACATATCTCGAGAACGATTCAACCCAGTACCTTTTTAAGGGGTTATTTTTGTAAGAAATTTTATCATATATAATATCATAAGTGATAAAATTTTGTCGGCAAAATTTTCTTATTGTTACGAGCGTTTGTTGCATAGCAATTTATCGAGTCACATTGTTATTAAAACCACGAGACGATAGTCGAGTGGTTTTTGATCAATGTCACGAGATAAATTGGCAACAAACTCGAGTAAATCAATCGAAAAATTTTGCCAAGACAAAATTTTATCACGAATGATATTCCGAAGACTATTTCATGAATAAAACAAAAAATAAGTTATTTGTTTATTATATGAAAAGTACAGTTATTGTATTGTTTTCTCTTTTCTATTTTTTTTCTTGCAGTTAGCAGCCTCATTTCCTCTCCAAGCAAGTTCAAATGCACATACGTGGAAACATTTTCTTTGCAAACCGTCGGGCCCTTCCTTATTCCAAACACTTGCCATTGCATTAATCTCTTCTGCTGATAACGCTTGAGAACTCTGTTTTTTCTTGTCCGCATATTCTTTCAGATTTTTTCTTTTAGCATCTCTAGCACGTGGTGCATTCGCAAACAGAATATCTGTGAACGGATTAATTCTTACTTGATACTCGGAAAAATATTTTTCTTTCACCAATTTGGAAGTGGTGTTCCAAATGAATTTTACGCACGTCTCTTTATAGTCTTCACCGTTCTTTTTTCTCATATTGTATGCCCAGTCTTCTAACATTTCAGCAATTTTTTGTACAGGCGTTGTTTCATAGAAGTTTGAGTTGGGAGCGGCACCGTTGGATTCAGAAGATCGAGTTCTATCAGAAAAAACGACTTTTAAGGCGTTTGAAAAGATTTTCAAAAAACGGCTATATCTCGCAAACGGCTATATTTAGGGGGAAACTGATGGTACAGGCGGCTTTCTCGTGTCAATTTACATCAGATAGTGTCGGTTTAAAAGCCTTTTCAGACAAAAATTTTTTTTTGAAATTTTTATAATTTACCCCCTTGGAGTTCAATTTTTTTTAATTTTTCGTTATTCCTCTCTTACTCGTAAACTGTTAGACGTATTGCGACGTAACCCCGAACATAAGCAGATTTTGTCGTCCTCTTTCGATTGGTGCCCTCAAAAACGTCCTATCTTGCACGGTTCGTTTGTGAAAAAATTCCAAAAAATACCAAAAAGTTACCCAAAATTTTCGGTCTTTGGGTGATAGCTTCCTCAAATGACGCATTAAAACACGTTTGACATACTAATATTAAAGAGAATTTTTAGACGAATACGCTGATACCACTAAATCATTTCATTTCGCTATAGTTTACAAGATATGAGCGAAAATATTTTCGGGGGTTCACGAACTTCACGAATTTTGTGCAAGTGCCAAAACTATAAATCGCGATATCGAGTTGGGAGTGGCATCGTTGGATTCAGGAGATCTAGTTTTATCAGAAAAAACTAATTTTTAAGGCGTTTGAAGAGATTTTCAAAAAACGGCTATATTTAGGGGAAAACTGATGGTACAGGCGGCTTTCTCGTGTCAATCAGATAGTGTTGGTTGAGATTCCATTCCCTGCTGATCCAAAAGATACCCCAGGAGGTGTTGTTTGAGCACCACTGCCACATCAGTTGAGAAGTCACAATCCTTGCAAAAATACATTTCAACATTGCCAATATCACAGTTAAAAGACTAGAGCCCCCTTTCATGCCTCTTCCATCGATGTGGGTTACATTTAGCAATGTCTTCCAACTGCGACATTCTGTACCTGTTGCTATATTATGTAATTAATAAAGTGGCCTAAATATAATCATGAACACTCACCGACACTTGTGGTATCTATTTGTTGTTTGGAGATGTGAAAATAAATCGAAGAAAGTTAGGTTACTCAAGACAAATGACAAGTTTCGAAATGGTTAAAAGTGAAGTTAGCTCTTAAATCAACATTGCTAATTTCACAGCTGAAAGACTGGAGAACCATTTCATGCTTCTTCCCATCATTAATCTGAAAAAACATCGACATTTTGCACCTGGAATTAATAAAGTTAACAAACAAAGTTAATAAATCAATAAATTGTGGTCATAAACACACAAACTGTGGTTTTAACCTCAATGTGGAAATTTCATCAAGAACAGATTTTTACACTCAGTACATGTCTGAGAACCACATTTTCATAATTTTTTTCGAATAAAAAACAAATTTTAATACATCAATTTTAATAGCCTTATGGGTGATGTCTTACATTATGTTTTTTCAAAATATCGTTTCGTTTGGATTTGTACTCGCACTTGTTACAACGATACCACCGAATTTCATGATCTTCAACGTGTTTACATACTTTGTGCCTCCTTAAACTCCTTTTACTTTTAGTTTGAAATTCACATTTATCACACTTACACCACTGAATTTCGTGATCATCTAAATGTTTACATATTTTGTGTTGGATTAAATTCGATTTATCCTTAGTTTTAAATGCACATTGATCACATCTATGCCACTGAATTTCGTGATCGTCTAAATGTTTAGATATTTTGTGATGGGCCAACCGATTTTTCTTTTTAGTTTTAAATTCACATTTATCACATACATGCCACAGAATTTCATGATCTTCAAAATGTTGCACTATTTTGTGTTTATTTAAATTTCCTTTCATTTTAGTTTTAAACTGACATTTATCACATTGATACCACCGAATTTCGTGATCATCTAAATGTTTAAATATTTCGTGGTGGTGTAAATACCATTTATGTTTAGTTTTGAATTCACATTTATCACAAGTATACCATTTATCTAAATGTTTATATTTGTTGTGTTTGCCTAAAGACCATTTGCTTTTAGACTTAAACGCACATTGATCACACTTATACCACTGAATTTCATGATGTTCTAAATGACAAAACATTTTATGCTTTTTCTTCTGATTAGTTTCACTTTGCATTTTAATTTTATAATCACATCCCATTGTGACATGTTTAAAATAACTCAGAATCGAATAGGTTTCAAAGTTGCAATTGGTACAATCATGACTATGACTTTCTGTTTGTATCTGAGATGCTATTTCACAGTGATCCAGAATGTGTTGTTTGAGATCCACTGTCATATCAGTTGAAAAGTCACAATTCTTGCAGAACTTCTTTTCAACATTGCTAATTTCACAGTTGAAAGACTGAAGCCCCATTTCATGCGTGTTCCCACCATCAATTTTGAAAAACATTGACATTTTGCACCTGGAATTAATAAAGTGGGGTTATAAACAACACAAACTCTGGCTCTAACCTCAATGAAGGAATTCCTTCAGAAAACAGATTTCTGCGCTTAGTACATATCTGAGAACTTTTTCAATAATATTTTAACATTGCAAATTAAGATAAGTATCAAATACTAGACCTAGGTAAAAACAAATTCTAGCCACCACAAACTATAGACGAAGACATTCAACGAGAATGTTAAGTCACCCTCTAGTGTTGGCAAGAAAAACGACGATACATTATTGTAGAATCCTGTAAAAAATACATTATCGCTGGTCATGAATCGTAAGATATAATTTTCTTTCTAACCCCATTTTTACTACAGATTACTGTCTGTGATAAAACTGCCTGATTATATTCGCACCACGATGATTTAAAATTGGTTGTGTTCAATTCAAAAACTGAATCGTCAATAATTCAATTTATGGAACTGTGACGGATTAAAACGGATTCCAAAACCACGTGTCGCGTGTTTGAGCATCGGAAATACAGGCAACCTCGTTATATTTTTGTCAAATCTATCGAAGTACACGTCAATGTAAACGGCAAATTCATTAGAACTTATTAATCACTACACAATCTCAAGAAGTCAAATCAACAAAATTGTTAAAGCCAATAAACATTTAAAATATAGTAATTTTGTGTTGTCCATTTACGCTGTGCGTGCTGATTGTTCACGCCATGTATCCAAAGAACCTTGGGTTCGCCTTTGTCTTTGGTAGGTTTAAATTTCCCGCCACTAATTTGTCTTCTCAAAAAAAAAATACGTTTGTTGACGTCATTGACATTACTTTTCATTTCACGTCCAAAAGTTGCGGGAACGTACATACGGGATGTTACAAAATGAAAAATAAAAAATATCAAAGAAGTAATAACGATACTTCAAAACATCTAGGATATTTTATTGGGAAGAAGTTTTAAAAATTATAAGAAAGATACGCAAATATGAAACTCGAAAAAATTAAAAGTGACTAAAGGGGAAATATGGAAAGACAGTAAGGTTGAAAAGACACAACAAAAACACTGAAATTGGACAAGAAATGAAAAAAAGACTAAACGGAAACTGAAAGCAAAAAAAATAAAAACAAACTAAAAAAAGACTTGACAATCACGGATTAAAATTAAAAATTGGTTAAAGGGTGTTTTACATATTTATTACTGTAATGGCACCAATTAAGAAGAAACAGGAAAAGCACAGAAATGGGATTAGAAAGAAACTGAAAATGAAAAGTTTTTCTGATAAAATCATGATAAAGAAATGAATTCAAAAAGGTTCGTCAAAGCCGTCTAAAGAAAAAATGTTTTAAAAATGGGAATTCAAAGACAAACAGACCTTATGGTGAAAATAGGTTCACAATCTAAAAAAATCATCTTATTACATCTTATTTTATTTATTTGTGGCATGTGTTGGGGTCGTGACTGTCAAGTTTTTAGGTTAAGAAGCTGTCAAAGCAATTGAATTAGAAAATATTTGTAGGTGTAACGAGTGCTAAAGACTGTTGTGAAAAGCAAATTTTAAAATTTGGTGTTTCTTATTCTGCGCCTCTCCGCGTCGTTGCACTTGTGCGCCTGTCTGTCAAATGGAATAGCAGCTTGGGTCATTCAAGGCTGCCAATCTCTAAGAGCAAAGAAACTAAAAGGGTTACTGTCAATCTAACTTTTTATTCAGTAATGAATCACACTTTACATATCAACAATAATAGTCGTTTTTTAGTGACAAATATTATACGTTGGTGAATTAGAAAAAAAAATTGTTATGACGTATGTATGACATTTATGCTTTTGACAAATGTCAAAATCACAAAATAACTTAAACTAGTGATCGCCCGTACGAAACAGAAGACATTACTACCAGTATTGTGTTGAAAAACCTCTTGAAGTATATAATCAATAATGGCACGTTGTTCATTATTAGCCGTTGCATACATTTGATTAAACAATAAATCTTCCGCTTCTCGATTGATTCGTTGAGAACCAATTTTTCGGCAAGAAAAATCATGCGATAAAAGAATTGTATTTTGCACAGCTTCATTCGTCCTCTATTTCACACTCTTCACACCCCGCACCCAAACATCCATCCAGAGGTAGAAATGTCTTAATAAGCATGTTCCCTACACAACTTGCTCACCCAACCTCATGGGAGGGGCTAAGATATACTTAGCTACAGTTGTCCAACTTCTCACTTAAAACGATTCACACTCATTTAAATCGATGACTGTAATGGACCGCTTTTCCTCTAGAATGATTTGCAAATAATTAATGAACCTGTGAAATTTCTGAAAATGGAAAGTAATCTTGACCTAGAACTTGTCAATGTCTTTTATTTAAAAAAACAATTATAAAAATCGGTGCAGTAGAGACTGTTTTATTTGGTTAAAATTGATTCATGTTCAACGATTAAATATATAGATAACCTAAAAGCTTTGGGGTTAGCAGTATTATCACCAGTAAGATAGTCTTGTGTAGGTACCTTCATGAATATGAATGTTTTAGATGAAAATCAAATTAAACAATTATACTTTATCTCTTAATCATTTGTCCACTCATGTGGCAAACTCGATGAAAAATACAAGTCACAACATGGCTGCTGTTTTTCTCTCATTTTAAACAAAAATTAGGTTAGGTACTCAAAGATAGTAATAATAGGTTTAAAAATTCATCATTATTCAATCTGCTAATCTAAATGTTTGACTGCTTTAGTTTTTTACAATTATTGTAATATAATCAAAACCAGTGTGGACCAAATAATTTTTCTCCAAAATAGAAAAGATCACCTCATGGGTACCCAGGGTATTCAGGGACACACTGTAGATTCAGATAAAAGTGTTGAATTATTTTTCTCGATAAGTTGGCGTTAAGTAAATGTAAGGTTATGTTTGTTTCGTGTGTGTAAACAACCATGGAAGATTACCTATAATCCATTTTTTTTATAAACAATTGTCAATGTCAAAATGCAATTAAAGACCAGGTTGTATCATCTAAAAATATGTCATTTCGGACCGAGCTGTGTAGCCGACACTATTATTAAGGTTATTTTCACCATGTTAAACAACGGAATAAATGTCAGAATTTGACATTCAATGTGACCAACCAAAAATTACTGTTGTTTATACCAACATGACCACATTTTGACAATTGTTTATAAAAAAAATGGATAATATATCATTGTCAACTTAAATTTTTATTTTTGATCACTCGGTATATAATTGGTGACAGGCTTCTAAAGAGGTTAGGTTCTGAACAAAATTTTTGACATTGTTTCATAAAAACTAAACACCAAAAATGTCGATTGACACATTTAGAATTCCCAAATTGTAACCACCAGAAGTGGTCTTTTTGACAACCAACAATGGAGTATTTTAACTGTGAGGCCAGTGATATTGGGAACTTTGCTTGTAGACACTGTTCTTTTACCACAGATACCACAATAACTTTCAAATACCATCTGGAAGAACATCTGGATTCAAAAGCAAAAGCAATGGAGATACCGAATCAGAGCTACATTTGTCGACACTGTAATTTTACTACCCATTTCATAATAACATGGTTGAGACACAAAAAGAGCTGTGGAAGGGATCCGGCACAGTTGTGGTTTAAATGTTCTCAGTGTAATCACAGATCAAAGCACAAAGGCAATTTAGTCCAGCACGTCAAGTGGAAGCATTTAGGAGAGGACAAGATTCAGTGGTTTGAATGTGAAAGGTGTGGTTTTAAGACAAAATCAAACTCAAGCTTGAATGCACACAGAAAGGTACATTTGAATCAGGATGAAATCCAGTGGTTTCAGTGCCATCAATGTAGTTATAAAACTAAAAGGCACACTGACTTAAAAAGGCACGTCCAAAGAATACATTTAAAACAGCCCCTAAAAAGGAAAAAGAAAACCAAAAAAGATTATTTCTACCTGTGCGACAAATGTCCCCACACACTGAAAACAAACTCCTACTTACAAGACCACCTAAGAACCAAACACTCGAACCTAAACGAATGGCATCAATGTGGCCACTGCCCCTACAAAACCCAGTTGATCTCACGCCTGAAAAAACACGCCGGTCGACATCACCAAACCGAATGGCTCAAATGTGACCACTGCTCCTACAAGTCTAAACAAAAAAGCTTGTTACTCCAACACACAAAGAACCGACACCTCCGGGACGAAGAAGTCCAGTGGTTCAACTGCGATCAGTGCGGCCACCAAGCGAAGACGAGAGGGGACGTCAGGAAACACGCCGCGAGAATGCACTACTCCGACGAACTTCAATGGTTTAAATGTGATCAGTGCGTGTACACGGCCAAATCTAAATACGACCTGCGGAAGCACGTGCAAAGGAAACACGTCCCGCAGGAAGAAATTCAATGGTTTGTTTGCGATACGTGCGGGTACAGATTTAAAACGAAATATGAGCTGAAGAAGCACGTCGTGAGGAGACACACGGGGGACGGCCAAGTTCGGTGGTTTCAGTGCGAAAAGTGCGATCATCGGACGAAAAGCAAGTGCGAATTGGAGTTGCACGTGCGCTACAAGCATTTGGCCGAGGACGAGGTTGAGTGGTTTGAATGTGAGAAGTGTGACGGGAAGTGGAGGGCAAAGAGGGATCTTAGACGGCATATGCTGAAGAAACATGTGGACGAAATTTAATTGGATACTGTTTTAATAAAGATAATTTTAAATTGATTTTTTTTCTTCATGTGGATGTAAATTCCAAGGAACTACATAATCCGATATTGTAAAATGTAATATATTCCTTCGCTTTTAGAGCTTTTCTATGATTATGCTTTTCAGTTTTCTGGTCTCATTGTTCATTCATTTTGTTTTTTAACCCCTTGTTTATTTGTCCTATTTTCCCTTCATTTCTGTTTCTTATCCATCTGTTTTTTTTCATTTTCCTTTCTATTATAATTACTATTATCTCCTTTCTTGATTTCTTTATGAATTAATTCATTGCTCCTAATTCACTTCTTCTCTCCTTTCATTCTTTCTTTCTATTTACCTGTTTTTATCTGTTAGTTCCTCAGTTCGTGTTTTTATTTTTTATAACTTATCTTTTTACGTATTCCTTTATGTAATCACCATCAGCTGTATTTTTGTGTACCTTTGTTTTCTTTAATTTTTTCCCGTCTTCGCTTTTTTTTGTTTCTGTTTCTCTGTCCACTTTTTTCTTTTTTATTTCTCGTTTTTGTATCGATTTTTTAAATAATCATTGTTTTTCTTTTATATTTATTTTCCCTAAACAATTAAAGAAGCAAAGGAAATAAAAGAGACACCCTGAAGAAACCTCAGAGATTAAGTACACCAAGGAAGCTATAGAAACAAAAGAACACTAAAAACACCAAAAGGCCCAAAAGACAAAATAGACTGAGTTCTGAAAAAAACTGAAGGACTAGATATCCTAAAAAGAAAATCTGAAGCTTCAGTGCAGCGGGGTCTGAACCGAGCCCATTAAGAATAATAATAATAATAATAATAACATTAATCCTAAAAAGATACTAAAACACGTAATCTAGAGAGATTAAAAAGACTCAAGAGACTATGGAGACTTTTCTTTTTCTTCATCAAGCTCCTTTTCTCCTACCAGAGCCTCGGAACTGGGAACGTAAAAAACCAAAGGGACAATGCAAATACATAATACCAAATAAAGACGAACGAGAACAAAAAGTTACAAAGCAGTAAAGATAGAGAATCCCAAAGAAATCAAAGACCAAAGAGATAAAAAAAAAAACTAAAACTGAAGATGATCTAAAGAAAAGCAACTGCAGGGACAAAAATTATAAAGGGACTAAAGAGAATAAAGACCACAATGAGACTGAGGAAACCAAACGACCTGAAGGAACTAAAAAGGCTTCTTAAGAGATTTAGAGACTAAAAAGTTCTTAGAAACCAATACCAAAGAAACTAAAAAACTACATTAGAGAAGGTTATCTATATACAGGGAGTTCCAAAATTAGCGAAAAAAAAGTGAAACGTAACACAATAAACCATAAATAGCAAGAAAAAAAAATCGTGTTACAAAGAGTGTTAACGGGGGGGTCGTCCCGTTAATCTCTGGATCCACTGAACCGATTGCAATGAAATTTTGCACACTTACTTATTTTACCACGTAAGCGCCCACTAAGAAACGGTTTTTCAAAATTACATTTCAAAGGGGGGTAACGGGGAGGGGGAGTTAATCCCTAGATCTACTAAACCGATTGCAATGAAATTTTGCACACTTACTTCTTTTACCACGTAGGCGCTCACTAGGAAACTGTTTTTCAAAATTCCATAAAAGAGGGGGGTAGCGAGCCCCTCCGCCCCGTTAATCTCTGGATCCACTGAACCGATTGCAATGAAATTTTGCACACTTACTTATTTTACCACGTAAGGGCT
Source organism: Diaperis boleti (assembly GCA_963583935.1). Taxonomy (NCBI): domain Eukaryota; kingdom Metazoa; phylum Arthropoda; class Insecta; order Coleoptera; family Tenebrionidae; genus Diaperis; species Diaperis boleti. Next base: position 16,522,197 of record OY757245.1, on the reverse strand, counting down.
CACTAAGAAACAGTTTTTCAAGATTACATTTCAAATTGGAGTAACGGGGCTTGGGAGTTAATTTCTAGAACCACTGAACCAATTGTAATGAACTTTTGCACACTTACTTACTTTACCACGTAGGCGCTCACTAAGAAACGGTTTCTCAAAATTCCATTCCAATGGCAGGTAACGGGGCGGGGGAGTTAATCCCTGGATCTACTAAACCGATTGCAATGACATTTTGCACACTTACTTCTTTTACCACGTAGGCGCTCACTAAGAAACGGTTTTTCAAAATTCCATTCCAATGGCAGGTAACGGGGCGGGGGAGTTAATACCTATATCTTAGAATTAAAAATTAGAATCAAGATATTAGAATCAAGAATTAGAATCAAGAAATTAGAATCAAGAAATTAGAATCAAGAAATTATAATCAAGAATTAAAATCAGGAATTAGAATCAGGAATTTGAATCAGAAATTAGAATCGGAAGTTAGAATCAGAAATTAAAATGATAACTTAGAATCAGAAATTATAATCAGAAATTAGAATCAAGAATTAGAATCAGGAATTAGAATCAAGAATTAGAATCAGGAATTAGAATTAGAAATTAGAATCAAGAAATTAGAATCAGGAATTAGAATCAGAAATTAGAATGAGAATCAAGAAATTAGAATCAGGAATTTGAATCGGAAATTAAAATCGGAAATTAGAATCAGAAATTAAAATCAGAAATTAGAATCAGAAATTCAGGAATTAGAATCAGGAATTAGATTCAAGAAATTAGAATGAGAATCAAGAAATTAGAATCAGAAATTAAAATAAGAAATCAGAATCAAGAAATTAGAATCTAGAGATTAGAATCAAGAAATTAAAATCAAGAATTAGAATCAGGAATTAGAATCAGGTATTAGAATCAAGAAATTAGAATCCAGAAATTAGAATCAAGAAATTAGAATCAGGAATTAGAATCAGGAATTAAAATCAGAAATTAGAATCAGAAATTAGAATCCAGAAATTAGAATCCAGAAATTAGAATCAAGAAATTAGAATCAGGAATTAGAATCAGGAATTTGAATCAGAAATTAGAATCGGAAGTTAGAATCAGAAATTAAAATCATAAATTTAGAATCAGAAATTATAATCAGAAATTAGAATCAAGAATTTGAATCAGGAATTAGAATCAAGAATTAGAATCAGGAATTAGAATTAGAAATTAGAATCAAGAAATTGGAATCAGGAATTAGAATCAAAAATTTAAATCAGAAATTAGAATCAGGAATTTGAATCGGAAATTAGAATCGGAAATTAGAATCAAAAATTAGAATCAGAAATTAGAATGAGAATCAAGAAATTAGAATCAAGATTTAGAATCAGGAATTTGAATCGGAAATTAAAATCGGAAATTAGAATCAGAAATTCAGGAATTAGAATCAGGAATTAGATTCAAGAAATTAGAATGAGAATCAAGAATTAAACTCAGGAATTAGAATCAAGAATTAAACTCAGGAATTAGAATCAGAAATTAGAATGAGAATCAAGAAATTAGAATCAAGAAATTAGAATCAGAAATTAAAATAAGAAATTAGAATCAGAATCAAGAAATTAGAATCTAGAGATTAGAATCAAGAAATTAAAATCAAGAATTAGAATCAGGAATTAGAATCAGGTATTAGAATCAAAAACTTAGAATCCAGAAATTAGAATCCAGAAATTAGAATCAAGAAATTAGAATCAGGAATTAGAATCAGGAATTAAAATCAGAAATTAGAATCAGAAATTAAAATAAGAAATTAGAATCAGAATCAAGAAATTAGAATCTAGAGACTAGAATCAAGAAATTAAAATCAAGAATTAGAATCAGGAATTAGAATCAGGTATTAGAATCAAGAAATTAGAATCAAGAAATTAGAATTAGGAATTAGAATCAGAAATTAGAATCAGAAATTAGAATCAAGAAATAATAATCAAGAATTAGAATCAGGAATTAGAATAAGAAATTAGAATCGGAAATTAGAATCAGAAATCAAAATCAGAAATTAAAATCAGAAATTAGAATCAAAAATTAGAATCAGAAATTAGAATGAGAATCAAGAATTAGAATCAGGAATTAAAATTAAAAATTAGAATCAAGAAATTAAAATCAAGAAATTAAAATCAGAAATTAGAATCAAAAATTAGAATCAGAAATTAGAATAAAAATCAAGAAATTAGAATCAAAAATTAGAATCAGGAATTAAAATCAGAAATTAAAATCAGAATAAAGAAATTAGAATCAAGAAATTAGAATCAGGAATTAGAATCAGAAATTACAATCAGAAATTAGATTCAAAAATTATAGTCAGAAATTAGAATGAGAATCAAGAAATTAGAATAAGAATTAGAATCAAGAATTTGAATCAGTAATTAGAATCAGAAATTAGAATCAAGAAATTAGAATCAAGAAATTAGAATCAAGAAATTAGAATCAAGAATTAGAATCAGGAATTATAATCAGAAATTAGAATCAGAAATTAAAATAAGAAATTAGAATCAGAATCAAGAAATTAGAATCAAGAAATTAAAATCAAGAATTAGAATCAGGAATTAGAATCAGGTATCAGAATAAAGAAATTAGAATCAAGAAATTAGAATCAAGAATTAGAATCAGGAATTAGAATCAGAAATTAGAATCAGAAATTAAAATAAGAAATTAGAATCAGAATCAAGAAATTAGAATCTAGAGATTAGAATCAAGAAATTAAAATCAAGAATTAGAATCAGGAATTAGAATCAGGTATCAGAATAAAGAAATTAGAATCAAGAAATTAGAATCAGGAATTAGAATCAGAAATTACAATCAGAAATTAGATTCAGAAATTAAAATCAAAAATTATAGTCAGAAATTAGAATGAGAATCAAGAAATTAGAATCAAGAATTACAATCAGTAATACGAATCAGAAATTAAAATCAGAAATTAGAATCGGAAATTAGAATCAGAAATCAAAATCAGAAATTAAAATCAGAAATTAGAATCAAAAATTAGAATCAGAAATTAGAATGAGAATCAAGAATTAGAATCAGGAATTAAAATTAGAAATTAGAATCAAGAAATTAAAATCAGAAATTAGAATTAGAAATTAGAATCAAAAATTAGAATCAGAAATTAGAATAAAAATCAAGAAATTAGAATCAAAAATTAGAATCAGGAATTAAAATCAGAAATTAGAATCAGAAATTACAATCAGAAATTAGATTCAGAAATTAGATTCAGAAATTAAAATCAAAAATTATAGTCAGAAATTAGAATGAGAATTAAGAAATTAGAATCAAGAATTAGAATCAGGAATTAGAATTAGAAATTAGAATCAAGAAATTAGAATCAAGAAATTAGAATCAAGAGATTAGAATCAGGAATTAGAATCAGGAACTAGAATCAGGAACTAGAATCAAGAAATTAGAATAAGAATTAGAATCAAGAATTTGAATCAGTAATTAGAATCAGTAATTAGAATCAGAAATTAGAATCAAGAAATTAGAATCAAGAAATTAGAATCAAGAAATTAGAATCAAGAATTAAAATCAGGAATTATAATCAGAAATTAGAATCAGAAATTAAAATAAGAAATTACAATCAGAATCAAGAAATTAGAATCTAGAGATTAGAATCAAGAAATTAAAATCAAGAATTAGAATCAGGAATTAGAATCAGGTATCAGAATAAAGAAATTAGAATCAAGAAATTAGAATCAAGAATTAGAATCAGGAATTAGAATCAGAAATTAGAATCAGAAATTAAAATAAGAAATTAGAATCAGAATCAAGAAATTAGAATCTAGAGATTAGAATCAAGAAATTAAAATCAAGAATTAGAATCAGGAATTAGAATCAGGTATCAGAATAAAGAAATTAGAATCAAGAAATGAATCAGAAATTACAATCAGAAATTAGATTCAGAAATTAAAATCAAAAATTATAGTCAGAAATTAGAATGAGAATCAAGAATTAGAATCAGGAATTAGAATTAGAAATTAGAATCAAGAAATTAGAATGAGAATCAAGAAATTAGAATAAAGAATTAGAATCAGTAATACGAATCAGAAATTAGAATCAGAAATTAGAATCGGAAATTAGAATCAGAAATTAATATAAAAAATTAGACTCAGAAATTAGAATCAGAAATTCAGGAAATGGAATCAGGAATTAGAATCAAGAAATTAGAATGAGAATAAAAAATTAGAATCAAGAATTAAAATCAGGAATTAGAATCAGAAATTTGAATCAAAAATTAGAATCAGAAATTAGAATCAAAAATTAGAATCAGAAATTAGAATGAGAATCAAAAAAATAGATTCAAGAATTAGAATTAGAAATTAGAAACAAGAAATTAGAATCAGGAATTAGAATCAAGAAATTAGAATCAAGAATTAGAATCACTAATTAGAATCAAGAATTAGAATCAGGAATTAGAATTAGAAATTAGAATAAGAATCAAGAAATTAGAATCAAGAATTAGAATCAAGAAATTAGAATCAAGAAATTAGAATCAAGAATTAGAATCAAGAATTAGAATTAGAAGTTAGAATCAAGAAATTAGAATCAAGAAATTAAAATCAGGAATTAGAATCGGAAATTAGAATCAGAAATTAGAATCAAAAATTAGAATCAAGAATTAGAGAATCAAGAATTAGAATCAGGAATTAGAATTAGAAATTAGAATCAAGAAATTAGAACCAAGAAATTAGGACCAATAAATTATAATCAGGAATTAGAATCAGGAATTAGAATCAGGAATTAGAATCAGGAATTAGAATCAGGAATTAGAATCAAGAAATTAGAATCAAGAAATTAGAATCAAGAAATTATAATCAAGAATTAGAATCGGGAATTAGAATCGCAAATTAGAATCGGAAATTAAAATCAAAAATTAGAATCAAGAATTAGAATCACTAATTAGAATCAGGAATTAGAATCAGAAGTTAGAATCAGAAGTTAGAATCAGAAGTTAGAATCAGAAATTATAATCAGAAATTAGCATTATGAAAGAAGCTAAAGATCTAAGGGACTAAACCAACTAAAAAAATTGATCCAAATGAAGAGACTCCATTTCTCAAGAGTACGTTTAATGGTCGCTGGAACAATGACCCGAACAAAAAATAATTGTAGGTACAGAGGCTGTTTCATGTGGCCCCACACGAAGATATTACATGGATTTAAATATGGAGAACGTGGGGGCTGCAATACCGGACCATTTCTTCCGATCTACCTTTCTTATAAATACAACCCCGGTCATGTCACGACTGAAAATAAACACATTTTAATCTAATTAATCTCTCTAAATCTAAATTTACAAAAACTGCTGAAAATGACCACCACCAGCTAGAATGCATGTGTCCAATGAACTGATGAACTCTATCTTAAACACCAGGGTCGTTTCGTACAGTATTAAACCCAGCAATTATCCCATTTCTCAAATCTTCTACATCTTCCACTGGTGTGATGTAACCTAATGATTTGAGATGTCCCCATAAGTTAAAATCTAAAGGGTTGAGATAGGTGGACCTCGACCTATATCCAGCGATATGTTGCGGTCGAAAATTCACGAAAATTCAAAACTCAAATGAGATGGTACCCCATCGTGTTGTTCTAAAATTGTTCTAAAAAGTTCTGGTAGACTTCGCCGACGAGTCTTCCACGTAGAAATACCGGTCCAATTAAACAATTACCAACAATTACGACCCACACGTTCAACGAAAACTGATGTTGAAAACAGTCTTCAACTACTTCATTAGGATTTTCATCAGCGCAAAAATGGTTATTGTGAGAAAAAGCTGTTGGGGATTTTACACCAAGGTGTGTACAAGCCATTGACAAAATGCACGTTGATGAATTCTTTGGAAAAATTTTTTGAAGTAAAACTTCTTGACTTGGGGAGTAAGCTGGTGAATGTGTGACGAGAGCGTTACGAAAAGTGTGATCGGGCGAAGCGAACGGAAGTTTTTTCTTTAATGCACGATTTTACAATAATTAATTCATAGAATTTTTTTTTGGCTTAACGGGATTCAAACCCGTGTCCTATCCGTTGTGAATCCGCGCTTCTCACAATACACCTATTTGCGTGTGTCAGTTTTGTATGCAATTGCGCTACTTATCTTAATCGCTACACATGATTGCCGACTTTTGGCTGACGACAAACTGAAACATGCATTATCCAATACTGCAGAGGGTATTAATTCAGGATTCTCTAGCTCCATTTATAAATTTACATAAATTAAGGGCACTTTCACAATGGCGAACTGAAGTTTAACTTTTTTTTAATCCAAAAAATATTGTTAAACAATTTTTTTTTTAACATATTTTATGCTATAGCTGTTTATTCGTCCAATAAAGACGCTTAATAATGGTGGGTAATTTTTTTTTACTTTATTTGTTTATAAACAAATTGACTAGTTTAATACTCCTATTTAAAAAAAAAAAACATTTTGTCCGATGAAATGTTTTTAACTTTTTTTTTCTTAAAAACATTTTTTTAATTTTTATAATCGTTTTTTTAATACTTCTAATGTTTAAATATTAGTTAAGAAATCTTTTGTTTTTTAAAAATTATTTGCATTTCTTAATAAAATACCAAAAAATATATTTTTTTTTATTAAAAATGTAATTGTTTATTAACAATGCAATTTGTTAAAACAAATTCCAAAATTTATAATGTTTTTTTCTGAAACTTCTAAAAATTGGGTATAAACCCCTAGTGCAGGAAAGGCCCCAATTGACACAGGGACAAGTGTAATACAACGTTTTATAGTTCGACACAACCCTGGCAAGTCTTTAAATTTCTTAAAATCTATAAAAATAATGTGACGTTTAGCTGATATTTTATTAATGCATGACAGTGTTTACACAAGCGAAAATTTTAAAATTCTGACTGTCGAAATATATATATTTTTTAAAGTTACAGTGGCCACTTGATTTTTCAACAAACAAACTGCTGTAACGTTTAAACTATTAAAGATACCGTCTTCGACAATCAAGTCAAGTTTATAAAGCATTAGTTAATCTTTTAAATAAATTTTGAACCAAATTTGTATCTACCTACTCGTTATATGCATTTGTTTATAAAAAAATGCATTTGTTTTCTATTTCTAAGTATTCATAGTTACAATACGTCAATTATGAATCAGTTGTAGATAAAATATGTTTAAGAAAAAAAAAAACGACTTTATGCAATTATTATAAACAAAATAATTAACTTTTAAAAACTTTTTGAATATTAACTTCTTGTGTACATATATAATAAACGCTCCAAGAAGTGAAAAATTTATAGGTCAATTTTTAAACATTTTTTGTTGTCTTCAATGAAGGCGGAGGTCCCATAAAATTTTGATAATTAACGATTGCGGAACTATTTGAAAAATGAAGTTAAATCGATTTTTCCAACGGGATCTCATACCATCAAGTGTTAAGAACACACCATAATGTATTCAAATTTTTTAATTAATATTTAATACTATAAAAAAAATATTTTATGAGAGGTACTCTCATCACAGGCGGCGTGCGCATCCCGTTACGGCTACGCGAATTAAATTAAAATTATTAATAATGGGGATAGAGCTCTGGGAGTTTCTCATCGGAAATTTCCTCCTCTTTTTGAAACTTTTTTCCGATTTTCGCTATCACTTATAGTTTTCGTGTTATTGCTAAAAAACTAAACCCCTTATTTTTTTTTAATAACAATTGTATTTTTTATTTGCGAAACAAACAAAAAAATTATCCTTCTCAGAATAAAAACCCGAATCGAATGAGCTGGCGCTCATATTTTTCGGATCCTTGTAACTATTTTTTGCAGGCTTTCAACTAAAAAAAGATTCAAGCCTGGCCGACAGTGGGTAAAACGCAGCCCTCAATACACGTCGCTGTTTGGAGGGTTAACTTAATGAGTACGTGTAGCAAAATAAATACAATAGATAATTTGGTTCCATATTTGTACAATTGTGCAGCTTCTTTACATAGCATCTTTTGGATAACAGTGCAGTTAGACCAAATCGATTTCAATTGTACAATCTAATTTGTATTTAGAACACATCGAAGTGTTTCCCAACATTGAGGTTAGGTGAGTGTTGAATGATCAAATTTATGCCACTATATTTATTCCAACAGGTCAGAAGACATCACCAAGTCATAGAAGACTCAATCACATTCTTCATGAGTAACCTGCAATGAAACACGAAATGGGGGACCCTTTCAACTGCGAAATCAGTAATGCTGAAAATTATTTTTGCAAGCGTTGTAACTACACCACCGATATAATAGTGCTTCTTAAACAACATATCCTGAAATACCACTGTGCTCAGACTGAATTAGAAACGAAGATATGTCTTGAAAGTCCACAGTTTGTTTGCACAAATTGTGGCTTTCGGACATATTTTATTTTGATCTGGCTTAAACATCTGAGTGTATGCAATTTAAAAAGTGCAATAAAAACTCGGTGGTATTACTGTGATAATTGTGAATTTAAAACCAAAGTTAGAATAAATTTAACACAGCACAAATCACTTAAGCATGAAAACCAGGAAATTCAATGGCATCATTGTGATGAATGTAATTTTAAAACCAAAGGTAGATCGCGTTTAAAGCGACACAAAATATGTAAACATTTAGAAGATCATGAAATTCGGTGGTACAATTGTGATAATTGTGAATTTAGGACTAAAGTAAAACATAGTTTACACAAGCACAAAATATCCAGGCATTTGAAAGATCATGAAATTCAGTGGTACAATTGCGATAAGTGTGAATATAGAAGTAAAGATACGAGTACTTTAAATCGACACAAGAAACACAAACATATCCGAGAGCAAGAAATTCAGTGGCACAATTGCGAGAAGTGTGAATTTAAAAGTAAAGAGAAAAATAAATTAAAAGTGCACAGGATACGAAAACATTCCCAAAATTACGAGATTCTGTGGTATAATTGCGATAAATGTGAATATCGAGCTAAATTTAAAAGCCATTTAAAGGCCCACGTAATTCAAAAGCATTTAGAAGATCACGAAGTCCAGTGGCATAATTGCGAGAAATGCGAATATAAAACCAAAGTTAAAAGCCATTTAAACAGACACAAAATACTTAACCATGAAATTCAGTGGTACAATTGTGATAAATGCGAATTTAAAACTAAAGAGAAAAATGGCTTAATCAAACACCAAATATGTAAACATTTGAAAGATCATGAAATTCAGTGGTATCACTGCGATAAATGTCACTTTAGAAGCAAGGACAAAAAGGGTTTGAGGCAACATTTTATATTTAAACACTTAAAGGATCACGAAATTCAATGGTATAACTGCGAAAAATGTGACTTTAGAACTAAGCAGAAATGCAACTTAAGTCGACACAAAATATCGAAACATTTAAAAGAGCACGAAATTCAGTGGTATCATTGTGATCTATGCGAGTATAGAACTAAATTTGAACGGTATGTAGGCAGACACAAAAAACGCAACCATTTGAATTAAGTTCAGTGGTAGAAATCTGACAATTACATTGGGAAGATGATGATGAGCTATGCTGGTCGAGCGGTCTTATGCTGCTGTTAATTCTTTGTTAAGAAACATTTTTATCCAGTAATAAATACTGTGTAAAATACAATTGTGTTTCATTTTTTAATGTATAATTTAAGAGATTCGATTTATTTTCAATCGTTTATTAGCTGCTTTAGTTAGTCTTAATGTTCTTTGTTTCTCAGTAATTTTTAAGTAAATTCAAATTACATCTTTACCACCACTTACGCCCTTATTTAGAAAGATATCAAAACGGGGTTTTCGGGGGACGATAGCCGCACGATACCTTCACAATTTAAAATTATTTGAAATCATGAGTGTTCTAATATTAGTAATATACAAAAGTTATGTTTTTTTTTTAATAGAATGCCCTGTATATTAGTGGGTGAATTGAAAGAGCAATTAATACTGAGCAAAATGATATAAGCACTACAGGTTTATTATGGATGGTTGAGTTATGAAGAATTTTAGGTCAAAATTACCACTTTTTGAAAAATTTGCAGAGACCATAAATAATTTTTTATAGACCCAAACTTTCAATACATACTGATTGAAAGTCATCTAAAGTGCCAGGCACGATAATCTAACACCTATAAAACCGGGGCCCATTGCCTCAAATTAGATGCACAATGAGGGTTGTTGAAAGGTTCAGGGTTGTAAATCAACCGCAAGCGGCAACGTCTTTGAGTTGCTTGTTTATTGGTGGATGAAACGGTCCGGACTCGAAATTTCTGGGCCACAATTTATTTTTACAGAACTGAAATTTGACCTGTGCATGTGATTATTAGTTTCTCATTTTATAAATTAGATGCGTTACTTTCGTTTCACACTGAATATTATACAGTTACAATATTATGCTAGTTGTACAATAGTAATTTGTACAACTAGTTTTAAAAATAAATAATACATACATATTTTTGCATTTTAATATCCACAACAATATAAAAAATAAAACACATTACTTATTTATGATAGTTTCGGTGTAAAACGTTTTGAACACAATTTTCGGTCGTGGCTTCACGCTTCCAAAAAAGCTCTCGGAGTGAGCCACACTGTGGTGTCGGAAATTTATGACTGGGTTTAGTCCTCCATTGTTAAGATAATTGTGGGCAATGAAAAATTAAATTTTTGCAAAATAATAAATTGAAAATAATTTTAATCGATGCAACTTTGATGGTAATATGTATATACATATATATTATCAACACGACCACAAATTTTGATCTTTAAATAAAAGCTCAGAGACCAGGCGTTCCTTTATAAATCATATTAGATATTTTTATATCAGGACCAACAAAATTTATTTCAGATGAACCAATAAAATATTTTTCTTGAAACCTATCATGTCTTACTATTGATGTATCAATAACTGTATCTAAATTATGTATTTCTACTTTCCGATACAGATAGATTAAAAAAGTTCATCAAATCCATAGTCATCTTTATTCTCCTCTTTTATAAAACAGTTTCTTTTGATGTAATAGGCGTAAAATCATTTTTCAAAGCGTCAATTTCATTTGGTGAATTCGGTAACTATTCTGTTTTGATTTTTGTCACAGCAGGCGTGAGGTGGTATGCTGTTCTCCAAAGAGCTGAAAGCAAAGTAATTTTAACAGTAACCTTTAAGGACGCACTGGCAAAGTGGTGGGGATACGCAGTTGAAAACAAATCTAAACAAGCGTTGGGCTATTGTACAAATCTTAAAAGATAGATATGATATGCACTCCTTTTTGTTTTTATTTGAAACAAAAAGGATGGCTCAAGGCAAAAACCAATTTTAGTGGCTTAATTCGCTTGTTTAATATGCAAAAAAAAATAAATGAAAATTGAAAATTTTTAGTTATGAAATGGATTGAAAATATCAAATTGCCGTCTCCATACTTTTTTATAATTACCAACAAAATTTGAAACCAATCGGTACCAGGTAAAAAAGGATATTTAAAAAAATTGGTAATTTTAACATGCGTTAGTGAAGACTCGGACCCCTCCATCGCCATGTGATTGCTTGAAACTTCAAGACTTTTCACATAGGTGGTGCACCCGACGATTGTCATTTAAGTTACTAGATTCTGGTAACTTTAATTGTCATATTCATATTGTCATTTGTGTATGTTTAAAATCTGTAGGTCTGGAGCACAATACCCGAAAAGTGTGTTTACTTACGAATAACAAATCAACATTTGTATTGGTTGCAATACTTAGATGTCCCCCATGTTCATGTTTTACTAGTTATTTTGCTATTCGGGGCGGAGACAAATCCAACAAATCAAAGATCATAAAAAGCCGTTCTTGAGTTATAAACCCAAGGGGGACCCCTGGGCCCCACGTCTACGTTTTAATATGTAGTTATTCTGCTTTTCGGGGCGGAGACAAATCCAACAAACCAAAGATCATAAAAATTGGTTCATCCCAAGGGGACCCCCTGAGCCCCCATGAAACCCAAGAAGGCCCCCATGTCCATGTTTTAATAGTTATTTTGCTATTCGGGACGGAGACAAATCCAACAAATCAAAGATCATAAAAAGCCGTTCTTGAGTTATAAACCCAAGGGGGACCCCTGGGCCCCACGTCTACGTTTTAATATGTAGTTATTCTGCTGTTCGGGGCGGAGACAAATCCAACAAATCAAAGATCATAAAAATCGGTTCAGCCAAGGGCTCCCTGAGCCCCCATGAAACCCAAGAGAACAAACTTTCTTTACTTTTTTAATTTCTAAAATATTTGCCAATAACACCGAAACTAGCCGACTCTCTCTGAAGGTGGTCACCGTAAATGGCCGACACTGCGACACTCAAAAATCTGCTCAACAAACAAATTGTAACAAGTAACCGATACCACGGCTTTAATTTATGCACGGCCATGCACGGGCTTTATGGTGGAGTTCCATGGTTTTCTTATTTATTTTCCAAGGCCAACTAATTATTTTCATACCATTACCACCCTATGCCTTTTTATGCAAACCTTGTTGTCCATGCTTAACCAATATGCACTCCCCACCACTTTGTCGGCGCGTCCTTAACAGGTTTCAGTAAGTGTTCCAAATAGGAATATTTTGGTTGATATAAGGATTTCGAAAATATATAAATATTTTCAAATCTTAAACCATTAGCACAGCATAGGAAACAAACAGCAGGCTAACTCCCACTGGCGGGAACACTTCGCGCAGACCGCCGCGCAGGACACCATCGGAGAGGAGAACGGTTCATAACGTGTCGATATCGCACAGAGGTGTCCTCGGAATATTTTCATCCGTCCGCGTGGCTTGTGTGAATGTCGCATTTGGCAATCCATCCGGCGCCGGCTATTCGCCGCGTGAAAAGATAATATATGCAAGCCGGATGGCATGATCCGGATTTTCCATCTGTCCCGTACTACTAATTTATTTAAAAAATCCAAAAAATCCTTTAAAAATTGAATTTGGTAGTCAAGATCTTTGAAAGCAAGCGGCATTACATTTCTTTGACGGCGAATTTGTGATAAATTTAGTACGTCAAAAAGCTTGTCCATTCTTTTCAAGAACTCTGAAGTTTTTGATATGTTCATAAAACATTTTAATAAACTTCCAAGACATTATTTCATTGCCTAAATAAAAATCTGCAAGGATTTCTTTCAATGTTGCAGAAGGACAGTATGTATGACAAAAATAAGAGGCCAGAGGTTGCTTCCAATTTGAATATGTATATATACCTCTTAGCATCAATACACACGCTGTCAGAAAGGGCTAAAATATTTTTTAGACGATGATTACGAAAAAGGTGATTTTACGTCCTTTTTTTGGAGCCGTAAAGTTTTACTTTTTCAAACTCCACTTTTTTGGGACTGATCTGTGAGAATTTGACAGATGTGTACAAAAAAGTAAACTTTACGGCTCCAAAAAAAAGAGGCCATACAAATACATTTTTGGTAGTTTGGTAATATTATGTTCTACTTTATTTAAAAATTCGTTTTCATAATTATTGTATCGTAATCTGTGATAGGTACATAATTATTTTAGTATTTAATGTGTGAATTATGTAGATCAAATTAAGTTAATAAAATTGTATAACTTGATACAAGTATTTACTTTATTATTTATTAAATTATTTATTTATACCAAAATGCCAAAAATAAACAATCAGTCTCCATATCAAATTACATTCGGAGTTGAAGAAAAAGCGTAAGGAACTTCGTTCCTGGAATTGTACGTTAGGAGCAATAATTCTGAGTCCGGCCCTGGCGTCTCATCTGCAATGGCGGCTCCGAGGTCAAATTTTTACGCTCACTTAGATCAAAGGCGGCGCGGAGAGTTAGCCTGCTGTTTGTTTCCTATGCTGTGCCATTAGGATGTTCAATTGAATGTCAATTGAATATAGAGTACTTTTTGTTAAAGAGAAAATATTTCAAATGCATATTTTATCTACATTTGAATAAAATATAAACAATGTATTCAAAAACCGCTCACTAAAAGTATTCTTTCACTACTAGCTGTAAAATCATCCAAGACTGTAGCCGCCTCCCGGATGAAGTCTTTTTTAAGGATGACTGACATTTTCTCTCTTCTCTTGATGGCTCAGCCGATACGTTTCTTCATCTTGCTCATACTATCGCTCCTTCTTGTTTTTTATCCATTGCTTTTGTATGTTTTATTTTGTTCTTTAATTTTCTTGTAAAAGTCCTTTGTACTTCTGTTATCTCTTTCTTGTTTGATCTCTTCGCTTATTATCTATCCATTTTTTTTTTACTTTTCCGTATTAGTTTTAATACGACATTTATTGATTTTTTTTTCTTTGAACTAGAACTTCGCTCTCATTTTTAATCTGCTTTCAGAAGTTTAAAGTCAAAAATGGTTGTCATTCCACTACGATTAGTCAGTCAATCAGAAGTATATGGGGCGGACCACCCGCCCACCGCATTTACAGGTGGTACCGTGAACAATATGGCTTTTAGTCACAAAGCACAACTGTGAAATACAAAAAATGGAATGGGGATGCAACAAGAAAATGGTTGTCACTTCGAACCGGTTTGTCAACCATTCGGTCAAAAATGTAAATTTGGGCATATATTTTGGTGTAACTCTCAATTTGGATTGATGTTCTTTGCTGGTATAAGGTTTTTTTTTGACTAAAAAGCGTATGGTTCTGGCGCTCGAGAACATAAGCGGATAAAAAAGCGTGAAAAAGTGAAAAAGACATAGAATGAAAAAAGGCGATTACAAAATAAAAAGAGGAAGGACGAGAGTCGGAAGAGAGGATTAACCCATTTAGGAAAAGTAAAAAGTTAGAAAGATCACCGGTTAAAAAGGCAATGGATGAGGAAATGAAAGAGATGCTGAAAAAAAATATGGAGGATGTAGGGGAGATAAAGAAAGAGAATCGGAAGATGAGCCGGGAACTGGAACAGTTGAAAATTATGATGCGTGAAAAGAAAGAAAAATGGGAAAGAGAAAAAATGGAACTAAAAGAGAAAATTAAAAAATTGGAGGAGAAAATGGAAGAGCAGGAAAAAAGAGTGAGAAAAAAGAATATTGTAGTAACGGGATTGGACGAAGAGGAATGCGAGAGCGAAAAGAAACTGGAAAAATGGATGAGGTGGAATTAGAGGTAGAAGTGACTGTGAGAGAGATGTATAAAATAAATGGAGGAAAAATGATTGTGGCGGAGCTTGGGAGCTGGGGAGAAAAGAGGAAAGTTATGAAAAATAAAAAAAAACTAAGAGAAAAAAAAAGGAAAGAGAGTATACATAGAAGATGATCTGACAAAGAAGGAAAGAGATATACAGAAGGAATTAAGAGCGATAGCCAAAGAAGAGCGACAAAAAGGACAGTGTGTGAAAGTAGGTTATAAAAAGATATGGATAAAGGGAAAAGGGCTTAGGTGGGACGAATTAAAATGGGAGTTAGATACAGAAAATTTTTGAATAAGAGCACAAGAAAAAGACGACAGGGCAGAAAAGGGAAAACGAATACGGAGGGGAATAAAGGAGAAAAGGAGCAAATAAGAATAGTATTCTGGAACGTAGCGGGAATAAAAAACAAAGAGAATGGGTGGAAGAAAAGGGGTGGGAAAAAGTGGAAAGGAGAATGCGTGAATGCGTGAAGTGAACAGCACGTAAAAATAAGACTCTTTAAGCGGTCTCACACTATTTATTTACACACTACAAATTTTTAATAAAGTTAGTCGGAGCGTCGTGGTGTGGAGGTGTTCACTCGGCCACGTCTTAAGGTCGAATCTCAACTATGAATGGCTCCCTGGCCCAACCCTGGCGGTCCAGTCGGCCGTTAGAAACGTTTTCAGCGCCATCTGACATATGCGCATCACAATAAAATTTAAATTACAGTAAAACCAAATTACACACCACCCACAACACAACTATGGGTTCAGGTAGTCTGAACATACTCCCCACATTGAAGGATTCAAAAAATTATAAAAAGTTTACACTAAATATTATGTACAATAAAATTTGACGTAATCGATAAGAGAATCTATGAATCTATATAAAACTAAATTAGGTTACATAAAGCTAAACAATTCTAAATAGAAGATGAATATTTACAAGGTTTGAATTTACATTGTTCAGTGATTGTCTAGTAAAAGGCACAGGTTTCTAACACTCCGTTTTAACTCGCCACCTTTTGTACGTACTGTAACTACGCGCACTTTTCCGTCACTTCCTGGATGTAAAGTTTCAATGCGTCCTAGCTGCCAACAAAGAGGTGGAAGGTTATCTTCCTTGATGATGACGATGTCCCCTAATGCGGCTGGTCGAACAGAAGTTGCCCATTTTGAACGTTGCTGTAGTTCCACGAGATATTCCTTGGACCATCGCTTCCAAAAATGTTGTCGCAATTGTTGGATTCTCTGCCACTGGTCTAGTCGGGAAGTGTTGGTTGTGGTGACGTCGGCTTCTGGTGGACTCGTCAGTGGGTCGCCAATTAGGAAATGACCAGGGGTAAGGGCGGATAATTCTTCAGGATGTGTGGATAGTGGAGTAATAGGTCTGGAGTTTAGACAGGCTTCAATAAGAGTCAAATAGGTATATAGTTCCTCATAAGTAAAAAGGGCCTGTCCGACAATTCTTTTTAGATGATATTTCATTGACTTTACTCCTGCTTCCCATATTCCACCCATATGAAGTGAGCGAGGTGGAATAAAGGACCAATTAATGTTTTCATCGGAACAATTAACTAAAAAGGTTTTAAAAGTATCTGAATTCAATATTGACTTTATAAAGATTAGTTCCCTATTAGCGCCTTTAAATGTTGTGGAATTATCCGAAAAGATTGTAGATGTTTTTCCACGCCTTGCCATAAACCTTTTGAGAGCTCCCAGAAATGTTGATGTGGTGCAATCAGTGACCAGTTCTAAGTGAATAGCCTTGGTTGCTAAACATACAAATAAACATACATATGCCTTAATGGATTTCTTTCCGCGACCCTTTCCTTCTCTAATTAGTATCGGTCCAGCGTAGTCCAATCTGCAATTATAAAACGGCCGAACTAGATTTACTCGTTCTTTTGGTAAATTCCCCATTATTTCCTCATATGAGAGTGGTTTTAAACGTCTGCAACGTACACATTGATGTAAATATTTTTTGATACTGTTACGACCACCGATAGGCCAATATGTGCGTCTAATTGCTGCCAGTGTTGATTGCGTTCCTGCATGCAATTGTCGAAGGTGTTCCCGTTCAATAATTAATTTTGTTACATAATGGTTTCTTGGTATGAGAAGAGGGAATTTTTGATCAAAGCTAATTGAGGCATTTAACAGTCTACCACCAGCTCTTATAAGACTATCTTTATCTAAAAATGGATTGAGTTTGACTAATTTACTTGATTTTTGACATTGTTTGTTTTGTCTTAAATAGTCGTATTCTTCCCTGAAAGATTCCTGCCGCACTTGTTTGATTATTAAATTATATGACCTTTGTATCTTTGCGGTTGTAAGGCGTCCTGTCATCCTTTGGTCTGTTTTCGTTTTACTATTTTTAATAAATCTCAGGCGGTACGCCACAACGCGAATTAATTTAGTAAGTGAAGAAAACTTTTCAAAAAATTTTGAAGTCCATTGAACTTTTACCACGTGACATTTTGCGATAGGCCGACGATCTTCTATTTCAGGTTTATTTACAAAATTATTAGCACTAGTCATTAAATTAGTTGGTTCCCATAAGAATGATGGTCCATTTAACCAAAGTGGATTGTCAATGAATTGTTGCGGAGAGCACCCCCGTGAAATTATGTCGGCAGGATTAAGTCCTGACGAAACATGGTTCCAGTTTTTAACGTCCGGTACAAGTTCTCGTTTATTTGAAGCCCACTTGCGTAGATGAAAGCCCGCACGTTCTAAACATTTTGAAATATCCGATTTCAATTTTTTAGCTGCTTCCACCGATTCTGCTCCCGTTATTAAATCACCTACATACATATTATTTATTATTTCTTTTTTTACGTTTGGAAAGTTTTGTTTTTCGTCGTCTACTGTTGCAAGCGTTCTGCTTGCAAGATATGGAGCAGAAGTGAGTCCAAAAGTGACCGTTTTTAATATGAATGTTTATATTGGTTGATTCTCGTCTTGTCACCAGTAAAATCTTAAGTGGT
The DNA here is from genome assembly GCA_963583935.1 of Diaperis boleti. NCBI lineage: Eukaryota > Metazoa > Arthropoda > Insecta > Coleoptera > Tenebrionidae > Diaperis > Diaperis boleti. The sequence continues at coordinate 16,504,098 of OY757245.1, read as the reverse complement.
CGTGATATTCTGGATGTACTTGAAAATACATCTTGGATATATCGGCAGTGAGGGCTATAGGATGTTCGCGAAATCGTAACAAAATCGAATATAAATCGGTTTGAATTTTTGGGCCCGATAGCAATGATTCATTTAGACTATGCCCGTGATATGTTTTTGCAGAGCCGTCAAACACTATCCGAAGTCTTGTCGTCGTCGAACTCTCTTTAATTACACCATGATGTGCCAAATAATAAGTTTTTTCATTGTTTATCTCATTTTTAGGGACGATTTCGGCATATCCTTCTGATAAATATTCTTTTAATATCTTGGAGTACTCAATTTTATAACTAGGGTCCTTTCGGAATTTGTTTTCTAAAGATTTAAAACGTTTTATGGCAGGGGTTTTACAATCCGTAAAGTTTATTGGATCTTTCCGAAATGGTAAGGGTACGGAGTACCTACCGCTTTTAAGCCTGCGATAACCCTCCATAAATAATTGTTCGCAACCATCTATTGTTAGAAGGCTTTTAGTTTTATGATTCGTACTTTCAATTTCCCAAAATCGGCCTACTAATTGCTCTAAGGTCGGTTGCACGTGATGACAATAAGCTTGTTTGGAAATCCCATGTATATTATCGGAGCCCGTGATGACATATCCGAATTTAGTTTCCTGTAATGTTATATTCCCGTTTAATATTTCCCTTTTCGGTTCTATTATTTCAAAAAACTTCTGCGCCCCAATTAACATATCAATGGGTCCTGTTTTGTGAAACAAAGGATCCGCCAATTGAATATGTTCCGGAATTTCAAACTTTTTTATTGGGAAGCCCGGTAATGTTTCGGAAATTTTAGGAATTACGACACATGTTAAACTTAAATCAAAATTTTGATAATTGGAATGCGCTTTAATGTTAGTAAATCTGCTTGCGTTTGTCATACACTGATTTATACCCGAAATCGACAATGATACTGGTTCAAATTTTGCTGTTAGCATGTTCGCTAAACGTTCTGAGATAAAATTTAATTGAGAGCCACTATCTAATAATGCGCGAACTATAAACTTTTGTCCTTTAAGATCGCTAATTAGAATGCGTATTGTTGGCAAAATTACATTTTCAAAAAAAACTTGTGGTGAATTTGCTGATAAAACAATTGGTTGTTCAATGGCACTGGTGGAAGGAATTTCATCAGATTGAACATGTACAAGAGTATTATGAATTTCTTTACAAATTCTGCATCGATATTTCGATTTGCATTCGAAAGTTGCATGGTTTTAATGACTCTAATGATTCACATCTTCTTTTTAAAAATGTAATGAATTCATCCCATGTTGGTAAATTTGTTGTTAATTTGCCTTGCCACTCTCGTTTGGAGACAAAAACTAACTTTTCTGAAATGACTGAAACTAATAAGAAATCCCTAAGTTCTGAATCCTTAATTTTCTGTACCTTTAATGCTTCTAAATGGATAGAAATGGTGTCTACTAACTTTCTTAGTTCAATATGCGAGGGTTTTGTAATGTTATTATAGTTTAATATATTGAATATGTGATCCTGTACTATCATTCTTTTATTTTCATAACGATCGCGTAAAATGCCCCACGCACTTTTATAATTTTCGGAAGTTACCGCCAAAGACTCAATTAATTTTCCAGCTTTTCCTCTTAATCTAGATTTTAAATAGTGAAACTTTTGCACTTGTGACAATTGTTGATTATTATCAACTAATGCGGAAAAGGTGTCGAAAAAAGAGCTCCATTCGGCATATGAACCGTAAAAGGACGGTAATTCCAATTCTGGTAACTTTACTGCGATGTGATCAACAGATTTGGAAGTTTCATTAGATACATCTTTATTATTTCGGCCATACAGCTTATGCTCTAATTCGGATAATTCATCTAAAACTTTCATATAAGAGTTGTGAAAAGTTGTTGCCTGATCCGACGTTGATTCAGGCTTTGCTCTAAATTTTCAATTTCCATTTGGATGTCTAAAAATTTATCATAGATTGGTTTTAATTCTACGATGTGATTTTTAATTGTTATTAAATTCGCATTTACCCTTTCTGTGCGAAATTCATTAACGCTGTTTTGAATTAAAGTTAGTTTGCGTTTTATTACTCCTCTCTTTACATTTAGTGATGTTAATTGTTCCATAGTTATTTTAGTTTCGAAAAAAATTACGTTTTATTTAATTGATACTTATTTGACCCTTTTAAAGAAGGGAGTTGGAAATGGATATAATTGGCTTGCACTTACGAATCAACCTTTGTGACTGGTCCCTGCTTTTGGAGACTGCTTTGGCCACGGAAGATTTCTTCCCAATTTTCGGATGGAGACGTCCAAGTTGCTTTGCCTCGGATCTTGACCTTTTTTGTGGCATTTTTTTAATGGAACACAATAACTCACACACGATTTTTACCGACAAATCCGGCTCGAAGGACCAATGTTATATGCAGCACGTAAAAATAAGACTCTTTAAGCGGTCTCACACTATTTATTTACACACTACAAATTTTTAATAAAGTTAGTCGGAGCGTCGTGGTGTGGAGGTGTTCACTCGGCCACGTCTTAAGGTCGAATCTCAACTATGAATGGCTCCCTGGCCCAACCCTGGCGGTCCAGTCGGCCGTTAGAAACGTTTTCAGCGCCATCTGACATATGCGCATCACAATAAAATTTAAATTACAGTAAAACCAAATTACACACCACCCACAACACAACTATGGGTTCAGGTAGTCTGAACAGTAACAGTGTACAGCAGAAGTATGAAGGAAACGAAGAGAATAATAGAAGAGCGAGTAAAAGAGCAAGAAGAAGGAACTTTAGTGATTGGGGGGAATTTTAATGCAAGAATTGGGGGAAAAGGATAGAAGAGGAACAAGAAACAATAGAAGGAAGATCAACAAAAGATGGAACAGAAAACGCAGGCGGGAGAGTACTGATTAGCTTAGTAGAAGAAAGAGGGTGGGACGTACTTAATGGGAACTGCACAGGAGATGAGAAAGGGGAGTACACGTATATTGGATCAAAAGGGGAGACAGTTATTGATTATGTTATGGTAAATGAAGAAGCATGTTATGAAATAGAAAAATTCGAGGTGGGAGAAAGAATGGAGTCGGACCAATGTGCCTTTAGAAGTCAAGACAAAAGGAAGAGAGAAATATAGAGGAAGTGTGAATGAGTTTAGAAGAAAAATTGTGAAAAATATTTGGACGGAAGAAGGAAAAGAAAATTATAGAGCAAGACTTAGGGAGGCAAAATACGAAGAAACAGAAATAAACGAAAAGGTGAGGGAACTGAGCGATAACATAAGAAACGCAACAGAAAAAAAGAGATAGAGATAAGAGAGAAGATGGGGCAGTGGAAGAACGAGTGGTGGGATAAGGAATGCAGGGAAAGAAATCAGGAAGCAAGAAGGAAACTAAGAAATTGGAAAAAAGAAAAAGCAACCAAGGAAGAGTACAAGAGAACACGAAAGAGGTATAATTTAATATGCAAAGAGAAGAAGCAAAAGAAACGGATGGAAGAAGAGCTAAAGATGAAGGGTATAAAGACGGAAGAAGAGGTATGGAGATATATAAATAGGGAAAGAAACAAAGAGAGAGAGAGAGTGAGTGATGGAATTACTATGGAGGAATGGAGAAAGTACTTCAGTGAACTGCTTGTGGTGGGCAAAGAAAAAGTGTGGTCTTTAGCAATTGCGGATTATTTGGTGGTGCTAGCGAGAGAGGAGAAAGGTATGAAACATGGAGAAATATATGAGGAGAAAAAAGTTGACGGTGAATGTAGAGAAATCCAAGATGATGGTGTTCAGAAAAGGGGGTGGTAGGAGAAAAGTAAATGAGTGGAAATGGGAGAAAGAGAAAATTGAAGAAGTGAAAGAATTTAAGTATTTAGGTTATGTGATGAATGAAAGAAACGCAGCAACAGCACATGTGAGAGAGTTAGTGAAAAAAGCAAATAAGATAATAGGATGAGCTGTATGGGGAATAGGAGAGAGAAAATTTGGACATGATTTTAGAAGGAGAGTAATGATGTTTGATAGTTTGGTGAAAAGCGTGATGATGTATGGAAATATGGGCATGGAGAGAGCAAGAAGGATTGGAAGGGGTGCAAGGAAAATATATGAAATGGGTGCTAGGGGTAGAGAGAGAGACACCGGGGTATATAGTGATGGAGGAAACAAAGAGAGATGGAATAAGAATAGAAGCAGGAAAAAGAGCAATAAGATTTGAGGAGAGAGTGTTGGAAAGAAAAAAGGAAAGAAATAAGAAAGGGGATATGGAAAGAGAGGGAGGCATATTTCGAAAGAAACGGGTATGCAGGCGCGGAGAGAGGCAGAGTAATGACAGATGAATTAGTGCAGAGAGATAGAGATGTGCAAGTGCAGGAAAGAAGAACGAGAATTAGGGAGTCTAGGTACAATGGGAAGTATGAAAAAATAATAACGGAAGAAATGCCAAAGTACCTAGGAAGAGAGAGTAGAAAAGATAGAGTGATAATAGCAAGATTTAGATGTGGAAATGAGGAGAGAGATAATAAATATTGGAGTGAGGATAATAATAGAGTATGTAGGATGTGTGGAGAAAAAAAGGAGACGATAGAGCATTTGTTGAAGGAATGCGTAGAATTGAGAGGGAAAGATGAGAGTAGAGAAGAAATTTTGAATGAGGACGGAAGAGAGATCGAATGGATGAGGAAGGTTGAGTGGAGAAGAGGGACAATAAGTGGGAAGGGATAAAAGCTGCTAGTTATTGGGTTGAATTATTGATTTATTTAGTTTTATTTATTATATTATATTTTATTTTATTTGAGTTATGAGAAATGTATCGGATACTTTATAAACCTGTAAAGGTAATAAATATATATACTACTAGCGTATGGTTCTGGCATCGTTTGGAGTGCGGTGGGTGGGCCGCCCTGTCCACTATACTCATCGACTGACTAAATGCATGAGAAATAACAACCATCAATAATTCTATTGATTATTTTTTTCCTTTAAAAACTAGAACTCAGTCTCGTGTTCAATTCAATTTCAAATACTATTAGTCAGTCAATCAGACGTAAATGGGTAAATCATATATTATTATATATGATGACATCAAAACATGTTTTTTATTTTCATTAATAAAGCCACTATATCTTCCGTCCTCGCACTATTGACTCACCCTGTATGTCACCACATATGTTAAATCCTTTCTTTCTTATCCCCTTTATATTCTAATATACCTTTATATTCTAATATAACAATCGTATTCTTCCTTTTGTTTTTTTCTGTTGCTTTCCCGTTCAATCGTATAATTCATTCATTTGCGTTCCGTCTTCTCTTTCTTTATCGTTTTTCCTTTAAAAAAGAATAATCAAAATCGGTCGGAAAAAAAACACAACTTAATCTCGACAACAGCGGGTGCATCTACCGGGTGCAACTGTAGCTAAGAACCATCCAGGTGACCCCATAAGTACAAAAAGTCCTGAGCCGGTCGCACCCAACTCATCAACGGACAAGTCGCCAACTGCCATTTCATCAACACCCAGTTGATCAACGGGACATAACCTCAACGAACGAACACATCAACGACCCAACTCACCAATTAAAATTTTTATCAACATAAAATATGCTGGTACATTTGAAAGTCCACCAATAAAATAGGTTTGAAATTCAAGTGTGCTGTGAGCCACATGCGGGCACAGGACTTGGAAATAAGTCAGAGTGTGAGCCATATATGGCTCATTGGACAGGGAACGTGTTAAGTTTCCTATAGCTTATTCTTACCGTCCCTCCTTAGGCCTCTGTCATCTGCACTTCTGTTTTCAATTCCTCTTCAAACCTCGACTTTTTTGCTTATTATTATGTTATTTCTTCTTCTTCCATCTTATTCAATTAAATTTCCTTATTTCAATACTACACGATACGCCGCTGGATTCACAAAACACATTCGCGCGCAGGAAAAGGCGTGGCTTCTTGGTGACGTACATGTAATGGAGTAGTAGGAAACCAGTAGACCAGTAGAGGAGAAAATATTACCGACTGCGCTTTGAAGATATAACGAGTGGCTCTTTGGAGCAAATTCAGAGAAAAACATCAGGTGAGGATTAAATGTAATTAATTACATGAAACATGGGGTGCTTTAACTTGTCAAGTTCATGTAATATTTAACGAACAGTGCCCGTCTTGAGGGTGCCAAATTAAGATTCGTCAAGAAATTTATGTCTCCAAACCTTTCCATCAAAGCGCCAAAATAAAAATATTTTTCCCCTCATAAGATTACTGTAACATTATTTTTCATTATTACGACCATGTGTTTTAAATGTATTCATTAACATACAATTTTTGTACAACGTTTAAGGTGACATTCATCTTTTTCCCCAAAATAAGCGGTGGTAACATAAGAGTTTTCGGTTTAACTTTGCTTTATATATCAGTTAACCTAACATATTTAGGCGGACACCTTTTCTCCTAACACCCTGCAGATGTCTTTTGTTGAAATTGCAATATTTAAAGTTTTAGGACATGATACAAATGTAGCGATTGCCATAGAGGGAAACAAGAAGAATAACGTCACGTCTCGTTTTAGAATCATGGCAGACATCTCCAAGGAAGATCTCCGCAATGAAATCGCCGCCATTCTGAAAGACGCCGACCTCGCATCGACATCAGCCAAGAACGTCCGGCGGGAGCTGGAAGAGAAGCTCGACGCCGATCTGCAGTCAAGGAAGAAGGAGATCGACGACTTGATCATGGAGTTCGTGAGCGCCAAGGACAAGAAGAAGGGCGACTCCGAGGAGGACGAAGAAGAGGAAGAGGAGGAGGAGGAGCAGGAAGCCGGCGGTAAACGCGGAGACAGCGGATACACAAAGATCGTGAAATTGTCGCCAGAGCTTGCTTCGTTTGTGGATCAAGACGCCCTGGCACGTCACGAAGTCGTCAAAAAAATCTGGCGTATAATGACAGAGGGTGCCCGAAGACAATCGGAAAACCAACAGCACGCTATTTGCGATGACGCGTTGTACAGAGTAATGGGAGTCAAACGTTTCCGTACTGCTGGTACGACGAAGTTATTGAAGAACCATTCTATTAGTTAAACTGTAGCTAGCGCATTTGCAATATTCTCCATAATGAGAATTATGACGGTCTCGGTTTGTAGTTGAATGTAAAACTGTGTGGTAACAGTTAAATGTTTGCGTAGGAGACATTTTACCTCTTGACCCTAAAGGAATCATATTTTGAACTGATTTTTTAGGTTAAGTATATTCTCATAAGAAATATATATTCAAGAAACACTAGTAGTTTGTATGTGATTTGTGCACTGTATATGTCCTGTGTAAATTACAATGTGCATGTAAAGGAAGAAACATTGTGGTGAAGCTTAGGAAAGCATATTTTATCAATCATATCAAGATGCTGTAACCGATGTAATTTTGACCTTTCAGCATACTCATTTCACCACTATATTGAGATTTCCTTGTCATGTGTCAATCTTGGGGGAGGGGGGAGTTCGTAGAAAAAAACATAGTAGGCAACAATTTTTTACTTGCGCGTAATCGGCTTCTTTTCCTTCTCGTTACGTAATACGTAGTACCTACGTATCTTAATAGGTTAATATATATTAATAAACACCAACGAAAAACACTGTGCTGTTACAAATATTTCAGAAAAAAACTATCCTCACCATATCTAAGTTTATGTAACAGAATGCTTGTTACTGTAAAATATTTCCATAAATTGTTTTCCATTTAATGGACTTTTGACAGTTTTTGTTCGCTAACGGATGACTTTTGTGACTATAGCTGTTAGCTAGAGAACTGTCACATCTGTCGGTGAGTTGTCAACCTCTAATTTTTAAGTAAAAATTATTTTTTATTGTGATTCTTAAATAATTGTCGGTAAAAAAAGTAATACAAATCTCGTGGTAGGTCTATTACATTGTTATGTTTTAATAAAGCACTCGGCGATGCCTCGTGCTTCAAAATAAAACTTCGCAAAGTAAAATTTGACCTACCATACTCGATTGTAAATAACTATTAACGTCGTAAGTCCGGGTGAAATTTGGTACCTTGAATTTATTCATAAAGCGAAATTTACACAAGTCATTAATTTTGTTTCTGCAACGGGACAGTTGGAGACACCCAACCAACATTGGCCATCATTTTTGACATTCCTTCAAAAAATCATCGCACGACCTTCTTGATAAATTTTCTCTTTAAACCGGCCTGTACCATTCTTCAAAATTGCATAGATTTTTTTGAAGTAAATTATTGTACAGAGGGCGCTACTTACCCGGCGGTTTTGCGCCGCAATTTAAATTTTGACATTTGACCGTTACCGCACAATGTCAAACTTTCGAAAAATGAATGAAATGAAATGAAAGAGAATGTCTACAATCTAATGTTTGTGCTTTTCTTCCTTGCAAAGAAAAAACTCTGAAGTAAACAACGCATTTCTTAATTAGGTATGTAACAGTTATTCGTGGGCTACATCCTACAGGTACGTATTTTAAAATTTTATGTATCCATCCTTAGCATAATACTGCGTCCGTACATTGCAAAATCGCATTCAATGCTGCGTCCACGACCATACTGCGTCCGTATACGGACGCAGCAAATCTAACCCATGTAGTTTAGTTTAAAGGGATGGGGGCAGTCCAAAACCGAATTCTTAGAGGGACGTCTTATCATGCGTATAGTGAACATTCACCGTATATTTTAGTTCTGCTCCGTAACGTGTCGGGGGCGCTGCGAATTTTTCAATATACGTTTCTGGAATATACGTTCTTTTATGCTCTCGCTTTTGCGTCCGCACCGTATATCAGCTTTTATTATTTGACGTTTGCTGCGTCCTGCAAGTTTGGCAACGTTGTTTCAATAAAACCCAACGATGATAGCGAAAGGGGTGAAGCGTGGAAAGGAAATAATGTTCCGAATTCGGCGAGTCCAATTTCGGGCGGGGAAATTTAAATTGAGTTTCTAAATAAAACGATCGTAATTGTGCTGTGTTATGAAGTTAGTCTTCGCAATAGTACCATTTCTGACAATACTCTTTCGTCGTGTGGCTTTCTCAATAAATTTATTTGATTCTAAATCAGACAACGCTATTCCTTCCAAGGAATGAAATCAATTATACTTCCGAGTCATGAGACGGATTCCGCCGAAACACGACGACAATGCAGCTGGGGTGGTGTTTCGCGGAAAACGTCGAATGAGGAGGTTAGTATAATCGGATTATTTTCGTTTGCTCGTTTCATTATGTAATCAAATCGATCCAAAAGATGCGAAATTTTGACCGAACTTTTTTTCTGACGTTTATTAACAAAGCGTGAGAAAATTGTTACTATGCCAAAGTTTAATGTTGGACCCAGCGGAAAAACCGAAATGATTGTACCACATCGTCAAGAGTATAACCGCTTATTTATACTGTAAAATTTGTAATTTTTATTGGATCAATTTATTATGTGTTATACAATCTACAATAGATAATAATCTAGAATGTCAAATCCCGAACCTGGAATTTTGTGTCTGCAATGTATAATGTAGAATTCCAAATTTATAAATATCTACATATAATGTAGAATTCCAATTCCTAATCAGTAATCTCGAATATAAAATTTCAAATCTAATATCTGTAAACCTAAAATACCCTCTAGAATCGGGAAGCGAAAATCTGAAATTTGGGAATATAATCTCGAAAGTTGAATCTCGAATTTTCGAATATCGAATCTTAAATCATAGTACAGCGATGGTCTCAATCTTTTTGGGCGCCCATGGGACAGGGATGGGCCCTTGGTATAGAAGTCCCCTTGGACAGGAGCCCCCCTTGAGACAGGACGCCCCTTGAGACAGGTGGGCTTCCTTGGGACAAGTGGGCCCCCTTGGGATGGAGGCCCAAAATTTTTTGTTGGCCGAAAAAGTTTTGTGAGTTTCGGCATTTGAAAGAAAAATGGCATGTGTTATTCGGAGAAAATTTACTTTACGTGGCATGTCCGTAGTTACCAAACATACAGACTAATCTAAAGATTTTTTTGAGACGGGTTCGAAGAGCGAGTTGAACAATACTGCCGAGGTCATATAAAACCCAACGGCCGTGTATACGAAGACGTTGAACGGACATGAATGGAAAAATAAATGACAAGTTTTTTTTTCTCGCCGTTCCAACTTTTTTCTGGCAATTCCGACTTTTTTCTGGCAATTCCGAAATGCGCGAGGCACCAATTTCAATGATCCATGAAAAAATAAATTTTCACAGACGGTAACTTCCGTGGATCACTGAAATTGGTGCCTCGTGCTACGCACTCGACCACTTAAAGAAACATACTCTAAAAATTTCATATTCTCCTGTACGTGAAACTCGAAATGTGGAGAGTATCTGATATTTTATGAATTATAAACGGAAAATCAAACTTTCACGGAGGACAACTTCCGTGGATCACTGAAATTGGTGCCTCGCGCTACGCGCTCGACCCATTAAAAAAACAAATTTCATATTTCCCTGTACGTGAAACTCAAAATGTAGACAGTATTTCATATTCTAAGTTTGGGCAACAAAACAGCACCATCGTCCTACCCCTGCCGCTATTGCCAGAAAAAAGTCAGAATTGCAAGAAAAAAAGTCGTAATTGCTAAAAAAAAAAAAAACGTTTCAGTTATTTTTCCTTTCATTTCCGTTCAGCGCTTTCGTAGCAAAATAGTTTTCTTCTAATAATATTGAAGAATTTACAATTTTCCTGTTTATTTTCACGTCCCAAACTGGGTTCAAATATTATTTATGCTAAAAAACAAAATTGTTAAAATTTCGGAACTGAGGCGTTTCGGTTGAAGGTTCTAAATAAATACCTTGGTTTAGAACGGCTATTTACATACCAATCGTGGTTAATCCAGTCTTTTATACCTTTAAAGACATTTTTTAAGTGTTATTGCTCAATTAAAAATCAAGGTCGTTTTTCATGTCTCCAAGAATACCTCAAATTCTAAAATTAATAGAGTATGGGTATAACAATTCTCCTGCGCTTTTTTCTGTTGAAATCAAGTCAAGCTTTTATTCGTAAAAAAAACCAATACAAACAATCGTTTTATAGACAATTTAATGTAACTTAAACTAGTTTTTTTGTAAAATATTGTTGATATTTTAATAAAAAAGTCCTCAACCGTCAAAATAATAAGAATAATCATGATTAGGAACTGAAGCGTTTGATATTTTTCATGATATTATTCTGACTTTTTTTCGGTTTTTCGCTTATAACTCGAAAAATATGCGTCCTACCTAAAAAATGGTAGGAACCAAAATTAAAGCTGATAAATTACTCTATAAGAGAGTAATAGAGGGTTTTAGGTTGAATCGTTCTCGAGATATGTGCCTATGAAATTCAAGTTCAAGAAAAATAGACTATTTAGAAGAAATAATTTATGAAGTTTTGAAATTTTGGTTATGAACTCCCAGAAGGCACCCAAACAAAAATCCGAAGAGTTCCCACTCCCTCGGAGGGATCTTCATCCCTTTTGTCCAAGAAACCGCATCTGGGCGTGACGTCATGAAGCCTTTCAGCAATTTTCTCGCGGTTCAGATTATATATACGCCCCCTGCCCCAAAAAGACTCCCGTGTCTTAAGTCCTGTCTCTGTGCCAAAAGAAACACCCTGTCTCAAGAGGGGCCCCAATATTAGCATTTCTTTACAGAATTGTACAGTTAATTTTAATTTTCATTGATCCAATTCATCTTGTTCATCTATTTTCAATCATGACGTGTTTTGAAAACAGAATTCAATTATTTTTTGTTATAAAATAACAAATTGGGAAATTGAAGTAAATAATTTTTGCCCGAACCTAAAAGAAAGAAATTTCACTGCGACTATGTAACTTAAGTCATACTTACGTTTGATAAAACAAGTTGCAAGCCTGTTCTATACATAATTTTTCAGGTAAACTTTACTCCAAATTTGATTAATTGTCTTTTAAAGCTATCATCAACATGGCAACGTTGCGGACGCCGTATGTGTTAAAAGATGAAGAGTAAATATACAAGAGGACGCAGCATAAGCTGGATAAAGTAATGTGTATATTCTGGATGCAGCAACGTGCTATTAATGTACGGACGCTCTATCATGCTAACAATAAAAGCACATTGGTTTTCGTTATTTTAAAAGATATCTGTAAACACAATAGATTCTTGGAATCTCCGTTTGAATATCTAGAGGTCGCTGATTTCTAAATTAAATATATACGTTTCCCTCTTGTGGACGCAGCAGCATGTGTTACTTCGTGAAAGGACGCAGCATTGATAGCAAGATGTAAATATATATCCATAACCTATACTATGCCACTTCCAAAATAGATAAAGTATATTCGGAGTCACGTCCAAAAACGGACGTGAAGACGTAAATATGGAAGTGACTCCGTTTTGCAATGTTAAGAACATATTTGGAATCTCCAGAGCGCGAAACGTACAGATCCGAAAAAATGTGTGGAAGTGATTTCGCATAGTTTTTATATATACCTTTTCAGTTTGGCACTTAGTTCGCATATAAGCCGCTGTCGCCACCGTCGCTTTTTATGCTTTTTGTCAACGGTATGTAGTCACTCCCGTTATGTTGGCGTAATATATCACTTCCGAAATTTGGCAACGCTGGACTGAAGTGAGAACGATCGTCATGCGTTAGTTTCCATATTTACCGAATAATATTACAAAGTTCGTATAAGTATGTACAGTGAAATTAGCAAAAATAGTTCAATAAAACCAAAACACTAGCTCTTCCGACAGAAAGTGATGAGTTTCAATATTATAAATTATGACGTCCCCTGATTGTATTGTATTGTACTGTATTAGAGAGTAACACCCCTATCGTGCACATTTACGGTTATTCGCATTGTACAGCAAAACCGTAACGTTTTTGCAAATTTAGTACAAAAATAATTCTAATAAAATTCTGCACAAAAAATATACCTTGCGATCATTTAAATTATAAATTACAGTAGGCTGTGAAATTTAAATTAGGTTGGCACTACTAACTGTTGACAAAAAGCGCTCAACCGTCAAAACAATTAAAAAAAATCGGAACTGAAGCGTTTGGCTGAAATTGTTATTATTACTTATCTATTTATTTATTTAAAAACAGGAATTTATTTAAATATTATTTCTAGTCAAACTGGTACATTTGTACCCGACGCGCGTTGATACAGCCCAAAAATTATCACTTCATCCGATTTGACCTGGTCACTGTGACATTTTCATCTGACAAGAGGGCTCAATTTCGCTCGGTTTTAAATTTAAATAATTTTTGACGAAAAGGGGTGACATATTCGGGTCGTCTTATGGTTAACAATTTTATCTGAGAGAGTACTCAATTTCGCCCGGTTTGAAATTTAAATATGTTTTTACGAAAAAGGGGTAACACATTTGGGTCGGCAACCCCCTATGTTACTACTCATTCCGAATATTATCTGTGGTCAAAATTTCAAAACGATCGGTTGACCGGTGTAGAAGCACATAAAATACAAACAAACAAACAAATAAACGTTGATTTTTTCCGACTTTTTTCTTGCAATTGTTATCTCACAATCAACCAAACGCTTCAGTTCCAAATTTAGGTTTAGGTCTTTTTGGTTAAAGTACCAACAGTATTTTACTAAAATAGTAGTTTAAGTTACAATAAATTGTCTATAAAGCATTAGTTTGCATTGTTTTTTTTTGTTTTTTTTTTTTTCAAACAAAATCGTATCTTGATTTCAACAGAAATAGCGCAGGAAAATTGTAATACCCATATTCCATTAATTTTAGAATTTGGGGTATTGTTGGAGACATTAAAAACGACCTTGACTTTTAATTGAGCAATAAAGTAAACAATGTCTTTATAGTAGATTATTTTGTGAACCACGAGTGGCTTAAAGCGTTCAATCTACACAGGAACGAGTGTAATACGACGTTTTATCGTTCGACACCACCCCGGAAAGCCTTTAAATTGCTTAAAATCCATAAAAAATAGTGTGACGTTTATCTGTCATGTTCATTATTTCATGACAGAGAGTGTTTACACAAGCGAAAATTTCAAAATTCTGACAGTGTCGAACGATAAAAAGTATTTTACCACGATTTGACTGCAAATAGGTCTTATAAATACTGTTTCACAGACAGTTTTTTAAAAATATACTTTTTTGAGTTTACTCGTTAAGAATGGATTTTAGAGCCCCCGGTATAGAGGAGTGAGTGAGTGATTGAGTGATGTGAGTGAGTGAGTGAGTGAGTGGAGTCAGTGAGTGAGTGAGCGAGTGAGTGATTGAGTGAGTGAGTGATGTGAGTGAGTGAGTGAAGTGAGTGAGCGAGTGGAGTGAGTGAGCAAGTGAGTGAGTGTGAGTGAGTCAGTGAGTGATGTGAGTGAGTGAGTGAGTGAGTGAGTATGAGTGAGTGAGTGAGTCAGTGAGTGAGTGAGTGAGTGAGTGCAGTGTGTGAGTAGAGTGAGTGAGGGGAAAGAAACCAGTTCAAGTGATGAACAAAAAAAACTTTTTTCCGACGTTTGCGTATCGTATTTTAGTTACCACTAACCTATTGTCACAGTATTTAATAATGACGATTGTATTGATAAAATTAATGTGTTCAAGATGATACCAATAGTGAAGGAAATAAATCTTACTAACAATATATTTATGTAATAATAGTAGATTATATTATTAAGATCATAAGTTAAGCTTGTGCTAAGCCTGGACTGTTGATCGACGAATCAAGTGAGTCGGTTAAGTCCAGGCGAAGCACATAAAGCGACTTATGCTCTAAATAATATACAGTGTAGAAATTAAGTAAGCAATAAATTCAGTAACTCCGTTATTATTTGCACTAGAAATAGAACTTAAAAAGCATGTGATAGGGCTAATTACAGCGCATCCGAGAAACGTAAGGTTTTTTCATCAGTTTTTTTTTGACAGTTATGACGTCATCAATATTTTTTTAATGGCAAGCGATGTTTTTATTTTACATTTGAATAAAGTTTTTTATTCTGTTTTCAACGTTGTCAAAAACTTAATAGGTTAGATAAGGAAAGAATGAATTAAAACGGCGCTAAAGTTCAAATTCGTACAATTTTAAAAAATTAACAGAACTGTCTAATGTTATCGGAATTTAAGAAACTGTCTCAGCTGTTTTTCTCTATTAAATAATAAATGAACTTCTAAATAATAATATCTGGTTGCAACAGGATGGTGCTCCAACACACTAAGCCCGGTGCGGCGTTATTTGGACAAAGTGTTTCCAAGAATATGGAAGAAGAGGTCCAATAGAATGGCAGGCTAGGTCCCCAAATCGAACCCCATTAGATTTTATTCTATGGGGGCACTTAAAAAGCAAGGTGTATCAAAACCGACCCAACACATTGGATGATCTTGAAGGAAGAATTCGACATGAGTGCAGTTTAGTAACTCCCCAAACAATTCAAAACGTATTGGCTGCTTTTTATGATCGTCTTTGATTTTATCAGATCATGGTGGGTCATCAGTTTGAACATTTGGTGGAATATCTTTAATTTATAACTCTCACATTCAAGTATTGGTGTTGGGTAGGTACAGGTATTGGTGCAAGTATTTCCACAGCTCTACGGACGTTCATTTTTTCCATGTTTGAGAGGTAAAGGTGTTTTTTCATTAAAAACTTAAGAGACTTTATAACCATGTTTTTTTTGTAGGTCATACAGTCAAGTAATTCGAAGAAATAATTCCTTCACTGGAGTGCATGTTGTGGCCCAGAAAAATTTTTGAATTTTTTTTTCTGCAACGGTACAGTTGGGGACACCCAACCAACATTGGCCATCATTTTTGACATTCCTTCAAAAAATTATTGTAATCGATACTTTATTGTCAACTGATGCTAATGACGTTACGTACCATTTAACATTTTTGTAACTGACACACTGACAATAGCTAAAAATAAGGTTATAATATAAAGACTGCTTTACATCTTAAATGCCAATGTCACAATTTGGAGTGTCCCCAACTTAAAGTCCCTAGATATATAAAGTAACGCAATTGGTTTGTCCCATGCTAACGCTAATATATGGGCGCCAAAATGGCGGAGATTTGGTGATTTTTGGGGAATTTAGTGATCTTAGGTTGTTAGAATGGTTAGAAAAGTGACACAAAGGGGTTAGAACTCGAACGTGGCTTTTGCTTATTTGTTTGTGGTGAATTTTTAGTGGTTTGTGTGTGGATTGTGGAACTATGCCCAACTGTTGTTTAAAGGAGTGCCAAAACCGTGGTGAAAACGGATATCGGTTATTCCGAATACCTACAGGAAAAAGTGCAACTTCGAGCAAGCTGCCGAGACATTTATGGCAAAATTGAAATGAAATGGATTTGTCAGTTTGCCACGAAAATAATGTCAAGACCCTTGTTCGAACTTTTTTTCGAACGAGATTTTTTTTTTGCTTTAAACGAATATAATAAAAATAACCAAGCCAATATAATGGATAAGAGTTCGCGAAGCGTAGCTATGCGTAATTTTGTCAAAAATGTAAAATAAGTACAATATTGTTTTTTAATAAGTCTGTTTTGTAATTTGTTAATAAACACTGTCAAAGTTGGTTGGTTTGTTGGATATTTTTTTAATTAGGTAAATTACACTTAATGCCTTATCTGTTAAACTGGTCAAATTTAATCATTGGCTAAATTCTTAAGATTGAAATATATCTGCAGTTCACCCAGTAGGATCCTATAATAAATATTTTTACTGGTACTTAATTTTAAAATTGTACAATTTTTATTCGTTCTCAATTTTTATTTTAATGGGTGATTTTACACTCATCGTAAAAGACAATGCACTTGAGCTACCATGAAAAATATCAAGAAGTCAATTTGATTAGATAAATAGAGTGAACAATTCGCAACAAATTGATAGAGTGAACAATTCAATATTCAAACTTGCCGCCTTTGATGGCGCCAAAATGGAGGTAATTGCGTTACTTTATATATCTAGGGACTTTACCCCAACTGTACACCCCGCGCTCCTGCTGGAAGTTTTAAAAACATACATACAAGGTTTGGTGACATCTGGAGGTGTAAGTAAGCAAATCGTGGCAATATCTGGCAACACTGCAAAAACTGCAATAATTTACAAACAATTTGCCTACTTTCCCTTGTCAGAAAACTTGGATGAATTCGTCTGGTGTTATTACTATTCTGAATTGTACTTTGAATTAATTGAAGTTATACCAATGTTGAGGTTAAGTGAGTGAAGAAAAATGTAAATGGCCATGCGCAAAGTGGGACAGTAGGACCGACATGATAGGCTGACCCCGGCAGCGCCAAAATCGAGACGCCCATCAATAGCTGGAGATTGAGGTTATGTGTATTTTTAATTATATAAATTATAAACAGTAATCAGTAAAATATGGATAACAGTCCTCGATTTAATTCGTACGTGAAGGGGGGAACAAGGCACTGTTCTTTTGGCGGTTGTACCAGTGACAGTCGATACCAGAATAGAACACGAGGTGCTATCACTTTCGTTCCTTTTGCAAAGCCCTGCCTTGGAGTGCGCAAAAAAGAAATAGAAGCAAACGAAGACCACATAAAAAGTTGGGATTCTTGTGGAAAATCCAAGAGGTGGATTTCTTTGTGCCGGCGAAAAGATAGAAGGCTTGTAACTGTATGTGATGTAACTAAGAATATGTATTTGTGTTCTTTGCACTTTGTCAGGGGTCACGGGTTCTCTGACCGATTTCCTGATCCCTTAACCACAAACACTGTTGTTGAAATTAGGGTAATAGTTTTTTTTTGTGAAACTATTTCGAGATTGACGACATTTCAGGAATCACTCAACAAAAGAAGAATTAATGCACCACTTACCAAAATGAGAAAGAAACAAAAACTTAATACATTGGAAAGTGAAGGAAGTGCAGATGATCCGTTACAAGTAAATGCGGCCTAAAATTTTAACGGAAATTTCTGAGAGTAGCAGTTTACAAAGTTTATTGAAAATTCAACGGCTCGCAAGTGGCTCGACACTCGTAGGTACCGGCACCACGTCATTGTTAGAATTTTGTAAATGGAAAGTTCATCATTGTGATTTTTGTAAATCATTTAAGTCTGTTGACATTCTTCATCAGTAATCATGTGAAGAGACACGAAATGGGGCTCCAGCCCTTCAACTGTGAAGTTAGCAGTGTTGAAACGTATTTTTGCAAAGACTGCGACTTCACGGCCGATCTAGCAGTGGTTCTGAAACAACATGTCCTCCCTCAGGCTGAGCCTGAAATTCCGATCCACATTGAAAAGCAGCAGTATGTTTGCAGAAATTGCGACTTTGGGACTGACTTTGTTTTCATCTGGTTAAAACATTTAGAAGATCTAGAAATTCAGTACTATTGTTGTGATCAATGTGAATTTAGAACCAAGATAAAACGAAATTTGAGTCGACACAAAATAAATCTGCATTTAAATGATCATGAAATTCAGTGGTATAACTGCGATAAATGTGAACATAGAAATAAAGTTAAGCACAATTTACAGCAACACAAAATGAACAAACATTTCAAGGATCATGAAGTTCAGTGGTATTGTTGTGAAAAATGTGAATTTAGAACGAAAGTTAACAAGAGCTTAAGGCGACACATAACGGTGAAACATTTAGAAGATGACGAAATTCAGTGGTATAATTGCGATAAATGTGACTGTAGAATTAAAACAAAATACAATTTAAACAGACACATATTATCTAAACATTTCGCGACACAAACATTCCAAAATGAATAAATGAAAAATACTGGAATAATAGATGACGAGTGGAATTACAAGGATAAATAATTACATTTAACAATTAAAATTCTTTCAAGCTACAATTGTATTTTTCCAATTTTTGCTTTACTTCTAGGTTGCCTGTTTTCTGCATAGAATTCCTTTGTTTTGGAATTTTGAGATCTTTAAGATCTTTCTTTTAAGCACTTTGGATTCGCCGTTCTTTTAGAATTTTGTGATGCTTTAATTTTGGGATATTTTATGTTGTGTATCTTTGCGATTTTTAAGAAATATTTTTAACCTTTTGAATTTAAATTTTTTGGAGTTTGCCGGTTGTTTTTTTTTTTATTTCACAAAATACGAGTATATCTAGCACTTTTAATTTTCATAATAGATTTTGGCGACATCTAGAGATAGCTAACAATATCTGGCAACCTGGCAACACAGCAAAAGCTGCAACTCTAACCAAGAATTTATTTTTCCTTGCCACAAAATTTGGATGAATTCGCCTGAAGTTTTTTTGTAGTCAGCTCCACAAGAAAAATAGAATTGAAAAGACTTGAAATATTAATTTGTACTTAGCATTAACTGAGGTTATATCAACATTGAGGTTAGGTGAGTGTCGGATAATCACATTAGACTCGTTGCTAATACTCGTAGGAACCTCCACCATGTCATTGCTGCAATTCTCGGAAGAATTTTGTGATTGGAACGCAGATAAATGGAAAGTTCATCATTGTGATTTTTGCAAATCGTTTAAAAGTCTGTCCCCATTCTTCATCGGTAATCATGTGAAGAGACATGAAATGGGGCTCCAGCCCTTCAACTGTGAAGTTAGTGTTGAAACGTATTTTTGCAAAGATTGTGACTTCACAGCTGATATAGCAGTGGTTCTAAAACAACATGTCCTCCAGTGCCATCTCGCTCAGGCCGAGCTCGAAATTCCGATCCATACTGAAAAACAGCAGTATGTTTGCAGAAATTGCGAATTTAGGACTGACTTTATTCTGATCTGGTTAAAACATTTAATAGAAAGATGTATTTTTCAAAGTAAAATAGAAAATGAAATAAATCAACAAGACAAATTTTATAAATGTGATAAATGTTTCTATGAAACCAAACAATTGACGAGGTTATGCAGACATAAAACTCTTATGCACTTAGAGGACTATCAAATTCAGTGGCATAATTGTGATAAATGTAAATATAGAGTTATAGACAAACGAAGTTTAAGACAACACAATATAATTCAACATTTACCAGATCATGAAATTCATTGGTATCATTGTGATACATGTGGATTCAAAACTAAATTTAAAAGAAATTTATGGCGACACAAAATGAGGAAACATTTAGAAAATCATGAAATTCAGTGGTATCATTGTGATAAGTGTGAATTTAGAACTAAAGTTAACAGGGATTTAAGGCAACACGTAACATTCAAACATTTAGAAGATGACGAAATCCAGTGGTATAACTGCGATAAATGTGACTGTAGATTTAAAACAAAAGGCGTTTTAAACAGACACATATTATCTAAACATTTAGAAGATCATGAAATTCAGTGGTACAACTGTAATAAATGTGAATTTAGAGCTAAAATGAAAGATAATTTAAAGAAACACGAAAGATCCAAACATTTCGAAGATGACAAAATTCAGTGGTATAACTGCGATAAATGTGAACATAGAACTAAAGTTAAGAAGAATTTACGGCAACACAAAATGAACAAACATTTCAAAGATCATGAAATTCAGTGGTATTATTGTGATAAGTGTGAATTTAGAACTAAAGTCAACTGGAGTTTAAGGCGACACAGGATATTCAAACATTTAGGAGATGACAAAATTCACTGGTATAACTGTGATAAATGTGACTGTAGATTTAAAGCAAAAGGCGATGTAAACAGACACACAATATCCAAACATTTAGAAGAACATTAAATTCAGTGGTACAGCTGTGATAAATGTGACTGTAGATTTAAAAAAAAATCATTTAAACAGACACATTATCTAAACACAAACATTCCAAAATGAATAAATGAAACTTATTGGAATAATAGATATGACGAGTGGAATTACAAGGATAAATGATTGATTACAAAAAAAAGTAAATGCAACTTCAGACTGATGAACAATTAATATTTCAGTTGATATTAATAAATCGAGATAAAAGTTTAGAATTGTTTTTGTATGGTCTAAATTTAAACACAGCTGTCGAGCATCTGTCATCTACTGACGGCCGAATCACGTTTGATGGAAATTGTATTTTTTAATTCTGAATAGTCAGTAGAATGTTAGAAGAGTTCAAATGTTGTGAATATGCAATTAATACAAAATATATAGTATCATTCTTTGGATTAGCTAAAATTAATAAATTGTATGTAATTTACAAATTTTTGTAAGTTATTTCAGCTTTTTTACCTATCAAAGTTGTAATGTACAGGTTAATTCTTTCAAGCTTCAGTTTTATTTTTCCAAAACAACCTTAAATGACGATTATACCCTTATTATTGAACCTAAAATTATTAACAAATCAAAAATTGTATTTCTTTCTGACACATTGAAATTCTTTTGCAAATTCGATCGAGCCGTCAGGATTTATATTTATTCCGAATCCGCTGGTCGAACGGGGTTGCACTTTTGTACTTTTGATGAAAACACTGTTTCACAGGTGTAGCACCACCTGGGAACCGTGAAAAAGCACTTTGGAAATTCTCTAAAATCACTGACACCTAATATTAAACCAAATTGTCAACAGTTAGTAGTGCCAACCTTATTTAAATTTCACAGCCTACTCTAATTTATAATTTAAATGATCGCACGGTATATCTAGCTCCATGAAAAAGAACTGGTGGCGGAACCTTTAAAGAGAATTTTCATAAGATTTTGGCGACATCTGGAGGTGGGTTTGTCTATTAAAAGCTAGCAACTCTGACAACACTGCAAAAGCTCCAACTTGCCACAAAACTTTTTTCGCGAATTATTTTGTAGTCAACCTCACAAGATAAACAGATACTCTAATTTGTAGTTTGCATTAATTGAAGTTAGGTGAGTGTCGGATAATCACATTCAAACCATGCATTCGTTCCTAATACTCGTAGGTACCTACACCATGGAATTCTCGGAAGAATTTTGTAATTGGAATTGGAATCATTTAAAAGTCTCTCGACATTGTCCATCAGTATTTGCAACGACACAAAATGTACAAACATTTCGAAGATCATGAAATTCTGTGGTATTATTGTGATAAGTGTGAATATAGAACTAAAGTTAACAGCAATTTAAGGCAACACATAAAATTCAAACACTTGGAAGATGACCAAATTCAGTGGTATAACTGCGATGAATGTGAACATAGGATTAAAGTTAAGAAGGATTTGGAGCGACACAAAATGTACAAACATCTAAAGAACAACCAACCTGAGGATCATGAAATTCAGTGGTATTATTGTTATACGTGCGGATTTAGAACTAAATTTAACAGCAATTTAAGGCGACACATAAAATTGAAACATTTAGAAGATGACAAAGTTCAGTGTTATAACTGCGATAAATGTAAATCTAGATTTAAAAGAGAATGCCATTTAAAGAGACACACATTATCTAAACATTTAGAAGGAATGGTATAATTGCGATAAATGTGATTTTAAAACCAAAAATGAAATTTGAAGCAGCATAAAATATCTAAACACGAGTGGACTTGATTGCCATTATAGCAATAACGATAATTCCAACACATAAGAAAGTAAATGTGAATACAGACTAATGAACAATTAATATTTTAGTTGACAATAGGTTAATATGAAAGTTTAGAATTATTTTTGCCTTTAAGTTGGTGGAATAATATTTGTAAATGAAAGGTTTTTATGGTCTAAATTTAAAAAGCTATTGACTACCAGTTTTGATGTAAACTGTATTGTTGCCAACTCGATTTTTTTATTTTGATCGCTCAGTAGAACGTTAAAAGGATTTTTCTACTTTGGTGTTACAAATTGTTCATTGTGACACTACTTTTAGTGGAACTTATTGTGAAACTGTTTTTGCCTTTTTTTATTTGATACGTAATATGTTGGTATTGAGCCGACGTCTGACATTTCTAGCCAAGTGTCAACTTTTCAGATAAAAAACATAACCACAAACACAGAAAAAATAGTATATTACACTCGTTTAACGAGGAATTGTGACATTGGCTATATATTCGTTACATACACTCATGTCAAAATAAACCCTCTTGTTAAACTCGTATAATAATGTACTATTACAGGTTGTGACTATGCAATTAGTACAGAATATTTTATAGTATCATTCTTTGGATTAATAAAATTAATAAATTGTATGTAATTTACAACTTTTTTTGTTTTTTTCCTCCCGTATTTCAGCTTTTTTTCACATTATCGATTTTGTTGTAATGTACATTGTTGAATCTCGACATTTAGAATCTCTTGCGTTGTGCCTTTTAATTTCTGGGACTCTTTTTTGTTTTGGGATCTAAGATCTTTCTTGAATATTTTGAACGCTTTGGATTTACCATTCTTTTCATTTAGAAATTTTAGACTTTGGACGTTTTGTGAATTTTATCTTTGAAATTTTTAGGATCTTTTAGTTTTCTTGAACCTTTTGAACTACATTTTTTTATAACAATAAATTATAATTTTAAATACCAAGTAGATATTAATAAATATATTATGTTTGATATTATAAAACGTTATAAAATAATTAAAAATTAAATAATGCGTTTTTCGTGTTTTTCTGTGTATTTTATGCATTCGTAGAAAAAGTATAGTGTACAACACGTGTTGAAAATTCGATTTCAATCTAATATATAAAATTCTCGTGTCACAGTGTTTGTAATGAAACTCCTCCGAAATGGCTCGACCGATTTTCGTGAATCTTTGTGTGCATATCGGTTGGGTGTGCGAATCGGACAACATCTATTTTTCATCCCCCTAAATGTTAAGGGGTGTCCACCCCAATTTTTTTTTTTTTTTGATAAAATTTAATTTTTTTATTATGTGGCATTAAAAAATACATACAACCCTAAATTTTCACTTTTCTATCACCAACCCCTGCTTTTTAATAGTTTTTTTTTGTACATTTGGCAGGTATGAGAATAGGTGGTAAAATATTTTTCACATGGATATGGGGGTTCAAGGAAGCCCCTTGGGCTGGACCGATTTTGATAATTTTCTTTTTGTATATTTGGTAGGTATGAAAATACATGGTAAACTATTTTTCACATGGATATGGGGGCCCAGGGTGCCCTATTGGGCTGGTCCGATTTTTATGTTTTTTTTTATTAGCAGAATAACTATTAAAATATGGATATGGGGCCAGGGGGCCCCAATTTTCATGGTTTTTGATTTGTTGGATTTGTCTCCGCCCCGAATAGCAGAATATCCATTAAAACATGGACATGGGGGCCCCTAGGCCCCTGTGTTATTGATTCTAAGGCGATACAAAGTTCGCCGGGTCAGCTAGCACTTGTTATACAATATAGTATTTCCTCTTTATGCAGATACACTTAAGTTTAATAATACGAGAGATCATTATTCTATTTCTTACATTTTTTTTTTGGTTCACTAGTTTGGGAGCGTCTATTAATTACGTGAGTCGATTTTGGCAAATTTTTTAATTTTTTTTTTCAAAATATTTCAATTCACTTCGTCTGTCAAGTCGTTTCAAAACATTTCAAATTCTTTCCAGTCGTTTCAAGTCTTTTCAAGCCACTTAATCTCTCTTCAAGTCGCTAAAGGACATTTCAAGTCTTTTCAAGTGACTTCCAGTCCTTTCAAGATATTATTTAAAGTGTTCCCAGATTGCGCTAAGACGCTTCAAATATTTTCCAGACATTTCAAGTCTTTTCATGTCGCTTCCACTCCCTTCAAAATATTTGAAGTCTTCCCAGGTCGCTTTAAGATTCTTCAAGTCATTTCCAGTCTCTTCAATTCCTTTCAAAACTTTTCAAGTCGCCCCAAGTCCTTTTAACAAATTTCACGTCGCTTCAAGACATTTCAAGTCTTTTCAATTCGGTTCAAGTCTTTCAAGTTGTTTCAAGTCCTTTCCAGTCGTTTCAAGTTTCTCAAAGTCGTTTCAAGACTCTTCAAGAAATTTCAAGACTTTTCAAGTCGCTTCAAAACATTTCAAGTCACCTCAAGTCCTTTCAAAACATCTCAAGTCTTTTCAATTCGCTTCAAGTCTTTCAAGTCGTTTCAAGACATTTCAAATCCTTTCAAGTCGCTTCATGGTATTTCAAGTCTTTTCAAGTAGCTTCCAGTCCTTTCAAGATATTATTTGCAGTGTTCCCAGATCGCTCCAAGACGCTTCAAGTATTTTCCAGACATTTGAAGTCTTTTCAAGTCGCCTACAATCCCTTCAAGATATTTCAAATATTCCCAGGTAGCTTCAAGACTCTTCAAGACTTTTCAAGTCGCTTCAATTCCATCCAAAATATTTCAAATCTTCCTAGGTAGCTTCAAGACCCTTCAAGTCTTTTCAAGTCGCTTCCAGTCCCCTCAAAATATTTGAAGTCTTCCTAGGTCGCTTTAAGATTCTTCAAGACATTTCCAGTCTCTTCAATTCCCTTCAAAACTTTTCAAGTCGCCCTAACTCTCTTCAAAACATTTCATGTCGTTTCAATTCGCTCTAAATCTTTTCAAGTCGCTTCAAGCCCTTTTAACAAATTTCACGTCGCTTCAAGAAATTTCAAGTCTTTTCAAGTAGCTTCCCGTCCCTTCAAAATATTTGAAGACTTCCCAGGTCGCGTCAAGACTCTTCAATACATTTCAAGACTTTTTAAGTCGCTCCAATTCCCTTCAAAACATTTCAAGTCACCTCAAGTCTTTTCAAAACATCTCATCAAGTTTTTTCAATTCGCTTCAAGTCTTTCAAGTCGTTTCAAGATATTTCAAATCCTTTCAAGTCGCTTCAAGGTATTTCAAGTCTTTTCAAGTGGCTTCCAGTCCTTTCGAGATATTATTTAAAGTGTTCCCAGATTGCGCTAAGACGCTTCAAGTATTTTCCAAACATTTGAAGTCTTTTCAAGTCGCCTACAATCTCTTCAAGATATATCAAATCTTCCCAGGTCGCTTCAACACTCTTCAAGACATTTTAAGTCGCTTCAATGCCATCCAAAACATTTAAAATCTTCCCAGATCGTTTCAAGGCTCTTCAAGCCTTTTCAAGTCGCTTCCAGTCCCTTCAAAATATTTGAAGTCTTCCCAAGACGCTTTAAGATTCTTCACGACATTTTAAGTCTTTTCAATTCCCTTCAAAACTTTTCAAGTCGCCCCAACTCTCTTCAAAACAATTCATGTCGTTTCAAGTCGCTTCAAGCCCTTTTAACAAATTTCACGTCGCTTCAAAACATTTCAAGTCTTTTCAAGTAGCTTCAAGTCCCTTCAAAATATCTGAAGTCTTCCCAGGTCGCTTCAAGACTCTTCAATACATTTCCAGACTTTTTAAGTCGCTCCAATTCCCTTCAAAACATTTCAAGTCACCTCAAGTCTCTTCAAAACATCTCAAGTTTTTTCAATTCGCTTCAAGTCTTTGAAGTCGTTTCAAGATATTTCAAATCCTTTCAAGTCGCTTCAAGGTATTTCAAGTCTTTTCAAGTGGCTTCCAGTCCCTTCAAGATATTATTTAAAGTGTTCCCAGATTGCGCTAAGACGCTTCAAGTATTTTCCAAACATTTGAAGTCTTTTCAAGTCGCCTACAATCTCTTCAAGATATATCAAATCTTCCCAGGTCGCTTCAACACTCTTCAAGACATTTCAAGTCGCTTCAATGCCATCCAAAACATTTCAAATCTTCCCAGATCGCTTCAAGGCTCTTCAAGCCTTTTCAAGTCGCTTCCAGTCCCTTCAAAATATTTGAAGTCTTCCCAAGTCGCTTTAAGATTCTTCACGACATTTTAAGTCCTTTCAATTCCCTTCAAAACTTTTCAAGTCGCCCCAACTCTCTTCAAAACAATTCATGTCGTTTCAAGTCGCTTCAAGCCCTTTTAACAAATTTCACGTCGCTTCAAAACATTTCAAGTCTTCTCAAGTAGCTTCAAGTCCCTTCAAAATATCTGAAGTCTTCCCAGGTCGCTTCAAGACTCTTCAATACATTTCAAGTCACCTCAAGTCTCTTCAAAACATCTCATCAAGTTTTTTCAATTCGCTTCAAGTCTTTCAAGTCGTTTCAAGATATTTCAAATCCTTTCAAGTCGCTTCAAGGTATTTCAAGTCTTTTCAAGTGGCTTCCAGTCCCTTCAAGATATTATTTAAAGTGTTCCCAGATTGCGCTAAGACGCTTCAAGTCTTTTCCAAACATTTGAAGTCTTTTCAAGTCGCCTACAATCTCTTCAAGATATATCAAATCTTCCCAGGTCGCTTCAACACTCTTCAAGACATTTCAAGTCGCTTCAATGCCATCCAAAACATTTCAAATCTTCCCAGATCGCTTCAAGGCTCTTCAAGCCTTTTCAAGTCGCTTCCAGTCCCTTCAAAATATTTGAAGTCTTCCCAAGTCGCTTTAAGATTCTTCACGACATTTTAAGTCCTTTCAATTCCCTTCAAAACTTTTCAAGTCGCCCCGCCCCAACTCTCTTCAAAACAATTCATGTCGTTTCAAGTCGCTTCAAGCCCTTTTAACAAATTTCACGTCGCTTCAAAACATTTCAAGTCTTTTCAAGTAGCTTCAAGTCCCTTCAAAATATCTGAAGTCTTCCCAGGTCGCTTCAAGACTCTTCAATACATTTCAAGTCACCTCAAGTCTCTTCAAAACATCTCATCAAGTTTTTTCAATTCGCTTCAAGTCTTTGAAGTCGTTTCAAGATATTTCAAATCCTTTCAAGTCGCTTCAAGGTATTTCAAGTCTTTTCAAGTGGCTTCCAGTCCTTTCAAGATATTATTTAAAGTGTTCCCAAATTGCGCTAAGACGCTTTAAGTATTTTCCAGACATTTCAAGTCTTTTCAAGTCGCTTCAATTCCATCCAAAATATTTCAAATCTTCCCAGGTCGCTTCAAGACCCTTCCAGTCTCTTCAAAATATTTGAAGTCTTTCCAGGTCGCTTTAAGATTCTTCAAGACATTTCCAATCTCTTCAATTCCCTTCAAAACTTTTCAAGTCGCCCCAAGTCTCTTCAAAACATTTCATGTCGTTTCAATTCGCTCTAAATCTTTTCAAGTCGCTTCAAGCCCTTTTAACAAATTTCACGTCGCTTCAAGACATTTCAAGTCTTCTCAAGTAGCTTCCCGTCCCTTCAAAATATTTGAAGTCTTCCCAGGTCGCTTCAAGACTCTTCAATACATTTCAAGATTTTTTAAGTCGCTCCAATTCCCTTCAAAACATTTCAAGTCACCTCAAGTCTCTTCAAAACATCTCAAAACATCTCATCAAGTTTTTTCAATTCGCTTCAAGTCTTTCAAGTCGTTTCAAGATATTTCAAATCCTTTCAAGTCGCTTCAAGGTATTTCAAGTCTTTTCAAGTGGCTTCCAGTCCCTTCAAGATATTATTTAAAGTGTTCCCAGATTGCGCTAAGACGCTTCAAGTATTTTCCAAACATTTGAAGTCTTTTCAAGTCGCCTACAATCTCTTCAAGATATATCAAATCTTCCCAGGTCGCTTCAACACTCTTCAAGACATTTCAAGTCGCTTCAATGCCATCCAAAACATTTCAAATCTTCCCAGATCGCTTCAAGGCTCTTCAAGCCTTTTCAAGTCGCTTCCAGTCCCTTCAAAATATTTGAAGTCTTCCCAAGTCGCTTTAAGATTCTTCACGACATTTTAAGTCCTTTCAATTCCCTTCAAAACTTTTCAAGTCGCCCCAACTCTCTTCAAAACAATTCATGTCGTTTCAAGTCGCTTCAAGCCCTTTTAACAAATTTCACGTCGCTTCAAAACATTTCAAGTCTTTTCAAGTAGCTTCAAGTCCCTTCAAAATATCTGAAGTCTTCCCAGGTCGCTTCAAGACTCTTCAATACATTTCAAGTCACCTCAAGTCTCTTCAAAACATCTCATCAAGTTTTTTCAATTCGCTTCAAGTCTTTCAAGTCGTTTCAAGATATTTCAAATCCTTTCAAGTCGCTTCAAGGTATTTCAAGTCTGTTCAAGTGGCTTCCAGTCCTTTCAAGATATTATTTAAAGTGTTCCCAAATTGCGCTAAGACGCTTTAAGTATTTTCCAGACATTTCAAGTCTTTTCAAGTCGCCTACAATCTCTTCAAGATATATCAAATCTTCCCAGGTCGCTTCAACACTCTTCAAGACATTTTAAGTCGCTTCAATGCCATCCAAAACATTTCAAATCTTCCCAGATCGTTTCAAGGCTCTTCAAGCCTTTTCAAGTCGCTTCCAGTCCCTTCAAAATATTTGAAGTCTTCCCAAGTCGCTTTAAGATTCTTCACGACATTTTAAGTCTTTTCAATTCCCTTCAAAACTTTTCAAGTCGCCCCAACTCTCTTCAAAACAATTCATGTCCTTTCAAGTCGCTTCAAGCCCTTTTAACAAATTTCACGTCGCTTCAAAACATTTCAAGTCTTTTCAAGTAGCTTCAAGTCCCTTCAAAATATCTGAAGTCTTCCCAGGTCGCTTCAACACTCTTCAATACATTTCAAGTCACCTCAAGTCTCTTCAAAACATCTCATCAAGTTTTTTCAATTCGCTTCAAGTCTTTCAAGTCGTTTCAAGATATTTCAAATCCTTTCAAGTCGCTTCAAGGTATTTCAAGTCTTTTCAAGTGGCTTCCAGTCCTTTCAAGATATTATTTAAAGTGTTCCCAGATCGCTCCAAGACGCTTCAAGTATTTTCCAGACATTTGAAATCTTTTCAAGTCGCCTACAATCCCTTCAAGATATTTCAAATCTTCCCAGGTAGCTTCAAGACTCTTCAAGACTTTTCAAGTCGTTTCAATTCCATCCAAAATATTTCAAATCTTCCCAGGTCGCTTCAAGACCCTTCAAGTCTTTTCAAGTCGCTTCCAGTCCCCTCAAAATATTTGAAGTCTTCCTAGGTCGCTTTAAGATTCTTCAAGACATTTCCAATCTCTTCAATTCCCTTCAAAACTTTTCAAGTCGCCCCAAGTCTCTTCAAAACATTTCATGTCGTTTCAATTCGCTCTAAATCTTTTCAAGTTGCTTCAAGACCTTTTAATAAATTTCACGTCGCTTCAAGACATTTCAAGTCTTTTCAAGTAGCTTCCCGTCCCTTCAAAATATTTGAAGTCTTCCCAGGTCGCTTCAAGACTCTTCAATACATTTCAAGATTCTTTAAGTCGCTCTAATTCCCTTCAAAACATTTCAAGTCACCTCAAGTCTCTTCAAAACATCACAAAACATCTCATCAAGTTTTTTCAATTCGCTTCAAGTCTTTGAAGTCGTTTCAAGATATTTCAAATCCTTTCAAGTCGCTTCAAGGTATTTCAAGTCTTTTCAAGTGGCTTCCAGTCCCTTCAAAATATTTGAAGTCTTCCCAAGTCGCTTTAAGATTCTTCACGACATTTTAAGTCCTTTCAATTCCCTTCAAAACTTTTCAAGTCGCCCCAACTCTCTTCAAAACAATTCATGTCGTTTCAAGTCGCTTCAAGCCCTTTTAACAAATTTCACGTCGCTTCAAAACATTTCAAGTGTTTTCAAGTAGCTTCAAGTCCCTTCAAAATATCTGAAGTCTTCCCAGGTCGCTTCAAGACTCTTCAATACATTTCAAGTCACCTCAAGTCTCTTCAAAACATCTCATCAAGTTTTTTCAATTCGCTTCAAGTCTTTCAAGTCGTTTCAAGATATTTCAAATCCTTTCAAGTCGCTTCAAGGTATTTCAAGTCTTTTCAAGTGGCTTCCAGTCCTTTCAAGATATTATTTAAAGTGTTCCCAAATTGCGCTAAGACGCTTTAAGTATTTTCCAGACATTTCAAGTCTTTTCAAGTCGCTTCAATTCCATCCAAAATATTTCAAATCTTCCCAGGTCGCTTCAAGACCCTTCCAGTCTCTTCAAAATATTTGAAGTCTTTCCAGGTCGCTTTAAGATTCTTCAAGACATTTCCAATCTCTTCAATTCCCTTCAAAACTTTTCAAGTCGCCCCAAGTCTCTTCAAAACATTTCATGTCGTTTCAATTCGCTCTAAATCTTTTCAAGTCGCTTCAAGCCCTTTTAACAAATTTCACGTCGCTTCAAGACATTTCAAGCCTTTTCAAGTAGCTTCCCGTCCCTTCAAAATATTTGAAGTCTTCCCAGGTCGCTTCAAGACTCTTCAATACATTTCAAGATTTTTTAAGTCGCTCCAATTCCCTTCAAAACATTTCAAGTCACCTCAAGTCTCTTCAAAACATCTCATCAAGTTTTTTCAATTCGCTTCAAGTCTTTCAAGTCGTTTCAAGATATTTCAAATCCTTTCAAGTCGCTTCAAGGTATTTCAAGTCTTTTCAAGTGGCTTCCAGTCCCTTCAAAATATTTGAAGTCTTCCCAAGTCGCTTTAAGATTCTTCACGACATTTTAAGTCCTTTCAATTCCCTTCAAAACTTTTCAAGTCGCCCCAACTCTCTTCAAAACAATTCATGTCGTTTCAAGTCGCTTCAAGCCCTTTTAACAAATTTCACGTCGCTTCAAAACATTTCAAGTCTTTTCAAGTAGCTTCAAGTCCCTTCAAAATATCTGAAGTCTTCCCAGGTCGCTTCAAGACTCTTCAATACATTTCAAGTCACCTCAAGTCTCTTCAAAACATCTCATCAAGTTTTTTCAATTCGCTTCAAGTCTTTCAAGTCGTTTCAAGATATTTCAAATCCTTTCAAGTCGCTTCAAGGTATTTCAAGTCTTTTCAAGTGGCTTCCAGTCCTTTCAAGATATTATTTAAAGTGTTCCCAAATTGCGCTAAGACGCTTTAAGTATTTTCCAGACATTTCAAGTCTTTTCAAGTCGCTTCAATTCCATCCAAAATATTTCAAATCTTCCCAGGTCGCTTCAAGACCCTTCCAGTCTCTTCAAAATATTTGAAGTCTTTCCAGGTCGCTTTAAGATTCTTCAAGACATTTCCAATCTCTTCAATTCCCTTCAAAACTTTTCAAGTCGCCCCAAGTCTCTTCAAAACATTTCATGTCGTTTCAATTCGCTCTAAATCTTTTCAAGTCGCTTCAAGCCCTTTTAACAAATTTCACGTCGCTTCAAGACATTTCAAGTCTTTTCAAGTAGCTTCCCGTCCCTTCAAAATATTTGAAGTCTTCCCAGGTCGCTTCAAGACTCTTCAATACATTTCAAGATTTTTTAAGTCGCTCCAATTCCCTTCAAAACATTTCAAGTCACCTCAAGTCTCTTCAAAACATCTCAAAACATCTCATCAAGTTTTTTCAATTCGCTTCAAGTCTTTCAAGTCGTTTCAAGATATTTCAAATCCTTTCAAGTCGCTTCAAGGTATTTCAAGTCTTTTCAAGTGGCTTCCAGTCCATTCAAGATATTATTTAAAGTGTTCCCAGATTGCGCTAAGACGCTTCAAGTATTTTCCGGACATTTCAAGTCGCTTCAATTCCATCCAAAATATTTCAAATCTTCCCAGGTCGCATCAAGACTCTTCAAGCCTTTTCAAGTCGCTTCCAGTCCCTTCAAAATATTTGAAGTCTTCCCAGGTCACTTTAAGATTCTTCAAGACATTTCCAGTCTCTTCAATTCCCTTCAAAACTTTTCAAGTCTCCCCAAGTCTCTTCAAAACATTTCATGTCGTTTCAATTCGCTCTAAATGTTTTCAAGTCGCTTCAAGCCCTTTTAACAAATTTCACGTCGCTTCAAGACATTTCAAGTCTTTTCAATTCGGTTGAAGTCCTTTCTAGTCGTTTCAAGTATCTCAAAGTCGCTTCATCTCGCTTCAAGTCGTTTCAAGATCCTTCAAGACATTTCAAGACTTTTCAAGTCGCTTCAAAACATTTCAAGTCGCCTCAAGTCCTTTCAAAACATCTCAAGTCTTTTCAATTCGCTTCAATTCTTTCAAGTCGTTTCAAGACATTTCAAATCCTTTCAAGTCGCTTCAACGTATATATTTCAAGTCTTTTCAACTGGCTTCCAGTCCTTTCAAGATATTTCAAATCTTCCTAGGTCGCTTCAAAGTCCTTTCAGGTCGTTTCAAGCTTCTTCAAGTCGCTTTCAGTCCCTTCAAAATATTTTCAAGTCATTTCAAATCGCTTCAATTGCTTTCAAAACATTTCAAGTCGCCTCAAGTCTTTGAAGTCGTTTCAAGACATTCCAAGTCTTTTCAAAGCCGATTCAAGTTTCTTCAATTCGCTTCAAGACATTTCAAGTGCTTCCAAATTACTTCAAGTCATTTTTCTCCGAATAGAACACGCTATTTTTTCTTCAAACGCCGAAAATCGCCCACGAAATATAAATCTGACAGTTTACTAACCTCAATGTACACATGAATTTCTGTCTAAAAGTCAACATAAAGCTAAAAGTGAACATCTCACTAACTTCTCGATTATTTTCTAAGACGTCATACACAAGTTTGATGAAATTCTATTTTCTTTAGAATAATGTAAACTTCAGCGCTAAATCCGTAAAAGAATGAAATAATTTGAATTTAAAAAAATCTAAATTATATACGCTGCCGATTTGACAGGCTTCTCGAATTTTTCAAAGCACACGATTTGTAAATTGAGCGGCAGACAAAATATTTTGCCTACGCAGCAAAAAAAGTCAATTGAGCGGCAGACCACTTTGTCAATTGGGCGGCAGACAAATACTTTGTCTGTCTCTTGAGGGAAAATAAAATTACGTCATTTTTGCCCAGATCCCCTCTCCCCCACGTGAGATTGTGTGAGATTCGGCTCGACCCCCTCCCCCCTCAGGTAATTAGTGGACGCCCCCTTTTTTGTTAAAACTTTTTTACGCATACCAAATAAATTGGGTCAAAGACAGAGGCGGGTAAGTTTTCCTATTGAGGTGTATTTCGGATAATAACAATCTACATTAATTTTTATAACACCTTGTATAATAGATAAGATATACGGCACGAAAGGTTTATTTGAAATCGGAAAACATCAAGTTCCGATCTTGTGACGTCACGCTTTTTGGTCAATATCTGGCACATTTATCTGGCAACACTGCAAATGCTGTAGGTTAACTAACTCTAACCTCGAATGTATTTTCCCTTGTTACAAAACTTCGTCTAGTAAACACCAGACCTTTTCACGCGAGTTTCTTGTAGTCGACTCCACAAGAAAAACATTTTAGTTGTACCAAGAAGTCATTTCAATATTGAGGTTAGGTGAGTGTCAGATAATCACATTCAAACCATTTATTCATTTCTAACACTCGCAGGTACTTACAGCATGTCATTGCTGGTCTCGGAAGAATTTTGTAATTGTAACGCAGAAAAATGGAAAGTCAGTCATTGCGATTTTTGCAAATTATTTAAAAGTTCCTCCACATTGTTCATGACTAATCATGTGAAGAGGCATGAAATGGGGCTGCAGCCCTTCAACTGTGAAGTTAGCAGTGTTGAAACGTATTTTTGCAAGGATTGTGACTTCGCAGCTGATATAGCAGTGGTTCTGAAACAACATGTTCTGCAGAGCCACTGCACTCAACCTGAAATTCTGATCCATATTGAAAGACAGCCGTATGGTTGCAGAAATTGCGACTTTCAGACGGATTTTGTTCTGATCTGGTTGAAACATTTAACAGAAGGATGTATTTTTCAAAGTAAAATAACAAATCAACATCAAACGGACATAGAACAAAAACTTTATAAATGTGATAAATGTTCCTATGAAACTAAACAGCTGAAGAGATTATGCAGACATAAAACACTTATGCACATGGAGGACTATGAAATTGAGTGGCATAATTGTGACCAATGTGGGTATAGAACGATAGACAAAAGTAGTTTAAGACAACACAACATACTTAAACATTTAGAAGATCATGAAATTAAGTGGTATAATTGTGACAAATGTGAACACAGAACCAAACTAAAAAAAAATCTAACTCAACACAAAATAAATAAACATCTAGAAGAACATGAAATTCGTTGGTATAATTGTGATAAATGTGAATTTAAAACTAAAGGTAAAATAATTTTACGACGACACAAAAGAAATATACATTTAGAAGATCATGAAATTCCGTGGTATAATTGTGATACGTGCGAATTTAAAACTAAAGTTAAAAGAAATTTATGGCGGCACAAAAAGAGTAAACATTTAGAAGAACCTGAGTTGTATAATTGCGATGCATGCGAATTTAAAACTAAAGTTAAAAGAAATTTATGGCGGCACAAAAAGAGTAAACATTTAAAGGATCGTGAAGTTGTGTGGCGTAATTGTGATAAATGCGAATTTAGAACTAAAATAAAAGATAGTTTAGAAAGACACGAAAAATTGAGACATTCAGAAGAACCTGAAATTTTGTGGTATAATTGTGGTAAATGTGAATTTAGAACTGAAGTAAAAGCTAGTTTAGAAATACACGAAAGAACTAAACATTTCGAAGATCCTGCAATTCAGTACTATAGTTGCGATCAATGTGAATTTAGAACCAAGGTAAAACGCAGTTTAAGTCAGCACAAAATAAATCGGCATTTGAATGATCATGAAATTCAGTGGTATAACTGCGATAAATGTGAACATAGGACTAAAGATAAGAAGACTTTAAAGCGACACAAAATGTACAAACATTTCAAAGATCACGAAATTCAGTGGTATAATTGTGACAAGTGTGAGTTTAGAACTAAAGTTAACAGGAATTTAAGGCGACACAAAACATTCAAACATTTAGAAGAAGACGAAATTCAGTGGCATAACTGCGATAAGTGTGACTGTAGATTTAAGACAAAATGCCTTTTAAACAGACACACATCTTCTAAACATTTAGAAGAACATGAAATTGAATGGTATAATTGCGATAAGTGTGATTTTAGAACTAAATATGAAAAGAATTTGAGGCAACACAAAATATCAAAACATTTGGGAGATAATGAAGTTCAGTGGTATAATTGTGATGAATGTGAATATGGAACCAGAGATAAGAGGAATTTAAGACGACACAAATACAAGCATTCCAAGATGAAATGAAACAACAATTAATATTTCAGTTAATAGTCTTTCTCAAAATTAAAACACCACCAACACTGCATTTTTCTTTAAACAACCGTGTGTTTTTTATTAAAATTTAAATATATCTATGTCGTGTGTTTTTTGTTGCCAACTTAAATAAACTGGTCGTGGTTTTTTGATTTTGAAAAAGGTTACAGCAGATTCAGATAAAAGTTTATTTTTGTCCTTAAGTTTTTTAAAATTTGACAATTGACAGACAAACTGAAAATAAGAATTAACAGAACCTTGGGTTGTGTACATCAAGTCCGAAATAAGCATGGCAATGATCTACGGGCGGCGTCCAAATTTTCAACGATTATTTTGCAGTTACTCTCTTACACCCGGTATAGTGTCATTCTTTGGATTAATTAATAAATCGTATGTAATTTGCAGCTTTTTTTGTTTTTTGCCTCGTCCCAATTTTTTGTATGTTATTTCAACTTGTTTTCATATCGATTTCAGATTTCAGTTGAAGCTCAAGTTTTATTTTTTCAATATTTACTTTAATTCTGGGTTGCTTGTTATCTTTTGAATCTCTTGACATTTCTCCAATCTAAAATTATTTAAAATATTTTGGTTTTCTTGGACCTTTTGGATCATTCGGATTTTTCTGATAGATACGTGACCTTCAAAACAATGAAATTGCCATGAAAAAAATTAATTAGACCATTTTTTCTTGAGAACGGTTTTAAACGTTCTTAATTGTCACCACTAGTTTTAATAAAGTTTTAATGTAAATGTCTACTAAACTCTAAACTGCAAATTATTTTTTTGAGGTGAGTTGTTGAATTAAGGAATTTAAAAAAACCTTGGTGGCTATTTTATATCGCATGGAAATGTTTCGACCAAATTTCGTACTTTCGCAGCTAGATATGTCCAAAATAAATGCCATGTCTTTTCAAAAATTTCGAAAACAGACATTTTGTGAAGTTTTAGCAGTATAGGCGGTGTGCACATTTTAAATTCCGCGCGTTTTACAGCGCCTCCAACGGCCTCTCTCACATTTTTAGTGGTACGATTTGTTCGGAAAGGTAAAATTCCACAGACGGTGAAGTGTTACAGAATTTATTAAGACAGCCAACAGCACAACAACCGATTCTCGATGAAGCATTTTCTCGCACTTCAGACATTAATTTGTCGAATCAGTATCTGGGTCCCGTCACTATCTGTAAAAATGACGCGTGGTGGCGCTGAGGTAAAATGTACACACCGCCTATTTGGACAACGCATACACGACTAGTCATAAAAGAAAACATCAAATTTGTCTTAATTAATTTTGTAACAACTTTTGAATTTTTGTAATTTCGTTGACATTTCTGCCGTCTTTAAATTGTCCCGACACGATTAATCATAAATATGGAGTTAAATTCAGCTGTGTAATTGTGTAAACTGACCATGGACAATTTTTGACTTTTTTGTAATTTCGGCAACCGAAGAATCAGCAGAATTATTAAATTAAAGAAAAGTTTGTGTCAGTTTTAGTAACACATTGTGCGTTTTATTTACTTTTTTTTGACAGTACTCAAACAAATCTCGCCAAATACACAATAAAATAAAGTTTTATAGATGCTGTCAAAAAAGTATTGTAAGATTGTCAAAAATTTACATTTTTGGAGAAACAAATCGTTACATCTTTAATTTGTCAGACCGTTAACTTTTTTTGTTTCTGTAGTTGTCAAAACTGACATTTGACAGATTGTAACTTTTTTGTATTCTGTCTAAAGTCAAATCGTAAAACTTGTTTAGTCGGAGATGCGCAATTAATAAAAAAAAAACAGTAAAAGATTCCTAACTTAGTGCCGTTATTGTCAAAATTGACAACTGTAGAACTCAAAAACAAAACAATTGTCGGATCACTTTTGGTGGTAGATAACTACTTTTAATCAGTTTTTCCCTAACACCAAAAACAATTTTATTACAACTGGCATCATCAGGGCGATGAGTAAACTAAGTTATTAAGTAAGTTTACTCACCGCCCTGATGATGCCAAAATTGTTGGCGAAACGTGCGTTGGCAGTTGTAATAAAATTGTTTTTGGTGTTTTAGGGAAAAACTGATTAAAAGTAGTTAACTGTAGAACTGACATTTAACAATTTTGCTTTTTGTAATATCAAATATTTCTGTCAAATTTGTCATTAAGTCATAGATTCTCATAAATTAAGGTGTCCAGTTTGCTTCTATAATTGTCAAGACTGCCATTTGAGAATTTTGTCTGCTTGTAATCTGAGTAAAATTTCGTCAAATCTTAGATTGTTTAGTAGGTACAAAAATAAGATGCCGAATTTTTTTTCGTAATTGTCGAAACTGACAATTGACAATATTTGCTTTTTTGTTTTACCAAGTCTTCAAACTCTTGGGGCAATCCCAATAGGTTATTAAATTGGTGTCAAAACTGACAGTTGACAATTTTTGACAATGTTGTACTTCCAGTCATATCCCAAAAAGTGTAAAAATTGTTCTGAAAACAGATGCACAATTACTCATTAAAAAAATCTGAAAATAAGGTGCCTAAATCGGTTTTGTAGGTGTCGAAACTGACAATTGACAATATTTGCTTTTTTGTTTTCTCCAGAACGTTTTACCAAGTCTTCAAACTCTTGGGGCAATCCCAATAGGTTATTAAATTGGTGTCAAAACTGACAGTTGACAATTTTTGACAGTGTTGTACTTCCAGAAATATCCCGAAAAGTGTAAAAATTGTTCGGAAAACAGATACACAATTACTCATTAAAAAATCTGAAAATAAGGTGCCTAAATCGATTTTGTAAGTGTCGAAACTGACAATTGACAATATTTGCTTTTTTGTTTTCTCCAGAACGTTTTACCAAGTCTTCAAATTCTTGGGGCAATCCCAATAGGTTATTAAATTGGTGTTAAAACTGACAGTTGACAATCTTTGACAGTGTTGTACTTCCAGTCATATCCCAAAAAGTGTAAAAATTGTTCTGAAAACAGATGCACAATTACTCATTAAAAAAATCTGAAAATAAGGTGCCTAAATCGGTTTTGTAAGTGTCGAAACTGACAATTGACAATATTTGCTTTTTTGTTTTCTCCAGAACCTTTTACCAAGTCTTCAAACTCTTGGGGCAATCCCAATAGGTTATTAAATTGGTGTCAAAACTGACAGTTGACAATTTTTGACAGTGTTGTACTTCCAGTAATATCCCGAAAAGTGTAAAAATTGTTCGGAAAACAGATACACAATTACTCATTAAAAAATCTGAAAATAAGGTGCCTAAGTCGGTTTTGTAAGTGTCAAAACTGACAATTGACAATATTTGCTTTTTTGTTTTCTCCAGAACGTTTTACCAAGTCTTCAAATTCTTGGGGCGATCCCAATAGGTTATTAAATTGGTGTCAAAACTGAGAGTTGACAATTTTTGACAGTGTTGTACTTCCAGTAATATCCCGAAAAGTGTAAAAATTGTTCGGAAAACAGATACACAATTACTCATTAAAAAATCTGAAAATAAGGTGCCTAAGTCGGTTTTGTAAGTGTCAAAACTGACAATTGACAATATTTGCTTTTTTGTTTTCTCCAGAACGTTTTACCAAGTCTTCAAATTCTTGGGGCAATCCCAATAGGTTATTAAATTGGTGTCAAAACTGACAGTTGACAATTTTTGACAGTGTTGCACTTCCAGTAATATCCCGAAAAGTGTAAAAATTGTTCGGAAAACAGATACACAATTACTCATTAAAAAATCTGAAAATAAGGTGCCTAAGTCGGTTTTGTAAGTGTCAAAACTGACAATTGACAATATTTGCTTTTTTGTTTTCTCCAGAACGTTTTACCAAGTCTTCAAATTCTTGGGGCGATCCCAATAAGTTATTAAATTGGTGTCAAAACTGAGAGTTGACAATTTTTGACAGTGTTGTACTTCCAGTAATATCCCGAAAAGTGTAAAAATTGTTCGGAAAACAGATACACAATTACTCATTAAAAAATCTGAAAATAAGGTGCCTAAGTCGGTTTTGTAAGTGTCAAAACTGACAATTGACAATATTTGCTTTTTTGTTTTCTCCAGAACGTTTTACCAAGTCTTCAAACTCTTGGGGCAATCCCAATAGGTTATTAAATTGGTGTCAAAACTGACAGTTGACAATTTTTGACAGTGTTGTACTTCCAGTAATATCCCGAAAAGTGTAAAAATTGTTCTGAAACAGATACACAATTACTCATTAAAAAATCTGAAAATAAGGTGCCTAAATCGGTTTTGTAAGTGTCGAAACTGACAATTGACAATATTTGCTTTTTTGTTTTCTCCAGAACGTTTTACCAAGTCTTCAAACTCTTGGGGCAATCCCAATAGGTTATTAAATTGGTGTCAAAACTGACAGTTGACAATTTTTGACAGTGTTGTACTTCCAGTAATATCCCGAAAAGTGTAAAAATTGTTCGGAAAACAGATACACAATTACTCATTAAAAAATCTGAAAATAAGGTGCCTAAGTCGGTTTTGTAAGTGTCAAAACTGACAATTGACAATATTTGCTTTTTTGTTTTCTCCAGAACGTTTTACCAAGTCTTCAAATTCTTGGGGCAATCCCAATAGGTTATTAAATTGGTGTCAAAACTGACAGTTGACAATTTTTGACAGTGTTGTACTTCCAGTAATATCCCGAAAAGTGTAAAAATTGTTCTGAAACAGATACACAATTACTCATTAAAAAATCTGAAAATAAGGTGCCTAAATCGGTTTTGTAAGTGTCGAAACTGACAATTGACAATATATGCTTTTTTGTTTTCTCCAGAACGTTTTACCAAGTCTTCAAATTCTTGGGGCAATCCCAATAGGTTATTAAATTGGTGTCAAAACTGACAGTTGACATTTTTTGACAGTGATGTACTTCCAGTAATATCCCGAAAAGTGTAAAAATTGTTCGGAAAACAGATACACAATTACTCATAAAAAAATCTGAAAATAAGGTGCCTAAATCGGTTTTGTAAGTGTCAAAACTGACAATTGACAATATTTGCTTTTTTGTTTTCTCCAGAACGTTTTACCAAGTCTTCAAATTCTTGGGGCAATCCCAATAGGTTATTAAATTGGTGTCAAAACTGACAGTTGACAATTTTTGACAGTGTTGTACTTCCAGTAATATCCCGAAAAGTGTAAAAATTGTTCGGAAAACAGATACACAATTACTCATTAAAAAATCTGAAAATAAGGTGCCTAAGTCGGTTTTGTAAGTGTCAAAACTGACAATTGACAATATTTGCTTTTTTGTTTTCTCCAGAACGTTTTACCAAGTCTTCAAATTCTTGGGGCAATCCCAATAGGTTATTAAATTGGTGTCAAAACTGACAGTTGACAATTTTTGACAGTGTTGTACTTCCAGTAATATCCCGAAAAGTGTAAAAATTGTTCTGAAACAGATACACAATTACTCATTAAAAAATCTGAAAATAAGGTGCCTAAGTCGGTTTTGTAAGTGTCAAAACTGACAACTGACAATTTTTAACTTGGTTGTACAGTCGCGGTCAAAGAATTTCACTTTTTTTTTTCAAAAAAAGGTATGCATTCTATGCTTTATTGTGATTATCTTGTCTGTAAATTTTCGTCTGTCACGTAGAAGTGCTTGTGCAAATTCAAGGTTATAAATAATTAAAGTGTTTCACAACAAATGTCAGATGAGTGACAACTATTGACGAAATTCTGTGACCGCAACTGTACTTTATTAAATTGTACGATGAATTTACTAGATATCCTAACAATGGTTTTATCTTTATTTTTCCTCCATTTTTGAAACGGTTGGTTTGACTATTTTTGACTTTTCTATGACAATATCAGGTAAGTTGTCATCAGTAGCAAAGTCATCCGAGGGATGACTGCCGACAGGAAACTTTGCCTCCTTTTTTTACAGGCTGGTTTGAAAGTGATTTTTCTGTAGATTCTGAAAAATTTATCTGATTCTGACAACTTTTAAAGCAGTTCTAGTAACACCGACAATTTTGGATGTATTTTTGATTTTTAAATTTTTCTACGATCGAAACCTAAAAGATATGACGTTTCTGCGGGCACCAATCGAAAGAGTTACGTCCCAACAAGTTGAATAGTATAGGAGTGGGAAAATAACTGAAAAAGATTTTTTTTCTGGCAATTCCGAATTTTTTCCAGCAATTCTGACTTTTCTCTGGCAATTCTGATTTTTTTTTCTGACAATTCCGACTTTTTTCTGGCAATTTTGACTTTTTTCTGTCAATTCTGACTTTTTTCTGGCAATTCCGACTTTTTTTCCGGCAATTCCGACTTTTTTCTGGCAATTCTGACTTTTTTCTGTGGATAATTGAAATTGGTGCCTCGCGCTCGACCTCTTAAAGAAACGTAGTCCAATAAGATCATATTTCTCTGTACGTGAAACTCGAGGCCCCAATTTCAGTGATCCACGGAAGTTGCCGCCTGTGAAAATTTGTTTTTCCGTTGATCATTCATAGAAAATCATAAAATATGAGATACTCTCCACATTTCGAGTTTCACGTACATGAAATATGACCTCCTTGGAGTATGTCTCTTTAAGTGGTCAATCGCGTAGCACGAGGCACCAATTTCAGTGACCCACGGAAATTACTGTCTGTGAAAATTTGATTTTCCGTTTGTCATTCCTAAAATATGAGATACTCTCCACATTTTGATTTTCACGTACAGGGGAATATGACCTTTTTGGAGTATGTTTCTTTAAATGGTCGAGCGCGTAGCACGAAGCACAAATTTCAGTGATCCACGGAAGTTACCGTCTGTAAAGTTTGTTTTTCTGTGGATCATTGAAATTGGTGCCTCGCGCTGCGCGCTCGATCACTTAAGAAACATAGTCCAAGAAGGTCATATTTCCCTGTACGTGAAACTCGAGGGCCCAATTTCAGTGATCCACGGAAGTTGCCGTCTGTGAAAATTTGTTTTTCCGTTTATCATTTAAATCTATCAGTTTTCAAATCGTACAATTACAGTCAAAGCTCCTTATTAGGTACCATAAATAGTTAATCTTTAATACATAAAATATTATTATACTAAGATTTTTATTTTTTTATTTCTCAAAATGTCTATAATGTTCTAAACAAAACTAAAAATATATTAATTTATAAGACACTACGTGATAAACGCGTGGCTGTTATAGCATATTGGTCAGTTGATCAGTCATAATGGTATATTTAATATGGTCAATATAAATTTATCAACTAAAGAAAGGTTCTCATTAATTGTCTAGAATGTGATTGTTGCACCGGAAGTGTGGGCTATAGCACCGCCTTGTTGAAAGTAACCCTATCGCATTTGTTGATATTATAAATATTTATAATTATGAAAGCTGCATAAATCAGTCCTGAGTAGTGTGAAGTTAGTTGTGAGAGTTGTGGTTTC
The DNA here is from genome assembly GCA_963583935.1 of Diaperis boleti. Taxonomy (NCBI): domain Eukaryota; kingdom Metazoa; phylum Arthropoda; class Insecta; order Coleoptera; family Tenebrionidae; genus Diaperis; species Diaperis boleti. Next base: position 16,460,999 of record OY757245.1, on the reverse strand, counting down.
ATCAATCAAGATTTTCATAATTTTTACAGCAAATGGTAGGAAAATTAGATTTTTGGGTTCTAGGTAAAAATCATAAGAACAGAAAATAAGTTAACTTTACCATCTATATTTTTTAGCCAGCATTACATTATCGACCATTTTGAGGTTAACCCATTTTACTTATCACAGTGGTTCTCAAACATTTACACCATCATAGGTTGGCAACTCTGTTAGAGTATCGCTATGAAAAACCTTAAAGAGCCAGAGTTCAACTGCGAGATTAGCAATGTGGAAAGCTACTGTTGTCGAGACTGTGACTTTACAACCGATACGGCGATGTTCTTCAAACAACATATCCGCCAACACCACACATTAGCATCCAAATCTGAGCCTGGCTGTATCATCAATAAGTATCTCTGTAAAAATTGCGACTTCGAGACCAACTTCCTCTTGAATTGGTTTAAACATGTGTCCCACGTTTGTCCCCGGAAGTCCATTAGGTGGTTCGAATGTGGCGAATGCAATTACCGAACCGTCCATCAAAGTAGTTTAAGAAATCACAAACTATACAAGCATACCAAAGAACACGAAATTAAATGGTTTCAATGCGATAAGTGCGATTACAGGGCGAAAAGTAAACCCCATATAAACAAGCATATAATCCTTCGTCACTTAGAAGAAGATAAAATTACATGGTTCAATTGTGAAGAGTGCGATTATCGAAGCAAACAAAAAAGTTATTTAAAAAACCATAGGCGCCGCATGCACTCCAAGGAGAAGTGCGTGAGGGGCAATAAGATCACCAAATGTGATAAGTGTGATTATCAGACCAATCATAAGAATAATCTAAGGCAACACCACATATACAGGCACTATAAAGACGACGAGATCAAGTGGTACGAATGTGATTTGTGCGATTATAAGGCCAAACGTAAGCCTGGGTTAAATAGACATAAGAAATCAAAACATCAAGACGAGCATAAGCGATAGAACCGTCGGCATATCCGTATTGTGTTCGAAAACTCAAGTCCGATTGACAGAAAAATTTAATAGGCTGTAAAAATTTTAATTATTAGGAATTAACGTGTCCAATAAACATTTTTTATTTGATTTGATGCTGACGCCAGTTTTAATTTTGAATATCATTCGATTTTGACTCTTGATTTGATATCTATAAATGTTGGTGGTCACTGGAATGTTGGTCTGCCCATTGGCCTGATTTATTGATGTACTAAAATTTGCCCTAATTTTGTTTGTCATAAGTTAAATTTCAGTCTCTTTAATCTAACGATAAATAAAAATAATTTGTCTAAATATATTTGTGAAGTGTGCCCCTTCTGCAATGTTAAATTAACGTTGGTGTAGATTTAACTTTGAGGTTAGAATCGATCATTGATGTGCAGAAAAAAATAATTAATGCTAATTTCAGGTCTAGAATAATTTCTAAAAAGAAATTACTGGAGAGAGTTGGAAGAACCTAGCATTGGACACTAACACCCAAAGCGGAAATAACAATTCTAATTCGTTCGTACAGTTATTCTGTACTCCACGAGTTTCTCGCTTTTCCATGATTTACCAATCGAAATTCGAAGGTTTCAATTGCGAAAACAGCAATGCCGAAGAATATTTTTGCAGAAATTGCAATTTTACCACCGATATAGCAGTGGTCCTCAAACAACACCAGCAGTTGTATCACTATGTCGACACCGCGTCAAAGAAGCAACTGACAGCACAAATCAGAAATTATGTTTGTAGAAAATGTAAGTTTTGCACTCATTCCGTAATAAATTTCACCAAACACGTGTCAGATGGCTGTTTGTTGATCACTGGAAAAGACAAAACTAAAAGGTTTAGATGTAAGGCATGTGGTTATAAAACTACATGCAAAGACAGTTTAAAAAGGCATAAAAAACTTAAGCATTTCAAAGATCCAAAGATGACTAAGCGGTTTCTATGCGAAGCATGCGATTATAAGACTAACTGTAGCGGCAGTTTGAAAAAGCATAAAATGCTCAAGCATCTAGTAGACCATGAAGTTCAGTGGTATGAATGTGATAAATGTAACTATAAAACCAAACAAAGATGCCATCTAAACCAACATTTAAGATACACACATCTAGAAGGTAACGAAATTCAATATTTTAAATGCACCAAATGCAACTACAGAGCAAAGCAAAGAAGCCACCTGAAGGAACACGTGATCAGCAAACACTTGCAAGATCTAGACGTCCTGTGGTTTGATTGCGATCAATGCCAATTTAAAACCAAACGCAAACGCAGCTTAGAAGAGCATAAAAAATTAAACCATGGAGTTGCCGCGGAAGTCCAGTGGTTCGACTGCTTTAAATGCAGCTACAGAACGAAAAAGAAGTCCCATCTGAAAGAACATATTACGTGCAAACATTTGGGGGACGATCAGATTCAGTGGTTTCAATGCGATAAGTGCGAATACAGGGGCAAACTGAAAAGCAAGTTGAAGGCGCACATAAGATGCAAACATCTAGAGGAGGATGAAATACAGTGGACTGAATGCGGTATGTGCACGTATAGGACGAAACACAAGCATCTTTTGAAGGTTCACGTCAGGAGAAAGCATTTGGGGAGCCGCGAAGTTCGGTAGCCCGATGAGATGGATTACAAGAAAGAAAACAACGTCAAATAAATAATAACAGAAATTAACGTGAAGAAATCTAGTGTGTCTATTCAGGCGTCTTGATTTTTAATTTAAATTAGGTGTAAGTTTTTTCCAAACTTTCGAATTTTAGTTTTAAGAAAATATATTTATGATAATATATACAAGGTGTTTTACTTGAGTCACTTTCTGTGGTCTTTCATTTTATCTTTTGCGTATTATATATACATTACGTTCCGGCACTTGAAAAGTTTGAGCTCCATCTGGTGGTTTGACATAGAACGATGATTGATTGATGCAACAGCCCACTGGATGTACGAATAATTTATGAACAAGATGTTTAGGTTTTAACACCACTTTCTGAATGCCCTTTTACGAGGCTGTTTGTCCTATGATACCGTTAAATACTAGGCAATGCTTGAAATCACCTTGAGTTGACATTTCGAAACCAATACCAACGTGAAGTTAGTTCTGACGTTTCATGTTGTTTTGGATGTCAATTTAATTGCTTTCTAGGTTAGGAATCAACAGTTCTCGCAATGTAGCTGTATTTATATTGATATATGATTGAATAAATCGGTTTAGAACTGGTTCCGCCACACTGACTGCGGGGTGTCTCTGCCCTGAAATTAAAATTGAACCAAAGGAATAAATTTAGCCCCACAACCCTGTGCTTTGTAGTAATTCTGGTAAGCGCCCTATGGATAAGTTCCCTCCGTCTGTAGCTCTTGCGCAATTACAGGATCTGCGCATTTTGAAGTCGGGGGTTTTCAAATGGAATGGCCTATTCATATGCAATCTCCCCAAGTCTTCACCATCATCGTTGTAGCGTCTACAAACACAAAACGTCGATGATTAATCATGCTAAACGTCTTCAGTTGGGACTTGCCTTTTTCAACTGTGAAGTGAACGACGTCGAAACTTATTTTTGTAAAGACTGCGATTTTACTACACACGGAGCAGTGGCTCTCAGACAACATGTTCAGGATTGCCACTACAATCTAGAAGCAGAATCTGAAGCAACGAGGATATCTCAGAACTACATTTGTGAAAACTGTGGATTTGAGACCCATTCCATTCTAAATTGGTACAAGCATGTATCGAATGAGTGCTTGTACCGTCCAATGCGAAAGAAAGCAATATTTAATAAATGTCACTTAAAAGCAAAGCTGAAAGAGCCTTTAGAGGATGCAAAACGTTCAAAGCACCACAAAATATATGTGTTTGAGTGCTACAAATGCAACTACAAAGCGAAACACAAATCGCATTTAAAAAATCACAACACAGCCAAGCACTTACAAGACCATGAAGTTGAGTGGTTTACATGTAACAAATGCAATTACAGGACGAAGCGCAAGGGCGATTTAAAATGCCACGTACGAGGCGTACACTTACGAGACCATGAAATTGAGTGGTTTAAATGTGATAAATGCGAGTACAGAGGGAAACGGAAAGGCGATCTGAAAGATCACATAAGATGCAAACATTTGGAGGACCACGAAATTGAATGGTTTAGATGTGATAAATGCAACTATAAAGCTAAAAAGAAGTGTCACTTGAAAGTGCACATCCGGTGCAAGCACCTGAAGGACCATGAAATTCAGTGGTTTGAGTGTGGTGAGTGCGATTATAGGACTAAATTGAAGTATACTTTGAAACTTCACATAAATAAATGGCATTTACAAGAGTAAATATGTCTGATTAACATTTTCTAGTATTGTAGTATTTATTATAGTAACATAAGGAAGGAAAATTCATATGTACAGTTATGGAATTATATGTATATAAAACTAAATAAAAGAAGTGGTTTTATATTATATTGCTTATGTTGGCTTGTGTTGTATGTTTTATCGTGCATGGCCAACTTTGACTAATTTTGTTTTCGATCTCTGTATCTTACCATTGCAATTTTTTTAAATCAAAATTTCTTAAAAGCCATAAGCTTATAAAGTCAGAAATTGACCTTTGATTTGTAATGGATGTTTCAGAAATCATCAAAAACCAGCTGACCCGGCGAATCTTGTACCGCCTCAGAATCAAATTCAGTTTTTTATCAAACGATAATGCACACAACGCCATCTACTGGCATTACCGGAACAAGCATACAACGCCATGTTCCTTTTTGTTTCTGTTATGTATCAGAGATTGCGTTATATGCGGATTCCATTCAAAATTTTCGTTAATTTTTCCGATGTTTTAATAGTTATTCTACTATTCGGGGTGGAGGCAAATCCAGCACATTAAAGATAATAAAAATCGGTGCAGCCGTTCTTGAGTTATAAACCCAAGGGGGCCCCCTGAGTCCCCCTGTCCATGTTTTAATAGTTAATAGTAAATCAAAGATCATAAAAATCGGTCTAGCCTTTTTTGAGTTATAAACCAAAGGGGCCCCCCTGAGCCCCCATGTCTCTTTATAAGAACTTTCCTCGAACATCAAGGAATATAAAAAAAAATTTGCTAAATTGGTTCGGCCGTTATCAAGTTATGGCGTGACCAAGGGAAATAGGGATTACTTTTTATATTATATAGATTTAGGTCTTTGTACTATGAGATATCGGACTTCGGCGAATTGTTTGAGATCTGCAGTCACTATCTGGCGGCATAATAGAGGATGTTCAGTGCCATACATGTCTAAAATCTAGAAGCTATAGACTCACTGTATACGAATCTACAGCGACATCTCTGAGATTGGCTCTTTCAAATCACACTCATGAGTTCTGTTCTCTCAAAAAAAAAAAAAAAAAATGTTTGAGCTCTACAGTCACTATCTGGCGGCATAATAGGGGATGTTCAGTGCCATAAATGTCTAGAATCTAGAAGCTATAGACTCACTGTCTACGAATTTACAGCGATATCTCTGAGATTGGTTCTTTCATATCACAGACTCATGAGTTCTGTTCTCTCAAAAAAAAATTGTTTGAGATCTACAGTCACTATCTGGCGGCATAATAGGGGATGTTCAGTGCCATAAATGTCTACAATCTAGAAGCTATAGACTCACTATCTACGAATTTACAGCGACATCTCTGAGATTGGCTCTTTCAAATCACACTCATGAGTTGTTCTCTCAAAACAAAAAAAAATGTTTGAGATCTACAGTCACTATCTGGCGGCATAATAGACGATGTTCAGCGCCATACATGTCTAAAATTTAGAAGCTATAGACTCACTGTATACGAATTTACAGCGACATCTCTGAGATTGGCTCTTTCAAATCACACTCATGAGTTCTGTTCTCTCAAAAAAAAAAAAAAAATGTTTGAGCTCTACAGTCACTATCTGGCGGCATAATAGGGGATGTTCAGTGCCATAAATGTCTAGAATCTAGAAGCTATAGACTCACTGTCTACGAATTTACAGCGATATCTCTGAGATTGGTTCTTTCATATCACAGACTCATGAGTTCTGTTCTCTCAAAAAAAAAATTGTTTGAGATCTACAGTCACTATCTGGCGGCATAATAGACGATGTCCAGTGCCATACATGTCTAAAATCTAGAAGCTATAGACTCACTGTATACGAATTTACAGCGACATCTCTGAGATTGGCTCTTTCAAATCACACTCATGAGTTCTGTTCTCTCAAAAAAAAATAAAAAATTGTTTGAGATCTATAGTCACTATCTGGCGGCATAATAGGGGATGTTCAGTGCCATAAATGTCTAGAATCTAGAAGCTATAGACTCACTGTCTACGAATTTACAGCGATATCTCTGAGATTGGCTCTTTCATATCACAGACTCATGAGTTCTGTTCTCTCAAAAAAAAAAAAAATGTTTGAGATCTACAGTCACTATCTGGCGGCATAATCGACGATGTCCAGCGCCATACATGTCTAAAATCTAGAAGCTATAGATTCACTGTATACGAATTTACAGCGACATCTCTGAGATTGGCTCTTTCAAATCACACTCATGAGTTGTTCTCTCAAAAAAAATAAAAAATTGTTTGAGATCTACAGTCATTATCTGGCGGCATAATAGGGGATGTTCAGTGCCATAAATGTCTAGAATCTAGAAGCTATAGACTCACTGTCTACGAATTTACAGCGATATCTCTGAGATTGGCTCTTTCATATCACAGACTCATGAGTTCTGTTCTCTCAAAAAAAAATTGTTTGAGATCTACAGTCACTATCTGGCGGCATAATAGACGATGTCCAGTGCCATAAATGTCTAGAATCTAGAAGCTATAGACTCACTGTATACGAATTTACAGCGATATCTCTGAGATTGGTTCTTTCATATCACAGACTCATGACTTCTGTTCTCCCAAAAGAAAAAAATCTTTGATTCCTACAGTCACTATCTGGCGGCATAATAGAGGATGTTCAGTGCCATAAATGTCTAAAATCTAGAAGCTATAGACTCACTGTCTACGAATTTACAGCGATATCTCTGAGATTGGCTCTTTCATATCACAGACTCATGAGTTCTGTTCTCTCAAAAAAAAAAATTGTTTGAGCTCTACAGTCACTATCTGGCGGCATAATAGGGGATGTTCAGTGCCATAAATGTCTAGAATCTAGAAGCTATAGACTCACTGTCTACGAATTTACAGCGATATCTCTGAGATTGGTTCTTTTATATCACAGACTCATGAGTTCTGTTCTCTCAAAAAAAATTGTTTGAGATCTACAGTCACTATCTGGCGGCATAATAGACGATGTCCAGTGCCATACATGTCTAGAATCTAGAAGCTACAGACTCACTGTATACGAATTTACAGCGATATCTCTGAGATTGGCTCTTTCAAATCACACTCATGAGTTCTGTTCTCTCAAAAAAAGAATTGTTTGAGATCTACAGTCACTATCTGGCGGCATAATAGACGATGTCCAGTGCCATAAATGTCTAGAATCTAGAAGCTATAGACTCACTGTATACGAATTTACAGCGACATCTCTGAGATTGGCTCTTTCATATCACAGACTCATGACTTCTGTTCTCCCAAAAGAAAAAAATCTTTGATTCCTACAGTCACTATCTGGCGGCATAATAGAGGATGTTCAGTGCCATAAATGTCTAAAATCTAGAAGCTATAGACTCACTGTCTACGAATTTACAGCGATATCTCTGAGATTGGCTCTTTCATATCACAGACTCATGAGTTCTGTTCTCTCAAAAAAAAAAATTGTTTGAGATCTACAGTCACTATCTGGCGGCATAATAGGGGATGTTCAGTGCCATAAATGTCTAGAATCTAGAAGCTATAGACTCACTGTCTACGAATTTACAGCGATATCTCTGAGATTGGCTCTTTCATATCACAGACTCATGAGTTCTGTTCTCTCAAAAAAAAAAATGTTTGAGATCTACAGTCACTATCTGGCGGCATAATAGACGATGTCCAGTGCCATAAATGTCTAGAATCTAGAAGCTATAGACTCACTGTATACGAATTTACAGCGATATCTCTGAGATTGGCTCTTTCATATCACAGACTCATGACTTCTGTTCTCCCAAAAGAAAAAAATCTTTGATTCCTACAGTCACTATCTGGCGGCATAATAGAGGATGTTCAGTGCCATAAATGTCTAAAATCTAGAAGCTATAGACTCACTGTCTACGAATTTACAGCGATATCTCTGAGATTGGCTCTTTCATATCACAGACTCATGAGTTCTGTTCTCTCAAAAAAAAAAATTGTTTGAGATCTACAGTCACTATCTGGCGGCATAATAGGGGATGTTCAGTGCCATAAATGTCTAGAATCTAGAAGCTATAGACTCACTGTCTACGAATTTACAGCGATATCTCTGAGATTGGTTCTTTCATATCACAGACTCATGAGTTCTGTTCTCTCAAAAAAAAAATTGTTTGAGATCTACAGTCACTATCTGGCGGCATAATAGACGATGTCCAGTGCCATACATGTCTAAAATCTAGAAGCTATAGACTCACTGTATACGAATTTACAGCGACATCTCTGAGATTGGCTCTTTCAAATCACACTCATGAGTTCTGTTCTCTCAAAAAAAAATAAAAAATTGTTTGAGATCTATAGTCACTATCTGGCGGCATAATAGGGGATGTTCAGTGCCATAAATGTCTAGAATCTAGAAGCTATAGACTCACTGTCTACGAATTTACAGCGATATCTCTGAGATTGGCTCTTTCATATCACAGACTCATGAGTTCTGTTCTCTCAAAAAAAAAAAAAATGTTTGAGATCTACAGTCACTATCTGGCGGCATAATCGACGATGTCCAGCGCCATACATGTCTAAAATCTAGAAGCTATAGATTCACTGTATACGAATTTACAGCGACATCTCTGAGATTGGCTCTTTCAAATCACACTCATGAGTTGTTCTCTCAAAAAAAATAAAAAATTGTTTGAGATCTACAGTCACTATCTGGCGGCATAATAGGGGATGTTCAGTGCCATAAATGTCTAGAATCTAGAAGCTATAGACTCACTGTCTACGAATTTACAGCGATATCTCTGAGATTGGCTCTTTCATATCACAGACTCATGAGTTCTGTTCTCTCAAAAAAAAATTGATTGAGATCTACAGTCACTATCTGGCGGCATAATAGACGATGTCCAGTGCCATAAATGTCTAGAATCTAGAAGCTATAGACTCACTGTATACGAATTTACAGCGATATCTCTGAGATTGGTTCTTTCATATCACAGACTCATGACTTCTGTTCTCCCAAAAGAAAAAAATCTTTGATTCCTACAGTCACTATCTGGCGGCATAATAGAGGATGTTCAGTGCCATAAATGTCTAAAATCTAGAAGCTATAGACTCACTGTCTACGAATTTACAGCGATATCTCTGAGATTGGCTCTTTCATATCACAGACTCATGAGTTCTGTTCTCTCAAAAAAAAAAATTGTTTGAGCTCTACAGTCACTATCTGGCGGCATAATAGGGGATGTTCAGTGCCATAAATGTCTAGAATCTAGAAGCTATAGACTCACTGTCTACGAATTTACAGCGATATCTCTGAGATTGGTTCTTTTATATCACAGACTCATGAGTTCTGTTCTCTCAAAAAAAATTGTTTGAGATCTACAGTCACTATCTGGCGGCATAATAGACGATGTCCAGTGCCATACATGTCTAGAATCTAGAAGCTACAGACTCACTGTATACGAATTTACAGCGATATCTCTGAGATTGGCTCTTTCAAATCACACTCATGAGTTCTGTTCTCTCAAAAAAAGAATTGTTTGAGATCTACAGTCACTATCTGGCGGCATAATAGACGATGTCCAGTGCCATAAATGTCTAGAATCTAGAAGCTATAGACTCACTGTATACGAATTTACAGCGACATCTCTGAGATTGGCTCTTTCATATCACAGACTCATGACTTCTGTTCTCCCAAAAGAAAAAAATCTTTGATTCCTACAGTCACTATCTGGCGGCATAATAGAGGATGTTCAGTGCCATAAATGTCTAAAATCTAGAAGCTATAGACTCACTGTCTACGAATTTACAGCGATATCTCTGAGATTGGCTCTTTCATATCACAGACTCATGAGTTCTGTTCTCTCAAAAAAAAAAATTGTTTGAGATCTACAGTCACTATCTGGCGGCATAATAGGGGATGTTCAGTGCCATAAATGTCTAGAATCTAGAAGCTATAGACTCACTGTCTACGAATTTACAGCGATATCTCTGAGATTGGCTCTTTCATATCACAGACTCATGAGTTCTGTTCTCTCAAAAAAAAAAATGTTTGAGATCTACAGTCACTATCTGGCGGCATAATAGACGATGTCCAGTGCCATAAATGTCTAGAATCTAGAAGCTATAGACTCACTGTATACGAATTTACAGCGATATCTCTGAGATTGGCTCTTTCATATCACAGACTCATGACTTCTGTTCTCCCAAAAGAAAAAAATCTTTGATTCCTACAGTCACTATCTGGCGGCATAATAGAGGATGTTCAGTGCCATAAATGTCTAAAATCTAGAAGCTATAGACTCACTGTCTACGAATTTACAGCGATATCTCTGAGATTGGCTCTTTCATATCACAGACTCATGAGTTCTGTTCTCTCAAAAAAAAAAAATTGTTTGAGATCTACAGTCACTATCTGGCGGCATAATAGGGGATGTTCAGTGCCATAAATGTCTAGAATCTAGAAGCTATAGACTCACTGTATACGAATTTACAGCGATATCTCTGAGATTGGCTCTTTCATATCACAGACTCATGACTTCTGTTCTCCCAAAAGAAAAAATCTTTGATTCCTACAGTCACTATCTGGCGGCATAATAGAGGATGTTCAGTGCCATAAATGTCTAAAATCTAGAAGCTATAGACTCACTGTCTACGAATTTACAGCGATATCTCTGAGATTGGTTCTTTCATATCACAGACTCATGACTTCTGTTCTCCCAAAAGAAAAAAATCTTTGATTCCTACAGTCACTATCTGGCGGCATAATAGAGGATGTTCAGTGCCATAAATGTCTAAAATCTAGAAGCTATAGACTCACTGTCTACGAATTTACAGCGATATCTCTGAGATTGGCTCTTTCGTATCACAGACTCATGAGTTCTGTTCTCTCAAAAAAAAAAAAATTGTTTGAGCTCTACAGTCACTATCTGGCGGCATAATAGGGGATGTTCAGTGCCATAAATGTCTAGAATCTAGAAGCTATAGACTCACTGTCTACGAATTTACAGCGATATCTCTGAGATTGGTTCTTTCAAATCACACTCATGAGTTCTGTTCTCTCAAAAAAAAAAAAAAAATGTTTGAGATCTATAGTCACTATCTGGCGGCATAATAGGGGATGTTCAGTGCCATAAATGTCTAGAATCTAGAAGCTATAGACTCACTGTCTACGAATTTACAGCGATATCTCTGAGATTGGCTCTTTCATATCACAGACTCATGAGTTCTGTTCTCTCAAAAAAAAATTGATTGAGATCTACAGTCACTATCTGGCGGCATAATAGACGATGTCCAGTGCCATAAATGTCTAGAATCTAGAAGCTATAGACTCACTGTATACGAATTTACAGCGATATCTCTGAGATTGGTTCTTTCATATCACAGACTCATGACTTCTGTTCTCCCAAAAGAAAAAAATCTTTGATTCCTACAGTCACTATCTGGCGGCATAATAGAGGATGTTCAGTGCCATAAATGTCTAAAATCTAGAAGCTATAGACTCACTGTCTACGAATTTACAGCGATATCTCTGAGATTGGCTCTTTCATATCACAGACTCATGAGTTCTGTTCTCTCAAAAAAAAAAATTGTTTGAGCTCTACAGTCACTATCTGGCGGCATAATAGGGGATGTTCAGTGCCATAAATGTCTAGAATCTAGAAGCTATAGACTCACTGTCTACGAATTTACAGCGATATCTCTGAGATTGGTTCTTTTATATCACAGACTCATGAGTTCTGTTCTCTCAAAAAAAATTGTTTGAGATCTACAGTCACTATCTGGCGGCATAATAGACGATGTCCAGTGCCATACATGTCTAGAATCTAGAAGCTACAGACTCACTGTATACGAATTTACAGCGATATCTCTGAGATTGGCTCTTTCAAATCACACTCATGAGTTCTGTTCTCTCAAAAAAAGAATTGTTTGAGATCTACAGTCACTATCTGGCGGCATAATAGACGATGTCCAGTGCCATAAATGTCTAGAATCTAGAAGCTATAGACTCACTGTATACGAATTTACAGCGACATCTCTGAGATTGGCTCTTTCATATCACAGACTCATGACTTCTGTTCTCCCAAAAGAAAAAAATCTTTGATTCCTACAGTCACTATCTGGCGGCATAATAGAGGATGTTCAGTGCCATAAATGTCTAAAATCTAGAAGCTATAGACTCACTGTCTACGAATTTACAGCGATATCTCTGAGATTGGCTCTTTCATATCACAGACTCATGAGTTCTGTTCTCTCAAAAAAAAAAATTGTTTGAGATCTACAGTCACTATCTGGCGGCATAATAGGGGATGTTCAGTGCCATAAATGTCTAGAATCTAGAAGCTATAGACTCACTGTCTACGAATTTACAGCGATATCTCTGAGATTGGCTCTTTCATATCACAGACTCATGAGTTCTGTTCTCTCAAAAAAAAAAATGTTTGAGATCTACAGTCACTATCTGGCGGCATAATAGACGATGTCCAGTGCCATAAATGTCTAGAATCTAGAAGCTATAGACTCACTGTATACGAATTTACAGCGATATCTCTGAGATTGGCTCTTTCATATCACAGACTCATGACTTCTGTTCTCCCAAAAGAAAAAAATCTTTGATTCCTACAGTCACTATCTGGCGGCATAATAGAGGATGTTCAGTGCCATAAATGTCTAAAATCTAGAAGCTATAGACTCACTGTCTACGAATTTACAGCGATATCTCTGAGATTGGCTCTTTCATATCACAGACTCATGAGTTCTGTTCTCTCAAAAAAAAAAATTGTTTGAGATCTACAGTCACTATCTGGCGGCATAATAGGGGATGTTCAGTGCCATAAATGTCTAGAATCTAGAAGCTATAGACTCACTGTCTACGAATTTACAGCGATATCTCTGAGATTGGTTCTTTCATATCACAGACTCATGAGTTCTGTTCTCTCAAAAAAAAAATTGTTTGAGATCTACAGTCACTATCTGGCGGCATAATAGACGATGTCCAGTGCCATACATGTCTAAAATCTAGAAGCTATAGACTCACTGTATACGAATTTACAGCGACATCTCTGAGATTGGCTCTTTCAAATCACACTCATGAGTTCTGTTCTCTCAAAAAAAAATAAAAAATTGTTTGAGATCTATAGTCACTATCTGGCGGCATAATAGGGGATGTTCAGTGCCATAAATGTCTAGAATCTAGAAGCTATAGACTCACTGTCTACGAATTTACAGCGATATCTCTGAGATTGGCTCTTTCATATCACAGACTCATGAGTTCTGTTCTCTCAAAAAAAAAAAAAATGTTTGAGATCTACAGTCACTATCTGGCGGCATAATCGACGATGTCCAGCGCCATACATGTCTAAAATCTAGAAGCTATAGATTCACTGTATACGAATTTACAGCGACATCTCTGAGATTGGCTCTTTCAAATCACACTCATGAGTTGTTCTCTCAAAAAAAATAAAAAATTGTTTGAGATCTACAGTCACTATCTGGCGGCATAATAGGGGATGTTCAGTGCCATAAATGTCTAGAATCTAGAAGCTATAGACTCACTGTCTACGAATTTACAGCGATATCTCTGAGATTGGCTCTTTCATATCACAGACTCATGAGTTCTGTTCTCTCAAAAAAAAATTGATTGAGATCTACAGTCACTATCTGGCGGCATAATAGACGATGTCCAGTGCCATAAATGTCTAGAATCTAGAAGCTATAGACTCACTGTATACGAATTTACAGCGATATCTCTGAGATTGGTTCTTTCATATCACAGACTCATGACTTCTGTTCTCCCAAAAGAAAAAAATCTTTGATTCCTACAGTCACTATCTGGCGGCATAATAGAGGATGTTCAGTGCCATAAATGTCTAAAATCTAGAAGCTATAGACTCACTGTCTACGAATTTACAGCGATATCTCTGAGATTGGCTCTTTCATATCACAGACTCATGAGTTCTGTTCTCTCAAAAAAAAAAATTGTTTGAGCTCTACAGTCACTATCTGGCGGCATAATAGGGGATGTTCAGTGCCATAAATGTCTAGAATCTAGAAGCTATAGACTCACTGTCTACGAATTTACAGCGATATCTCTGAGATTGGTTCTTTTATATCACAGACTCATGAGTTCTGTTCTCTCAAAAAAAATTGTTTGAGATCTACAGTCACTATCTGGCGGCATAATAGACGATGTCCAGTGCCATACATGTCTAGAATCTAGAAGCTACAGACTCACTGTATACGAATTTACAGCGATATCTCTGAGATTGGCTCTTTCAAATCACACTCATGAGTTCTGTTCTCTCAAAAAAAGAATTGTTTGAGATCTACAGTCACTATCTGGCGGCATAATAGACGATGTCCAGTGCCATAAATGTCTAGAATCTAGAAGCTATAGACTCACTGTATACGAATTTACAGCGACATCTCTGAGATTGGCTCTTTCATATCACAGACTCATGACTTCTGTTCTCCCAAAAGAAAAAAATCTTTGATTCCTACAGTCACTATCTGGCGGCATAATAGAGGATGTTCAGTGCCATAAATGTCTAAAATCTAGAAGCTATAGACTCACTGTCTACGAATTTACAGCGATATCTCTGAGATTGGCTCTTTCATATCACAGACTCATGAGTTCTGTTCTCTCAAAAAAAAAAATTGTTTGAGATCTACAGTCACTATCTGGCGGCATAATAGGGGATGTTCAGTGCCATAAATGTCTAGAATCTAGAAGCTATAGACTCACTGTCTACGAATTTACAGCGATATCTCTGAGATTGGCTCTTTCATATCACAGACTCATGAGTTCTGTTCTCTCAAAAAAAAAAATGTTTGAGATCTACAGTCACTATCTGGCGGCATAATAGACGATGTCCAGTGCCATAAATGTCTAGAATCTAGAAGCTATAGACTCACTGTATACGAATTTACAGCGATATCTCTGAGATTGGCTCTTTCATATCACAGACTCATGACTTCTGTTCTCCCAAAAGAAAAAAATCTTTGATTCCTACAGTCACTATCTGGCGGCATAATAGAGGATGTTCAGTGCCATAAATGTCTAAAATCTAGAAGCTATAGACTCACTGTCTACGAATTTACAGCGATATCTCTGAGATTGGCTCTTTCATATCACAGACTCATGAGTTCTGTTCTCTCAAAAAAAAAAAATTGTTTGAGATCTACAGTCACTATCTGGCGGCATAATAGGGGATGTTCAGTGCCATAAATGTCTAGAATCTAGAAGCTATAGACTCACTGTATACGAATTTACAGCGATATCTCTGAGATTGGCTCTTTCATATCACAGACTCATGACTTCTGTTCTCCCAAAAGAAAAAATCTTTGATTCCTACAGTCACTATCTGGCGGCATAATAGAGGATGTTCAGTGCCATAAATGTCTAAAATCTAGAAGCTATAGACTCACTGTCTACGAATTTACAGCGATATCTCTGAGATTGGTTCTTTCATATCACAGACTCATGACTTCTGTTCTCCCAAAAGAAAAAAATCTTTGATTCCTACAGTCACTATCTGGCGGCATAATAGAGGATGTTCAGTGCCATAAATGTCTAAAATCTAGAAGCTATAGACTCACTGTCTACGAATTTACAGCGATATCTCTGAGATTGGCTCTTTCGTATCACAGACTCATGAGTTCTGTTCTCTCAAAAAAAAAAAAATTGTTTGAGCTCTACAGTCACTATCTGGCGGCATAATAGGGGATGTTCAGTGCCATAAATGTCTAGAATCTAGAAGCTATAGACTCACTGTCTACGAATTTACAGCGATATCTCTGAGATTGGTTCTTTCAAATCACACTCATGAGTTCTGTTCTCTCAAAAAAAAAAAAAAAATGTTTGAGATCTATAGTCACTATCTGGCGGCATAATAGGGGATGTTCAGTGCCATAAATGTCTAGAATCTAGAAGCTATAGACTCACTGTCTACGAATTTACAGCGATATCTCTGAGATTGGCTCTTTCATATCACAGACTCATGAGTTCTGTTCTCTCAAAAAAAAATTGATTGAGATCTACAGTCACTATCTGGCGGCATAATAGACGATGTCCAGTGCCATAAATGTCTAGAATCTAGAAGCTATAGACTCACTGTATACGAATTTACAGCGATATCTCTGAGATTGGTTCTTTCATATCACAGACTCATGACTTCTGTTCTCCCAAAAGAAAAAAATCTTTGATTCCTACAGTCACTATCTGGCGGCATAATAGAGGATGTTCAGTGCCATAAATGTCTAAAATCTAGAAGCTATAGACTCACTGTCTACGAATTTACAGCGATATCTCTGAGATTGGCTCTTTCATATCACAGACTCATGAGTTCTGTTCTCTCAAAAAAAAAAATTGTTTGAGCTCTACAGTCACTATCTGGCGGCATAATAGGGGATGTTCAGTGCCATAAATGTCTAGAATCTAGAAGCTATAGACTCACTGTCTACGAATTTACAGCGATATCTCTGAGATTGGTTCTTTTATATCACAGACTCATGAGTTCTGTTCTCTCAAAAAAAATTGTTTGAGATCTACAGTCACTATCTGGGGGCATAATAGACGATGTCCAGTGCCATACATGTCTAGAATCTAGAAGCTACAGACTCACTGTATACGAATTTACAGCGATATCTCTGAGATTGGCTCTTTCAAATCACACTCATGAGTTCTGTTCTCTCAAAAAAAGAATTGTTTGAGATCTACAGTCACTATCTGGCGGCATAATAGACGATGTCCAGTGCCATAAATGTCTAGAATCTAGAAGCTATAGACTCACTGTATACGAATTTACAGCGACATCTCTGAGATTGGCTCTTTCATATCACAGACTCATGACTTCTGTTCTCCCAAAAGAAAAAAATCTTTGATTCCTACAGTCACTATCTGGCGGCATAATAGAGGATGTTCAGTGCCATAAATGTCTAAAATCTAGAAGCTATAGACTCACTGTCTACGAATTTACAGCGATATCTCTGAGATTGGCTCTTTCATATCACAGACTCATGAGTTCTGTTCTCTCAAAAAAAAAAATTGTTTGAGATCTACAGTCACTATCTGGCGGCATAATAGGGGATGTTCAGTGCCATAAATGTCTAGAATCTAGAAGCTATAGACTCACTGTCTACGAATTTACAGCGATATCTCTGAGATTGGCTCTTTCATATCACAGACTCATGAGTTCTGTTCTCTCAAAAAAAAAAAATGTTTGAGATCTACAGTCACTATCTGGCGGCATAATAGACGATGTCCAGTGCCATAAATGTCTAGAATCTAGAAGCTATAGACTCACTGTATACGAATTTACAGCGATATCTCTGAGATTGGCTCTTTCATATCACAGACTCATGACTTCTGTTCTCCCAAAAGAAAAAAATCTTTGATTCCTACAGTCACTATCTGGCGGCATAATAGAGGATGTTCAGTGCCATAAATGTCTAAAATCTAGAAGCTATAGACTCACTGTCTACGAATTTACAGCGATATCTCTGAGATTGGCTCTTTCATATCACAGACTCATGAGTTCTGTTCTCTCAAAAAAAAAAAATTGTTTGAGATCTACAGTCACTATCTGGCGGCATAATAGGGGATGTTCAGTGCCATAAATGTCTAGAATCTAGAAGCTATAGACTCACTGTATACGAATTTACAGCGATATCTCTGAGATTGGCTCTTTCATATCACAGACTCATGACTTCTGTTCTCCCAAAAGAAAAAATCTTTGATTCCTACAGTCACTATCTGGCGGCATAATAGAGGATGTTCAGTGCCATAAATGTCTAAAATCTAGAAGCTATAGACTCACTGTCTACGAATTTACAGCGATATCTCTGAGATTGGTTCTTTCATATCACAGACTCATGACTTCTGTTCTCCCAAAAGAAAAAAATCTTTGATTCCTACAGTCACTATCTGGCGGCATAATAGAGGATGTTCAGTGCCATAAATGTCTAAAATCTAGAAGCTATAGACTCACTGTCTACGAATTTACAGCGATATCTCTGAGATTGGCTCTTTCATATCACAGACTCATGAGTTCTGTTCTCTCAAAAAAAAAAAAATTGTTTGAGCTCTACAGTCACTATCTGGCGGCATAATAGGGGATGTTCAGTGCCATAAATGTCTAGAATCTAGAAGCTATAGACTCACTGTCTACGAATTTACAGCGATATCTCTGAGATTGGTTCTTTCATATCACAGACTCATGAGTTCTGTTCTCTCAAAAAAAAATTGTTTGAGATCTACAGTCACTATCTGGCGGCATAATAGACGATGTCCAGTGCCATACATGTCTAAAATCTAGAAGCTATAGACTCACTGTATACGAATTTACAGCGACATCTCTGAGATTGGCTCTTTCAAATCACACTCATGAGTTCTGTTCTCTCAAAAAAAAAAAAAAAATGTTTGAGATCTATAGTCACTATCTGGCGGCATAATAGGGGATGTTCAGTGCCATAAATGTCTAGAATCTAGAAGCTATAGACTCACTGTCTACGAATTTACAGCGATATCTCTGAGATTGGCTCTTTCATATCACAGACTCATGAGTTCTGTTCTCTCAAAAAAAAATTGATTGAGATCTACAGTCACTATCTGGCGGCATAATAGACGATGTCCAGTGCCATAAATGTCTAGAATCTAGAAGCTATAGACTCACTGTATACGAATTTACAGCGATATCTCTGAGATTGGTTCTTTCATATCACAGACTCATGACTTCTGTTCTCCCAAAAGAAAAAAATCTTTGATTCCTACAGT
This sequence comes from Diaperis boleti, assembly GCA_963583935.1. Taxonomy (NCBI): domain Eukaryota; kingdom Metazoa; phylum Arthropoda; class Insecta; order Coleoptera; family Tenebrionidae; genus Diaperis; species Diaperis boleti. The sequence continues at coordinate 16,441,972 of OY757245.1, read as the reverse complement.
CACTATCTGGCGGCATAATAGAGGATGTTCAGTGCCATAAATGTCTAAAATCTAGAAGCTATAGACTCACTGTCTACGAATTTACAGCGATATCTCTGAGATTGGCTCTTTCATATCACAGACTCATGAGTTCTGTTCTCTCAAAAAAAAAAAAAATTGTTTGAGCTCTACAGTCACTATCTGGCGGCATAATAGGGGATGTTCAGTGCCATAAATGTCTAGAATCTAGAAGCTATAGACTCACTGTCTACGAATTTACAGCGATATCTCTGAGATTGGTTCTTTCATATCACAGACTCATGAGTTCTGTTCTCTCAAAAAAAAATTGTTTGAGATCTACAGTCACTATCTGGCGGCATAATAGACGATGTCCAGTGCCATACATGTCTAAAATCTAGAAGCTATAGACTCACTGTATACGAATTTACAGCGACATCTCTGAGATTGGCTCTTTCAAATCACACTCATGTGTTCTGTTCTCTCAAAAAAAAAAAAAAAAATTGTTTGAGATCTATAGTCACTATCTGGCGGCATAATAGGGGATGTTCAGTGCCATAAATGTCTAGAATCTAGAAGCTACAGACTCACTGTCTACGAATTTACAGCGATATCTCTGAGATTGGCTCTTTCATATCACAGACTCATGACTTCTGTTCTCCCAAAAGAAAAAAATCTTTGATTCCTACAGTCAGTATCTGGCGGCATAATAGAGGATGTTCAGTGCCATAAATGTCTAAAATCTAGAAGCTATAGACTCACTGTCTACGAATTTACAGCGATATCTCTGAGATTGGCTCTTTCATATCACAGACTCATGAGTTCTGTTCTCTCAAAAAAAAAAAATTGTTTGAGATCTACAGTCACTATCTGGCGGCATAATAGGGGATGTTCAGTGCCATAAATGTCTAGAATCTAGAAGCTATAGACTCACTGTATACGAATTTACAGCGATATCTCTGAGATTGGCTCTTTCATATCACAGACTCATGACTTCTGTTCTCCCAAAAGAAAAAATCTTTGATTCCTACAGTCACTATCTGGCGGCATAATAGAGGATGTTCAGTGCCATAAATGTCTAAAATCTAGAAGCTATAGACTCACTGTCTACGAATTTACAGCGATATCTCTGAGATTGGTTCTTTCATATCACAGACTCATGACTTCTGTTCTCCCAAAAGAAAAAAATCTTTGATTCCTACAGTCACTATCTGGCGGCATAATAGAGGATGTTCAGTGCCATAAATGTCTAAAATCTAGAAGCTATAGACTCACTGTCTACGAATTTACAGCGATATCTCTGAGATTGGCTCTTTCATATCACAGACTCATGAGTTCTGTTCTTTCAAAAAAAAAAAAATTGTTTGAGCTCTACAGTCACTATCTGGCGGCATAATAGGGGATGTTCAGTGCCATAAATGTCTAGAATCTAGAAGCTATAGACTCACTGTCTACGAATTTACAGCGATATCTCTGAGATTGGTTCTTTCATATCACAGACTCATGAGTTCTGTTCTCTCAAAAAAAAATTGTTTGAGATCTACAGTCACTATCTGGCGGCATAATAGACGATGTCCAGTGCCATACATGTCTAAAATCTAGAAGCTATAGACTCACTGTATACGAATTTACAGCGACATCTCTGAGATTGGCTCTTTCAAATCACACTCATGAGTTCTGTTCTCTCAAAAAAAAAAAAAAAATGTTTGAGATCTATAGTCACTATCTGGCGGCATAATAGGGGATGTTCAGTGCCATAAATGTCTAGAATCTAGAAGCTATAGACTCACTGTCTACGAATTTACAGCGATATCTCTGAGATTGGCTCTTTCATATCACAGACTCATGAGTTCTGTTCTCTCAAAAAAAAATTGATTGAGATCTACAGTCACTATCTGGCGGCATAATAGACGATGTCCAGTGCCATAAATGTCTAGAATCTAGAAGCTATAGACTCACTGTATACGAATTTACAGCGATATCTCTGAGATTGGTTCTTTCATATCACAGACTCATGACTTCTGTTCTCCCAAAAGAAAAAAATCTTTGATTCCTACAGTCACTATCTGGCGGCATAATAGAGGATGTTCAGTGCCATAAATGTCTAAAATCTAGAAGCTATAGACTCACTGTCTACGAATTTACAGCGATATCTCTGAGATTGGCTCTTTCATATCACAGACTCATGAGTTCTGTTCTCTCAAAAAAAAAAAAAATTGTTTGAGCTCTACAGTCACTATCTGGCGGCATAATAGGGGATGTTCAGTGCCATAAATGTCTAGAATCTAGAAGCTATAGACTCACTGTCTACGAATTTACAGCGATATCTCTGAGATTGGTTCTTTCATATCACAGACTCATGAGTTCTGTTCTCTCAAAAAAAAATTGTTTGAGATCTACAGTCACTATCTGGCGGCATAATAGACGATGTCCAGTGCCATACATGTCTAAAATCTAGAAGCTATAGACTCACTGTATACGAATTTACAGCGACATCTCTGAGATTGGCTCTTTCAAATCACACTCATGTGTTCTGTTCTCTCAAAAAAAAAAAAAAAATTGTTTGAGATCTATAGTCACTATCTGGCGGCATAATAGGGGATGTTCAGTGCCATAAATGTCTAGAATCTAGAAGCTACAGACTCACTGTCTACGAATTTACAGCGATATCTCTGAGATTGGCTCTTTCATATCACAGACTCATGAGTTCTGTTCTCTCAAAAAAAAATTGATTGAGATCTACAGTCACTATCTGGCGGCATAATAGACGATGTCCAGTGCCATAAATGTCTAGAATCTAGAAGCTATAGACTCACTGTATACGAATTTACAGCGATATCTCTGAGATTGGTTCTTTCATATCACAGACTCATGACTTCTGTTCTCCCAAAAGAAAAAAATCTTTGATTCCTACAGTCAGTATCTGGCGGCATAATAGAGGATGTTCAGTGCCATAAATGTCTAAAATCTAGAAGCTATAGACTCACTGTCTACGAATTTACAGCGACATTTCTGAGATTGGCTCTTTCAAATCACAGACTCATGAGTTCTGTTCGCTCAAACAAACAAAAATTGCTTGAGATCTACAGTCACTATCTGGCGGCATAATAGACGATGTCCAGTGCCATACATGTCTAAAATCTAGAAGCTATAGACTCACTGTATACGAATTTACAGCGACATCTCTGAGATTGGCTCTTTCAAATCACTTTCATTTCTTTTCTCTCAAAAAAAAAAAAAAATAAATTGTTTGAGATCTATAGTTACTATCTGGCGGCATAATGGAGTATGTTCAGTGCCATAAATGTCTACTATACAGGGTGGAATAAATTCAGTATCTTCACTGCAATTGATTTTGGGAAAGATTCCTGAAACACGTCGATTTTTGTTTTTAAATTGCCACTTTTTAGCCTGATCAGCTTTCTTTTGTTTTTACTCAAGGGGCTGTGACCACCCTTAAGTTTTTTTTTTCAAATGGGAAGATATGTCAACCGACACATCATTTTAAAGCTCATAAAAAAAGGAATACAAGGATGTGTTTTTTTATGTATCTCTATCTCATTTGAGAATAAGACCCTAAAAACTGTTTTTAGGATCATAGGACCAGTGTTCTTTCCTGATAATCTTAATGCAGAAAGATATCTACCGTTTCTTCAAGAAACGCTTCGCCCAGCTCTGGCGGACCAATTTAGAGATGAATTAGATCCAAAACTTCCACATGAGAGAATATGGTATCAACAGGATGGAGCTCCACCGCAATATGCTGCATCCGTTCGGCGTTATTTGGACGACATTTTTCATAATAGGTAGATCGGAAGAAGAGGTGCAATAGAATGGCCAGCAAGACCACCAGACCTCACTCCTCTTGACTTTTTTTTTGTGGGGGTATCTTAAAAGTAAAGTCTACACCACAAAACCCGATAATCTTGAAGATTTGCAACAACGTATTACCTATGAAATTCAGCAAATCACTTCAGAAATGTTGTAAAACGTAAGAAATGGGTTTTATTATTGTCTTGCATTTTGTCAAGAAAGGCTTGATGAACATATTGAACATCTGTTACACTAAAAAAACATTATACTTACCTAAAAGGAGATTTTTTTAATTCAAGTCCTACAATTTTCAAACAGTAAACCTACCAAGACAGAAATAGATTAAAGTTGTTTTTATTTATTTCTTCTTACATTATTAGCTGGAAAAGTAAAAATAATATATCGTTGTACTCCTTTTTTATAAGCTTTTCAATGATGTTCCCATTTGAAAAAAAAAAACAAACTTAAAGGTCGTTACAGCCCCCTGAGTAAAAACAAAAGAAAGCTGATCAGGCTAAAAAGTGGCGATTTAAAAAAAAAAACCAACGTGTTTCAAGAATTTTTCACAAAATCAATGACAGTGAAGAAACTGAATTTATTCCAGTTAAACTTTCCACCCTGTATATATTCCGCATTTCAATAGAAAATTAATCATTTGGAGACACCAATAATTATTAAAAATATTTTTATACATTTTTAATACAAATTATTATAAAAATTTAATACAAAAAGTCATGCCGTTTTATTTCTTTAGTGTTTACCGCGCCCAATAAAAAATATACAATCCATCCCTGCTTGTTGGCGGAGTTACTCATTTCAAGGTCAACGAAAACACTGTAAAGAGATCAAAGTGCCGCCAGGAGAGTGTCGTTACTGGTTTCTTTATACTGTGGTTTTGGTTTGAATTTCCCGCCACTGTTGTCTTGTGAAAAAAAAAAAAACAACGTAGGTCCGCTCTTCTGTCTTTTTTTCTAGACGATCACGATTCAGTGGCCAACCTTTTTAATTTCGCGGTTTGTTTGAAGTTTTCAAATTTGACGTTTGGTGACGTCTTTGACATATCAGTTGACGTTTAATTTCAAATTGTTGGCGGGAAGGGCTTAGACTCATCATATAGGTCAATCATGGTAAGAACTTTTTATTTTGGAGAATAAGGTGAACTTATCATTTGTACATCCAACAAAAAAAATCATCAAAGATTACACGTTATTTGTGTACTTCTTTTAGGAAAGGCGAATAAATTTATATATCCATAATTTTGTGATCATTTCGATTAAGTGTTAAAACTCGGAAGAAAGGTAAGGAAAAATTATTTATTGGGTGCAGACCTTGACCGTTCTCTCTCAATCAAATTAGGAGCACCAGCATCCACAACTAGGGGTTGCTTGTTTTGTATTGATTCCAGTCTTAATCAACTGATCGAAATCCACACTTCAATTTAATAATAAAAATAATCAGGGCAGATTATCCACAAGGTGACCCACTAGAAGGAAGGGCAAGGTGGTGTGTTATCCCCTGACCAAGGGTCCCCTTTTTTCCCCAGGAAATGAAAGGAAAACGCCAGCTCCAACCCGGTGAAGCATCGGTGTGAGATAAGTAATAATACATTTTTTATTGAACAATTCTTAGTTGTTCTGTCCGCGATAACAATTTTTGCAAATTCAGCATTTATCAATTCTTAAACTCGTCCAACGTAAATTTTACTTTTAATAATAATAATTGTACACTAGACGCCTTATAATCTGTTACATTTTTTTATATATATTATTATTTAACCATCCTATTTATAGCCCTATTTTTAAATGGAACTCTGTATATATTTTTTTCATATTCTGATTTGCTGTTCTAAATGCTAGAACCACATATCTTTTTTCTAAATTTGGAATGCAAGGTTGCCAATTTATTAATTTTTTTGTGAAAATTGTCGAAAAGTCATGTTATCATTTAAAATTCTGTATTGCCATTATTATTAAATATTAAATATTGAAATCTGGCATGTCGATATAAAAGGCTTGGGTCTTTCGGACACTGCTAATACAATTGGATTTTACTGTACAGGGTGTTCACCAGAACCGATTAATTTATACAATATTTATAGATCCATAAATTTGTTATTTTAAATGGAACACCCTATATTTTTTAAGGTCTTGGATAGCCCTATTTTTAAATGGAACTCTGTACATATATTTTTTTCATATTTATTCTGATTTGCTGTTCTAAATGCTAGAACCACATATCTTTTTTCTAAATTTGGAATGCAAGGTTGCCAATTTATTAATTTTTTGTGAAAATTTTCGAAAAGTCATGTTATCATTTAAAATTCCGTATCAGCATTATTATTAAATATTGAAGATTGAAATTTGGCATGTCGATAAACAAGGCTTGGGTCTTTCGGACGCTGCTAATACAATTGGATCTTATTGTACAGGGTGTTCACCAGAACCTATTAATTTATGCAATATTTATAGATCCATAACTTTGTTATTTTAATGGAACACCCCATATTTTTTAAGGTCTTGGATAGCCCTATTTTTAAATGGAACTCTGTATATATTTTTTTCATATTCTGATTTGCTGTTCTAAATGCTAGAACCACATATCGTTTTTTTTAATTTGGAATGCAAGGTTGCCAATTTTTTTTTTAAATTGTCGAAAAGTCATGTTATCATTTAAAATCCTGTATCAGCATTATTATTATATATTGAAGATTGAAATTTGGCATGTCGATAAACAAGGCTTGGGTCTTTCGGACGCTGCTAATACAATTGGATCTTATTGTACAGGGTGTTCACCAGAACCGATTAATTTATGCAATATTTATAGATCCATAACTTTGTTATTTTAATGGAACACCCCATATTTTTTAAGGTCTTGGATAGCCCTATTTTTAAATGGAACTCTGTATATATTTTTTTCATATTCTGATTTGCTGTTCTAAATGCTAGAACCACATATCTTTTTTTTAATTTGGAATGCAAGGTTGCCAATTTATTAATTTTGTGTGAAAATTGTCGAAAAGTCATGTTATCATTTAAAATTCTGCATCAGCATTATTATTAAATATTGAAGATTGAAATTTGGCATGGCGATAAACAAGGCTTGGGTCTATCGGACGCTGCTAATACAATTGGATCTTATTGTACAGGGTGTTCACCAGAACCTATTAATTTATGCAATATTTATAGATCCATAACTTTGTTATTTTAATGGAACACCCCATATTTTTTAATGTCTTGGATAGCCCTATTTTTAAATGGAACTCTGTATATATTTTTTCATATTCTGATTTGCTGTTCTAAATGCTAGAACCACATATCTTTTTTCTAAATTTGGAATGCAAGGTTGCCAATTTATTATTTTTTTTTGTGAAAATTGTCGAAAAGTCATGTTATCATTTAAAATTCTGCATCAGCATTATTATTAAATATTGAAGATTGAAATTTGGCATGTCGATAAACAAGGCTTGGGTTTATCGGACGCTGCTAATACAATTGGATGTTATTGTACAGGGTGTTCACCAGAACCGATTAATTTATACAATATTTATAGATCCATAACTTTGTTATTTTAAATGAAACACCCCATAATTTTAAGGTCTTGGATAACCCTATTTTTAAATGGAACTCTGTATATATATATTTTTCATATTCTGATTTGCTGTTCTAAATGCTAGAACTACATATCTTTTTCTAAATTTGGAATGCAAGGTTGCCAATTTTTTTTTTGTGAAAATTTTCGAAAAGTCATGTTATCATTTAAAATTCTGTATCACCCTTATTATTAAATATTAAATATTGAAATCTGGCATGTCGATATACAAGGCTTGGGTCTTTCGGACGCTGCTAATACTATTAGATGTTACTGTACAGGGTGTTCACCAGAACCGATTAATTTATACAATATTTATAGATCCATAACTTTGTTATTTTAAATGAAACACCCCATACTTTTAAGGTCTTGGATAACCCTATTTTTAAATGGAACTCTGTATATATATTTTTCATATTCTGGTTTGCTGTTCTAAATGCTAGAACTACATATCCTTTTTCTAAATTTGGAATGCAAGGTTGCCAATTTTTTTTTTTTTTTTGTGAAAATTGTCGAAAAGTCATGTTATCATTTAAAATTCTGTATTAGCATTATTATTAAATATTAAATATTGAAATCTGGCATGTCGATATCAAAGGCTTGGGTCTTTCGGACGCTGCTAATACAATTGGATGTTATTGTACAGGGTGTTCACCAGAACCGATTAATTTATGCAATATTTATAGATCCATAACTTTGTTATTTTAAATGGAACACCCCATATTTTTTAAGGTCTTGGATAGCCCTATTTTTAAATGGAACTCTGTATATATTTTTTCATATTCTGATTTGCTGTTCTAAATGCTGGAACCACATATCCTTTTTCTAAATTTGGAATGCAAGGTTGCCAATTTATAATTTTTTTTGTGAAAATTTTCGAAAAGTCATGTTATCATTTAAAATTCTGTATCAGCATTATTATTAAATATTGAAGATTGAATCTGGCATGTCGATAAGCAAGGCTTGGGTCTTTCGGACACTGCTAATACAATTGGATTTTACTGTACAGGGTGTTCACCAGAACCGATTAATTTATACAATATTTATAGATCCATAACTTTGTTATTTTAAATGAAACACCCCATACTTTTAAGGTCTTGGATAACCCTATTTTTAAATGGAACTCTGTATATATTTTTTCATATTCTGATTTGCTGTTCTAAATGCTGGAACCACATATCCTTTTTCTAAATTTGGAATGCAAGGTTGCCAATTTATAATTTTTTTTGTGAAAATTTTCGAAAAGTCATGTTACCATTTAAAATTCTCTATCAGCATTATTATTAAATATTGAAGATTGAAATCTGGCATGTCGATAAACAAGGCTTGGGTCTTTCGGACGCTGCTAATACAATTGGATGTTATTGTACAGGGTGTTCACCAGAACCGATTAATTTATGCAATATTTATAGATCCATAACTTTGTTATTTTAAATGGAACACCCCATATTTTTTAAGGTCTTGGATAGCCCTATTTTTAAATGGAACTCTGTATATATTTTTTTCATATTCTGATTTGCTGTTCTAAATGCTAGAACCACATATCTTTTTTCTAAATTTGGAATGCAAGGTTGCCAATTTATTAATTTTTTTGTGAAAATTGTCGAAAAGTCATGTTATCATTTAAAATTCTGTATTACCATTATTATTAAATATTAAATATTGAAATCTGGCATGTCGATATAAAAGGCTTGGGTCTTTCGGACGCTGCTAATACAATTGGATGTTATTGTCACCAGAACCGATTAATTTATACAATATTTATAGATCCATAACTTTGTTATTTTAAATGGAACACCCCATATTTTTTAAGGTCTTGGATAGCCCTATTTTTAAATGGAACCCTGTATATATTTTTTTCATATTCTGATTTGCTGTTCTAAATGCTAGAACCACATATCTTTTTTCTAAATTTGGAATGCAAGGTTGCCAATTTATTATTTTTTTTTGTGAAAATTGTCGAAAAGTCATGTTATCATTTAAAATTCTGCATCAGCATTATTATTAAATATTGAAGATTGAAATTTGGCATGTCGATAAACAAGGCTTGGGTCTTTCGGACGCTGCTAATACAATTGGATGTTATTGTACAGGGTGTTCACCAGAACCGATTAATTTATGCAATATTTATAGATCCATAACTTTGTTATTTTAAATGGAACACCCCATATTTTTTAAGGTCTTGGATAGCCCTATTTTTAAATGGAACTCTGTATATATTTTTTTCATATTCTGATTTGCGGTTCTAAATGCTAGAACCACATATCTTTTTTCTAAATTTGGAATGCAAGGTTGCCAATTTATTATTTTTTTTGTGAAAATTGTCGAAAAGTCATGTTATCATTTAAAATTCTGTATTGCCATTATTATTAAATATTAAATATTGAAATCTGGCATGTCGATATAAAAGGCTTGGGTCTTTCGGACACTGCTAATACAATTGGATTTTACTGTACAGGGTGTTCACCAGAACCGATTAATTTATACAATATTTATAGATCCATAAATTTGTTATTTTAAATGGAACACCCTATATTTTTTAAGGTCTTGGATAGCCCTATTTTTAAATGGAACTCTGTACATATATTTTTTTCATATTTATTCTGATTTGCTGTTCTAAATGCTAGAACCACATATCTTTTTTCTAAATTTGGAATGCAAGGTTGCCAATTTATTAATTTTTTGTGAAAATTTTCGAAAAGTCATGTTATCATTTAAAATTCCGTATCAGCATTATTATTAAATATTGAAGATTGAAATTTGGCATGTCGATAAACAAGGCTTGGGTCTTTCGGACGCTGCTAATACAATTGGATGTTATTGTACAGGGTGTTTACCAGAACCGATTAATTTGTGCAATAGTTATAGATCCATAGCTTTGTTATTTTAAATGGAACACCCCATATTTTTTAAGGTCTTGGATAGCCCTATTTTTAAATGGAACTCTGTATATATTTTTTTCATATTCTGATTTGCTGTTCTAAATGCTAGAACTACATATCTTTTTTCTAAATTTGGAATGCAAGGTTGCCAATTTATTAATTTTTTTGTGAAAATTGTCGAAAAGTCATGTTATCATTTAAAATTCTGTATTACCATTATTATTAAATATTGAAATCTGGCATGTCGATATAAAAGGCTTGGGTCTTTCGGACGCTGCTAATACAATTGGATGTTATTGTACAGGGTGTTCACCAGAACCGATTAATTTATACAATATTTATAGATCCATAACTTTGTTATTTTAAATGAAACACCCCATACTTTTAAGGTCTTGGATAACCCTATTTTTAAATGGAACTCTGTATATATATTTTTCATATTCTGATTTGCTGTTCTAAATGCTAGAAATACATATCTTTTTTCTAAATTTGGAATGCAAGGTTGCCAATTTATTAATTTTTTTGTGAAAATTGTCGAAAAGTCATGTTATCATTTAAAATCCTGTATCAGCATTATTATTAAATATTGAAGATTGAAATTTGGCATGTCGATAAACAAGGCTTGCGTCTTTCGGACGCTGCTAATACAGTTGGATGTTATTGTACAGAGTGTTCACCAGAACCGATTAATTTGTGCAATATTTATAGATCCATAGCTTTGTTATTTTAAATGGAACACCCCATATTTTTTAAGGTCTTGGATAGCCCTATTTTTAAATGGAACCCTGTACATATATTTTTTTCATATTCTGATTTGCTGTTCTAAATGGTAGAACCACATATCTTTTTTCTAAATTTGGAATGCAAGGTTGCCAATTTATTAATTTTTTGTGAAAATTTTCGAAAAGTCATGTTATCATTTAAAATTCCGTATCAGCATTATTATTAAATATTGAAGATTGAAATTTGGCATGTCGATAAACAAGGCTTGGGTCTTTCGGACGCTGCTAATACAATTGGATGTTATTGTACAGGGTGTTTACCAGAACCGATTAATTTGTGCAATAGTTATAGATCGATAGCTTTGTTATTTTAAATGGAACACCCCATATTTTTTAAGGTCTTGGATAGCCCCATTTTTAAATGGAACTCTGTATATATTTTTTTCATATTCTGATTTGCTGTTCTAAATGCTAGAACCACATATCGTTTTTTTTAATTTGGAATGCAAGGTTGCCAATTTATTAATTTTTTTGTGAAAATTGGCGAAAAGTCATGTTATCATTTAAAATCCTGTATCAGCATTATTATTAAATATTGAAGATTGAAATCTGGCATGTCGATAAACAAGGCTTGGGTCTTTCGGACGCTGCTAATACAATTGGATCTTATTGTATAGGGTGTTCACCAGAACCGATTAATTTATGCAATATTTATAGATCCATATCTTTGTTATTTTAAATGGGACACCCCATATTTTTTAAGGTCTTGGATGGCCCTATTTTTAAATGGAACCCTGTACATATATTTTTTTCATATTCTGATTTGCTGTTCTAAATGCTAGAACCACATATCTTTTTTCTAAATTTGGAATGCAAGGTTGCCAATTTATTAATTTTTTGTGAAAATTTTCGAAAAGTCATGTTATCATTTAAAATTCTGTATTACCATTATTATTAAATATTAAATATTGAAATCTGGCATGTCGATATAAAAGGCTTGGGTCTTTCGGACGCTGCTAATACAATTGGATGTTATTGTACAGGGTGTTCACCAGAACCGATTAATTTATACAATATTTATAGATCCATAACTTTGTTATTTTAAATGGAACACCCCATATTTTTTAAGGTCTTGGATAGCCCTATTTTTAAATGGAACTCTGTATATATTTTTTTCATATTCTGATTTGCTGTTCTAAATGCTAGAACCACATATCTTTTTTTTTTTAATTTGGAATGCAAGGTTGCCAATTTTTTTTTTGTGAAAATTGTCGAAAAGTCATGTTATCATTTAAAATCCTGTATCAGCATTATTATTATATATTGAAGATTGAAATTTGGCATGTCGATAAACAAGGCTTGGGTCTTTCGGACGCTGCTAATACAATTGGATGTTATTGTACAGGGTGTTCACCAGAACCGATTAATTTATGCAATATTTATAGATCCATAACTTTGTTATTTTAAATGGAACACCCCATATTTTTTAAGGTCTTGGATAGCCCTATTTTTAAATGGAACTCTGTATATATATTTTTCATATTCTGATTTGCGGTTCTAAATGCTAGAACCACATATCTTTTTTCTAAATTTGGAATGCAAGGTTGCCAATTTATTAATTTTTTTGTGAAAATTGTCGAAAAGTCATGTTATCATTTAAAATTCTGTATTACCATTATTATTAAATATTAAATATTGAAATCTGGCATGTCGATATAAAAGGCTTGGGTCTTTCGGACGCTGCTAATACAATTGGATGTTATTGTCACCAGAACCGATTAATTTATACAATATTTATAGATCCATAACTTTGTTATTTTAAATGAAACACCCCATACTTTTAAGGTCTTGGATAACCCTATTTTTAAATGGAACTCTGTATATATTTTTTTTCATATTCTGATTTGCTGTTCTAAATGCTAGAACCACATATCTTTTTTCTAAATTTGGAATGCAAGGTTGCCAATTTATCAATTTTTTTGTGAAAATTGTCGAAAAGTCATGTTATCATTTAAAATTCTGTATTACCATTATTATTAAATATTCAATATTGAAATCTGGCATGTCGATATAAAAGGCTTGGGTCTTTCGGACGCTGCTAATACAATTGGATGTTATTGTCACCAGAACCGATTAATTTATACAATATTTATAGATCCATAACTTTGTTATTTTAAATGGAACGCCCCATATTTTTTAAGGTCTTGGATAGCCCTATTTTTAAATGGAACTCTGTATATATTTTTTTCATATTCTGATTTGCTGTTCTAAATGCTAGAACCACATATCTTTTTTCTAAATTTGGAATGCAAGGTTGCCAATTTATTATTTTTTTTTGTGAAAATTGTCGAAAAGTCATGTTATCGTTTAAAATTCTGCATCAGCATTATTATTAAATATTGAAGATTGAAATTTGGCATGTCGATAAACAAGGTTTGGGTTTATCGGACGCTGCTAATACAATTGGATGTTATTGTACAGGGTGTTCACCAGAACCGATTAATTTATACAATATTTATAGATCCATAACTTTGTTATTTTAAATGGAACACCCCATATTTTTTAAGGTCTTGGATAGCCCCATTTTTAAATGGAACTCTGTATATATATTTTCATATTCTAATTTGCTGTTCTAAATGCTGGAACCACATATCCTTTTTCTAAATTTGGAATGCAAGGTTGCCAATTTATATTTTTTTTTGTGAAAATTTTCGAAAAGTCATGTTATCATTTAAAATTCTGTATCAGCATTATTATTAAATATTGAAGATTGAAATCTGGCATGTCGATAAGCAAGGCTTGGGTCTTTCGGACATTGCTAATACAATTGGATTTTACTGTACAGGGTGTTCACCAGAACCGATTAATTTATACAATATTTATAGATCCATAAATTTGTTATTTTAAATGGAACACCCTATATTTTTTAAGGTCTTGGATAGCCCTATTTTTAAATGGAACTCTGTACATATATTTTTTTCATATTTATTCTGATTTGCTGTTCTAAATGCTAGAACCACATATCTTTTTTCTAAATTTGGAATGCAAGGTTGCCAATTTATTAATTTTTTGTGAAAATTTTCGAAAAGTCATGTTATCATTTAAAATTCCGTATCAGCATTATTATTAAATATTGAAGATTGAAATTTGGCATGTCGATAAACAAGGCTTGGGTCTTTCGGACGCTGCTAATAAAATTGGATGTTATTGTACAGGGTGTTTACCAGAACCGATTAATTTGTGCAATAGTTATAGATCCATAGCTTTGTTATTTTAAATGGAACACCCCATATTTTTTAAGGTCTTGGATAGCCCCATTTTTAAATGGAACTCTGTATATATTTTTTTCATATTCTCATTTGCTGTTCTAAATGCTAGAACCACATATCTTTTTTCAAAATTTGGAATGCAAGGTTGACAATTTATTAATTTTTTGTGAAAATGTTCGAAAAGTCATGTTATCATTTAAAATTCTGTATCACCCTTATTATTAAATATTAAATATTGAAATCTGGCATGTCGATATACAAGGCTTGGGTCTTTCGGACACTGCTAATACTATTGGATGTTACTGTACAGGGTGTTCACCAGAACCGATTAATTTATACAATATTTATAGATCCATAACTTTGTTATTTTAAATGAAACACCCCATACTTTTAAGGTCTTGGATAACCCTATTTTTAAATGGAACTCTGTATATATATTTTTCATATTCTGGTTTGCTGTTCTAAATGCTAGAACTACATATCTTGTATCTAAATTTGGAATGCAAGGTTGCCAATTTATAATTTTTTTTGTGAAAATTTTCGAAAAGTCATGTTACCATTTAAAATTCTGTATCAGCATTATTATTAAATATTGAAGATTGAAATCTGGCATGTCGATAAACAAGGCTTGGGCCTTTCGGACGCTGCTAATACAATTGGATGTTATTGTACAGGGTGTTCACCAGAACCGATTAATTTATGCAATATTTATAGATCCATAACTTTGTTATTTTAAATGGAACACCCCATATTTTTTAAGGTCTTGGATAGCCCTATTTTTAAATGGAACTCTGTATATATTTTTTTCATATTCTGATTTGCTGTTCTAAATGCTAGAACCACATATCTTTTTTCTAAATTTGGAATGCAAGGTTGCCAATTTATTAATTTTTTTGTGAAAATTGTCGAAAAGTCATGTTATCATTTCAAATTCTGTATTACCATTATTATTAAATATTAAATATTGAAATCTGGCATGTCGATATAAAAGGCTTGGGTCTTTCGGACGCTGCTAATACAATTGGATGTTATTGTCACCAGAACCGATTAATTTATACAATATTTATAGATCCATAACTTTGTTATTTTAAATGAAACACCCCATACTTTTAAGGTCTTGGATAACCCTATTTTTAAATGGAACTCTGTATATATATTTTTCATATTCTGATTTGCTGTTCTAAATGCTAGAACCACATATCTTTTTTCTAAATTTGGAATGCAAGGTTGACAATTTATTAATTTTTTGTGAAAATGTTCGAAAAGTCATGTTATCATTTAAAATTCTGTATCACCCTTATTATTAAATATTAAATATTGAAATCTGGCATGTCGATATACAAGGCTTGGGTCTTTCGGACACTGCTAATACTATTGGATGTTACTGTACAGGGTGTTCACCAGAACCGATTAATTTATACAATATTTATAGATCCATAACTTTGTTATTTTAAATGAAACACCCCATACTTTTAAGGTCTTGGATAACCCTATTTTTAAATGGAACTCTGTATATATATTTTTCATATTCTGGTTTGCTGTTCTAAATGCTAGAACTACATATCTTGTATCTAAATTTGGAATGCAAGGTTGCCAATTTATAATTTTTTTTGTGAAAATTTTCGAAAAGTCATGTTACCATTTAAAATTCTGTATCAGCATTATTATTAAATATTGAAGATTGAAATCTGGCATGTCGATAAACAAGGCTTGGGCCTTTCGGACGCTGCTAATACAATTGGATGTTATTGTACAGGGTGTTCACCAGAACCGATTAATTTATGCAATATTTATAGATCCATAACTTTGTTATTTTAAATGGAACACCCCATATTTTTTAAGGTCTTGGATAGCCCTATTTTTAAATGGAACTCTGTATATATTTTTTTCATATTCTGATTTGCTGTTCTAAATGCTAGAACCACATATCTTTTTTCTAAATTTGGAATGCAAGGTTGCCAATTTATTAATTTTTTTGTGAAAATTGTCGAAAAGTCATGTTATCATTTCAAATTCTGTATTACCATTATTATTAAATATTAAATATTGAAATCTGGCATGTCGATATAAAAGGCTTGGGTCTTTCGGACGCTGCTAATACAATTGGATGTTATTGTCACCAGAACCGATTAATTTATACAATATTTATAGATCCATAACTTTGTTATTTTAAATGAAACACCCCATACTTTTAAGGTCTTGGATAACCCTATTTTTAAATGGAACTCTGTATATATATTTTTCATATTCTGATTTGCTGTTCTAAATGCTAGAACCACATATCTTTTTTCTAAATTTGGAATGCAAGGTTGACAATTTATTAATTTTTTGTGAAAATGTTCGAAAAGTCATGTTATCATTTAAAATTCTGTATCACCCTTATTATTAAATATTAAATATTGAAATCTGGCATGTCGATATACAAGGCTTGGGTCTTTCGGACACTGCTAATACTATTGGATGTTACTGTACAGGGTGTTCACCAGAACCGATTAATTTATACAATATTTATAGATCCATAACTTTGTTATTTTAAATGAAACACCCCATACTTTTAAGGTCTTGGATAACCCTATTTTTAAATGGAACTCTGTATATATATTTTTCATATTCTGGTTTGCTGTTCTAAATGCTAGAACTACATATCTTGTATCTAAATTTGGAATGCAAGGTTGCCAATTTATAATTTTTTTTGTGAAAATTTTCGAAAAGTCATGTTACCATTTAAAATTCTGTATCAGCATTATTATTAAATATTGAAGATTGAAATCTGGCATGTCGATAAACAAGGCTTGGGCCTTTCGGACGCTGCTAATACAATTGGATGTTATTGTACAGGGTGTTCACCAGAACCGATTAATTTATGCAATATTTATAGATCCATAACTTTGTTATTTTAAATGGAACACCCCATATTTTTTAAGGTCTTGGATAGCCCTATTTTTAAATGGAACTCTGTATATATATTTTTCATATTCTGATTTGCTGTTCTAAATGCTAGAACCACATATCTTTTTTCTAAATTTGGAATGCAAGGTTGACAATTTATTAATTTTTTGTGAAAATGTTCGAAAAGTCATGTTATCATTTAAAATTCTGTATCACCCTTATTATTAAATATTAAATATTGAAATCTGGCATGTCGATATACAAGGCTTGGGTCTTTCGGACACTGCTAATACTATTGGATGTTACTGTACAGGGTGTTCACCAGAACCGATTAATTTATACAATATTTATAGATCCATAACTTTGTTATTTTAAATGAAACACCCCATACTTTTAAGGTCTTGGATAACCCTATTTTTAAATGGAACTCTGTATATATATTTTTCATATTCTGGTTTGCTGTTCTAAATGCTAGAACTACATATCTTGTATCTAAATTTGGAATGCAAGGTTGCCAATTTATAATTTTTTTTGTGAAAATTTTCGAAAAGTCATGTTACCATTTAAAATTCTGTATCAGCATTATTATTAAATATTGAAGATTGAAATCTGGCATGTCGATAAACAAGGCTTGGGCCTTTCGGACGCTGCTAATACAATTGGATGTTATTGTACAGGGTGTTCACCAGAACCGATTAATTTATGCAATATTTATAGATCCATAACTTTGTTATTTTAAATGGAACACCCCATATTTTTTAAGGTCTTGGATAGCCCTATTTTTAAATGGAACCCTGTACATATATTTTTTTCATATTCTGATTTGCTGTTCTAAATGCTAGAACCACATATCTTTTTTCTAAATTTGGAATGCAAGGTTGCCAATTTATTAATTTTTTGTGAAAATTTTCGAAAAGTCATGTTATCATTTAAAATTCCGTATCAGCATTATTATTAAATAATGAAGATTGAAATTTGGCATGTCGATAAACAAGGCTTGGGTCTTTCGGAGGCTGGTAATACAATTGGATGTTATTGTACAGGGTGTTTACCAGAACCGATTAATTTGTGCAATAGTTATAGATCCATAGCTTTGTTATTTTAAATGGAACACCCCATATTTTTTAAGGTCTTGGATAGCCCCATTTTTAAATGGAACTCTGTATATATTTTTTTCATATTCTGATTTGCTGTTCTAAATGCTAGAACCACATATCTTTTTTCTAAATTTGGAATGCAAGGTTGCCAATTTATTATTTTTTTTGTGAAAATTTTCGAGAAGTCATGTTATCATTTAAAATTTCGTATCAGCATTATTATTAAATATTGAAGATTGAAATTTGGCATGTCGATAAACAAGGCTTGGGTCTTTCGGACGCTGCTAATACAATTGGATGTTATTGTACAGGGTGTTCACCAGAACCGATTAATTTATGCAATATTTATAGATCCATAACTTTGTTATTTTAAATGGAACACCCCATATTTTTTAAGGTCTTGGATAGCCCTATTTTTAAATGGAACTTTGTATATATTTTTTTCATATTCTGATTTGCTGTTCTAAATGCTAGAACCACATATCTTTTTTCTAAATTTGGAATGCAAGGTTGCCAATTTATTATTTTTTTTGTGAAAATTGTCGAAAAGTCATGTTATCATTTAAAATTCTGCATCAGCATTATTATTAAATATTGAAGATTGAAATTTGGCATGTCGATAAACAAGGCTTGGGTCTATCGGACGCTGCTAATACAATTGGATGTTATTGTACAGGGTGTTCACCAGAACCGATTAATTTATACAATATTTATAGATCCATAGCTTTGTTATTTCAAATGGAACACCCCATATTTTTCTAAGGTCTTGCATAGCCCTGTTAATTACCTTTCACTTTTGTTAAACATATGGTATATACCCAATACAATATTCCCAAGAATTTTAAATGATCACAAGACTTGAACATTTTCGCAAAAAAATGAATAACTTGGCAACCTTCCTTTCTAAATTTAGAAAATAGATATACAGTTGTAGTGTATTAAATCTGAATAATTAAGGAAGCTGAAAACAAACCAGAAGTTTCCAAATTTACTTCTCCAATCAATGGGCGTTTAAGACCGTCGCCACTCAACATGAAATCGGGCTGTTAGGAACGCTTTATTGTTAATAATAATAATTTCAGATATGGTAAAGATCAGTTTATTTTATGAATGTTATGTTTTTAAGAAGTGTTTAGAAACAAAGATGTTTATCTTTTTTATCTTAAATCTTCTCTTATCTTTTATCATAAAGATAAACAAAGATTCAGGTAAATATAGCTATAATAACTATTAAACGCGTTCGCCTGTAGGTTTTATGGTTAACTCGTGCACTTGAACGTGAGGAGGTGTTGAAAGAACGTATATTACGGAATGGGCGACATCTTCCGCCTTCAGAAAAGGAATTTTGCTAAAATCAAAATCCATTTTCCTACCACTGGCCTCAGTAAACTCTGTTTCAACTGCTCCAGGACTGACGCTCTAGAATTTTAGTTTACAGTCGTTAATGCGTTTCAAAATGTTGGACTTACCGTGATTTTAATTTTAAGACCCAAATGATTTAATTCTTGGCGAAGGGTTTCAGTTAAGGCTGTACTTTGATGCGGGGTAAACATTTAAGTTTGGAACATTCAGCACTTTATGTCCAACTATACTGTTAATGTGTACTATATGACCATCAATTTCGTTCGCTTTGACATTGACATGCCCATTACTCTTAAAGATCGCCTCATCAGTGAACAAGATTCTGTTTAAAATATTATTTCTATTCCTTTCTAGAAGATTGTCCATTATTTCGTAGAATTCTACTCTTTTTGCAAAATAAGCTTCTTGCAATTCTTGATGGACTTCAATGTGGTATGGATGAAACCAATGTTTTTTGATCACACGGTTTACTGAAGATTTCGAAATATCAGATTAGGCAGCAATTTCTTTTGTACTGGAGTGAAGATTTTCTTCTAAGATTAGTAAAACTTCTAGCTCAGTGTTTTCAATTACTCTCGCACTGTTCACTATACTCATCGACTGACTAAATGGTTGAGAGATGACAACCATTTATAGTTCTTTTTTTAATTTAAAGCAGAACACGCCCTGCACTTTTAAACTGCCTTCAAAAGCTTAAAGTCAAAAAATGGTTGTCATTCCAATACCGACAGTCAATCAGTCAGTTGTAGATGCAGTGAAACACCCGCCCACCACATTCACATGTGGAGCCATGAACGACATGATTTTAGTCGCAAAGAAGAACTGTGCATTATAAGAAACGGAATGGGGATACAACAGGAAAATGATTGTCATTCCGAACCAGTTTGTCAACCATTCAGTCAAAAATGTAAATTTGAGTATATATTTTGGTGTAATTCTCAATTTGGATTAGGACATGCTTTTAGTCGCAAAGAAGAACTGTGCAATACAAGAAACGGAATGGGGATACAATAGGAAAATGGATGTCATTCCGAACCAGTTTGTCAACCATTCATTCAAAAATGTAAATTTGAGTACATATTTTGGTGTAAATCTCAATTTGGATTGATTTTCATTACTGGTATAAGGTTTCTTTGTGACTAAAAAGCGTATGGTTTTGGAACCGTTTATGAGTGTGATGGGCGGGTGGGCCGCCCTGTCCACTATACTCATCAACTGACTAAATGACCGCATTTAGATCATGTGGTACCATGAACGAAATGGTTTTTAGTCACAAAGAAAAATTGTGAAATACAAGAAACGAAATGTAGATGCAATAGGAAAGTGGTTGATATTCGCAACCGGTTTGACCGTTGTGATATAAAATTGTGCTTCTTGACAGCTTGGTGGTGATGGACTAAACGGTTTGGGAATGGCAACCATTTCTGACTAATTTTGAACCTGAGTATCCAGTTAAACTTTCCACCCTGTATTGTATTAAATATTTTAGTGACAATGTAGAAAAAATATACTTTTGAAATATTTCCTCTTTAACAAAAAGTACTGTATAGTCATTTAAACGAATTCAATTTGCCTAGATGAAATAAAAAGATTTGTTGGCAGCAGCTGAAATAATTTATTCGAAACGCTTCATCACTGGTTCTCGTTAGAATGTCTAACATGTCTATGATGGAAAATGAAAAACAACTTTTCTAAAAAATAAATGATAAATATCTGTAATTGGAGTGCTCTATAATTAAATAGATTTTATTATATTAAAGAATAATAATATAAAAAAGAAAATATTAGAAATATAATAAAAATAAAACATAGAAATACATAATATTATGACAAAGAATTAATTATTAATTTTTAATCGAGCTTTGGCTGATGTCAGGTACAACTCTATGAGTTTCTTCATCTCCTCGTTGGTGGCATTCTGATGGCGTTTTCTTGTGGCCTCTGAATCAATTCAAATTATATTAACTCATACCATGAATAAATTGCAATTTTCTATTAGAGTAGTCAGTCTTTTAGTCTATATATAGATATATGGTACAGTAATTTTTGACGGTCAGTTCTGACATTAATTTCTCGTGAAATTTTTACAATAAATTCACGTGTTTGTATAGTCATATAATTATATAGTACATTTCTGTACTACAAAGGAACGCATTCCATTGGCGTCTTTTACAGATTCCATATGGGCGGTTTTTGCGCCAAGTTTAGAAGCCACTGTAAATTGTTTGTTGCGGGTTATAAAACATATGTACATTTTTTATTTGAATCACATTTTAAATAAAATAGAATGGTTATAGAAGTAGAAACAATAGAAATATTGTAAGGCTAGCATTTGTTTCATAATTTTTACGAAACATGGTAACAACTAAGTTAGCTCTTGTAAACATTTGGCACCCCGAATTCTACCCAAACAACCTTGAAAGTTTGACGTTTTCTCGTGGTTGAAATGTTTTAGGATCATCTCGCCCGCCTAGTTCGCAATAGAGATGAACAATCGCTCTTTGAGAATTCATATAATTATTCAAAAACAAAACTATTGTCTGGATCACTTTTGGTGGTAGATAACTACTTTTAATCAGTTTTTCGATTTACTCATCACCCTGATGATGACAACATTGTTGGCGAAACGTGCGTCGGTATTTATAATAAAAATTGTTTTTGGTGTTTTAGGGAAAACTGGTTAAAAGTAGTCACATAATTATTATTAAATTAAAATTTAAAAATAAAATTGACATTCCCTATTCTATTATGGTGCTAATGTTATAATAAATTAGAAAAAGCTTTTTAACCCAACGGCAAAGAAATAATTCAATGTAGGTAACTATATTTACTTACGTAGATAGGTACTTACAAATATTAATTTAAATGTGTTTGTTAAAGTTGAAAACAAAAATTAAGATCTTTAATTATTACGGTTAATCAACGAAATTAATAAATATTGGTAATGTCTGGTAATGTGAAACGCTGTGAAGTAAGTGAAGGTGTCAAAAGACCAACAAAAAGATTAAAAATAAAACAACGAATCTCTTTTGAGAGTCGTGTCGCGAAGTTTGAGTGTGTCTTTGAGCGGAGAAGAGTTTGGTGTTGGTCAGGGAATGAATCGTTTTCAAAAAAAAATTGAAAGCAGGTATAATTAAGGGACAATTTGAAACATACGTTGAGAAGTTTTACCGTTTAGGCGCTGGAATTTTCAGAAGAACGGATATTGGTTTATGATGGGGGCTGAAGGTTGAGGAACCGACGACGCGAGCGTAATTTTATTGTCGAAAATAAATAATAACCAAACGTATAGATCAGTACTATCATTGAATATCAATACTGTAGTTAGAGTAGTTAGAGTATTGATATTCAATGGTACTATCAATGAAAATTTCTGCCTTATCGAATTTGTTTTGGCGACAAGCAAACATGCTGCTTCCAAGACACAAAACTTTCAAAATGTACGTGATTTACAGCTTTTTTTATTGCGCCTTGCACCCCGAACGAAACGAAACCAGGAACTCTTTCCAGATGTGTCATCTGTGCTTGGCCATTGCTTCGTTCGATTTTGTTCATTTTCATTTTTCGTTTGCCTTACCAAGTTTTGAGATTTGTGTAGCGTCCAAAAGCCCTAAAGGTATGTAGTACAGTATTTTAGTATTTTATTTAAAAGTAGTAACTATAGTATAAATTTTTTATGCATATTACTAACCAGAATTTAAATTTATTCCGCAAGTGTACCGATTTTATGACTTTCGTCAAAAGTGGTACTCCATGTAAGACCTGGCCTTCTTACAAGGTTTTTAAGATTCATTTTAAGACAGGTATACACATATTATATGATATTATATTTATGATTTTTCTAATTAAATATATATTTTTTAACTTTTGAGCTTCTTTGCAGAAGATTATGACACAGACGATAAAAAGACCAACAACCTCATCAAGGAGATTGGGGAAACTGCAGAGGAAACAACTCATCAGTGGAAAGTTTCTCAAGAAAGCAAGTTTTTGGTGATGAGTCTTGTAGAAATTCCCGCCGAAACGGTGGAAGGAGCGCCACCCTCTGGTGGTAAAAAGAACGAAGAGAAGAACGATGGCGACCGGCGTGGTTAACGAATGTATTTGAGTGTATTTGCATTTCTTGTTTTAACTCAGAATTAAAGCTTTATTTTTTAACTTGTTTAACGTAATAATAACGAACATTTTCCACATGGTGCCGAAACCCGGGAGGTGAATGTGTGTTCTCTAACGTAAAGATTCGGGACGGTCGTAAAAATCACAGTGCGTTTCAATACCGCAACAATGGAACGTGCTACGAGGAAAACGTGTCGGGCGCAGGTTACCAAACTTTTAAATCTCGCAAGAGAGAAAATGAAAATCGTCGACGAAGAAATTAGTGAATTCATCGTGATTCAAGATCGAATTTCGAAGGCGAATGAAGCATTGTTGATCGCAAACGAAAAAGTGATACCTTTGGTGCAAGAAAGCGAGTTCGAAGAAGAATCCGAAAGGGTGATGGAGTATGCAGACCAAGTAAACGAAGTATTGTCGAGGTTACGAATCCGGATTCACGAATTGTCAGCAAATAACGAAAGGAGCGATGAAAGCGCAGAAGACAGTGCTTCGCAGGTTGGTTCAAGACAGACGACGCAAAACCCTGTTCGCAACGAAACTTCAGGTAGGAGTAATGTTAAGTTGCATAAACTCGAGCTCCGCAAATTCAAGGGAGAGTTATCTGAATGGTCTCTATTTTGGGAGCAATTTCGAACTGCAGTGCATGAAAATGATGCGTTGGATGCAGTCGCTAAATTCAATTATTTGGAACAGTCCCTTCTGGGAAAAGCAGCTGTTACCATCAGCGGTCTAACGCCTTCCGCGAAATCGTACGACGACGCTATCCAACTATTGAAACATGAGTACGGAAATGAACAACGCATAATCGACCATTACGTACAAAAGCTGCTGTCATTAACTCCGGTCAGGAATAAGTTTGATATCGCCGGATTACGTACGCTTTACAATATGGTCACCATTATTACTAGAAGTTTGTCTACGCTTGGGGTTGACGCGAAAGAATACGGAATGATTGGTTAAATCAGTAATTCTAAATTGTATGCCGTATGCGATGAAAACTGAGTACCATAAACAACACGCAACGGATGTCAACGATCCTAACACAAATTTGAACAGCGCATCTCAAATTGAATCGTTGTTGAATTACTTAAAATTAGAAGTAGAATCGAACGAAATCGCACAAACGCCAAATAAAACTCAAGACCATTCGGGGTCAAACAAAGACAACAAACGCAACCGATATGATTCAAAGAAATCTACCGAAAAGGATTTTCGGAAAAGTTATACAGCGGCCGGTCTTTTAACTTCCGTAGCCGACTGCTTGTTCTGTAAATCGAAAAATCATCTTACTGAGAATTGCGATGACGATAGCATCAAACTCGAAAGGAAAAAGGAAATTCTTAAGAAGGAGAAACGATGTTTTCGCTGTACGAAGCCTAATCCCAGTTCCAAGTTCTGCAAAACCAAAGTCACTTGTTCTAAATGCAATTACCGCCATATAACCTCTATGTGCGATCCCAATTTTAGAGTGCAAGAGGGTAATAAGAAGGTCGTCACGGTCTCCAGTTTGTTTACGAAAAATAGGGATGGTAACGAGCATATTTTTTTACAAACTGCTAAAGCATACATTTCCGCGACAAACAACAATTCGAACCATAATGCCCTTGTTCGTTTGATTATTGATGGAGGTTCCCAACTATCGTACATAAAAGAAAGCGTGTCACGTCAGCTGAACCTGAAGGTCTTAGGAATACGAAGATTATCAGTAATGCCATTTGGGAGTAAGGAAAAAACGGCGCCAAGGTCATACAACAAGGTGGAATTTAAAATTGCATCTCAGTACAACAACGAATCGATGACGCTTACTGCCATTGAAGTACCTGAGATTTGTTTCGACTCGTTCCAAACCGCTCAACCGGATATTTCAGCGATAAAGAACTTAAACATGGCCGATGTTTCTGTTGATAACGTACCATTAATGGACGGAATCGGCTTGTTGTTGGGTGCTGACTACTACTGGAAAATTGTGACCGGCGAACTTATACGATTGTCCGATGAACTGGTAGCAGTGAATACAAGGTTAGGGTGGACACTGCAAGGGCCCTACAGTAACGAACAATCGGATACAAACTTGGTGTCTACTTTGAACGTTTCATATCAAGAAGCTAACGATGATACCCTGAATCGAATGTGGGAACTTGAAACTATCGGCATCAATGACAAGGATGTGCAAACTGAATCAACAAAATCATTTATGGAGGATCAAGTGTCGATTAAGGATGGACGCTTTGAAACACCGCTTCCTTGGAAGAAAACGTGCCCAATCGACGACAATTATTATGGCTCATTATCGCGAATGAAATCTTTAACGCGTAAATTGATAAAGGACTCGCGACTAATTGAGTACGATGCAGCCGTACGTGAATTGTTGGATTCTGGATTCGCCGAAAGAGTAGGGGGAAGTCCCGTAACGCCGGACGGCACCTAGCGCCGGACACTCGTACTATTTAAGCAAGTATAACCCTGTTCGATTCAAAGTACAAGTGAAAGGGGCGCGGGGGGCACACAGCTACAGTCACGCGCCGCGGCTCGCCAGTGACGCACAAGGCCACGGCGGGAGTGATCGTTCGCTGTTTTTGGCGAGAAATCACGGCGTCACGTAAATATCGATGTAAGTAATTCTGGTATATTTATGCATTTACATTTAAGTGGTATTCAAAAATAAAAGTAGTACTTGATTGTTATTCGTAAACTGGTAGAATATTATTAGATTTTTCAAACAATTTTGGTAGGTACCACTTAATGTACGAAATTGTCTGTCCCTTAGCACCGGACACTAAGTAATCCCTTAGCACCGGACAGTAAACATATTGATATTTCTTGTGAGAATTTACGTTATTTATTCTAATTATTTAATTTTGTTTTAGAGTATAGAAGAACAAAGAGAATTGAAATGGAAGAGAAGAAAAAGAAAGGATCGTGGGAGCCACAGAGCTTACAAACTGCTATTGATAAGGTTATGTCAAAAGAACTGAGTGTAAGACAAGCTGCAATGAAATACAATATTCCTAAAAGCACTCTACATGACAAAATAAAGGCGTTAAATCGAGGAGAAGAAATAACGATGAAACCAAAGTTGGGTAGGTTCACTAACACCTTCTCAGCAGAGTATGAACAAGTCTTGGTGGACCACGTTAAAGATTTATCTAACAGATGTATGCCGCTCATGAAAAAGGAGTTTCTGAAGTTAGCCTACGACTTAGCTGAAGTCATGAAGATTCCTCATCGATTTAATAAAGAGGAAGGCAGTGCTGGTAAGCATTTTTACTACGACTTCATGAAAAGGCATTCTGACATTTCGCTGAGAGCACCGGAATCGACAAGCATGATGCGCGCAGTTGGATTTAACAAACCACAAGTGGATCTATTCTACGACAATCTTGAAAAGCTGAGGAAACAGTACAAATTCACACCCTCAAGAATTTATAACTGTGATGAAACTGGTGTCAGTTGCGTACACAAACATCAAAAAGTTCTCGCTCCGAAAGCTATCCGTCAAGTAGGAAAGCTCACTTCTGCTGAGAGAGGCAAAAACATCACAGTTTTGTTCTGTATGAGTGCTAACGGCCATTACATACCGCCATTTTTCGTATTTCCTAGGCGCAGAATGAATGAAAGGCTTATGATGAATGCTCCAGCTGAGAGCATAGGCATGGCCCAGCCAAAAGGGTGGATGAACAGTGACTTTTTTTTGCAATATCTAAGAATATTCGTCAAACACACGCAACCAACCAAAGAGAACCCTGTGCTGCTTCTACTGGATGGCCATTGCAGCCACAAGACACTGGCGGTAATCAGCTTTTGCAGAGAAAATCATATTCACTTGATGAGCTCACCACCACACACTACCCACAAGCTCCAGCCTCTGGACAGAACATTTATGAAGCCATTTAAAGATGCATACAACCAGCGATGCGACGTGTGGATGAG
Organism: Diaperis boleti; assembly: GCA_963583935.1. Taxonomy (NCBI): domain Eukaryota; kingdom Metazoa; phylum Arthropoda; class Insecta; order Coleoptera; family Tenebrionidae; genus Diaperis; species Diaperis boleti. The sequence goes on along the minus strand of OY757245.1, from coordinate 16,414,307 downwards.
AACAAATGCTGGATGTCGGATAACGGATTACGACATTGCTGGTTTGGTCAAAGAAGCATTTATAAAAGTAGCTCGACTGGATATTGCAGTGTCTGGATTCAAATGCACTGGAATCTATCCATTTGACAGACATTTATTTTCTGATCGAGATTATTTGGCTGCAGATATGACCAATATACCACAAGAACAAACAGAAACTTCATCGAACGCACTAAACAACGATCAAGCTGTCGTGTTATCGAACTCAATCGCAGAACAGCAAATGAATGAATCTAGACAATCTGTTAGTGAACCTATAACCACAAGTCCCAAACCTTCGACAAGTTCTGCTCCAGATCTTGTTCAAATAATCCATAACTTATCACCGTTGCCTGACGCAGCAAAAAAACGAACAGCAGCTCGAAAAAGAAAATGTGAACGAAGTGAAATTTTAACGTCATCGCCATACAAAAAAATGGCAGAAGAAAAAGAAAATGAAAAGAACATGAAAGATAAAAAGAAGGAAATAGAATCTAAGTTTAAAGTAGCAACTGGAGGGAAAGGAAAGCAAACCAAAGGAATTAAAACCAAAGGAAAGAGCGTAGACAAGGAAAAACAAGCGAAAAACGTGAAGTCTAAAAGAAAAAATGGAAATAAAGTAGAACCATTAACTGAAACATCTAACACAAACACAACAATTTGCGTAGTTTGCTTAGAAGACACTGATGAAGACTGGATCCAGTGCTCATCCTGTCGTGGGTGGGTACATGAAGCATGTGCAGACGTTCCAGAGTGTGGAGATGGCTACATATGTGATCGGTGCAGGCTATTTTGAAATGTCCGGTACTAGGTGCCACTTTTATAAATTACATTTTTTATTATCAAAGTTTGATTGATAGTATTAATTATTTTTAAGCAGAGGTTGTGTTTTTGTTTATTTAATTTGATTTCTAACTTTGTTATATACTATTAGTCATAAATAAATAAACATTCCTTAAAATATTTTTTATTTTATTTATAAAAAACCTTGGGTGTCCGAAACTAGGGGACTTCCCCCTAACCCTCGATTCGATTTCCGAAAAAATATATTATATGCCTCATAGACCTGTATTTCGCGAAGACAAAACGACGACAAAGGTACGCGTCGTATTCGATGCATCCGCTCACGCTCCTGGCCTACCGTCTCTGAACGAACTGTTACACGTGGGTGAGAATTTTGGAAAGGACTTGATGAAGGTCTTGATCAACTTCCGTGTTGGAATCATCGGAATTACAGCCGATATAGAAAAGGCTTTCCTGCAGATTCTTTTGTGTGTTGGCGATCGCGATTGCCACCGGTTTCTTTGGTATCAAGATCCAATAACGGACGTGAATAGTCTACCACCGCTGCAGAAATATCGAATGACCAGAGTTACGTTTGGAGTATCCAGCAGTCCATTTCTACTGGCGGTCACGTTGCAGAAACTCTTTGCGTGCAATCGATCATCTTTCCAGAGACGTCTGCACTACTGATGGATTCCTTTTACGTCGATGATCTGATACTGACAGTTAACTCGGTCGAAGATGCAACAACATTGCATGACGAAGCCAAGAAGATACTGATGGGGGCAAAAATGAACTTACGGAAGTGGCAGACTAACCATCCGCAGTTTAAGAACTATCTTAAAGAAAAGGAAGTTGAATCTCAGCCCATGGAGTCAAAAGTGTTGGGTTTGTGCTGGGACACGATGGACGATCAGCTTCGCGTTGATTTATCATCTGTAATCGGGTTTGTCAAAGGAATTTCGGGCTGCACCAAACGTTCTGTGCTACAAGCGATAGGTCGAATTTACGACCCCTTATTTGTACTCGCACCCTTTACAATCAAGGCAAAGATTCTGTTACAGAATATCTGGAAGGCCAAGCCGGACTGGGATACCTTGCTGTCATCCGAGTTCCACGTGCAATGGATGCGATGGTGCAACGATTTGGACATGCTAAGTAATTACAGCATCCCCAGAAATGTGCTGACGGAGTTGAAAGGTGAGCTTGAATTGCACATATTCGCTGATGCTAGTCAGATGGCTTACGGAGCCGTAGCTTACGTGCGATCAATTTCGGAAAACGGAGTAAGTGTCCGATTTCTGATGGCAAAAAATCGGGTCGCGCCTATCAAGGCCAACAACTCGAGTGAACTAACTTTACCGAAACTCGAGTTAACCGCTGCTTTGTGTGCTTCGCGTTTAAAGCATTACATATCTACGAACATTAACTTAACGTGCGCGAATATAACGTTGTCTACGGATTCTCAAATAGCACTGTATTGGATTACCGGGAGTGCCGCGAAATGGAAGTCGTACGTCCATAATCGAGTTCTCGAGATCCAGGAACTGACTAACGATTGTTCGTGGAGACATTGCGACGGGAAAGTGAATCCAGCAGACTTGTTAACTCGCGGACTGCGCGCGGACCAGCTGTTGACGTCGGAATCGTGGTTAAACGGACCGAAATTCTTGTCGAGTGACGACAGTGAGTGGCCTTCAGGAGAGCCATTGAAGACTGAATTTGAGAGTTCGGTGCTTCGCGTAGAAATCGGTTCTGTGTCTACCAAGAATAACCGCGAAGTGGAGCAGATATTTCCGTTAACAGACTACGAATCCTTGGAAAGGTGTTTACGCGTTACAGCTTATGTACTTCGGGTTTTCCGCAAAGATAAGAGCTCGACAATCGTGATTTCCGCGCAAGAACTGCACGATGCCGAACAGTACTGGATTAAAATAACCCAACAGGAGTTTTTTGCAAAAGAAGGTGAGTCCTTGAGGAAAAACAATTGTGTCGATGCGAGCTCATCCATAAGTAAGCTCACCCCTTTTTTGGACAGTGACGGGATCATTCGAATTAAGAGCCGTTTACAGGAATCCGAATTATCATACGAGACCGCTAACCCGATAGTTTTGCCAAGTGGATCGTCGTTCGTAGAAAAGCTGATTTGGAAAACTCATAACGACCGGTTTCACAGCGGTGTTAATTTGACTCTAGCCGAAGTTAGAGTGAGATTTTGGATAATCCGCGGACGACAAACGATCAAAAAACAAATAGCCAAGTGCATCATATGTAAACGATTTCGATGCAAACCAGGAAAGGAAGTCTTCGCTCCCCTTCCCAGAGATAGAGTCTCTATGGCGACCCCGTTCCAGAAGACCGGTATAGATTTTGCCGGCCCATTGTACGTCCTGGATGGACAGAACGGAAAACGAAAGACCTATTTGATGCTTCTAACGTGCGCTGCTACGCGAGCTGTACATCTAGAGCTTGTCCTGGATTTGTCTGCAGAAGGTTGCATTAGAGGTCTACGACGCTTTATCGGAAGAAGAGGAGTACCGAGTACTTTCTACTCTGATAACGCTAAAACGTTCAAAAGAGTGTCTCTTGAGTTGCGCAGACTTCAAGAAACACTAACCAATGAGGAGGTTCAGAATTTCTCGTCGAAACAGCGAATTTCCTGGAGATTCATTGTGGAAAGAGCAGCTTGGTGGGGCGGATTTTGGGAGAGATTAATAAAGAGTGTCAAGGACTGTCTCAAGTTTGCTTTGGGAAAACTATTGGTTAGTGTCGACGAGTTAAATACTGTTTTGACTGAAGTTGAGGCCACCGTAAATTCGCGGCCATTAACCTACCTCGATGACGACAAGGATAACTTGTCTGTTTTATCCCCATCGAGTTTCCTTTTGAGTAATCAACGCCGATGTGGTTTTCCGGAAGTCTTAGCAGGCCGAGACACCATTGTTCAGCAATGGAAGGAACGACAACGAATTTTGACAAAATTTTGGAAGAAATGGTCAGCCGACTATCTTCAACAGTTGAGAACTGCCCATGTAAATTCGGGTAAACCGTCTGCGACCAAGTTCAAGGTCGGCGATGTAGTCTTACTCTCCGATCAGAACGCGCCTCGTCTATCATGGAAGTTGGTCCGAGTTAACGAAGTCTTTCCTGGGAGAGATGGAAGAATTCGAGCATGCGAGATCAAGATGTCCAATGGTACTACATTAAGGCGACCAATTCAGTTGTTGTACCCGCTGGAGATCCACGATGAAGACGCAACCGCCGCCCGGGAAGGTGTAGAAATTCCCGCCGAAACGGTGGAAGGAGCGCCACCCTCTGGTGGTAAAAAGAACGAAGAGAAGAACGATGGCGACCGGCGTGGTTAACGAATGTATTTGAGTGTATTTGCATTTCTTGTTTTAACTCAGAATTAAAGCTTTATTTTTTAACTTGTTTAACGTATTAATAACGAACATTTTCCACAAGTCTCTTTTTTGATGTTAAGCGGCGTCGAAGTGTAAACTTTGGAGAGGATTTTTGCTGTACCCCGACGACGTCTTATGCATCGCCAATGTCAGCATTTTCTCCAGATTCAACATATCCTGGTAAATTGTGTCATTTTATATCATTTACGAGAATCATATACCTAGTAAGGATTTTTTTTTATTTTTGCAATAGTTACTTATAGTTCTTTCTTTTTGAGGCAACTGTACTGCAAACATTGGCAAAACTGACCCAGCACGTCGAGCAACACACAATCCGAGTCATGAAAAAAAATGAAAATGATTGGGACAATTAGCTCATAATAATTATTTTAGTTTTTTTTTATAATAATAATTATAGTTATAGTTATATAGTTTATAATATTAGTAGTACATAGTTGATATTATAGTTTTTAGTAATTATTTTCATATTTTCTATTCACCTTTATACATTATAATAGATTTGAACTTTTGTAAAACAATTTTTTTGTTTGTTTTATAATAAATATATATCATGAAAATCAACACTTTTTTAATATACTTATTTCCTAAAATCACCTAAAAAAGACGTATTTTATAATATCTTTAAAATACGTTTAATTCAGAAAATCAACACGTTTTTCAACCTGGTAAGAGCACCTGAAAGAGACGTGTTTTATCAGACGTTTGTAACACGTCATTTTTACACGTCAAAAGTAACGTTGATTTCGGCGACATCGTAACGTCTATTCAACGGTTGGTAGATACTCGTTTGTTTTACGTTTTTTTCACGTTGTTTTGTTTACGGAAAATCAGTACGTCTTAACAACGTGGTAAAATCACGTAAAAAAAACGTGTTTTACTAGACGTTATAAACACGTCGAAAGTAACGTTAAAGTCAGCGACATCGTAACGTCTATACAACCGTTGGTACGTTTTTCTCACGTGGTTGTGTTTACTGGGATACGGTCGCATCGGCTTTGGGACTATAAGTTACATGAGTTTTATTTCACTTCCAGACCGTGATGTTGAAAAACTGCCCTATGTTGCGGGCATCGAAATTTCCTAAAATACTGTAAGGAAATTGGGGATGGAACTGTAGATAAAAAAAATCGACAAAGGGCATTTTTTAATAGTATAGTCACAGCGCTCTAAAAAGTTTTGATTATGGGGTGATTCGCGCACACCGCAATATCTTGGAGACGAATAAAAATATGTAAAAATGGTTAAACAGAGACTTTTAGCTGATGGTTTCGGTATTTGATTGATGTTTTTGTATTAATTATTGGATCACAATTAACGGAGTTATGTTTTAATTTGTACCACTATGTCAAGACGCGAGAGCCGGTTTTCGAGATTCCACATGCAGTCCCCACTATTCCAACCAGTTTTCTTGTTCAGTCCCACTCGTTTGAATTGTATCATGTTCTCGCTCGTGTACGTCCTTGGGGGTGAATTAATTTGGCGGATTAAATAGTAATAAGCATTATACATAACGTAACTTAAACACAGTTTACATAATATTTTATGTAGTTGTTTACAAAATTGGTGATCACTATTCATAACAGCCTGTACAGTCGTAAAAACATATTTCACAAAATTGTTCAAATTGTTAAACCGCTGCAATGTAGTTTCAGTTTTTACCCCCTGCACTGAATTTTCACTCACGCAACACCTACATTTTTAATGCTGTTAAATCACTCCATTAAAATTTTATTTTCAAATCGTGGCCACAAATCAATGTTACCATTTCGAACAACAATTCAAACAGATTAAAATGACGTTTGCGCTACTCAATCTATATCTGAAAGCAGGAAAATATTTATCACTGACGCCACCATCTTGTGAAATAGTCGAAATTACGGCAAGCCAACGTGTCTGCCAGTTCTGCATGGTGGTTGCCGTCACTATAGGCACCGTCGTGGCTATGTACTATCGCGACTTCTACTTAAACTACAATTTGGTAAAAATCGTCGTGTGTTATCTGAACGACCTCGTTTTTTTGGTACTGACTTGTCATACAATTATTAAGGCGACTATGCTGCAGAGGTGGTCAAGACTGGTGCACGGATTGAAAAAAACTTCCATTGTTTTTAAGTTGGTGGATGAGGATGGTGAAAATGGCGGAAGAAGAGCGTATTTGATGTTTTTCGTACCGCAGATCATTTTTATATGTGCTATCGTTTACGCAAATCAGTACTGGTTTCGGCTGGTGGGAATTTTGCAACTGCAACAAAACGCCACGGAGACGATACAAATCTACATCCAGTTTTTTCACACTTTCTACATGCATACGGTTTTGGGTATGATCCAAAGAAGGTACAATAGTCTGCGTCAACGATTCAGAAACAAAACTGTGACCACTGATCAGATGTGTTTTCTGCTCAGTGACTTGAAAGAAGTTGTCAATTCTTTCAACGACTACTTTCGGTGGACGTTCTTCTTACTCATAACTTACACGACACTGTTCTTTCTCAATTACTTAGAATACAACCTTCACACGGAAGAGTTCCCTACGGATAACTTAACCGAAGTTGTTGTCACTCAAGTTTTTGTTATACTTCTTGCTTTTGTAACAAAATGACTTTATTTTTTTCTCTAACTTTATTGTATTCTTATAGGGACCGACGATCATGGCCATATTGAAATGTGACAACGTGGTTGAAGAGTATCAGGAAATCGTCTTTCTGGTTTCGAGAGCGACATCGAAAGCTATCGGGAATCGCAAAGTGGAAGACCTAACGAAACTTGTCAATCTGATGGCCATGTATCATCCGGAATTTACTGCCGCTAGATTTTTTGTGATTGGACGATCAACCATTTTAAGTATTTTTAGTACCGTTGCGACGTTCTTCATTGTTTTAGTGACTTTTTCTCCTACATCTATATCGGATTCTGCTTGTGTGTGCGTAAATAATGGGTCCAGAATTTTTTAAGAAATATACACTAAATACACTGTTGGAAAGTTAGGTTATATCGCCCACTCGACTTTGCAGGCAGCAATGAGCCTACCGCAATTCCAGCTAATAAATAACCACAATAAATAAATAAATACAAATAACCACAAACTAATGTTAGGGACAACAAAAGCTGTTGATATATAGTTGTTGCTTCCAAGATCCAAGGCACGAAAAGGGTTTTTGCTATTCTTTTAAGATTATAAAATGTTGGTGCTTCGTTGCAGGAAATTTTTAATATAATATACACGAATCTTAAGTTTCTTCTTCAACCTCGGAGGTACCACTACTTCCTTGGCAAAAAAGTTAACTTTCGGATGTAAATATCTATTATGTAGATGAAATAGAATTTGCGGAACTGAAGAAACTTGCAAAGAGAAAATGAAAATAATAGCAATGTCATAGCAGACAAAAGAACTTTCACTGAGAAAAAAAAAGCTCCACAATATACAAATATGGATACGCTACATTGATTTGTAAACTATATCTTGAGCAACAGCTAAACAGGTGGTGAAGTGGGCTGAAGTCTGAGAGTTAAGGCGTGATAACCCCCCTTTTACATTACCGCCACTTTTTAAATTTGAAGATGAAATGAAATGTCAATGACGTCACCAAACGTCAAATTTGAAAATTTAAACAAACCGCGAACTTTAAAGGTGGGCCAGTGATCGTCAGACAATGAAAGAAAAAGCAGAACCCTACGTTGTGTTATTTTTTTTGACAAGACAAGCCACGACGGGACATTTAAACTTACCCAAACGAAACAAACCCTAGATTTTTAAATAATACATAATAAATTGATAACATAAAAATTATGGTTTTAAATGTTTATTAAGTTTTAGTCATTTTGTGCATTTGAGTTTTGTCATCTCGTACTGTGGTTAACAAATTTCTAGTGTCTTCGTATTAAGTTGGTGACAATGCAAATTTGATAATTTTAACAATAATGATTTGAGTAACAAATTAATTACAACTGACAATTTGCAATGATTTCAACAATTAACAATTTAGTTCTTCAGAAGATAGTATACAATAATACAATTTAACAATGCTTGTGTACATAATGAGTGAGGTTAAGTCAGCTAATTTTATTCCACCATTGCAGTTTACAGGAATTTACAACAGACCAACACAATGAAATATCTACACCCAAAGGGGGTACCTTCGCACCTAAGAGGGAAAAACAAGAATATTGAAACGCGTGGAATTCTCTAAGTTGGGTACATCTGAGTCGGAGAATGATAGACAACATGTAGATCAGATGGAAAGACTAAAACGAAGTGAACAAGACAACTGTCTGTAAGTGAGGCAAGATTGTAGAGAGTTTACTATCATGGGGGAAAAGCTTGCACATCCAACAGACCAAGAGAAATGAGTTTGTTACTGAATTGTCCAAGACATACTTAGTTTCCTGTCTTTCTTTAAGGCTTGTCCAAACCAAGTTAGTTAGCAGAACCTATCTCGGGGACTTTTAGTTGTTAAGTATTTAAATATTTGTGAAGCAAGCAATTTGTTAGTAGCCCAAAAACAGTACTGCAATTTCAAGTTCGTAGGCTCAAGGAGTTAGTAGCAACTCCCTTTTCTGGGTCCCCTATACCCCAAGAGACAACGACTTCGTCTCCCACCTCCCAGGTATAGGTATAGCCGAAGTAGGGCCACATAACTTCCCCAAACAGCAGCCTGCAACGCGAACCACGAACTGAACACCATTTGGTCTATCTGCTGCCTCGAAACATGTACGGACAACCAATATAATAAATAAAATATACAGTAACGCAACGTTTTATTTGGAAGCCATTTTGAAACGGACGCAATGCGATGACATCAGCGGGCCCAACACGCAACGAGGCGCAACGTAACTACAAACATGCACAAACAAACTACACTAAAAACCGATCTTTGGCTTCCACGGTGTCAAATATCGCTGGATGTCAGTTACAAGCGAATGACGAGAAATCGCAAGGGAGCGCAAAACAACAATAAGGCACAGTTCTTACTAAGCGTTGGTTAATTCAAGTCAACAGAGACAAAATAGCTTTGCAACGACCGCAAGCTGCCGTCGGCCTCATAACGAAAGACAGGTAGTTCTTAAAGGATTAATTTGTGTGGCAATCTAGTTATGTTAAGTCATCACTTTGTTTCAAATTGAACGCGCCTGTGGTTCGGGCTCGGTAACTAGAAGTCAACATCACATTTGAACTTTAGGAAATAGACAACAATATCTGCAACAACGACTTTAGCAAGTTATTCGCGGTGCCTGTGACTCATAAGTTTGGTAATTTATGCTACTGCAGGGAAAGGAGGACTGAATGCAACTGATACGAAATTCCTGGGTTCACGTGAGGTCCCCGGAATACATCCAGAAGCAATAGTGAAAATAAGTTTAAACAAAGGCTAGAATTCTTAACAAGAGATGTAGATGCAAAGGCTGAATGACTCCATTTCCAAGATGGCGAGTTTTATGACGTCCCTAGCGGACAAAATGGCGGAATAACGGTAAAATATGAACTGGCTGTTATCTAGATAGATAGAATAAAGGTTACCTTGTAACTACGTCGGCCTTCACCACACACACGATTGTTAATTTAAATTCAACCGATCCTTCTGGTAACGTGAAATTTCGACAATGCAATTTAAACATAGAGCACACTCAACTTTAAAATAGGAGAACTCATTGTGGAATAAAATCAGATAAAACCAAAGAATTAAGCGTTAGTTACGTCTTGCTGCTTCTAACGTTAAAAGTGGAATGAATCTGTGTAATGGCCGCCGGTCCTCCTTCCACCACCTAGCAGGGATGCCAACCATTTCTTTAGTCAGGCCAACTTCATCGCGTTGCAAAGCTCTGTGCTAACTTCAGAGCAACTTGCCGTATAGGCAACTCGAAGTTCTCCTATGCTTCGCATGGTATGATGTATTTTGGAGATATCTCAGCGTTATTGACAGAACTAGCAAAATCAAAAAGAATAGAGTGGCACATAAAAATTTACATGCAAACAAGTTGTAAAAGTTAACTAGATGAAAATCATTTTGTAATACCTCGTATCCGTCCTCTTCCCAAATAAGTGGCGGCATTCCGGGCTCTGAAAGTCCGGGTAAGCGGTATCCGGAGCGCTCTCTTTGACTGATCACGAGGGTGAAATTATTAAATTATTATGAAAAAAAAAAAAACACCGACAGAATCACCGTAGCGCTTACACCTTGTGAGAATTGAGAACCACCATGACGTATCGCGAGTAATAGTGCTAATACCGGGTTCAGCTTCAACCGTGGGCAAAATTCTCGTTGTTTCTTCCTCTATGCGTCCTCTTTGGTCCACTTTCGTATCTCTGGTATCAGAGTTTATGTCCATTGTGCTTTGTCATTTTCGCCGCCCCATCTACTTTTCCATTTCTCTCCTATATACAGGAACCTTGTGCTCTTGGCGGTGATTGAATTTTGAAACGTGGATTTTGATTCTGCGAGCATTTATATCGTTAGCCGGCTAAGGGTTTATGAGTCTTTCGGCTTTCCCAACTGGCCGACAGGCCGCTGCGAACATTTCTGAACAACCTCCATCGTAACTGTGTTCCTATGTTTTAAACAGTCCAAAATGCCTCCATCGAGTTCTTGGGACATCTGGCTGTTCTGCTATTCTTTGCACTTGAATTATTGCTTCAACTGTAGATTTTTTTTATAACACCAAATTGGTTTGGACTTAGACCACCGTTCTTTATTATTGCTTACTGCACTGTTTCCAGAAGATGTTCAAATACTTTGTTTATTGTAATCAGCATGCAGTGGCCTGTAGCTTGCCGGAGACCCTGTCTTGCTCTCTTTTGGCAGCGACACTAATCGCACTTTTTCCATCGACTTGGATAATACATTAAACAGTTGCAAGTTGTTGAAAGTAGTGTAGACATGTATTTATTGCTGCTTTAACTATTTCTGATGGAACTTGATGCCTTATCGGCTTTCAGTTTTTCCCCGATACGAGCACCTCCTATTCTGTGAGTATTTGTTTTTTTGTGTTGTTATCTTACAACTTTTTAATTTCACTGTATATTTTTTAATCGTTATATTCGAAAATATATTTTTTTAAATGTGTACAAATTAAATGAAAAAAGAAACATTTATTTTGATAAAAAATAGAAGAGTGTCTGGCCGCCACGCACGTTAGAAGTGAACCTTCTTTAGCTGATGATAGGTCGAGAAGGGGCAAAATTTATTTTGTAATTTCCATGGGTTCGTCTTTCGTCCGTTCTGCCGGTGTTTTCGCCAGAGCAATTTTTAAATCACTTGTACAATTTACTCAAAATCCACGCAATTCTATAATTTTCGCCACAGAAAAATTACTTAACCCGTTTGTCATTTACAGTCTGAATATACCTACCTGATTTAGATCACAATCAATTTTTATAAGGAACAAAAGTCCTACTCTACTTTGCGAAAATACCCGTCAAAATCAATAAAAAATGCGTTTAGAGCGGATATGAATTAACCAAAACATCGTCCAATAAAAGTGTAGTTGATAGTTATTTGAGCCAAGATGAATACCCAAGCAACACATCTAGTCTAATAGATGTTAAAATTTCGACTAGACTAGACGTCTAAGGATGGTCTACTGTTTATCGACGTCCAAATGTCCGCCAGATAGACGTAAATATTTCATACAACTTCGACTAAATATAGACGTACAATTTTGATTTAAAGCGAATATAAAATTTCGTGTTATAGACGTAGAAATATGATCTATTTTTAGTCTAATAATTACAGGAAATGAAATAATGCAAAAATGAAATGAATTAAACATATATATTGAATACCAAATACAATTCATTTAACAGCCACCCTTATTGGCACCATAATGCAGTAATCACCATGACCTTGGTGATTACTACGTCATTTAGGTCCGAGGGTTTGTTTCCCGTTGACGACAAATGCAAGAATACAGATTCTGAATTCCTTAGGGTTGCCAAACATTTCCTAAACACGCGACAAAGGGAAACACAAAGTTCCTCAATATTTCTTCAGTGGAAACTAGGCTTGAAAGGGACAACAGTTTTGACGCAGAAATTCAAATTTTTGACAGTCAGAGAAAATAGTTTGGCAATTAATGTAAACAGTAAAGTGAAAGAACCGATATACGTTTAGCCAACTGCGATCACGAATTTTGTTGCTCAATCGTTATATCCCATTTTGTAGTGGACAAGAGGCTTCTGAAAGTATTTGGTGTCCAGCTTGATACGTTTTGACCACAGACGACATTTAGCAAAATAAAAATTCACGACCAGAAGGTTGGTTTCATCTCGGTGTTCTTTTACTACACCAAAACCTTATCTGAGCCTTTCGCGATAAGACGATCGCCCAGTCGTTTACCGGTTTATTTTTTCGCTTTGTTTAATATCGAATATTATTTTTCGATCACACCTCAACTTTTTGTTTACTATATTATTATATTTGGCTGTACTAAATTTTATACAATAAACGAGATATGTTTTAAAATATTTTTGCAGCATTTTGTGTTTATTTTAGTTTACTTCTAATGTCAAAACCATAGCTTTCTCGATCACCACGTCGTTGAAAACTTTGTATTTGTGTAACTTTCGGTCTTCTAGTACATTGTTGGTACATTGGTTATAATTTTTATTTGTATTTCGACTTTCACGAGGTTCCTTGCTGATCAAGCCACTCATCATAGCCACTCCTCAAAACCATTTAGTTAGTGGCTACAAATCCCATAAATCATGTGCCATAAATAGACAGAACCACCCCTAGATGACTGCCTTCTGCATTCCAGCCGCAAGGGTCTCTGTCGGTTTGCGGCAGGCAGGGATGATTGTCAGATCGGAAATCCTTGATACCTCCCATTACTCCCTTACCAAAACGACCACCTTCACTGAATAACTTGACTACAGTCTGCAAAGTTCAAAGGGCAGGTCTTGATATTTTGTCCGCTTTTCCTCCTCCTTGATCCAATGTTATTTTCAGCAAGAGCTGAAATAGAATAGAATGGTCCAGTAGAACCATGTCAGGCTTGTTCGGTGTTATCTTCCGGACGATAGAGAACGAATAGTTCCAATAGATTCGACAGCTTTCGTTCTCCACAACGGTACTTACACCATCTTGCGCAGCAAAAATGAGTACCTCATTCTCAGATTACAGCCTACTTCACCACCTGTAACAATTACTTACAATTACGATTACTGCGTATCCATATTTGTATATTGTGTAGGACGAAGAAGGCTGCCGCAGCGTTTAAAGCCACTGCTAACTTGGATTACCCTCGGGTTTGCTAAGTCCCATTTCAGTCTTCCACCTCCGCCCTAACTGAGAGTTTTCTTTAATTTCAACCTCAGCTGAGAGAAACCATCAGCTGGGTTTTAGGACGTATTGGGGCCACGCGGCTTTTTAGCCCGAATCCCAAGACAAGGCACAGCAAAACCTGTCGGTTGGTTCCCTCTGGCAAATTTAAGATCTCCTCTCTCGGCTGTGTCACCAAGGGAAAATCGTAGTGATTCCCACCTCCAGAGAAAGTCTATTCATCTGTTATTGCTGCAGATTCGGATTTAAGAGGTTCAGAAATATGTGTAGAGTGAACTCGTGGTCTGATTATAATGGTCTGTGAGCAAGGAATACGCGAATTCGCTGCGCTGGCGCATGACGTCAGCCACGGGACACGGAACCAAGGCGGCAATGGAACGAAATGTCCTTTTTTCAATAAATGGATGTTTTAATTTAATAAAAATGACCAAATAGTATATGTATTACATACCGAGTAAGGAAGACGCGAAGAGTCGAGGTTAGATAAATTCGCGAGGCTGGAATCAAGCCTTTCTTCGAGGTTTGTATACTATTTTATTCACATTTCCCGGTTAGTTGGAATAAACGCTTACTGCCTAAGCGTTCATCAATCAGGTAATTGATGAATTACACTATGAATGTGAATAAACATATTTTTTACTGTTTTATTTATATTTCTAAATACAAAACACCTTAAAATATTTTTTCACTTTTACAGGCAATAATGTACAAGCTGCTTATAATTATACCCACTGTCCCATCACTATCCACCGTATATCATAATCATAATCTTCTTTCTTTATTCATAAAAAAATAATGTTATATTGTTGAAGAAACAATTTAGGTGTCTTAAATATTAGGCATGCAGACTTGATCAATTCACCGAAGTGATACAATAAACTCGACGCTGTCTGTGACACTTATTCTTGGAAACAGAGCACAATAAATGAAATAAAACAAAATATTGGGCTTATTTTCTCACTCTCTTCGTGAAGTTGTTTCTGTGCATGTGTGCATGTGTAAAAATAGTGAGAGTTTACCAGGTTATTATTTAATTAAAAAAAACTTCAATTCAACAATGCCAAGTTGTGCTATGTTTGGTTGCAACAATTACACCTGGAAAACAAAGGGAACGAATATTCGGTACTACAGTTTTCCGAAAATCAAAGAATTGGCGGATAAATGGATATCTGCTTGCCGAAGAGCAGATAAGTTTAACATAACCAATTGTATGTAATTTTTCTTTTGAATATTTTGCAAATATTTGTTTTCATTTTAGTATACGTCTGCTCAATACATTTTGGAGAAGATAATTTTGAAAGTCCGCTGAAACATCAGCTTCTAAATTACTGTTCTAAAAATTTTAGAGGTTTAAAGGCAGACGCTGTACCGCGCCCTGCGTTATCACCTGAAATAAAAAGGGATAAACGAGAAGAACGACTTAATAAAAGAAAAAGTAAAGAAATGGTGGAAGAAATAATGAGTACTTCAGCCGACCATAATCTCAATGATACAAAAAAAAACGAAAATTGATATGGCGGAAGATGACGATAATTAAAAGATCAATTGACTTACCTTAAGGAAAATTGATCCGAATTATATGAGTATTGCCGTTCGAAGAATTACAAAGTAGCACTTCTTGTAGTCGCAATTTTCGGAGCCCGGGTGCACGATTCTTTTAAAAGCAAACTCACTATTTCCCCTCCCCACCTCCGGTAGTCCACTCGCCTTGAAAGCCCATTGCAATTTCTGAATGTAAATCGGCACAAGGGCCGGGGACCATGGGCGGGTTGTAATTCTTCGAACGGCAATACTCATATAATTCGGATCAATTTTCCTTAAGGTAAGTCAATTGATCTTTTAATTATATTTCGTATTGCCGTTCTCGAATTACAAAGTAGCACTTCTTGTAGATATTTAAAGGAAAAAGATTTAGATTCCTCAACGAACGATTTTTATTGAAAGAGTTTTTCAATGACAGAAACATATAAGAAAATTATAAAATACATATTATTATAGAAAATTAGAAATAAGGTCTACAATATTAGTTTTATCTGTCCGTCATGGAAAGAACCCCTTTTGCAAAATTGGTCGGGTCTGTGCAGAGCGGACGATTGTAGAACCTAGCAAACATATAGGACTGTTGAGTCCAGCCGGCGGTACGCCGAATTTGTTCAATTGAGACCCCTGATCTAAACGCTGCTGAGGTGGCAGCGTGCCTCGTACTGTAGCCGGAAAAAAGGGAAGTGTCAATACCACTATCTTGTAAGGTTTTCTTAATCCAGTTGCTTAAACGTTGTGTGGAAACTGCGTGAATGGGTTTTCTATACGTTAGAATAAGAAAATCTGAGTCTGGGGGGCGTATATCCTTGGTGCGAGCCTCATAATGATCAATAATTGATGCTAAGCAAAGTTCTGGTTTCTCCTTGAAGTATGGTATTACAAGAATGGGCTGAAAACTTTTTGAAGAAGAAGTCTTCAGCTTATCGGGAATTCGGATTTCCATACGATCTGGGAAACGGAGAATATTTTGTACCCGTATGCGAGCCAAAGTTTGTATCCTGTGACCGGTGACTAGAGCAAGTAGGGTGACAAGTTTTAAAGTCAAAGATGGCATTGAAATTGTAGGCAAGGGATGCAGTTTTGATAAGTGTACCAAAACAGGTTGTGGGTCCCAGGTTGTCTGGTATTTTGGTTTAGAGGGTTTTTGATTATAGATGCCCTTCAGAAATCTCTTTAAGATGGCTTTGTCCGAATTTTGTATTGTGAATATTAAAGCGAGGGCTGCATGTTGAGAGTTTATTGTAGAGTAGGAAGCTCCCCCGTGAAATTGAACGCTTAAAAATGTTATGACCATGTCTAAAGAGTAAACGTAGGGGTCGTGACCTTTAGTTCTGCAAAAATTCCACCACTTTTTTAAATATAAGGCGTATTGTTTCAATGTGGCTGAGCTAAGTGAGGCTTTAATGGCTTTGAGTCCCACTACTGGGAGTCCCCTTCGACGAAACGCTTCCCCGATACAATCCCAGCCTCCAGGGAAAGGTTCCGCCAAAGCGGGTGGTGTTTCCTGAAAGGGGAGAATAAGAGAGAGTCAGATGGTATGAAAACTAACGGTTCTAACTAACTAACGGTTGTAAGCATTTTGCTACAAGGTTGAAGGGTGGGAAAGCATAAAAAAATTCTCCCTTCCAGGATATTGTAAACGCATCGGTGGTTAAAGAGTCTGGGTCTGGTTTCCAGGAAACATAGCGTGAGCATTTTGCATTTAATTGTGTTGCAAATAAATCAGTTGTTGGTGTTCCCAATTGTTTACAAATTGTTTGAAAAACTTCGTTTGAGAGTTCATATTCTGTTTCAATTGACACCGAGCGGGATTCTTTGTCTGCGTGAATGTTTTGTTTAGTATTAATATATGAGGCTATTACCATGATGTTTTTGTTTTCACACCATTCCCAGATTTTTCTGGTGATTAAGTTAAGATTTTTGAATCTAACACTGCCCATGCGGTTTAAACAAGCAATTGCTGTGACATTGTCGATTCTAAGGAGAACAGAACAATCACGTAATTTTGATGCAAATGATTTTAATGCATTAAAAGCCGCTAAAAGCTCTAAGTAATTGATATGTTTACGGTTTTCGTCTGCATTCCAAAAACCATGTGATACTTGATTGTTACAAAAAACTCCCCATCCAGTTAATGAAGCGTCAGAATAAATCTCCAGTGCAAATTGTCTATTTGTAATGATGGTAACGCCTTCATTCTTTCTCAAGGTATCAAACCACCACTGTAATTCTGCTTTTATTACGTCTGTAATATATAGTTTAGACTTATAATTTTTGTTGTTATGACGGAGCGCAAAATATTTTTTGCGTTCTAAAATTTTTAAATGCATCCAACCGTACTTGACTGTCGGGCACGCCGCCACCAATTTTCCTATGACTTGAGCTAGAGTCTGTATAGAACACTGTTTTTTTTCGACTGTCTTCGCGATAAGATCTAAAATAAGTGTTTTTTTGTCATCTGGCAGTGATGCTGTTAAGTTTTTTGAATTGAATATAAATCCCAAAAATCTGCACACTTGGGACGGGATTAGATTACTTTTCTTATAGTTTATCAAAAAACCTAAATGTTCTAAAACCGATTTTACAAATTCACAATCTTGATTCGCCTGTTCTCTGTTTTTGCTGATAATGAGAATGTCGTCAAGGTATGCTACACAGACAATATTGTTTGATCTTAAATATTTCTAAATTGGTTTCAACACTTTTGTGAACAGAAAGGGGGCCGTGCAAAGGCCAAAAGGGAGACAGTTGAATTTATAGTAAGAACCTTCAAAATAAAATGAGAGGTATTTTCTGAACTTTTTATCTATTGGAACCAAATAATAAGCATCTTTTAAGTCCAATAGTGTAAAGAAACAATTGGGATAAATCAATCTGAATGCTGTTCTGTTATCCTCTAATTTGAAGTGAGGGGGTTGTAAAAACCGGTTTAGAGATTTGAGATTTAGAATAAATCTTGAAGTTCCATCCGGTTTTGGAGTCAGAAAAAATGCCGATAAAAACTGTCCTGATTTTTTCCTGGTTTTTGAAACTGCACCTATTTGAAGTAGTTTTGTAATGCTTTCCCTTAATTGCAATAATTCTCTTGAGTCAATGCTAACAGTGTGTTTTGGTAAAATTGTTTGAAAAGGTTTCTGAATAAATGGTATTTTATAACCAGTAATCCAACCTAATATTTTAGGGTCCCGGCTAAAAAAGGACCACCTATCCACAAAGCCAGAAAGTCGGCCAGCATAATTTTGTGGTACCTGCTGAGTTAACGTCGGAATTGTCGCTTCCTGCTTGTGTGCCTCCCCTCCTCTTCTTTTTTGAAACGATGTTTCTGGTTGTAACGGCGGGAAGATGAAGATGTCCAGTCGAAGAGCCTGGAGCTGGCGGCATTGGCGCAGAAGTAGACTTAGGTGGTCTGCTTGGCTTCTTTTTTAGTGAAGCACCAAAACGTTTTGCTTCTTTTGAGGTTTTGAACTGCTCTAGAAAATTTTTCCCAAACAGGAGCGTATCGATTGGGCATTTTTCGAGAATGTCCTTGATCGACGGATCCAAGTGTGGCATGATCTGGTAACGCCGATGGCAGGACAGTGAATAAAAGGCGTCAACTACTAACTTCATGGGATCTCCTAGCTTTTCTAACTCCTGTTGATTAGAGGGAGCGGTCCTGTTCTTAAGAGTTTCATATTCCTTGTTAAATGGAATAGTCAGGGCGCTGATGACACTTGCCAGTTAACGTTGTAGTCGTACAAGAAAAATATCCTGGCGCAAAATCGGCGTGGGGACACAGGCCTGAATTTCGGGGTTGATTTCAGGTGGAATCAGAGTCTCACAATTCTTCAATGGGGGGTAAGCGTCAAGAGCGACTTTTCGAGCTTCCCGATCCAAGCCTTTTACCATAAAAACTGATAACAATTCGGCCACGTCGGTGTGGACTTCAGGCCCCGTTTTATTAGTTGACGATTTTTTTTCCAAAAGGGCTAGTAAACCGTTGGATGGGGTTTCCGCTGGTGTGATTAAATCGGCGAGAGGTTCGTTGTCACTATCCCCATATGAGGCGGCTTCTGTTTCAGAAACTTCCGAGTCGCCTAAGAGCAGAGAAAAACAAAATTTATGAATTAAACTTCCAAGAACTCGTAAAGCGACAGGAAGTAGTGACGTCAGCGTGGACGATGTGTTGGAAGCGGGAGACTTTGTTGTAAAGCGCCAAGGTCGGTCATCTGCTCGCCCAGTAAGTAACTTCGATAGAATGCATGGTGAGATCAGGCACCCGCCAGGGCCACAACACCACATGGTGGTGTAAGGAACTGGAAAGGGGAAGAGCCTATCTGCGCAAGCTATTCAATAAAGCCAAAAGGACCAAAAATGCAGCCGACTGGGACGAATTTAAAGAATACCAGCGGCAATACAAAAAAGACGTTCGTTCTAAGCAGAGGTCATCATGGAGAAAATTCTGTGGGGACCTCGAATGTACCACCACCGCTGCCCGGCTGATGAAAATCCTGTCAAAGGATCCGGGACAGCAAGTAGGTAGCTTGAAGAAAGAGGACGGCACATACACGGACTCTGCCGATGAAACAGCCAAGGTACTGATGGCTACACATTTTCCGGGCTGTGTGGTCACAACGGATGTGAATCCGATCCAAAGCTGTCCGAAAGCCCCCTCCCTGGAGGACTGGGCTGAGGCTGCGCGAATTGTGAACCATACTAGCGTAGAATGGGCTATAAGAGCTTTCAAACCCTTCAAGTCACCGGGCGTGGACGGAATCTTCCCGGCCCTGCTACAATGGGGACTTTCGGAGATTCTGGACAACCTCGTGATAATTTTTCGGGCATGTATTGCACTCGCATACGTACCGGAAATGTGGAGGGAGGTGAGAGTTGTCTTTATCCCCAAACCAGGGCGAGGAGATTATTCTCTCGCGAAATCTTTCCGTCCCATAAGTCTCACATCGTTTTTGTTAAAAACCTTGGAGAGACTATGCGACTACCAAATAAGGGATGGGGTGCTAAGGGCCAAACCATTACACCCCAACCAACATGCATATGTTCCAGGGAAATCGACCGAGTCCGCTCTACACGAGGTGGTGGGGCGGATTGAGGGAGCCCTGGAGCATAAACTATACTCCTTAGGAGTATTCATCGACATCGAGGGGGCTTTTGACAAGACCACCTTCGATAGCGTCGGGCGAGCACTTCAGAACCGCGATGTCTCAGGAACAGTACGTGACTGGATTCAGCGGGTGCTGGACTGCAGAACCGTACAGATTAGTGTAGCGGACGCAACTACTCGAGGAGTGGTTAAGAAGGGCTGTCCTCAGGGGGGAGTTCTCTCCCCATTGCTATGGGACATAGTAGTGGACGACCTTCTATGCACACTCAACGAGGCGGGATTCTACACTATCGGATACGCAGATGACCTGGTCATACTGCTTACTGGTAAGTACGAAAATGTACTATGCGACCTTATGCAGACAGCACTCTGCCTGGTACTCACATGGTGTAAGAAGGAGGCTCTGGCTGTGAATCCACAAAAGACAGAGCTAGTCCTCTTCACGAACAAAAGGAAGATGGGACAGCTAAGGCTGCCCTCCCTTAACGGCGTCAAGCTGAAACTCTCGCAGGATGTGAAGTACCTGGGCGTTATGTTGGATCATAAGCTGTTTTGGAAAAAGCACCTGGAGAGCAAAATAGACAAAGCTAGCGTCGCCCTGTGGCAGTGTAGGAGAGCGGTGGGAAGGTCCTGGGGCTTAACACCCAGGATTACCCTCTGGCTCTACACGGCCGTCATCAGACCGATGCTGAGCTACGGAGCAATTGTCTGGTGGCAAAGAGTCAGACAAAAAACAACGATGACACGTCTCGGACGCATCCAACGGATGGCATGTGTCGCTGTGACGGGCGCCATGAGAACCACCCCGACCGCAGCTCTGGAGGCTATCCTGTGTCTGCCTCCCATCGATCTCTTCGTGGAGGGCATGGCACTTGCCTCCGCTCGCAGGCTGCGGGAAGGTAACCTTTGGAAAGCTGGGAAATCAGAACGCGGGCACGCCCGCATCTTGAGCGAGGGACTCCACAGAATACCTCTCCTGGGTGCGGGATCGGACCGCATCTGTCCTCAATATGCTTTTGACAAATCCTATGCAGTGCATACGGATACAGAAGAACATCCGAAGTTTGAGATTTCAATCTTCACGGATGGATCAAAAACGAAAGCAGGCTCTGGAGCGGGAATTCACATCCCCGAAATGAACTGCAATCTCAGCGCAACCCTAGAGGAATGTGCCAGTATTTTCCAGACGGAGATCGCGGCCATTCTCAGGGGTGCCACAGAAATCACTGGGCGCAATGTCAGTGAAAAAACGATGTCCTTCTTCAGCGACAGTCGAGCAGCTCTGCGGGCTCTGGCCAGTGGCAGGATTACCTCTCAAGTGGTACATGGCCATCTGGCACTGTCGAGAATAGCACTAAACAATGTCGTTGAGCTAAGATGGGTTCGAGGACATAACGGTAATGAGGGGAATGAGAGGGCCGACGAGCTGGCTCGACAGGGTGCAACGGGAACACCGGATGGAACCGAACCGCTCATCCGACCGGCCAATCGCTACCTCTCAAACCTGATCAAAACTGACACCCATTCTAGACACTGTGCTAGATGGGAAACGACAACAGGCTGCAGACAAAGCAAGATTTTTATCAAAAACCCTTGCTTTAAAAGAGCCAAGTCCTGTCTGCATTTGTCAAGGGACAGACTCCGCCTTTTGGTGGGCATCTGGACCGGTCACTGCAGCCTAAATAAACACCTCCACGTGATGGGGGTGGTCAACGACCCAACGTGCAGGGGGTGTTTAGAGGAGGACGAGACTCTCGAACATATCCTACGGGAATGTCCGGCTCTCGCCTCGACCAGAAAGTCCATACTGGGGGAGACATGGCCCAGCTGGGCCAACTTGAGGTGTACCTCGCCTGGAACCATCCTAGCTTTTTTCGACAACGTCGGATGGCTGGATGAGAGACAGGAATGAGGGACACGAGGGGGTGACACAATGGGCCCGCGGTGTGGTCTAAGTGTCGGTGAGGGGAGCAAATTCCCTCACACCCCTCAACACCTAATCTATCTATCTAGAATGCATGGTACAAAATAAAAAAACACTCGATAACAGAATATTCAGTGAGAGAAAACTGTACTAGTATGTGATTATTCCAGGGGGAATAAGGGTAAACAATGTGCCAGTGGGAAAACATGTTTACAAAAAAATGTATCAACTCTTAGTCCAGTGGGTACCAAGAAGTTAATACGAGTTTCCAGTGGGAAACTGGTTGAGTAGATACTGCAATAAACCTCATATAGGTCCAGTGGGTACCTACTAAGAAGTTTATGCAAGTTTCCAGTGGGAAACTATCTACTGTACAGGGAGGTAGGGATCGACTAATCTATACTGTAACAGGACATTCCATTAAAAAAGAACAAAAAAGGTACTCACTTGAAGCTAGCAAATCCTCTAGAAGAGCTTTTAGTTTGCGTTTTTTTGTGTTTTTTTCGGCCATCATGTCACTCGCTGAACTGTAGAGCTGAACACAACACGTCTCACCACAGCAAGCACGAAAATTGCAATGGGATTTCGAGGCGAGTGGAGTACCGGAGGTGGGGAGGGGAAATAGTGAGTTTGCTTTTAAAAGAATCGTGCACCCGGGCTCCGAAAATTGCGACTACAAGAAGTGCTACTTTGTAATTCGAGAACGGCAATACGAAATATAATGATAATGTATCATCAATTGCGTCAAATTCGAAAGAAATGTATACAGGGTGTTTTTGAAATGCATGTCAATAAAAAATCTAGACCATCTAGAGGTTCAATGAAACCCAATAGTCCATTTTTTTCATGTCTAAAACGATGGGGATAAATTAGCCATTTCCACGCATAGTCCACGCCACTGTCGATTGCATTTTCAAGGCGGATACAATAATTACATTTTTGCAGTTGAATCCTAGCAACATAAAGTGACAACCAATAGCTAATTGTCAATTAATGATTGACAAGTGTAATGCCAAAATTAATTTTATTTCAGATTTATTGTTAATTGCAAACACATTATTCGAAGAAGAGAAATTTATTGTATTTAAACGTGCAAAAATGATTAAAGAACAATGAAAATAAACAAATAAACAAAAACCAGAAAACTACAATAGATGGTCAAAATGCGGCTAACCGTTTCTCAGCATCCCGAAGCAACGACTGTTGCGTTCTGGCAATTACTTCTGGGTTTCTTCTAATTCCTTCGGCAGTATTTTGAACGCGGTTTCTTAAATCTTCAAAGGTATTTACAGGATTGCATAAATTAATTGTCTCATGAGACCCCACAAAAAAAACACTATCCTTCCTATCCATCTCCCCGGGAAATTTTGATCAAGCCAGGTCGGCAGCTCGCGAGCGTGATGAGAAGGGGCTCCACCATGAAGATACCACACATCACGCCGAGTAATCAAAGGTACATCTTCTGATAAGTTTCCTGGCTCCTCATTTAAAACACTCAAATACGCCGCGTCAGTTAAACGAGGGGGCAAAATGTATAGACCTATCAAATTGTTGCCAACCATCCCATAAACGTTGCCTCGTCGGTTTATAAGATTTTATCAACAAAACGAGGATCTTTCTTTGGAGTAACCACTCACAAAATCTTATTCTTCGAGGGCGGACCTCAGGTTTCAATGCCTGCACTTTTTGGATCTGTTTGGGGTGGAGGCCCTGTTCATTTAATGTTCGCCACACGACAAACGGCGAATCAATGAGGTCTGGCTCAGCGTCCAAAATCCTACGTTCCGCATCCCGAGCATTTCCTAAGGCTCTTCCATACAACAAGACCATGTCGGTCATCTTAGCATTTGTATAGCTTCCATGTAGAACAATAATTATGACGGCAAACTGTGAAACTTCAAAAAACTCAAATTTACCTGTTACTATTGTTGCTAAGCGAAGGAGAGGACATTTTTAATCACCTTTAGCGCAGTAGCGGACGGGGGATTTTGACCAAATTTTTAATGATTTTTATCTCGAAAACGAAAAGACTTCTATTACAAAAAAATTTTGCCATCGACTTCCTCTCATCGTGACCAATAATTGCATACATACCTTCGAGTTATTAAAATTAATATAATTTTTTTAGCAACATGCGTGAAGAAGAAATGTTGACGTTAAAAAACAAACTAAAGGAATTAGAAAACCAAAACAAAAATCTTCTTAAAGAAAAATGGGAAAATGAGAGGGAGAAATATCAGTCAATTTTAAAGGAATGCTTCACTGCAAATTAAATCTTTACTAAATCCTGGGAAAAAAATTCGGTGGTCATGTAATGACATTGCTTCCGCAATATCACTGCGGAGTGTAAGTCCGAAAGCTTACCGATATTTGCGTCAAAATAATTACCCCCTTCCTGCATTATCTACATTAAGGGCATTTTCAGTCCACTCAAACAATCGGATCACATCCTATCTGAAATTTGCACGTCAACTAAAGGGCGTGTCAAATTTTCTTCTACCTCTGTTTTGCCTATAAGCAACTGAATATCTTGTCTTTGTCTGCATTTTCTATCTGACCAACTAATTATAATACGATGACATTACCGTGTGTGTCTCACTCACTGATACAAGTTACCTTATATGCTAACTGCACTGTTCTCGATGTCGGCTACTTCCGTTTATCTTCTTTGATTGTTTCCGACAAAAAAAAAACTGCAGTATAAGTTACCTCAGTCTGAAAAGACATTTCCAGATTTTAATGTAAAACCGGTGCTACAAAGTCGGATATTTGGCAAATACATAGGTACAAGTTTATAGTCCAATCAAATAAGTCAGCAAATCAAAATTTTGAGGAAGTACACAAAATTTTGATATAAGTATCTGTGAAGTATTTGAAGAAGATGAGTGAAAGAAATTTTTTTCCCAACCCCCGAGAAATAGTGAAAAAAACGTCAAATAATCATAGCGTTTTGAAAAGTTAAGAGGGTTCAATACCAGGCGCCATCTTGGATAGTTTGATTTTTCGAAGAAATCGATTACCACATTGATTTATCGATTTTTGAAAACGCTGAAAGTTAGAATCTTAGACCGATGCGTTTACGAAAGTCCAAAATCTTTTGTTTAAAAAAAAAATTGAAAAAAAAATCGTTAATTGTCAGAAAAATTAGGTTGAAAGGATTTTCGGACGTTCTTACGACTTATTAAAAACGTTTCGTGTAAAAAACAAACCATTTAGGCAAGTATTAAGTAGAGTAATCGAAGAATTCCTTTTAACAATTTACCAAGCGGTTGGTGTCGCCATCTATTACAGATTGAGGGTCGTGAACAATTTGGCAACAAAGCTCTCAGGCTGTGGCTGTCGCAGCGCACAGTATGGCGCCAGCCAGCCCTCGAACAGGATGCATGTGTCTTGTTGATCGAAAAATTAATAAAGACGAGCATCGGTTGAAATTGAAGAACCTACCTAGTTAATTTTTTCAAAACCAATTCAAGGGTCCTTTTGAATTACATACCTAAATCAGAATTTTAAAAATCCTGCATTTTTGTTTTAACGATTGCAGGAAAACGAATCAAATTTGCCCAAAAATTCACAGGATGAGGAGGAACAGTAAAACTTAGCTGTGTATTACCTTTTACCTTTATGATGAATTGCCATTGCATTACGTATTTTCACTATTATGGAAATAGGTATTTCCCAAGACATACTTTTACATCGATTTTCTCTGGAGATCAGTTCATGAAATCAAAAGGGCCATTTTAATAACGAATTAGATACAGAGTGAACATAAAGTTCCGCACAAAATTCATAAGTTAGTTATGTAATGTTCTTGCGAAAAACGCTCGAACAGGTCGATTTTTGTTTTTAAATTGCCATCTTTTGACATAAAAACTTTGTTGATGACGTCATCTGTTTTTGAACTATGACACCGTCATAATTTTTTTTTAAATGGCAACCCTCAATTATTTTTTGGGTTTTAAATACACTTTTCAATTCTCTATTAAACAAGCGTCAAAAATGGACACTGCATAACTTTTTTTTTGAAAAAAATACAAATTTCTTCAAAAAATTAAATTTTTATTCCTTTACACTTAGTAAGCACTGCAACAATTGATATTATTTTTCAGATAATTTTTTTGGAATTTGTACTATTATAAAAATTATTAAACCACATTAAGGGTAATTTGTAACTGTAATTTTGTAATTGTCAACTGCTCACGAGTTGCCGCGAGGCTGCAGCAACGGTTGTGTGATTACCTTTATTACCAATCATACTTTTAATAATATTTTAAATTCGGGTTGCCTGGCAACATCAGGTAAGTAATGGAATTGGAGGTCCGGAATTGGTCACTTTACAACCTCCTTTGCAGTTGGAACGCAGTATATTAGTAACTGATTGGGAATAAAATCTTTAACACTCTGTACCTCACAATGAAGGCCTTGCGGACTTATGTTTATATAAACTTTATATCTTAAAAATACCCGACGATTCATCTTCTGAAATATCGGACACTTATTAAGAAACACCCTGTATAGAGAGTTCAAATCAGTTATTGTAATTTATATACGAGTTTCTGTGTTTCTGTTTTTGGGCACTAGAGGTTTAAAAAAGCACGAGTGCCGGGAAGCATCAAATTTACACAGGAACGAGCGTAATACAACGTTTTATAGTTCGACACAACCCCAGTAAGTCTTTAAATCGCTTAAAATCCATAAAAATAGTGACGTTTATCTGACATTTTATTATTGCATGACAGAGTGTTTACACAAGCGAAAATTTGAAAATTCTGACAGTGTCGTTCTTGAGTTATAAACCCAAGCCCCCCCCCCCTGGGCCCCCATGTCCATGTTTTATATGTTATTCTGCCATTTGGGGCGGAGACAAATCCAACAAATCAGAGATCAGAAAAAATCGGTCCAGCAGTTCTTGAGTTATAAAGCCAAGGGAGCCCCCTGAGGCTATCTGACCATCTCTACTTTACGACCTATTCTCATACCTGCCAAATATACAAAAAAAAATCATAAAAATCGATCGAGCCAAAAAATCTGTTCAGTCCAAGGGGGCCCCTGGGCCCCCATGTCTATGTGAAAAATACTTTACGACCTATTTCATACCTACCAAATATATAAAAGAAATATATCATAAAAGTCGGTCAAGCCGAAAAATCGATCCAGCCCCAAGGGGCCCCCTTGGCGCAGATGTCTACGTGAAATATACTTTACGGCCTTTTCTCACCCCTACCAAATATACCAAAAACATTTCATAAAAATCGGTCGAGCAGAAAAATCGATGCAGCCATGTGAAAAATAGTTGTTTACCACCTATTCTCATACCTACCAAATATACAAAAAAAAAATTCATAAAAATTGGTCGAGCCGTTTCGATGTAGTTCGACCACAAACACCGTGACATGAGATTTTTATATATTAGATATGAAAAGATAAAGTCTTATTTCACTGAAGCATGTAAAATAAACAGCGTTTGCAATTTTTAGGTTCTTTTTGACGAAGAATTCTGGATTCAAGAAATGTTTCCGTGTTTGATTTTTTTTTATTTTAATTGTTTTTTGACAGAATTGCTTTATCCAATACAGCAGCGAGACAAAAAAAAAACACCAAGAAATGAACAATCAACTTTTGGGATCATTAGAAATTACTAAAATAAAGTTCACAACAATTAACGTTTTTTTGTTCCTTTTGAGTTAACACCATATTGAAACATAATTATAAATCATAAATAATTATAATCAAAAACAATAATTAGATATTATTAGACAGCTTTAGTATTAAACTATAGTAGATTATTTAATGAGCATATAATGGTGATTATTAAACACGAGAATGGAAATTAAAATACGAACCGTAGGCGAGGATTTTAACCATTCGAGTGTACAATGGCCACCATTATATGCGAATGAAATACGACGTGTTATCTACAACTATCAGTTGTAGATAAAAAAAATTATGTACCTTTTGTATTCTTTATGACATTTTATAAAATTATTTAAACAATAGAAATATAAAAAAACGATTATAAACAATAAAAAATTGTTCTCAAGATTTTTTTTTAATCATTATTTCCTCGGGGCAACAAGATGGGGATTTTTTTAAATATTAAACTAGTCAATTTGTTTATAAACAGTTTATAAACAAATAACGTAAAAAAAATTACCCACCATTATTAAGCATCTTTACTGGACCAATGAACAGCTATAGCATAAAATATATTTTTGTTTTTTTTTTCAAGTTTAAACAATTATAAACGAAATAATTAACTTTTAAAAACTTTTAGAACATGCTGTTCTTGACTACATATTATATAAGAAAGGCTCCAAAAATTGAAAAATTTATAGGTCAACATTTTTTGTTGTCTTCAATGAAAGCGGAGGTCCCATAAAATTTTGTTAATTAACAATTGCCTAACTTATTGAAAAATTAAGTTAAATCGATTTTTCCCACGGTATCTCATTCCGTCAAGTGTTAAGAACACAGCATAACTTATTCAAATTTTTAAATGAATATTTAATACTATAAAAAATATTTTATGTGACGTACTCTCTTCAGAGGCTCCCGGTACGGCTACGCGGAGCCCTATTTTCAGCCCCCGTTATTAAAATTATTAATAATGGAGATAATTCCGAGAGTTGTGAGTTTTTCATCGGAAATTTCCTCCTCTTTTTGAATCTTTTTTCAGATTTTCGCTATCACTTATCGGTTTTGTGTTATTGCCAAAAAACTAAACCCTTTTTTTTGGTTTTTTGTTAATAACAATAAAATTGTAATTTTATTTGCGGAACAAATAAAAAAACTCTTTCTCAGAATAAAATCCCGAATCGAATGAGCTATCGCTCATATTTTTCGGATCCTTGTAACTATTTTTCGCGGGTTTTCAATTTCTTAATTGACTACAAGCCTCAGTAGTTCGAAGATAATATAATTTAAAGGAATCGAATGCATCAATGGACCAATGCATGGTTGTCAGATCATTCTATCAGAACAAACAAGCTGAGCACTCCGACTATTTAGTCTCTCTTTTTGACCCACTGTTGTGGAATGTGATGCAAGGTGCATTCGTGTATACACTTAGTTCACATGGACACAGCTGCAGCATTAGGGCATCCCGTTCCGACAGAGACGTAAGACGAGTATTTGTTTACGTTTGAAAACTTGGACGACTAACGAACGCTCTTAAGGCTAAACCGGCCGGAAATTGTGGACAAGTGTGCAAGAGAGACAAATATATCGGAAAAGTAATTAGCTGTTTTTGAAGCCGTTTTTGACTTTTTATTTTTTTTAAACGGCTTAAAGAATCTGAAAAACTATTAGAAATTACGCTAACGGATCATTTTTTTCATTTTTGCCCTCCTCCAAAATTTTTGAAAAAAAAATCCTATTTTGGAAATCGAAATTGAAAAAGTGGCAGCCGTCGTCGAAAGAGATGTACTTTCTAAGTAATGTGCAATTTTTGTTTTTAATTTTTCACCAATTTTGGTTTATCAAAACCGAAAAATAAACTTTCCTTTGATAAATTCAAATGCCGCCAAAAAAGTCATAATCTCTGGTAATTTATTAGGACGATAAAGTTGTGACAGTTATTTTAGAATTGTTTTGCTGAATAAGATGGAAAATCTAATGGAAAATAGCTGGTGCGTGTGCAAAGGGGTATAAAGTATGTCGATAAAACAATTCGTAATTATGTATTCGTATTTTTAATAAATTATTTACGACAAACTTTGACATTAATTTTTCTATTAAAAAAAGTAAGCAATATAATATATGTATAGTTATTTTGATTGTGTGAATACCACCAGGAAATGAACATTTCTATGGTATAATTATGTATTTACTTTTACAAAAATGTAAAAATTAACAATAATATCGTTACTTTTACCTTATAACAATGCGATTTGCCTAAAATATCGACTTATACCCATTTGCACACTAGCGAAATAAATGCTAATTGTATAAATAAATAAATGTAAACTAAATGAATAGTAAAAAATAGGTCGTTGTAATAATAATTTTTATACATCTAGATTACTATTTTTTCCAGGCAAAAGGAAGGTATAATGGAGTATTTCTCTCACAAGTGATATAATGATAAAAAGGGGTGAATTACTATGGTTACACAATGGTAAGACATGAATAATTTTTTGAAACGTCAATTTGACACTTTCATTAATTTTTTGATTTTTAACTTTTACAAGAAATTACACGTCGGGCATAAAACGTCGTATCTTACACGTGACCGAAATGACATTATAAGCTCGTGAGATGTGTATCACTCGTGCTATCGCACTCGTGATTCAAAGATCTCACTTGCTGACAATGAAGCATTTCTGTCACTTGTAATATAATCTACTATTATTCCATTTGATTTGGAGGACCATTTGATTAGGAGAATCACAACACAAAACAAAACAAAATTAAAAAAAAAACAGGTTTTATATTCGGACGCCTCAATTATCATCTTGCTATATTCATAATACATTTATTATAAATACAGAGTGATCATAAAGTTCCGCACAATTCACAATTTAGTTATGTAATGTTTTTGCGAAAAGCGCTCGATTTTTGTTTTTTTGTTTTCAAATCGCCATCTTTTGACATAATTTTTTGGCAAAACCGAGACTTGAGAAGCAGCCGACAGTGAGTGATTTGCAGTGATTTGCAGGCTGTTTGATACGAAGAAAGGACAATAAACGGACGAAATATTTTTGCATTTTTTTTTATTATGGGGACAAAACTGTAGACTATTGGCACCGCCATTTCTTTGTTTACAACGAATTATTACCCCTTTAATATTGAACATATTCATCTTATTGGTACTTTCGTTTTGGTTTGTCACTAATATTTTACATATATTTTACACATATATTTTATATAATATAACGTTTTCTCTGACTTTTTTTTGGAAATTTTAGAAATCAGGCGAAAATTAAAAAAAACCTTCGTTAGCGTGAATTTGATTAATTGCATAGTTCTATTAAAACAAAAATTACTAAAATTAACCAAATGGTTTTCGTACAATTAGCTAATTAGTTTCAGCGCCATCTAACGGATCAGAAACACACTAGACGGTCGACCGGATTCGCCTTAAGGGAATTGAACGCGGCTTCATTTGACTATAATTTGTCTGCACAACAACATTCCTAAACGTCATACCAGCCCACTCTTTTATCGCCTAACTAGACATGGATAGGAAAAAGACGCTAGATGGTCCAAAAAATTATTGTTTAGTTTTGGAATAACTTAATCAGTAACGCACCTAGCACTTCAATTTTTGGTTTAACATTTGGATAATGATCAATACTAAAGTAGAATATCCCTCAAAATAAAATAAAAATATCTTATTTGATAACAGGTTGAATCCGTAATGAGAAGACCAAAATCAACCAAAACTTGAAAAAAATCAGTTATGAAATAAACTTTGTAGGAAGCTGCTTTCGATTATAAAAACAAATCCTTAAATCATTGTTGAAATAACCGAATGGTTTCTTTGTTATTCCAAAATTCGTAGTGCAATGCAAATTTCCTATCTCCGTCGTACATAATATAAGATGCAATAGCGTTATCTCTTACCGTTTGAACTGGAGACGTACAATCAGTCCGAGCGTTACTGAATAGAACGTCGCGTGTTCATGGTAAAAACTTCTTAGGTCCACAACTTTCAGCGCGAAGCAATACAGGGTGACACTCGTCAGAATTGTGGCCTAGTGATTTATGGTAACTTGAGTTTCAGATGTTAGTGTCGAAACTGGTTTGTCCTTAAATTTTTATTAGTTTATTTTTTTATGCATATAGGCTTGACTTCTGATATTTTTTTTACTATGAAATAAACTTGAACTGTCCCATAATAACTTTAATTGCAATATCTAATAATATTTGGAGCAGGTCCGCCCCTGTCGATAGCGCATGTGGACCCTTAGTCGGTCAGTTTTTTCTGAATGGTCACTCCGCTGATTCATAGCAACAACTGCGCTGGTAGACTGCACTGCAGTCATCTCTCTCCTCGCACTGTGTAGCAATTAATGCGTAGGAGTGAAAAAGCCAATGTGACATGTGAAATACATTTCTTTAAAATTTGACGTGGGCAAAACTCTCTGTCTTATGAAGTCGCGACCAATATCCTTAACTAAATCAAACACTCATGAGATATAGATGCGACGCATGCGCGTCTTTTAAGCAGCCTAGAAATAGCCAACAAAATTTCATCTTTGTGAAGCCGACAAATTTTCATCTCTGTCGATCACATTATCGATTTCTTTTTAGTGATCGTGACGTCAGAAGAACAGTGTCGTAGGTATAGGAAAGATTTAAACAGGTAAATACATTTATACCTTTCTGAAAAGGAAAGGTAGAAAAAATATTTAAGCAATTGGTTTCACTGTCTAAAGTCCTTTAACAATTAAATTAAAAATTAACAATTAAAATATAAAACAATTTCCCTGATAACAAATTTTATATTTTTCTGAGTAAATTAAAAAGAATGAAGAGCGCGCCGTCAAAGTGGTGGGGTTAGGCAATGAAAAACAAGCCTATGCAATAATGTAATTTTTAAGAGATTCGTTAATAATATCTACAAGATTTTTTAAGGAGTTTTAGATAAAAGTCAGCTTAATATCATAAACCAATTTTCATGGATAAATCATGTTATTTAATAGGTGAAATGAATTGTTGAAGATCATGAAAATAGTAAAAATGTTGGTGACGAAATGGAGTAAAATTTCTTGATGTTATACTCCACACCATATGATATTCACTAGTAAAATCACAAATCAATCAGTTTGATAGAAACCAAGATAATTAAATTATTATCAAACGTTAGTCGGGATTTTTACAAATGCAGAGTCACGTGACTGCTATAAACTTAACGCCTTCTTGCCTAGATGGCGACACAACAAAATTGAAATATGATTGAAATAATTCACAGGTTTCCATAAAATAGGGTGCTACAAAAGATATTGTCTGTCTTTTGTGATCTTTTATAATCTTTAAAGAGTCTTCTTTACAGAGACAGAAGAAACTTGATGACAGAGCACGTAAAGTTCTGAATAGGACGCAGTCCAGCGAACGTATAGAGCGATTAAGTTGATACAAGGTGCAAGGGCTGGCTGTCGGACTGGCTCGAGGCTCAGACCGGCACTTTTCCCACGAAAAAATTGATACTCGCATAATATGCACGTGCTGGCGGCACATTACTAAGAACTTGAAAAAAAATATTATTTTAGCAAATTAGTTCCTTTTTTATTAGTTGTTTATGTGATCGTGCGCGGTCAGTCGAATATGGGAAAATGTAATATAGAGCGGACGAAAGTTACAAAATATTCTGGAAAAAACGCAAATGCTCGTAAATTCAATTCAATGTTAATTTTGAGAATAAAATAAAACTTTGTCGGTTTACTGTTTTTTTTTTTGCGGATTTTCAAATAAGTATCTTTGTGACTATAATGAATTATTATGTACCATAAGTAAGAATATGGTAGATAATTGTCTAAATTTTAAGTATTAGCTCGGACTTCAAAAAAATAGCACGCTGGAATAAAAATAATAAGTACTACCTATAAGTATTACCTATTCAACGAAGAAGAAAAAGAAATGTATAAGTCAGGTTTTATTAAATATGTATGTACATCGCATGATAAGGCTAATTCCGCCCAAAGTGTCCTCAAGGCGCCAGGACCATATTATATCCATTTAGTACAATAAATTAATTAAAGGGAACATGAAAGAGATTAAATTACATTGTTATTATTATAGCATTCACAGATACAGATTTAAGAACTTACGGTGGGTGGTCCCACCCTGGCGTTGGCAGCGTCTCCAGAGAAGATCTCTATGCAAATCTAAGCAATAATATGTAACATTATGGTTAACCCTTCCCTGACCGATATTTTACTTACTTTTGTGATTGAAGTAAAAACCATACTTAATTTAAATGTTTTTTTTTACTTTTTATTTTGGTAATTTTTGATGGCTTCTAAGATGTAAGGGGGATCAACACAATTTCTGGCTTTTCCGATGTTATTATAGACAATTTCGGGCGCGATGCATTTATGATAAAATTGAATCAATTTTGGAAGCATTGTGTTGCTCCAAAAGTCTTCATCTCTTTCTATTTCCTCTATAAAAAGGTCAATAGAGTCGTTCACATACACCACAAAATAACATTTAGATCGCCCAGCAATGTTAAGTTGTCCTTGTATCTAAAATTGGTCAAAATATAGATATTAAAATATAAAATAGAATAAATAAAATTAAACTTAATGTATACCTGATGGTAATAAGAATGATTTCGTTTTAATCTAACTTCATTATTTTGCAATGTCAAACATGTTTCTTTTTTTAATATTTATGACCTCCTGGATTGTCGAAGCACCAATGTTACTGGCGGAAAAAATACATTTTACTTCGAGTATGGCATCATCTCCGATAAGGCCTAGAATTGGGTATATTTAGGTAATGTCAATTTATAACTCCTTTCATAAAATATGTAGGTACCGTCAGGGGAAGCACCTAGAAAACAATTGTTGACATCAATCCACAACCCCGACTTGATGACGAGAAGACT
The DNA here is from genome assembly GCA_963583935.1 of Diaperis boleti. NCBI lineage: Eukaryota > Metazoa > Arthropoda > Insecta > Coleoptera > Tenebrionidae > Diaperis > Diaperis boleti. The sequence goes on along the minus strand of OY757245.1, from coordinate 16,379,689 downwards.
TGTTTTCTTTGTGAATAGGTTTATGGCCACCTCTTCCTTGCATATGCCATACTCTGTGGCCTCAGAATAAAACTTATTATTCGTTAGACAGGATTTAACAATATTATGGCATGGTGTATGTGGCCTTCTTTTTACAACCCTTCCAAACAGTGAAGCTGTTAATCGTAGCCGCCTTTCTGTCTCATAAATGTGATTCCCAAATTGGCCAACAGAATTCTTCTGAATGCCATCGCGTTCTTCTGCATTTACCTACAAATTAGGAAATCATACACCGAAATATTTACAAAAATATGATATAACTGGACGGTATGTGTACCTAAGTACTTACTTTTAATCCATCAATAACCAGTTGACACTGCATGCTTAACAATTCAGTATCTTCTTCTGATGGAGTATCCGCATGAATACCATAATCAGTGTTGGGCTCCCTTACAACTTTTGCTTTTTTTGAAGGGGTTTCCTTTGTTCCCTCTTCATTCGCAAAAAGTCTTTTGCGTACCCTATGGTCACCTTTTACCATATGTTTATGCATGAACGCTTTGAAATGCTGCCCAGGACTGCAGTTTGTTACTTTCTTGTAAGGGCTCGAATGCCATTCTATTTTTTTATTGTGTCTCAAGCCAGCAATATATATACGTCTTTCATAAGAACCTCTTTGAATGAGGTTTAATCGTTACCCATATTAAACCGGGCCACAATATTCATAAATCTCTCTGCCCGATTATTATTTTCATTCTCAATTAAGAGATGTGCTCGGAAAGAAACACTGAAAAGTTGCCCGGAAAATCGCGAAAAAACTGAAAGTGCACTGTACGTGGGTAAATGTAATGCCGTTCCTTTGTAAGCGCATCACTTGAGAACGGCTATACCGACTCGGTTATTTTTTTTTTTTAGAATATTTAGAATATAGTCCAGTTAAGGTTTTTACCACGAAGGCGCTGAACGGACATGAGTGGAAAAATAACTTTAAACGATTTTTTCTCGCAATTTTGACCTTTTTTCTGACAATTCTGACTTTTTTCTGGCAATTCCGACTTTTTTCTGGCAATTCTGACGACAGGGATAGGACGATGGCACTGTTTTGTTACCCAAACTTAAAATATGAAATACTGTCCACATTTGGTCTACATATTTGGAGTGTTTCTTTAAGGGGTCAATCGCGTAGCGCGGGGCACAAATTTCAATGATCTACGGAAAAACAAATTTTCACAGACGATAATTTCCGTGGATCACTGAAATTGGTGCCTCGCGCTACGCGCTCGACCACTTTTAAAGAAACATACTCCAAGAAGGTTATATTTCCCTTTACGTGAAACTCAAAATGTGGAGAGTATCTCTTATTTTATGATTTTATGAATGATAAACGGAAAAACAAATTTTCACAGACGGCAACTTTAGTGGATCACTAGAATTGGTGCCTAGCGCTACGCGCTCGACCACTTCAACAAACATACTCCGAAAAGGTCATATTTCCTTGTACCTGAAACTGGAAATGTGGACAGTATTTCATATTTTAAGTTTGGGCAACAAAACACTGCCATCGTCCATCGAATTGTCAGAAAAAAGTCGGAATTACCAGAAAAATGTAGGAATTTTCCAATTCGTAGTAATTGCCCAAACTTAAAATATGAAATATTTTTGCACATTTCGAGTTTCACGTACAGGGAAATATGACCTTTTTGGAGTATGTTTCTTTAATGGTCGAGCGCGTAGCGCGTGGCACCAATTTCAATGATCCACAAAAAAACAAATTTTTACAGACGGTAACTTCCGTGGATCACTGAAATTGGTGCTTCGTGCTATGTGCTCGACCACTATAGACATTCTGTCTGTTGGAAATCAACTTCTATTATTCTATTATTATTCTATTAATATTATTATTAAAGAAACATACTCCAAGAAGGTCATATTTCCCTGTGCGTAATACTCAAAATGTAGACAGTATTTCATCTTTTAAGTTTGGGAAATAAAACAGCACCATTGCCCTACCCCTGTCGCAATTGTCAGAAAAAAGTCAGAATTGCCAGAAAAAAGGTCGGAATTGCCAGAAAAAAGTTTTTTATGGGATATTTGTATGAACTCGAGACCATAACTCGCCATTCAAATTATGGATAGCATTAGTTGTATTTTCTTAAGACTGGGGCTGGATGAGTTGGGCGCATTTAAAAAAAAAGTATTGTTTCTTAGGCGTATCACGAATTATATTTAGGAAGAGAATATAATGAGACACACACATTAATTAACAAAGATCTTGGACTGGGGGCACTAGGGCGTAGAAGTTGGCATTGAGGTCCTTTTTAAGCCAGCAAGGGTGCTTTTACAGGTACTGATTTTTTTATTTTATTTTTTTTTGTATTTGAAGTAGTCATAGCAATGGGTATGTAGTATGCGTCTCACAGTGACAATACAACAGTATTGTATTGTCACTTATTAATAAAAAATAACAACAATTATTATATTCTCAATAGATTAATTCATATCCAAAAATTTCTAACAAAAAAAAGTATCTTAATTTGAATTTATATTAATAAAGTGGAGAAAGCAAAACAAAATTTAGTATAAATCTGTGAGTATTAGTAGTAATAAAAATTTCGTTTATTACAAATTAAATGGAAAAATAGATTTTGAAAGTATTTAGATCATCTAAGCAAAATTCCACATTTTTAATAAAACTGAAATGTACATAAAACAGAGCGTGTGTAAGACTAGTTCGCAAATTATGGATAACATTATATTTGTCCAAATTTTGCAAACAATTTTCAGGAGCTTTCCGACATGGACACCTGCTATACAAAGCTTCACCGACTGTGAATCAAAGAGAACCGACATGCACTCGATAAGCAGTTTTTTACAACAAGTTGTTTATTTGTTTTTTACTATATCCACGGCGTTTCCTATACATATCTATACATATATTATGCATGTAGATTTGCATGCACGTGGCTTTATAAATTAATTACAGGTGTAATTTAAATTATCACAATGCCTAAAAACACGGGTGTACGCAGAAAACGCAACAAACAAGCCCGGGCCGCAAAATTACGTTGGAAGAATTTCAAGGAGTAGTAAGTTCATCAGAATTACTTAGACATTTTTTACTACGAAAGTACAGACATGGTAGTGAGTAAAATCAAAAGCGTGCAATAATTTTTCTTCATGCAAATATTATTTTGAAACCAATTTGAGTTCAGTAGGTTTAGTAAAATATTTCTTTACAAAACAGACAACTTTTCGGCCTGGATCAGTATAATACTAAAATTTTATCGTTTTTATGCGGAGCACTCATTGTTAAGTTCTATGAAATCTTTTCGACTGATTGTCATTTCCAATTTTAGTGGACATTTCTTCATTTCGTTTAAATAGATAGGCTATACTATTTAAATTATTTACATGTTATAATGATTTAAATAAAATTCATTCATGTCTGTGCTTTCCAATATTTGTCTAATTTCTACACAAGGGGTACTAACCTTCGGTCTGTCTGCCCGTGATGCTTTCCTATTTTATTACTATATTATAATTTCTCGATACAAAACTTTGCAGCTCTTCTTCGAAAGCCGCATCTATCTTTTCGGATATTGGTTCCAATTATTCATCATCAGATGCAGAGTAAATATTATTTTTTAATATAGATACCTCTTAGTATAGTTTTAACATATTTTATAGATCAATAACAACTTCTGTCATAGCTTCTAAAGATGAATCTATGTTTTTACATGAAAACGAATATGGAAACAAAATGTAAGTCCCAATAATCATAATATAGACTATATCTATGGTGACTAATCTTGATATATTTTTTTATATACCTAATACCTATAATAGTTTCAACGAATGTGAAAATTTGAAAACATATAGTAGAAAAACACAACAGCAAAAGGAGTATGGCACAATATCTTCCGATGAATGCGAGAGGTATTTTTATTATATCTCTACAAACACAATGTTCATAAAAAAAAATGTACACATAAACATTTTAGAATCGCGAACTATCCGTTGGAATATGAAAGTGACGGTCATAGGCCAAAAGTACTTACCGGTAACCGCATTGTGGATTTGGGATACATTTTGGACACTGTATTAGATATCCAATTTAAACATGCTATTGCCTGCACGTTGGGACGAGTTATCGTAAAAAATGAATTCCGAAAAGGATTAACCAGTACAATCGTACTGTCCTGCACTCAGTGCGAAAAGATTTTTACCGTAGAAAGTGAAAAACCCAACAACTCCATTCAAAAATAAATATTGGTGCTGTATGGGGTACTCTAGCCACAGGGAGCACATTTGCACACTTAGAGGAATGTCTTAGTTGCTTGGACATTCCGGTGATGAATTAAAAGCAGTTCATTTCAATAGAAACAGCTCTGGGATTGGTACGCCTTTAATGTATACCTAAATCAAATTTGCGATTAATATCTATATTTTTTTAAAATTAGGAATGGAAAACTTCCTTATGGAAGTCTATGGAAGCTGCAGGTGCAAAAGAGAAATTGTTCGCTTTAAGCAAGGGCCATCTATCTGTTGATGGAACACCGTGGATTACCGTGTACGTTGATGGCTATTGGAGTAAACGGAGTTATGGCACAAATTTTAATTAATCCCTTATCTGGCTATCACTGGCCGTCATACTGGGCAGCTGTTGTTTATAGCAGTTAGAAATAAATTTTGCTGCATATGTGCTCGTGCTGAAAGTAAGAACCACCAACCAACACCACATACTTGTTATAAAAACTGGAGTCAGTCAGCACCAGCTATGGAAGCGGCTATGGCAGTTCAGGGCTTCACACTTAGTGAACAAATGCATGGTGTAAGATACCAACAATTTGTAGCCGATGGTGATTCGAGTGTCTTTGCGAAATTGAAAGAAAAAGTACCATATGGAGCAGAGATTAATAAAATTGAGTGTACCAATCATGCACTTAAAAATTATGGGAAACATCTCCATAAGTTAAAAAAAGACACTCATATCAGTGCTAGCGGACGAAAATTACTGACTACAGCAAAAATTAAAAAACTGCAAAAGAGAGCCAAATGTTCTATATACGAACATTCTAAAAATAACAAAAATGTTAGTTTGCTTCGTATGGACCTCAAAAATGGCTTGCATCATGTTTACGGTGACCATTCTGAATGTAGAGAAGGAATCTGCAATACTGTTGGAGACCAAACACAAAGCAAAATCGCCGACCTAAAAGCTACATCTATTTATAGTCACATCCATGGTAAGTTGTTAAAAAAAAGATGTTTTTTACACAATACTTAGGTACCTACATTATTTTTAGGAGCCCTTAAAAAAAAAAAAAAAAAACCTTATCTGTGCTATAATATTAAAAAAAAAATGGCCAAATCTGTCAAGCTGTTTAGGATGAGAAGAATTGCGAACACAGGCACACCGGAATTTTATTTATATAAAGATGAGCATTAATCATTCTATGCTTCAGTGAAATATAAATGTGACGCATGCGCGTCTTTTAAGCAGCGAAGAAGTAGCCGACAAAATTTCATCTTTGTGTAGCCGACAAAATTTCATCTCTGTCAGTGAACGTGACGTCAGAAGAGCAGTGTCGTAGGTATAGGAAAAATTTTAAACATGTAAATTTAAAAAAAATGGTTCCATCGTCTAACGTCCTTTAAATTGAAAATTCGAAAATTAAAATTGTTATAACTTATTTATTATAAATAAAAAATAAAACATTTGTCCGATAATAAATTTTATATTTGTCTGAGTACATTAAAAAAAAATTAAGATCCATTAACTTTTCAGAACGCTATGATTTATAAGTTATACACAACATCCCTTAACTTGTAACCGCCGTAACTTAGTTAATTTTAATTATAGCAAATATTGTTTAAATAAATTTAATAACAAATTTAAGTAATGTTTCTCCTAAATATGACTTTGTGACGTATCATGTTTTCCTACCGACCCCTCAATGATTGTATTTTTTTCTTTAAATTGATTCCGACCTTCACGAAGTTCCCTGCTGGTCAGATGTTTTAATCGCACATCGTAGTCACTCCCCAAAACCATGAGGTGATTAACTACGAATACCGAGAATCGTGTGTCCTGAACAAACGCAACGACCCCAAGATAACTGCCTTCTGCATTACGGCCGCAAGAGCTTCTGCCGGCTTTCGGCAGGCCGATATTATCTTGAGATTGGAACGAACCCTTGATGCCTCCCATGCACCCATTTACCAGAAGGACCAGCTTGACCAGCTTGACCGCATTCAACAGCATCAGGTCTTGATATTTCGTCCATTTTTCCTCGTCCTTGATGCAGATGTTATTCTCGGCAGGAGCCGAGAATTAAATTACAAACGCCTGCTTGGAGGAGCGGTCCAGCATAACCACGTCAGGCTTGTTTGCTGATATCTGCCTGACGGTGGAGAACGAATAGTTCCAGTAGATTCGGCACCTCATTCTCCACAACGGACTCAATATCGTTCGGGACATAATGATTGTACATTTTTATTATTATAATTATTAAAAACAAAATCAAGGTATTATACATATTATAAATGTAAATACCTAAATAAATATATTCGTAACTTTAAGATAGAATAGCTATCTTTGCGGACGAATGGTTTCTGTTTCCGCAAAAACTTTTTCGATACGTGTAACAAACAATGTTTTTTTGTTATAGCCCCCAAAATTTTTAAATAAGGAATATTTCATTGTGATTATTGGAGTCGACTTTTTTTTCGTCTTTTCGCGTATCCCCAAATGGAGGCTGTTTTTTCAAGCCCCCTCACGATGTCAGAACTGGGATTGGGCCTTCGGTTCTCTTCTGCAATGAGTTTAAAGTTTGACATTGAGTCACACTGACGTCTAATCATGGTAAAGAACCCATTTCTGGTTCCGGAAGCTTTTCGAAAAAAATTTGGCACCCTCCGAAAACGGTCCTTTTTCTAGGAAAATTGTTGTCGCTCAAATGGATCGGTAAATATAGCTACCTAATATATTTAATCAAAAATAATCCGCAAAAGGTTGCTATGAGGTTGCTTTATCAAAATGAAAAGCCTCTAAAAAAATTCGAACCGTTTTCGAGCTGCGGGCTCTTGAAAGTGAGAAATTTTAGAGAAACTTTGTGGCACCTCACGTTTTCCATCAAACTTTTCACTCTAGCTCATTACACCTCTTCACTTTTTACGAAAAGTGTATAATTATATTTTCTTCAAGATTCGTGATACATTTATACTAATCATCTTCAACCGGTAAAAAGTTATGGAATTTTGAAAACTTTGACTAAATTTCGAAGTTCTTGATAAATATCTTTTTCACTTTTCTCTAGCAACTCCGACGTTTCTCTAAGATTACACACTAAGATTGTAATGAATTGGGGTAAATTTGTGTTACTCGAAGGACCATATGTTTTGGATTTGTATTGAAACACTCGCGAACTTAATAAACTTGTATATTACGAATAGTTGCAAATTGATGTTGAACGTTTCTTCTCCTGGATTGGTTGTGTACTGAATTTGAATAAAGGAACCGTGTCCTGGTTGAGAGTTCGTTTTCGACTAGTTATTTGATTGAGAGTTCGTTTTCGTCTTGTTGTTTGATTGAGAGTTGGATTTTGACTTGATGTTTGATTGAGAGTTCGTTTTCTACTGACTTGCGGGCGTGAGCGCCGCCAGTCAAGTAAATGTTTTACGACCCTTTGGGTTTCCTAACTGGCCGACGCGACGGCTGCTGCAAATATTTCTCAACAAAGATATCATGTATTCTTATATAAATGCTATATTATACTTCATAAGTATCATGTATATACGACCACATCGACAATGTAAGCTGATTTATGATAAGAAGATATGGGGACAAGGGAGTGAGTTATTAACCAAACAAGTACTACAAAATTTTAAACATTTATTGATAGTGAACGTTAGTAATATGAACCAAAATGAATTCGTATTATGTATATGTATTCGTAAAGAAAAATATGTTGTTGAGAATGGTGTACATCTTCATCTTGTTTCGTCGGTCCAGTTATATTACCGAAAATAAAAATTTGCTATTATAGTCCAGGCAATCTAGTGGGAACATTCTGTTCATACATGGCTTCATGGGGTGTGACACTAGTTCTGCTATTTACAACCACAGCAAAATGACAATGCTCAAATCATTTGAAGAACCCTACGAAGACCAGTTCAATCGCCCAAATATTTTATAACACCCACTTACTACCTGAGGCACTATAATTCAAGCTGGGGAACAAAGGAGAGGATTGAAAACTAAAAAAAAAGTAATCTGACATTTTGTGGTGGCGGCCATCTAGGATTTTGAAATTGTTCATGGTGTATTGTCTCCAACTTGTTATAAGCCCTTTCATTTGATATATCCATATTAAAGGGATTGAAAAATATGTATATATGTAATCCTCTATTTTGTGTTGACGGCCATCTTGAATTTTGAATTTTTCTGTGGTGTACTGTATTCTAGTAGTTAAGCCCTTTCATTTGATACCCATATTGAGGGGATTGAAAAAAAAATGCAATCCGCCATTTTGTAGCGGCGGCCATTTTTGATTTACAATGACACTGAATATACATAATTGTATTGTCATCAGAACTAAAGGTGTGTACCAAATTTTAGATCAATCGGTCAACAGAAAGAGGGTAGAATATCAATTATTATCAATTTTTTTTTATAAACAATTGTCGAAATGTAGTCATGTTAAGCAACAGTAATTTTTGGTTGGTCACATTGAATGTCAAATTCTGACATTTATTTCGTCGTGGTCATATGCACCATGCAATTTCATGATAAGTCGTCAACCACTTTGACATCTATGAACGTAACCTCAATAGTGTCTACTATAAAGCTCGGTCCGGAAGGACATATTTTTAGATGATACAGCCTGGTCTTTAATTGCATTTTGACATTGACAATTGTTTATAAAAAAATGGATAGTACTAGATTTGAACCACACAAGACACAAACAAGGCAAGCTAAATAAAACACACAAACAAAAAAAGAGACCATACAAACACCTTTTTGGTAATCATCGACAAAAAAAAATATGACCAAATTTTTTAATTCTTTTGTGATCACAAACAACAGATCGACAGCGCTTACAAAGCGCGCAGGAAGATTGCGTATTTTCAACAATTAAAAAAATATATTTTTTCGTAAAATTTTCAAAAACAAAGCCAAGAGCTGTGTAGATGCATCTTTTCTGAATCTAATCATTATAAAATATATTTTGTAAGTTTAGTGAAAAATACGTAGGATCTTATATGCGACACCCCTGAAACTGTGTTTTCTCGTCGCGACTGAAACCCCCTTAAGGACATGGGCTTCATTATTAAACATTAATCCTGGGTTATTGACAGATGTACTCGACTTAATGAAAGTCAAGTCAAGCACGTTGAAAAGTGAAGAATTATTAACTGTTCTAACGTTCGATGAAATTTATTTATCAACAAAGATTTGTATGCATAAAAAATTAGAACAAGCAATAGGACCACACAAATGCTGTCAAGTGGTAATGTCCCGTGGACTAATGGCAAATTGGAAACAGCCTCTGTTTTATATGTACGACAAAGCAATGGATGAAGCTACCATTAAATATATTATTGAAAAATTATTTGAGGCACATTATATGGTAGTAGCTGTTACCTGTGATATGGGAACTACCAACATGAAATGTTGGCTTAGCTTGAATGTTGGTCATCGGAAAAACGTTTCTTTCACTCATCCAAGTGATCCAAGTTCAGAAATTTTTATGTTTGCTGATGTGCCCCATTTAATAAAACTAGTACGGAATCATTATATAGACCAAGGTTTCCAAGTGGATGGTGTATTTATTGACAAAAAAATTTTTGAATCACTGCTATCATCTACATGTTCTTCCGAAAATTACGACTGGCTTATAAAATTAGTGATTACCACTTATCATTAAGAGGCTCACAAAGACAGAAAGTCTTACCTGCTGTCCAACTTTTCTCTAATGCTTGTTCCAAAGCCATTGAATTTTGTGGGGAAAAAGGTTTAATGAAAGATTTAAATTGGAAAGTTGCATCACAATTTATAGGGCTAATCAACAAGTGGTTTGACTTATTTAATTCAACCTCAATGTTTGGTAGTCACTCTGGCTGCAACGCGTACTCGAATTCAGAGGAACAAGTTTCTTTATTAGAAGATGTTTCTCACAAAATATCAACAATGAAAGTTGGAAAGCATAAGAGTTTAGTGCAATTTCAAAAAGGCATATTGCACAATAATGACAGTATACAAAAAAATGTTCCTTTTTTTGTAAAAAAAGTATAAGATATCATATATCATAACTCGTAAATTAAACCAGGATATCTTAGAGAATTTTTTTTCATATATTCGTGGAATGGGAGGACCTAATGACCATCCAACTGCCCTAGATTTCAAATATAGGTTGAGATGGTATATCCTGGGAAAACATTCAAACGCAATTTTTACCGAAAAAACTAATACTCAACCAACTAACGATGAATGTTTGGTTGATCCACTAAATCTAAATACAATCGAAGCAAGTGGCGAAATATGTCTTTCGGAAACTGTATTAAAGGGAGTTCTCAAAGGGTCAGAATCACAAACATACACTGATGATCATCAGGACGAAGACCAAAGCTTATTAAAACAAGACCATATCGAGCTAATACACCTAGATGAGGAATGGGAAATTTCTCCTGAGGCAGAAGAAATTCTTCAATCTTTTGAAAAATTGTCCGTCAAAGAAATAATTGGAAACGAAGGATTGGCGTATATAACCGGATATGTAGCGCATCGATTCAGGAACAAATATCCAGAATTAGGAACAGTAACCAAAAACTTTGAAAAACCTGCTGGATGTTTTCAATGGATAGAGTGTCTCTCCAAAGGGGGCTTATTATACCCCAGCGACCACATGATGGAAATGGGAAAAATACTAGATAAAGAATTCAACATTTTACATGGAGATTCTTTATCAAAAGAGAGAAATATTTTTTCCAAGTTGGCCAATGGAACATATGAAAAATTAAATTCTTCGACAATGCCTCGTGAAGTAATATTATGTATGGCACGAACCAGAACTTACATTCGCCTCAGAGAGCTTAACCGCAAGCTGAGCTTTGACAATTCCAAACGCAATTTGGAAACAAAAATGAGCAAATTTACTAATTCTAAAAAAAAAGTTTATTCGTTCCTGTTTATATTGTTATGTATAGTAGCCTCAAGCTTAAATTGTCACGGGGTTGGGAGGGGAAATTATGCAGGGCCAACTTATTTATGAACGTCCTAAACTGGTTCTGAAATAAACATTCTACTCTTGATCGACTTTTCGGCGAAGATGTAAAGGAATGGTGACAGGACCGTATTGCCAAAAATGTAAATTGAGTTGATCACTTCCCTCAGTACGTGTAACAAATTCATATTTTACTGTTCAACTTTAGAATACATTAAAAGTGCAAGCCTTAGAAAACATATTCTGGACCAAATAAATAAAAACAAATACCTTACTTTAGCTAGTAATAATTCATAACAAAATATTAAATACGTGACTGAAGAACGGCGTGTGCCGCCGTACAGAAACCCCGTCTTGCAATCGAGTCGACCAGTTGCAACAAGACAATCAAAACCGGTTAGAGTCCATATGATATCGGTTACGACTTACTTGTTCCACGATGTCTCGATTCCGATAAAAAATTCGATAAAAAATTCGTGACAATTTAAGGTTGAGGCTACTATATCAAAATTATTAAATCTATATATTTGTATAAAAATAAATTATTACATTTAAAATCCTCATAAAGCGCTTGGCGCGATGTCCCGTGAGTGACGTCACGTAGCAAGAAAGAGAGGGAGGATGGCTGCGCAATGACAGACCATTATACTCAGACCACGGAGTCAACTGTAATCCTTGCAGCCCGGTTGTTTATTAGTTAAGGCTCCTCTTTTTCCACTACGTTCCAAAATCAGTTTCAATTGAAATATAATATTTTTGTGCAATAATAATAATAATAATAGGCACCACGTGTTGTCTGATGCGAATCAAGCAAGCGCGAGGAAACGGCGCGCACGCCCAAATCTGGTTGCTACAGACCTCATAATACATTCAAAATCGGCATTATTATGGCTTCATAATTAACAGGTGTAGGATAAACAAATTAATAACAAATGTGTTTCGATCTTACATTCAACCATTAACCATTTAAGTATTGAATCGATACTTAAACTTTAATAATTATTGTGTCTGAAATAATAAAGTTTGGATGATAGGAAAAAAAAAATTAGAGTTTCGGTGCTTACAGTGTATTTGTTAAATACATACAAACTTACACGCAAAATATAATAACGACAATGGGCCCGCGGTGTGGTCTAAGTGTCGGTAAAGGCAGCTAATTCCCTCACACCCCTCGACACCTAATCTATCTATAATAACGATGCCATGGTGTATTAATTTATCTTGAATTGTGCTAAAACTATCAGAAACATAGTAATCGTATCAAGGATTTTAAATAATGTTGCCCTATTGAGACGAAAGAACCCTGCTGCATTAAATTCCGAAGTCTCCACAACACTCATTTGTACGTAATTTCGTTCTGGTAATTTACATAAAGAGTAGAACAAAAGGTTGTTCTGTCTGATTTCCGCCGACACTTCCGAAACTTCATCGCAAAGAAACATGATTGCCACAAGAAGACTCTGTAAAACTGTCTGTTTCGTTCAAGTTAATAAATATTATTTTCTGCTTACCGTAGTTATAACCAACATGCAGCCATTGAAAATTGTAAAGGTAAATTTCGTCATATTTATTACATTTGAAACTTCATGCCTTTCCAAGAGAACTTCCAAGTAAAGCAAAGTTATTGCACCAGAGCAAATAATGGTTAAGAGTATTATCCACCCAAAAACGTAATTAAAATCGTCGACACATTTTTTCAAAAGTAGCAGATCTGAATTCACCGAAAACGAGAGATTTCTAGGTCTTCTTAGAATTATTCCAGTTGTGGGCTCGAGAAACATGTTGTTAATGTTTTGGTACTGTCTAAGAATTATTTTCACAAATACGTAAGCGGTTAGGGTATATAGAAAACGAGCAAACCAACTGAACATAAACGTTACAACAATAACATTACCCGGTAAATTAAAGTTTTGGAGACAGATGTATATTACAGAAAGAAGAAAGAGAAAATAACTCAAGCACATGAACTTGACCAGTTTTTGATAAGAATTACCAGAAGGTGGAAACTTTCGAAGATTGTGGATCAGTCTGACCAAGTACAGACGTCGGAATCTTAACACCACGACTGCAATGTAGAAAAAACTGCTAAAATCAGCCATGCAAACTGAGTATTGAATGATGTTGAGACGCGGGAGTTTTTCGTAAAGAAGAAAAGTTAAGCAACCCATTAGGTACAATGTAAGGACTATGATTTCACGAAACTTCTGCACAAGCTTTGGGTTGTGATTACTTATCGAACTTGGAGTGATAGACAGGTATTTCCCAGTGGTAAATAAGACCCCAATGATTTTAGTATCCATCGGTCCTAATTTACTAAAATGTTTAATTTTAATAATTCAATTTGTTACTTACAAGCTTTAATTTTGTGGATATCCTATTATTTTGCTTTTCGGTACTAATCTATAAGTAGTTTGTGGTCGACCTCTACTCTGAAATTTCTTTTATAATCTCTGGTTAAACATTGATGAACTACTGAACTAAATTAGGAATTCAAGAACAAGTTTTTTGACAACGTAATGGTAAAGTCATTTATGTTAAGTACATAATTCACTCAATTCCATTACTCTGTTTACAGACTTGCTTTCCACCCATAAGAGATTATTAGAAATCTAATGGAATGCCAACATGACTCGTTATGATAATTTATTTGGAATGACTCTTATATCCTAACTAGCTGACCCGGAGAACTTTGTACCGCCTCAGAATCAATAAATATTGTGGCAACTTATTAGTTGATATTGGGATGTAATTTATGTTTTAAACAACACGAGATTTTAGATACACTCTTTATTATCAAGTTGAGACAAAACGCATCTAAAGATACTACACTCATAAGCACACATCAGCTACTGGCCAGCCACTGTGTAGAGGAGCGGACTTCCCACCACTCACACTGCTAGGGGAGATTAGGCGCTAATATTCCAACACTCCCTCCCGCCTAATCGCTCTAAACACATTTCAAAAAAAATCTCTTCTTATAACAAGTTACTTAATAAACACAACAATATTGAAATTTTCTCGTAAACAAATTAGTTAATAAACATAACAATATAGATATCCTTATAACTAACGTTAGAACTAATTCTTCCCCTCGGTTGGCTAATTCCCTATAACACAAGAATAGAGTCACTTCTTTAGTTACAATTTATTGTTAAACATGCATTCATTATTTTGTCAACTAAATATTTGTGCATATCAAAAGAAAGAGGTTTTGTGAATATATCAGCAATCTGATCCTTGGAAGGAATCCACTCAATATTTACCAGGTTTCTTTCTACACATTCTTTTACATAATGTTCTCGCACCTCAGTCATGTGTCTCAATTTGTTACCTCCACTCGTCTTAGCGCTTGCCTGGGCAGCTTTATTATCACACCACAATATCATAGGGCAGAATGACTGACTTAAAATTCGTTGCAACAAATTATTTGTTGCAACCAATTCCTGACATGTTTCGCTCATTGCAACGTACTCTGCTTGACAGGTAGATAGTGCAACGTATGATTGCTTGTGGGTTCTCTACGTAATCGTATCTCCAAATAGTTTGATAACATACCCACATGTTGTGAGAGAGCCCTTGCAGTCCGCAAAACTAGCATCTGAATGAGCTTGCAAGTCGTCTTTTTCTCCGGTATATCTCAATCCCAAAGTTTTCGTCCCTTTTAGATATCTAAACACTCTTTTAACCATTTGCCAATCGTTTTCAGTGGGATCAATCTGGTGTCTGCTTAACACATTCACCGCGTAAGATATATCCGGTCGAGTTGCTCCCGCCAGGTACAACAAGCTACTGTTACAATTTGATTTTGCCGCGCATTCACCACCGCTGGAACGCATCTACGTAGAGATAACCGGCATATACAAAAAACGATAGGTTTTGCAGTACCGGCGAGATTCTTTCTTTTTCGTTCGAGACTTTAACGAGTACACGTTCAACGAAAAATTACTCCTGGTAAAAGGGATTGCGTCCAGGAAAAACGCGTTAGCGGTTAAGTATCGTTGAATGTGGGTTATTTCTATAACTAATCGCTTAAGCGGATAAATCGTTAAAGGTTGAATTTTCGGAAAGAGATAGGCAAATTCACCAGCACTTATACTAGGATTATTGTACCACCATCAAGGGATTTTGGCTGTGGAAATTCTTTCCTGAACGCACATAGTTTAGTTCACGTGGAAACTGGTGAAATTTCCCAAGGACCCGCAGGAGTTGCAGATTTACAGACTCGCAGGATACGCCAGAAAGTAAAAGTAAGGTGTCAGGACAGCTCCAAAACTAGCATATTAATCAAGAAGATAAGTAATAGACGATTTTTTTATTGTATTTTTTTGTGTTATCAATTCACCTAGTTTTTGTTATATTAGCGTTCACTTAAATTTTGTAAGTTCAGTAATCTCCTTAATGTAATTTTAACCTAGGTAAAGAGCCATAGTCACTATTTAACTTGTCTTATTTTTAATTATTTTCAACGTTCATTTCGTAATTTATTGTTTAATTCAACTTGCTATTCTATTCAGTCATTATAATTTCTATTTTACCACGTTATTTAATATTGTATAATTGTTGGAAGTATCTGTATTATTTTTATTTGTTCATTATATGATTTTGGGGATTTAGCTGTATTTCTTGTGTCACCATCCACACTTCTCAATTTTGTCAGGGCATTACAGCAATTTAGGTTGTAATACTACCTATGGCCTCCCTGTATGGAACGTTTACTCGCGTCTCTGTGTCCTTTAATGTTTTACAATCTGGATACTCTTCTCTTTGTTTTCTTTCTTTGTTTGCTACTTGTGCAGTAATCATAGGAGTTTTCTTTGGATGCGCATCTCTGAACTCAATTTTTTCTAAAATTCTATTTATATGTTTTTCTTGGCTAAGGAGAATTTCGTTATTTCTTCTGTCTCTTTTTATCGAGATACCAAGGAATTCTTTTGGTTCTCCTAATTCACTCATCTCAAACTCTGTTTTTAATTTTAATTTCACATCTCTTAGTTTATTTTTATCGTTAGTTGATATTAGTATGTCGTCTACATACAGCAACAGAATAAGAAACTTCTCGTTCTCTCGCCAGGTAAATAGACATGGCTCACTTTTATCATTAATCAATCCTACACTCAACGCCACATCAGTGAACCTTTTGTTCCATTTTTTGGGACTGATTCGGAGGCCATATAAAGCTCGTTTTATTTTGCACACCTTATTTTTTCTCTGTTCCTGTGTAACATTAACACCTTCTGGGATCTCCATGTAAATTTCCTCATCTATTAGACCATTCAAGAATGCTGTTTTCACATCTAACTGACACATCTCTAAATCGTATTTATTCACAATGGCAAAAATGGATCTTATCAAAGGCAAACGAGAAACAGGAGCGTAGGTTTCGCTTAAGTCATAGTTATTTTTATCTTTGAAACCTCTTATTACAAGTCGTGCTTTATGTCTTATTTTTCCTCCGTTTTCAGTTTTCCTTTTGAATACCCATTTCGAGTCTATAATATTTGCTCTTTGACCATTTTTCGTCATAGTTGGTCGATCAACTAATGACCACACCTCATTTTTATCCATGGAGTTTAATTCCTCATTTATAGCTTTCTGCCAAAAATTTGTATCTTTAGATTGCATCGCTTCTTTATATGACACCGGATCTTGATTGATTTGCGCAATCATAGCATGATAGATTATTTGTTTTGTTTCACTCATCTCACTCTCAGTCTCATCTCTAAAAGTCATTGTACATAACACATCGCATCTCTCTTTCTCGTCTCGTATTATGTTAGAAAAACTAGTATCATTGACTTTACTTGAGTTACTGCCAACCTCAGTAAAATTTACGATTTGCTTCTTGGGTCGTCCTCTTTTTCTTTTTACTGCTCCCTCCGGTTTTAAAGTTCCTTGATTTCGCGTCTCATCTTTATCAAATTCAGTAAACCACTTAACTTTATCAATTTCAATTTGTTCGATTGGCCAGTCTTTTATACTGTTTTTCTCATACTTATCTCCATATACAAGTTTCTCATTAAAACGCGCATCTCTGCTCTCATAAAATTTACCTTCTTCTGGTTTTAGGAATTGATGTCCAGTGGGTGTGTAACCTACTAAAATCACGCGTCTCCCTTCGCATCTAAACTTAGGACCAGTCTTTCTTTGAACTTCCGTTTTAATTGTTTTATGTCAAAGTTGTGATTTGGAGCAAATCTTTGTAGTGGCGTAACCATGTTATTTGACTTATGGGGAGTTCTGTTATATGCGTACACAGCAGCACTAAGTGCAAGATCCCACATAGTTTCAGGTATTTTCGCATCATATATATATGTTCTTACTTTCTTTTGTATGGTCTGATTAAATCTTTCTGCTACACCATTATGTTCAGGAGTATCTGGACATGCGAGCTGTTGCTCTGCACCTAATCTTTTTAATACTTCAGTGGTGTAGCCACCAGTATACTCGGTACCCTGATCCGTACGCAGATAACACACTTTCGCATCTCTACGTAATAAATTTCGAGCGCTTCTCACAAATGCTTCGAAACAATGGCCTGTTTCACTTTTTGCTTTCATTGGATATGCCATTGCCAACCTAGAATAGTCATCCACGAATATCGCAATATATCTATATTTTCTTGGATGAGATAATGGAGAAATAGGTCCCATGGTATCCGAATGAATTATTTGTAATGGCTCAGTAGCTCGTCTCCGTACTGAGCTGAAAGGTATTTTGTTAAACTTAGCCATCATGCACACCTCACAATCTAGTATTGACTCATCAAACATAGCATTGTTCAATTCTTTATTTTCGGGAATTTTTTTCTGCAAGGCCTTGAGGTATGCAATAGATGCATGTCCAAATCTCACATGCCAAAGCATGGCCTTATTATTTTTCACGAACAACTTATATTCTCCCTCAAATGGAGACTCTGTGTTTGACAACTCTACAATTTATAAACAAGAAGAATGTCCTTAAATCCAAGTGGAGTAAATTTAAATTAAAATTTAAATATATCTATGTCGAACTCCACAAACTTTAATAACTGAAAGATTACTAATGGTACATGTTTCGGCAGAATACTTCTGCCATCATCAGCCCTAATTTAACAAGAGATTAATGATACAATTGATGAATTACAAGAGGGGTTCTTACCTTAAAGAATATAAAAAATTATGACATTGACGTAATTTTGAATTAAATTTGACGTTTTCAAAGGGTTACATGATTTTTAAAAGATTTCGTAAAAACAACATTTTATAAATGTAAAAATTAAAAATGGATCAAAGAGAATCTGGTAAGTTTGTTTGAGTGAAAAATTAAAATAGTGAATTAATAATGGGATTATTGAAGTTATTCTGTTCATTTAAACAAGATCTGTTTTCCAGTTTCAAGGCTTTCCTTATTTCCAAAGTCTCGAGAAAATCTAATTTCCGGCCTTTATTGCATTTATGAATCAATTTTGAATTTGATGGTGAAAAACTATGTTTCGTTATTAATATATGATTGGCGAAAGAAGAAGGTGTTGATGGTGGAGGATCAAGATCTGTGTTGTTATAGATGTGCCTGAAATGTTCTTTAATACGGTCTGATATTTTGCGACCTGTCTGACCTATGTAGAATGACTCACACGTAGAGCAGCTTAATTTGTATACACCTGATGATGATTTGTAATCTAATGGATCTTTATTTTTAATAAAAAATCTGGATAAGTTGTTATCTGTTTTAAATGAAACTTTAAAACCGTTTTTCTTAAGTATTTTAGAACATTTCTCTGAGACGACGCCAAAATATGTTAATGAATTTGAAAAGGAAATTGTTTCTGAAGGATTTTTAACCAAGTAGTGTGTGTATTTGAATTTGTTACAGTATCTATAGTATAATTTATTTATAGTTTTTAAAGAATATCCATTATTTGAAGCGATTTGTTTAATGTTATTAAGTTCTGTTTGAAAAGATGAATCTGATAGTGGTATAGAAAATAATCGGTGGAAAAAGGAATGAAAAGCTGCAAATTTATGGGAAACAGGGTGACAAGAGTCAAAAGGTATTACGCAATCTGTGATACTAGGTTTTCTATAAATGTCAAATTCAAAAGTATTATTATTTCTAGTGATTAACAAGTCTAAAAAGGGGATTTGGGAATTGATTTCAATTTCAACGGTGAATTTAATGGATTGGTTTAAAGAATTTAAGTTGCTGAGTGCGTTATCAAGTTCAGAATCAGATCCTTTGAATAAAACAATTATGTCATCTACATATCTGTACCAAAAGAGAAAATGATCTTTAAAAGGTGAAGAAGTTAAAAACTGATCTTCCAAGTTATTCATGAATATTTCTGCTAAAAGAGGTGACAAATTAGAGCCCATTGCTAAGCCTGAGTCTTGTGAATAAAAATTATTATTAAATTGAAAGAAATTTTGATCTAGGACAGTCTCACAAAGTGAATGTAAATTTAGTGCATGTATGGTTGGCATATTAGAATTAAATAGTAGGTTTTTTAAAATTAATAAGCAAGATTTGGGTGGGATGCTGGGGAATAAATTAACTACGTCAAATGAAACAAGTCTAGTGTCTGATGGAATTTGGAAATTTCTAATTTTGGAGCAAAGATCTATTGAGTTTTTTATTGCAAATTTGTTATTAAAATCTAAATGTTGTCTAAGAATTGTATTAAGCCATTTTGAAAGTATTGATACAGGTGAATTAACAAACGAAACTACTGGTCTAATGGGAAAAGGTTGAGTTTTATGTATTTTAGGTAGACCGTATAGTCTAGGTATGCAAGGATTCATGGGTATTAGTGTGAAAGCTTTTGGGTCAAAATATTTAATAGTTTCTGAAACGTCTTTGAGCGTAGATTTAAGGTTGGAAACAAATTTTGAAGTAGGATCTTTTTTGAGTTTTGTAAAGTCACCAGATTTTAAGAAATTCTCTACTTTGTTTAAGTAATCTTGTTTGTTAAGTATTACCAAACAATTACCCTTGTCAGCTTTACTAATACAAATGTTGTTTTCTTTAATTTTTGTTTTTAAGCTTTTAATCATGTTTGAATCTGAAATGTTCTTTGTGATATTGTCTTTAGATAAGGTAGTTAATGTAGTTACTAGTGATGGAATGGTATCGGGTATCAATGGTGTATTATAATGATTGGTGATTATTTCTGTTTCAACTATATATCTATGTCGAACTCCACAAACTTTAATAACTGAAAGATTACTAATGGTACATGTTTCGGCAGAATACTTCTGCCATCATCAGCCCTAATTTAACAAGAGATTAATGATACAATTGATGAATTACAAGAGGGGTTCTTACCTTAAAGAATATAAAAAATTATGACATTGACGTAATTTTGAATTAAATTTGACGTTTTCAAAGGGTTACATGATTTTTAAAAGATTTCGTAAAAACAACATTTTATAAATGTAAAAATTAAAAATGGATCAAAGAGAATCTGGTAAGTTTGTTTGAGTGAAAAATTAAAATAGTGAATTAATAATGGGATTATTGAAGTTATTCTGTTCATTTAAACAAGATCTGTTTTCCAGTTTCAAGGCTTTCCTTATTTCCAAAGTCTCGAGAAAATCTAATTTCCGGCCTTTATTGCATTTATGAATCAATTTTGAATTTGATGGTGAAAAACTATGTTTCGTTATTAATATATGATTGGCGAAAGAAGAAGGTGTTGATGGTGGAGGATCAAGATCTGTGTTGTTATAGATGTGCCTGAAATGTTCTTTAATACGGTCTGATATTTTGCGACCTGTCTGACCTATGTAGAATGACTCACAAGTAGAGCAGCTTAATTTGTGTGCACCTGATGATGATTTGTAATCTAATGGATCTTTATTTTTAATAAAAAATCTGGATAAGTTGTTATCTGTTTTAAATGAAACTTTAAAACCGTTTTTCTTAAGTATTTTAGAACATTTCTCTGAGACGACGCCAAAATCCTTCAGAAACAATTTCCTTTTCAAATTCATTAACATATTTTGGCGTCGTCTCAGAGAAATGTTCTAAAATACTTAAGAAAAACGGTTTTAAAGTTTCATTTAAAACAGATAACAACTTATCCAGATTTTTTATTAAAAATAAAGATCCATTAGATTACAAATCATCATCAGGTGTATACAAATTAAGCTGCTCTACGTGTGAGTCATTCTACATAGGTCAGACAGGTCGCAAAATATCAGACCGTATTAAAGAACATTTCAGGCACATCTATAACAACACAGATCTTGATCCTCCACCATCAACACCTTCTTCTTTCGCCAATCATATATTAATAACGAAACATAGTTTTTCACCATCAAATTCAAAATTGATTCATAAATGCAATAAAGGCCGGAAATTAGATTTTCTCGAGACTTTGGAAATAAGGAAAGCCTTGAAACTGGAAAACAGATCTTGTTTAAATGAACAGAATAACTTCAATAATCCCATTATTAATTCACTATTTTAATTTTTCACTCAAACAAACTTACCAGATTCTCTTTGATCCATTTTTAATTTTTACATTTATAAAATGTTGTTTTTACGAAATCTTTTAAAAATCATGTAACCCTTTGAAAACGTCAAATTTAATTCAAAATTACGTCAATGTCATAATTTTTTATATTCTTTAAGGTAAGAACCCCTCTTGTAATTCATCAATTGTATCATTAATCTCTTGTTAAATTAGGGCTGATGATGGCAGAAGTATTCTGCCGAAACATGTACCATTAGTAATCTTTCAGTTATTAAAGTTTGTGGAGTTCGACATAGATATATTTCAATTTTAATTTAAATTTACTCCACTTGGATTTAAGGACATTCTTCTTGTTTATAAATATGGCTAGTCGGCCTAATAATGTTCGTAATTATGAGAAATTAATGATCAAGAGAAGATTCACCCTTTTAAAAATCTGGTTCCTTCAAAATTGCCTCAAGCTTCAGATCACCCCAAAATTTATCTCTATAAGGACTGGAATCAAAAACCACATATCTTGGAAGATTAAACGACAGGCGGAGAGAAACTGGATCAAAGAATGCATCAAAGAACATTATCGCCACCTCAACATCGTGAATAGAGCCCTCAAATGGCTTTACTTTGAAATCAATTTCTCCCTGGACCACCTACAGTTCGACCATGTGGACAGACTTATTAGAGATAGATTACAAGACTTAGCACATAGGAAATACGAGAATCTAGTAAGAAAGTTAGATCACCTTTGCTTTGAACAATTAAACATGCCATTTAAAGATAAGAGGTCCATCTTAGACCATCATGTAGAATCTTTACCTATTCAAAGTAGTCAAGCTATAGATCATAAATTTCACAATAGAGTTTTAAATGACAGTAATACCTTATTTTCAGAGTCTGAAATTAATTTTCTTTCCAAAGGCCTTAAATACAATGTCCAACCATCAAATATCCAACACGTAAAAGAAACACTTGCAGTTGAAACAGAAATAATCACCAATCATTATAATACACCATTGATACCCGATACCATTCCATCACTAGTAACTACATTAACTACCTTATCTAAAGACAATATCACAAAGAACATTTCAGATTCAAACATGATTAAAAGCTTAAAAACAAAAATTAAAGAAAACAACATTTGTATTAGTAAAGCTGACAAGGGTAATTGTTTGGTAATACTTAACAAACAAGATTACTTAAACAAAGTAGAGAATTTCTTAAAATCTGGTGACTTTACAAAACTCAAAAAAGATCCTACTTCAAAATTTGTTTCCAACCTTAAATCTACGCTCAAAGACGTTTCAGAAACTATTAAATATTTTGACCCAAAAGCTTTCACACTAATACCCATGAATCCTTGCATACCTAGACTATACGGTCTACCTAAAATACATAAAACTCAACCTTTTCCCATTAGACCAGTAGTTTCGTTTGTTAATTCACCTGTATCAATACTTTCAAAATGGCTTAATACAATTCTTAGACAACATTTAGATTTTAATAACAAATTTGCAATAAAAAACTCAATAGATCTTTGCTCCAAAATTAGAAATTTCCAAATTCCATCAGACACTAGACTTGTTTCATTTGACGTAGTTAATTTATTCCCCAGCATCCCACCCAAATCTTGCTTATTAATTTTAAAAAACCTACTATTTAATTCTAATATGCCAACCATACATGCACTAAATTTACATTCACTTTGTGAGACTGTCCTAGATCAAAATTTCTTTCAATTTAATAATAATTTTTATTCACAAGACTCAGGCTTAGCAATGGGCTCTAATTTGTCACCTCTTTTAGCAGAAATATTCATGAATAACTTGGAAGATCAGTTTTTAACTTCTTCACCTTTTAAAGATCATTTTCTCTTTTGGTACAGATATGTAGATGACATAATTGTTTTATTCAAAGGATCTGATTCTGAACTTGATAACGCACTCAGCAACTTAAATTCTTTAAACCAATCCATTAAATTCACCGTTGAAATTGAAATCAATTCCCAAATCCCCTTTTTAGACTTGTTAATCACTAGAAATAATAATACTTTTGAATTTGACATTTATAGAAAACCTAGTATCACAGATTGCGTAATACCTTTTGACTCTTGTCACCCTGTTTCCCATAAATTTGCAGCTTTTCATTCCTTTTTCCACCGATTATTTTCTATACCACTATCAGATTCATCTTTTCAAACAGAACTTAATAACATTAAACAAATCGCTTCAAATAATGGATATTCTTTAAAAACTATAAATAAATTATACTATAGATACTGTAACAAATTCAAATACACACACTACTTGGTTAAAAATCCTTCAGAAACAATTTCCTTTTCAAATTCATTAACATATTTTGGCGTCGTCTCAGAGAAATGTTCTAAAATACTTAAGAAAAACGGTTTTAAAGTTTCATTTAAAACAGATAACAACTTATCCAGATTTTTTATTAAAAATAAAGATCCATTAGATTACAAATCATCATCAGGTGTATACAAATTAAGCTGCTCTACTTGTGAGTCATTCTACATAGGTCAGACAGGTCGCAAAATATCAGACCGTATTAAAGAACATTTCAGGCACATCTATAACAACACAGATCTTGATCCTCCACCATCAACACCTTCTTCTTTCGCCAATCATATATTAATAACGAAACATAGTTTTTCACCATCAAATTCAAAATTGATTCATAAATGCAATAAAGGCCGGAAATTAGATTTTCTCGAGACTTTGGAAATAAGGAAAGCCTTGAAACTGGAAAACAGATCTTGTTTAAATGAACAGAATAACTTCAATAATCCCATTATTAATTCACTATTTTAATTTTTCACTCAAACAAACTTACCAGATTCTCTTTGATCCATTTTTAATTTTTACATTTATAAAATGTTGTTTTTACGAAATCTTTTAAAAATCATGTAACCCTTTGAAAACGTCAAATTTAATTCAAAATTACGTCAATGTCATAATTTTTTATATTCTTTAAGGTAAGAACCCCTCTTGTAATTCATCAATTGTATCATTAATCTCTTGTTAAATTAGGGCTGATGATGGCAGAAGTATTCTGCCGAAACATGTACCATTAGTAATCTTTCAGTTATTAAAGTTTGTGGAGTTCGACATAGATATATTTAAATTTTAACTCTACAATTGGTAACTCATCTATGTCGTGAAACTTTCTGTCCCAAATTGATGTATCAAAATTTGAGTTTTGATAAATAAATTTTCTTTCGTTCTCTGGTCTTTCCTTAAGATTCTCATCTCCAGCTGTTAAGCCATTGTCGTTTGATTTTGGTACTTTCAGTTCCATCGCATCTCTCACATCTTTCGCATCTCCTTGACAATGTTTATTTTTATTTTCATCGGATTCATGATTTTCCAATATTTCATTCATCGTCATACCTTTTGTTATAAGCTTTATCGTGTTGTCATCTGCCTGATTCTCAGTTAAATTTGCTACAACTCTCCTATTTTTACTTTTATTTATTTCGAATTCAATTATCCAGTAAGGCTTACTATAAACCCCAGTTATAAAAGATTCATTTGAGATTGGGTCGAAAATATCGATTTCTTTATTGTCTAAATAAATACTGAATCCGATCTCTGCAAATCTCCTCAATGATAGCAAATTTTCAGATAATGCTTTGGCATAAATAACACTCTCAATTTCAAATGACTTATTGTTGTCTAATACAACTTCAATTTTTCCTGCTCCCTCCGTTTCGAGGTCTGCAGACGCATCTTTATTAGCACACTTTATTTTGCCGTAGTCTATCTCATCAAATGATTCGGTCGCACCTAAATTGGCAAGAAACTTAGTAAAAATCTTACTTTGATCAGACTGATTTTCCAAATTAGAACAAGATTGTGTTAATAAATTAATTGAAAACGACTCACCTTTAGTCTTTTTCACATCAGCTTGATTTACACCTCCATCTTTTTCTTTTGGCCTGTTCTGATTCTTGTTTCCTGCTCTATCATGGGTTTTTATGTTTTTGTAGTTACCCCTTCCGCGGTAATTTTTGAATCTTTTCGCATCTCCACTCCTCTCTTCGCAAAACTTTCTTTTAAACCCTCGATTCTCGCTTTTCGAATTGTTTCCGTTATTATTGTACCTATTAAGATAGCTTCTGTCGGAAACATGACTTTTTGTTCTTCCTCTTTCAAATTTTGACTGTTTCAGTCCTTTAATTGGACACTCAGCTGCTTTGTGGTTTGTAACTTGGCCACATTCATAACACTTCTTCAGCCCAGTGCCTCTAAATCGACAATTAATTGCCAAGTGTCCATGATCGTCACACTCGAAACATCTGGTTTTCGCATCTCTACCATGAGCTTTCATCACAGCTCTTGTTTCAGAAGTTGCCGACTGATTTTTGTTGACTTCTGATTGCATGAGGAAGAGCTTTAGTTGGTCGTAGCTAAGTCCTTGACCTGTAGAATTTCTTGTCATAAATTCTACCGATTGTACTTCAGGAACTGTGGTCATAATTGCATTAAAGAACGCATCTCTCTTTTCACCTTCTGACAGTGGTGCAACTCCTGATAGATTTTCATAATTTCTGACAACATCTTCGAACATGTCGCAGAAGTGAGAAGCGTTTTCTTTGTTTGGGTAAAATTGCATGTTATACAGTTGCTTCCTTATGGTGGTTGATGTGAGATTACTCTCACACTTTTTCAGGTCTCTGATTTTATTTAGTATTTCCAATGGGTCCTTTATATGAATTACTTTTGAGTGATAATTTTGATCAAGATGATTTATCAAAATGTCTCTAACTTTATATTTCTGTTTTTCAATAGTGGCTGCATCCACATTTCTATTTGAGCTAGTCTCAGGATCTATTATGTAAAGTAATTCAAGAGTTCTTAATTCAGAAGTGAAATAATCATAAAAGTGTTCAAACTTTGTACTTGATGTTAATTTATATTCTCGTCTCAAACCTGAATCTTTACTAATAATTTCTAGTTTAAGAGTTTCTTTAACTTTATTTACCAAACTGTCAGGATTTTCTTTTTCGCCTACGTTCTCACTCATTTTTAATTTTTCCAACTCTCTTCTCACTAACCTCGACACCTCACTCTCGAGCTCGTCTCTTGCATTGTCCTCATCTCTATTTTGATTTTTGGGTTCATCGCAACGGTTCATTATTTTGTTCCAACTAGCTCTCATCTCAACTAATTGTCTATGAACTTCAGCCCCTTTTTGGTCCATAGCTTTCGTCTGCTTAGAAAAAGCTTCTTTTTGTTTTTCAAATTCATTAATAATAGATTTTTGAATTTTTTCCATATTTGTAACAGCAACTTGTGCACCTATCAGTGCGTCTTGGTACTGTTTCATGGTATTGGTAGACATTATGCAAAAGTCCTTTATTACTTTCAAAACCTCATCTGATTTTGTTTTCTCGTCTGTGATTTTGGATGTTACAATTTTTAATTTTTCCAAATCACTTTCTTTTGTAGGTATTTTAATTGTCTCATCTCTATATATTTTAATTGCCTCATCTCTACTCATTTCAGAATCTCGTCTCGCCTCATCTCTCTTCGCTTCATCCTCGTCTTTCTCACTCTCATCTCTTAATAGTCTTTCCTCATCTTCTCTAGTTAGATCTATACTCTCTTCATTTTCTTTGTCTCCTGGGATAACTACCCAGGAACCCTCTTCTCTTTGTTTTTCGATCCACTCTGCCAGTGCCATCCATTCTCTCGCCTCCATTGTACTCTTATCTAAGAATTTAAATCTTATCAATAAAATGTTTATAATTTTGCTTTTCGTCTGATTTACCCTACAACAAGTATAACCAAACTAAAGCGAGCAATTGACGTGCGATCCGGACGCAAGATCCCTCATACAATTACTCGAGTAACTCAAACAGTGATTGAGGCACGGCGCCAATCACCAATGAAGTTACTCTAATTTAACATTTTACGTTAGACAATTCAAACTATCATAATAGAGTATTATAATACTTAAATTAGTTTGATTTGTACTTATAATCGTAATTTGTGCACATAAAATTGTTACATTTACAATAACCCACCTGCTTGGTAAGGTTCGCTTCGAGTTTGGGTATAGAAAAGAACCCTCTCCCCGCTGCAGCTTAAGCTTATAGCTATCTCTTCTCCAGCGTGGTTGGTGTCAAGTTGAAAAACTTGTCTGTATCTCGCCACAAATTTTACAAAATTTTCCTCATCTCCAATTTCTGCAGAAATAAAATTTATAGCTATTACTCAATGTATTATTATTATTTTATAAAATCTTAATCGCATCTTTCTTTTAAACAACACATCTTAAACGCATCTCTTTTCGTTCGCATTAGTGTTTGTTTTTCTTGGAAAGAGAACAAAGCAAACGGAATATCGCTTGTCGACTCAAGTTCCGATCTGCACGTGCATGTATACAGCTAGTCAAAAAAACATCGACTGCTCGGAACTTATGTAATTATGTACTTCTTCTTTTCTCTCAAAAGGCCCATATTCTCGTCTCAGAATAATTATTATCACCCACACATCTCCCAGAATTCTGTACTACATTTCTCTTAACCATGGTATAAATAAAAATTACTTACGGTTATCACTTTTAATCGACTCTTCGTTTTCACTCATGTTTGCACTTATTGCTACAATTATTCACGCAGTGGAAACGTGGGCTGGTGCCATAACCTATTGGGATGTAATTTATGTTTTAAACAACACGAGATTTTAGATACACTCTTTATTATCAAGTTGAGACAAAACGCATCTAAAGATACTACACTCATAAGCACACATCAGCTACTGGCCAGCCACTGTGTACAGGAGCGGACTTCCCACCACTCACACTGCTAGGGGAGATTAGGCG
Source organism: Diaperis boleti (assembly GCA_963583935.1). Taxonomy (NCBI): domain Eukaryota; kingdom Metazoa; phylum Arthropoda; class Insecta; order Coleoptera; family Tenebrionidae; genus Diaperis; species Diaperis boleti. The sequence continues at coordinate 16,351,189 of OY757245.1, read as the reverse complement.
CTAATATTCCAACAGTTGAATTAAATTCATCTTTTCTATAAAAGGATAATGCACACAACGTATCATCATTATCATCATGTATCAAAGATGGCGTTACATACGGATTCCATACAAAATGTATGAGAAAAATTTTTTCGTTAATTTTTCTGATGTTTTAATAGTTATTCGCCCTCGAAAAAAGTCAGTCAATCCATTCTCGAGATCATCAAAAAATTTGTGAGTGGAGTCCACGCGCAACAGAAGTGAAACTTTGGAGTTTACTCCTTAAAAATCGATTTTCATTTTTAAAGCTCGGTAAAGCGCGGTGTTATCGTCGTTGCCCTGTACTTAGCTCCCCGCCCTCTGTAATTTTTCGATGTTTTAATAGTTATTCTGCTATTCGAGGCGGAGGCAAATCCAACAAATCAAAGATCATAAAAATCGGTCCAGCCCAAGGGGCCCCCATGTCCATGTCAAAAATAGTTTACCACCTATTCATATCTACCAAATATACAAAAAAAAAAAAACATAAAAATTGGTCCAGCCGAAAAATCTGTCCAGCCCAAGGGGGCCCTTTGGTACCCCGTGTCCATGCGAAAAATAGTTTACCACCTATTTTCATACCTACTAAATATACAAATATGCAAAGAAAATCATAAAAATCGGTCGAGCTGAATAATCGGTCGATCCCTAGGGACCCCCCTGAGCCCCCATGTCGATTTGAAAAATAGTTTACCACCTATTCTCATACAAAAAAAAAAATCATAAAAATCGGTCTAGCCGTTTCGGAGCAATTCGACCACAAACACCGTGACACGAGATTTTTATATATTAATAAAAATTAATTGGATTAAAAATTGGTTGGATTAAAAAAAGTTTTTCTGTGTTTAATTTTGTTGTACCAACACTGTAACTTGTCATATCCAGTGTTTTAAAGTTTGTTTTATTTGTTTTCTAAGATGAATTTTAAAACATGTATAAGTTTGTTAGTTACAGGACACAAATATTTCAAAGTATTGCTGAATTCTATTTTGACTATCTGATGCAACATTTTAATCTTTTTTCTTTGTTCGACGTGGTGGTTGGGAGATTTAACCAATAATCTGTCAATATTGTCTGTTTATTATTTATTTATCACTATCCTCTGCAGAGCCTTGAACACTCTTGGCTTCCTCAAGCCGCCTGTTCAAGCCTGCTCCCGGGTCTGGTGACCTCCCTGGGAAAACACTCATGGCAGGCGTCGGCCACCCGCCAAAGCTTTCTTGAGCCATTCTCTCCGACGGCACCTGAGAGAAAAGGTGGCGGTGGTCACTAAAGGAGTGCTCGTTGGGAACTCTCCAGCTTTCCAGCGCCAACCCCCAGTTTGACAAAGGTCACATCTATGACGGACTACCCTGTTCCACCTGTCCTTATGGCCTCCCAAGATGCCCGATTCCCCAGGTCTCCAAACTGGCTATGGCTTCCTCCAATACGGTTCCCCTAGAATCGGTTATCGACAGAATCGGTCAATCTAACAGTGAAGTCCGTATTTTGGACTATCAAGCTCTCCTTATAACATGTTTCCACAAATACCTTACACTTTAGGGCTGGAACATCTTATCCGGTCCTGGTGCTGCGCACAGTTCGGCCAACTTGAACGCAAGCACCTCCCAGGTTACTTCTGGCCCCACAAATTCCAGTTGCTCATATTCTGATAATAATGTTATTTTTTCTCTCCAAGCTTTCACCTTCATGCGTCCACCTTGACCTGCTTTAGTGCCTTACGCTATTTTGCTCTGGCCTTGGGAGTATCTACTCCGCGGTGCCCGCATAGACGCGTTTCGACGATTTGAAGAGGCTCCGACTGTGAGGAAAAGAACTGCGGATAGGGAAAGAAGTCAAGTACTTGGGACTAATGCTAGATACTAAGCTTGACTTTAAACACCATCTAGAATACATTACTACCAAGGCTACTCGGGCCATATGGGCCTGTTTAGGCATGGTGAGAAAGACGTGGGGATTAAGACCAGAAATGGTCTAATGGCTTTACAGCAAAGTCATAATTTTCACGATAACATACTTTTCGATAATTTGGTGGCAGGGGTCTTTCTCTTCTTCTCCTTACAGGCAGGCAGCCGCCATAAAGTCCTGTATATCATTCTTAAACGATAATTTCTTAGTGTCTGGTGTTGCTATTTTTATTTCTTAAAAAGTTACGTTTCGTTTTTGGTCGTAAGATCTCGAAGCGAACACACTACTTGCCATGAGTACACTTTGCTTTTTGTCATAAGATCGAGCCAAAAAGGGGGTTAAATTATCATTCTTGGAGGCGAACGATTAATTCAGAGATGGCGATAGCGTTTACCAATAACTGACCTCTAGCGACTAAGTTTGTTTATATGGTTTTAAGACAAGGAGGAATAATAAGAAATGGAGTCATTATTATTGTTTTCTGGTGATGCCGCCGAGGCCTCACATTCTAATTAACACAATTACAACATTGCAATGTATTGCGAAAAGTACCAGTACAGTGCTATTGTTCCCACATTGTACCGAACGCTGATGCCCCGGTTATGCATAGGTTTGGCATCACTGCAGCAGCACGTTTGGTTGTGGAAAAAGAATATGTATGAATTGAATTTTAAAGATTGAAAACCATATTATTAAAATCTGTTACAGATTTACCAGTGATGAACTCACGAGACAGATGTATTTATTTGCCTTAAATGTTAGTGTTGATGTAGGACTGGTATCTAAAAATGCTTTAATTTGTTGTGAACATTTTCGGGAAAATGACCGTGCCTCAACTGCTAGCCACGCCACTGGAGAGTCCGCACACGCATCATAGGATACGGTCACAATCTATCGTGTGAAAGAAAACAAACCACTATTCGCCCGCCCACAGTTAATTGGCTTCATAGCGCTGCATATGTTTAGTACTGGGATGCTGACTCCATTTCTTATTATTCCTTCGTGGTTCCGATCTACATCAATACTTGTGTGTAAATAAAGTAGTGCGTAAATAGTGGTTAAAATTGTCGTTGGCCTCTTCACCATTTTGACCCTAAAGTGGTGACCCCCGACTAGTGAAAAATGCGATGAAGTGTGTAACTGTGAAGTGCTTCCGCCGAGAGGTGTTCCGACTTCCTGGTAAGAGTGCGGTGACTACGCCGGGAGGTGCTCCAGATTGAGCTCAACCGGCCCGTCCCCAACCCTCAACATCTCCGCCGCGCCCACGCCACCACGTATAGTCCACATCTCCGACGCTCCTACGCCACCAAGTGCCTGCGCCCTCACCGTCGCCGAGATACCACCCGGTACTCGTGTTCACATCGTCGTCGAGATAACATCACTCCAAACAAGCACCACCTCCGCCACCACCTCCAATGACAGCCGTGGAAAGAGTTACAGTGCGCATTCCACCCTTTTTGATGGACGAACCAGCACTATGGTTCGCGCAGCTAGAGAACCAGTTTGCGCTCACTCACGTGACGCAAGATTCCACGAAGTACAACTACGTCATCGCACACCAGCAAGTGCGGATGTCTGAACTCTCCTCCTTGAAAAGAAGCTACAACAACTTCTTGACCGAGAAGAACTTGGCGACAGAAAGCCATCTGAATTTCTTCGCCACTTGCAAACCCTTGCGGAGAACTTTCTGCGCACCCCCTGGCTCGGTCGATTACCCACACACATGCAGGCCATCCTGACGACCCAAAGTCAGCTCTCCGTGGGAGACATCGCCATGAAATTGTGCCAACTCCCCGCATTCCTCCAATCGCATCCACTCCTGCCCCCACAGTAAGCAGTGACATATGCGTCAACAGCGACGGCTGACGACTCGCATAACTCTGCTTGTCCAAACTGACAAAACCACCAAAGAACAATTTTTAATTGACACGGGTGCGGATCTGTCAGTATACCCCCGTTCAAGAGTGAGAAACTCTTGTAGCACTTTGGTAACACAATGAATAAAAGAATTGATCGACACTATTTACATTTGATTTAAATTCATCTTTATCTGTTTACCGTAGTTAGAAACCAAAAAGAAAACACACACACACAACACTAAACCGGACGTAATAAGCTACCTCCACTTTTATTGCTTATTGGGTCGCCTGGTTTTCAACCACAAGTCTGTGTTGGTTCACTGCATATCTGCCTGAAATAAATGGTTTAACTAACAGTGCTGTTCCTGGTACTTGATTGCAAAACACGTGGCCTCTGGGCCCCACGTTGGCGCCAAGTGTTGTAGGGACCCAGTTTCCTCCAGGTCGCGACTGTGGTGTTCGTGACTCCTCGGTGGTGAAGACGGAGACAATACGCACTACTGAAGTGGAATGTGGGTGTGTGTGAAAGCCTTGGTGTTGTTGCCTCGACGGCGGATGTTGCAGGTCCTGACCTCTATTTATACCCGGGATCGGGTTTTCCTAGTCGATCCTGCTTCCTGCATGGCTGCAACATATTCTTTCCAAAATGTTACATTCAAAAACAATTGTCTAGATCACCTTTTGTGGTACTACTTTTAATTTAAAATACCAAAAACAAATTTATTTATTAGCCGACGCACGTTTCACCAACAATGTTGGCATCATCAGGACGATCAGTAAACTAACATTACATGCTAACACACCGTTCTATACAATTATTATTATCTAATGGGACGCACCCTCACCCGTACTACCGTACGTAAGTGGGAATAGTGCGGAAGTGGGGCCAGGCCATCTATCGCTATTAAAGAAACAATTTCTATTCTTATGTAGGTTTAACTAATTTAACACAAGTTTTGTCTACGTGGTGGTCATGTTCAAAAATATGTTGAGCAACACTAGACTTTTCGAATCTACCAAATATCTGATGAGCAATGTGCTCTTTAAGTCTAGTTGAAGTTGATCATCGCGTTTGCCCAATATATTTTAGATTACAACCTTTACATTTAATTTCATAAATCCCCGACTTTTCCAACTGATCAATTTTGTAGACTAGGTCCAGAAGTGTAAACCACTTTTAAGTCTAGTCCACTAAAGATTTTTGGCAAGCTCTTGGTTATCAAGGAATTCTTCTTTTGATCAGTTTGAAAAGTTGAAGATTCGATGATCATTTTCTTAAAATTAGTCTTATTTATAAGCTTATCGATAATATTACTGGGAAACCCATTACATCTGGGGCTACTTCTTTGATAATTTTGTGCTCTTTCTTGTAACAGGGCGCGTGGTGTCTTATTCTAAAGTAAAATTAACACTAGCGAAAATCCGGTCACGAAACACCGTCACACAAGACATGTTTCTTTATGTTTTTTGACAGATTTTTTTTTTCTGAATTCAACGATGTATTATTTTATGTATGGCGACAAATGCAAATTATGATCAGGAAATTATTATTTCCAACGAAACATTTGATAAACTACATGATTTTTGAAAAAAATAATGACTTTTTAGGTAACAATTTTTTTCAAATTTTCTTTAATAGAAACACCATACTTTAAATACATTACAAAATATACAATACAGGCTGTTTCCTAAAAAACGCCTCACCCTATAACTCCTTTATTTATTGTTCGATTTCAACAAATAAAAAAGCACACGGAATGGCTATATAAGAACTATTAGAGTGTCAGAGTTTAGATTTTTTTAATGTCATCTTCAGTTTCAATCGATGGTCAACTTTTTTTTTAATGGCCGCCTATATTTTTTGTTTTACAATAATTAAGATTTATTTTCTTAATCCATAGATGTATTTAACATTATTATTCGATGCATAATTATTAGAAAAGTAACGAAATATTTATCACAATCATACCGAGTGTCATACGAAATTTTCAAGTGTGCCATGGCAAACAATCAAATCACACAAAGTGGCAAAAGTCATTCAAACGTCAGTGTTGAAATTTTCACCCAAGACATTTCAACGTTTCTATTTATTTTAAACAAGATGGACTGTAATCAGTTGACTGATATGTTTGAAGATTATGTCCAGTGCAATAAAAATATCTACCAGGCTGTCCATCTTGACATGAACCGCCTTCCGGACCGAGAAGTTCCAAACCCTCGTCGGAAGACTGGAACAAAATTTACGACAGTATGGAGCATTTAAAAAGCCTAAATGAGAACAGCGTCAATTTTCTGAAACAGTTGAGTTGGATGTTTCTTAGTATAGAAAAGAATCCTCGAATTGCGACTAGGGAGATTGCTAAGAATATGGGCGTATCAAATTGAACAGTACATGCATTCTTAAGAAACACAAGTTCAAGTCATACATTCCTCAAAAAGTTCAAGCTTTACAGGACAATGATATAAGTCGGAGACAAGACATTATCAATTCATCGTGCAGAACAATTTTTGAAGATTTGGTGTAAATGTGTGTTGTGGTCTTTTGGGAGATCGAATAATTGGGCCAACTTTTATAAATGGTTACGGTTACGGTTTAAAAACATTGTACATTTCTTAGAGGAATTGCCTCTTGTATAATTAAGACGGTTTTTTTTCAACAAGACGGAGCGAACCCCCATAACGTAAGAAGAAATGTCTACTGGTTAAATGACAATTTACGTGCCAGGTGGATAGGGACGGATGGTCCAGGTCGATGGCCTGCGCGTTCACCAGATCTTACAGCACTCGATTTCTGGTTGTGGGGTTATCTTCAAGATCGCGTGTACATAACACTGTTGTATGGAGTGAATTCACGACCGGATTCTCGTTTAGTGTGTAGTGATTAATTTTAGTTTAAGTCGAGCGGTAAATGGCGCCAGCCGCCGAAGGTTTACCTTTATACTGTGTCTACCGTTCGGCCCTCCCACTTCCGCGCTCTCACGATTCCGCGTTTTTTACGCTTTGAGTCGCGAGTGGTTAGTTATAAGTAATGTAATAGTATAGTTTAGCGCTCGCGCTATTGGAATATGTTAGTTTTAAGTAGATTTAAGTTTAATTAATTGTAAGATGTTGATTAGAATAAGCTGCAGCCAATCAGAAAGCAGGACGCCAGCTGCGATCAGATTTTGCCCGGTCGCACTTTCTGGTTGGAGACAGTTCTATTCAGCCCTCGAAAGAGGTGTTTGAATAAAAACACACCAAAAACCAACTGATGTCTTCCGACTTGTGGAGTAACGAGAAGGCGTCGGCTGTGTCTTGAACATGGTGGCGGCCATTTTGAGCAATACACTTAAGTCCTTTTTGCATAGTTGTTCAATATATTTACTGTTTGTTATTGCAGTTTTTACATTATCTGTTAATTTTATTTATTTTCTCCTATTAAATATTCCTGAAGATTGCTTAAAGCCTCTGTCACAACAATGCTAGTGTTAATGGTGATGTTAGTGGTAACCGAGATGGTAATGGTGACGTAGTGTTCACAATCATGTTTACGTGGATGTTAAGAAGATGTAACATTTAAAATTCGCGCCTTCTTATAGGCGGAGCTAACTTACGACAGCAGAGGTTTCCAAAATCAGCTGATCATTGGTGGCAGGTTATAGAAAAAAAACATTAAGAAACTTCTTATTGTCAGTTGCATTGTATTCAAAATTTGTTTCAAACGGAAAATGGAATCGAATTGTCATTGAATACAACACTGCCACCCAGAACACTGCGCATGTGTGAAATATTCAAATCTGATTGGTAGATGTTAAGAGGAATTTTAAGAAACCCATAATTTTACCATAAATTACCATGATTGTGAACGGTTGCATCTTGCGCGTATCTTCTGGACGTTAACATTCTCCTTAACATTAACATTACCATTAACACTAACATTATTGTGACAGGGCAGTATGACCTTTGCATAAAAAACAACAAGGTAAAAAAATATAAAAACTACAGGCGAAAATGTCAACATTGATGGTTGAATGACATTTGTCAGGCTGCGTGCTTTTGTTTGTTTCCCCACGGCCTTCTTTTTTTTTTAATTTTGCACGAAATTATGTCTTCAGTTACAGAAAAAAGTAAAATACAGGTGACCATCGTCAGTAGTTGAATATAACATTAAAAAAAAACTATCAGTTTGATTTTGTAGTATTTCTAAAATAATTTCTTCTGCTTTTTTGTCCATATCGGACAAGAAATGAGGTAGTAATGAGTTGAGTTGTATATCATTATATTTAAAAAAAAAAACATACATACAGCCGAACATAGAACCTCCTCCTTTTTTTGAAGTCGGTAAAAAATAAAAGTTGACTATTGTTTGACCTTGAAATTCATGTCAAAAATATCAATAGCACAAGTTGTTCAAGAAACGGTGTCATCGAGTTTTTGTTTCGTTAAAATCAAACAATAAATGCTGAAAGTACAGCTATGTCCGTCTTTTCAAACACTTTGTATAACATATTTTATTTCGTTCTTTAACCTCTATTATACTGCACCAAAATAACGAAAAATGTGGTGATAGTAGAAGTAGTCTACAATTTAGCCGTTATTACAATGTTCTAGATGTTTTAAATAACTTACACTAGTTAAAACCGATCTGTTAAGACGTGGAACGGCAAAACAAGAAAACTGTATTTTTTTCTCAGACATTCTAAAGGCAAATTCCTTCAGCTAAAACACACTGATCAGTGTTCAGGAGCAATATTTTTGGTCGATCTTACATCTTTTAGCACATCTTCATTGTTCAAAGTATTCAACAAAGTACAGACTTTGTTGAAAAGTTTTTGATTCTGGAAGCAAACAAATCTTACAAGATCATTCAAATTATAAATTAGAGTAGGCTGTGAAATTTAAATTAGGTTGGCACTTCTAACTTTTGACAATTTGAATGTCAAAGTGACTTCAAAAAAACAGCAACAGAATGGTGAACGGAAGTATTCTATAGAACGCTGTGTTAAAGGTATTTCGAAATGCCTACCCTAATTTTCCTAAAGATTATCAAAAATTGGTCCAACAAATTTATAAATGTATGGCAAGATTTCGTGATGGTGTAGCGGAGCGAGTGCTAGTTCTATGATGATCGTGTCATTCAATTTCCGCTTCGAAGTCCGGACCTGACAATTCTAGATTCATTTTCCCGTATCTCAAAAACGCACATTATTGAAGAACTGCAAGAGGCAATTTTTAATCCATGCAAAGGTATAACCTTTCAGATGTTTGAAAATGCATTTGAAAATATGAAACGGAGAGTTAAGAGCTGCATTGGAGCTGGGGGAGAAGACTTTGAACATTAGCTGCAATTCTCAATAAACCTACATTATTTGTTAGTGTTTTATTTTCTTAATGCTTACATCAGTCAATGTGCAGGCTCGGCCATTGCATAAAAGAAACGCCTACTCTAATTTATAATTTAAATGATCTCACGGTACCTGCACTTCTCCCCTATGTCCAAACTCCAGGATGAAGAACAGTCTGGCGAAATGAATAGCAAGCCAGTAGACAGCTGCAATAACATATGCCATGTCCGATCTAAGGTTAGCTCCATAGATGATGAACAAATCAGAAGTAATGCGGATGAAGCAACTCAGAAGAACCAACTAGAACGTCATAATTACCCAGTATTTCACACAACAATTTTTACTGACGGAAACAGGAACGGCAAACATGTTATTGATAACATCGACTGTTTCCTGGATAAATGCATATGCTTTTATAGCCGATCGCACGGTTCTTCGGCAACCTTCACTTCTAGAGAACGCCTCGTGTACCATCTTCATTCTCGTCTCGGTCAGAAAAACCACATGCAAATACTTCATCTCAAAGCCGATCATTACAGCATAGAACTCATAGAATAGAAAATCCTTCAAAGCGATCATCCCGGTTTTCCACAGATAGATGCAATGGATTGTGGTCCCAACTCCCACGATAACAAGGATCGAAGCGCTGAAAATAATTACCTTCTTCCGATCGCTTACCGCATTGCTTTGAGGAAGAAGAGAGTCAACACGAGCTAGCCCCTCCAGAACAGTGGTCGTCATTCTGCAGGTGAAAGGTTGAGAGATTACGAAGAAGAATCCGAACAGTTCCAATTCGCAGAAATCTATCACGTAGAAGAAGTTGCTTTGGTAGAATAGAGAGAAATCTTCAGAATTTGATGTTATGTAGGTGTACAATCCGTAGAAGGCAGCAAATACTAGAAACTGTCACGTTGAAATTGCAATTCTGGATTTACACTCACTTGAAGCTGTGACTGCAATGCTGCTGCAAACATATAACGACCAAGACCATGTCAGTTCGTAACATTTTGGTGTCTTTTTGTAGATGTAGGGATTCAATCCCACTATTCTAGTTATTTGAAACATAGGTTGGTAAACCTGAAACAACTGGGGAGATAGTTTGAGTACCTGGTTAAACATAACGATGTAATAAGGGAGTAAAAATAGTAGTTTTGAATTAAAAGGTGTAAGTTTTGATACGAAATTATGATAACTTGAAGTCAATTATTGCAAGTAAACAACGATGGCATAATTAAAAAGGCTATCTATTTACAAAGTTACATTGCGTGGATAATCAATATAAATTAATTTCATATCATAGATGTCCATAAACGAGTGACCTGGTAGTGTTAGGACGGAGGGGCCCACCCAATTCGGGGCGGCGGGTAGGTCCGACGTCCTACAAAGACGCTGTCTACCAGACAAAGATAGAGGTGATCAACGAGCTCGATTCATGAGTCACATTTCAACCCTGGCACCCTCGCACGTTTTCTTTTTTCTTTTATAGAGAAGTTGGAGGGGAGACGGTGACGTCGGCCTGATGCGCGGAATGTAGTGCAAAGTAGAAGATTTAAGGTCTTATCGCCGCGTCTTCTTCTCAACTAAACGGCGGCAGTTTCGGGCAACGTTGAAAGTCCGGGATGTTAACGGTGCGATGTAGGGGCGGTGGCTGAGGGCGGTCGTAGCGGTGTCCCGACAGTTGTGTTCGAAGCGCGCTATTCTTCTGGTCACCGGGATATAAGAGTCGACGGTGGGAAGTATTGCATTTCGGGCGATCACGCGGCGTTGAGTGAAGAGGTCGTAGAGGTGGTATTGGAATCTCGGAAAATTCGGTAACTTTGTTACACTTCAATCTTAAAGTGTTTTACTTTCTTAAGTTTAGAATAAATCTCTGAGAGCCGTCCAGTTTCGGTACTAAAAAATAGTTCGATGAGAACTGAATCTCGCATGGAAATTGTGTTTCTCCACGCATCGATAAAACAACTTTGTCTACCTGCCCTTTGAACAACACGAGGTTAAGGCCGACGAAGATACGACTTCTTTTTGGCATGTTCTTAGTGGACATACGCAAACAAACGAGAAGCATCACTGATACTCTCAATTTGCAACTTTGTCATCTGGGTCTGGGTGGCCTCTTCAGTTAGCACGGAAAACCCCTGATACCGAGAGCTGACAACCCTGTGTAAATTAGTGCCTGAATTTTAGACGGTTGGGTATCCCTCAGCACAGCAGTGGTGCCAATGGTAGTACCAGTTGTTGGTAGGCCCTCTACAATCTGCACATTTGGGTTTTTGATGAATGGTTGTGTTGCATAATTAAAAGATCAATTGACTTACCTTAAGGAAAATTGATCCGAATTATATGAGTATTGCCGTTCGAAGAATTACAAAGTAGAACTTCTTGTAGTCGCAATTTTCGGAGCCCGGGTGCACGATTATTTTAAAAACAAACTCACTATTTCCCCTCCCCACCTCCGGTAGTCCACTCGCCTTGAAAGCCCATTGCAATTTCTGAATCTAAATCGGCACAAGGGCCGGGGAACATGGGCGGGTTGTAATTCTTCGAACGGCAATACTCATATAATTCGGATCAATTTTCCTTAAGGTAAGTCAATTGATCTTTTAATTATATTTCGTATTGCCGTTCTCGAATTACAAAGTAGAACTTCTTGTAGATATTTAAAGGAAAAAAGATTTAGATTCCTCAAAGAACGATTTTTATTGAAAGAGTATTTCAATGACAGGAACCTATAAAAAAATTATAAAATACATATTATTATAGAAAATTAGAAATAAGGTTTACAATATTAGTTTTATCTGTCCGTCATGGAAAGAACCCCTTTTGCAAAATTGGTCGGGTCTGTGCAAAGCGGACGATTGTAGAACCTAGCAAACATATTGGAATGTTGAGTCCAGCCGGCGGTACGCCGAATTTGTTCAATTGAGACCCCTGATCTAAACGCTGCTGAGGTGGCAGCGTGCCTCGTACTGTTGCCGGAAAAAAGGGAAGTGTCAATACCACTATCTTGTAAGGTTTTCTTAATCCAGTTGCTTAAACGTTGTGTGGAAACTGCGTGAATGGGATTTCTATACGTTAGGATAAGAAGATCTGCGTCTGGGGGGCGTATATCCTTGGTGCGAGCCTCATAATGATCAATAACTGATGCTAAGCAAAGTTCTGGTTTCTCCTTGAAGTATGGTATTACAAGAATGGGCTGAAAACTTTTTGAAGAGGAAGTCTTGAGCTTATCGGGAATTCGGATTTCCATACGATCTGGGAAACGGAGAATATTTTGTACCCGTATGCTAGCGAAAGTTTGTATCCTGTGACCGGTGACTAGAGCAAGTAGGGTGACAAGTTTTAAAGTCAAAGATGGCATTGAAACTGTAGGCAAGGAATGTAGTTTTGATAAGTGTACCAAAACCGGTTGTGGGTCCCAGGTTGTCTGGTATTTTGGCTTTGAGGGTATTTGATTATAGATGCCCTTCAGAAATCTCTTTAATATGGCTTTGTCTGAATTTTCTATTGTAAAAATTAAAGCGAGGAATGCATGTTGAGAGTTTATTGTAGAGTAGGAAAATCCCCCGTGAAATTGAACGCTTAAAAATGTTATGACCATGTCTAAAGAGTAAACGTAGGGGTCGTGACCTTTAGTTGTGCAAAAATTCCACCAATTTTTTAAATATAAGGCGTATTGTTTCAATGTGGCTGAGCTTAGTGAGGAAATAATGGCTTTGAGTCCCACTACTGGGAGCCCCTTCGACAAAACGCTTCTCCGAAACAATCCCAGCCTCCAGGAAAAAGGTTCCGCCAAAGCGGGTGGTGTTTCCTGAAAAGGGAGAATAACAGAGAGTCAGATGGTATGAAAACTAACGGTTCCCTTGTAAGTAATTTTTTAAACACAGAATACCAGGGTTGAGTGGCCCAGCTAGGGACCACTATAATACCCTTTGATTTTTCCTCTATAATAATTTTTCCTCTATAATTTTTTGTAAGCATTTTGCTACAAGGTTGAAGGGTGGAAAAATATTTAAAAAAATGTCCCCTCCAGGATATTGTAAATGCGTCGGTGGTTAAAGAGTCTGGGTCTGGTTTCCAGGAAACATAGCGTGAGCATTTTGCATTTAATTGCGTTGCAAATAAATCAATTGTTGGTGTTCCAAATTGTTTACAAATTTTTTGAAAAACTTCGTTTGAGAGTTCATATTTTGTTTCAATTGACACCGAGCGGGATTCTTTGTCTGCGTGAATGTTGTTTAGTATTAATATATGAGGCTATTACCATGATGTTTTTGTTTTCACACCATTCCCAGATTTTTCTGGTGATTAAATTAAGATTTTTTAATCTAACACTGCCCATGCGGTTTAAACAAGCAATTGCTGTGACATTGTCGATTCTAAGGAGAACAGAACAATGACGTCATTTTGATGCAAATGATTTTAATGCATTAAAAGCCGCTAAAAACTCTAAGTAATTGATATGTTTACGGTTTTCGTCTGCATTCCAAAAGCCATGTGATACTTGATTGCTACAAAAAACACTGTTTTTTTGTATAGAACACTGTTTTTTTTTTCGACTGTCTTCGCGATAAGATCTAAAATAAGTGTTTTTGATCTTAAATGTTTCAAAATTGGTTTCAACACTTTTGTGAACAGAAAGGGGGCCGTGCAAAGGCCAAAAGGGAGACAGTTGAATTTATAGTAAGAACCTTCAAAATAAAATGAAAGGTATTTTCTGAACTTTTTATCCATTGGAACCAAATAATAAGCATCTATTAAGTCCAATAGTGTAAAGAAACAATTGGAATAAATCAATCTGAATGCTGTTCTGTAATCCTCTAATTTGAAGTGAGGGGGTTGAAAAAACCGGTTTAGAGAATTGAGATTTAGAATAACTCTTGAAATTCCATCCGGTTTTGGAGTCAGAAAAAATGGGGATAAAAACTGGCCTGATTTTTTTCTGATTTTTGAAACTGCATCTATTTTATGTAGTTTTGTAATGCTTTCCCTTAATTGTAATAATTCTCTTTGCGTCAATGCTAACAATGTGTTTTGGTAAAATTGTTTGAAAAGGTTTCTGAATAAATGGTATTTTATAACCAGTAATCCAACCTAATATTTTAGGGTCCTGGCTAAAAAAGGACCACCTATCCACAAAGTCAGAGAGTCGACCAGCATAATTTTGTGGTACCTGCTGAGTTAACATCGGAATTGTCGCTTCCTGGTTGTGTCCCTCCCCTCCTCTTCTTTTTTGAAACGAGGTTTCTGGTTGTAAGTCTAAAAAAGGAGCCTTACGTTGTGTGGGGGTAGCCGCGCCCTGAAGATGTCCAGTCGAAGAGCCTGGAGCTGGCGGTATTGGCGCAGGGGTAGACTTGGGTGGTCTGCCTTGCTTCTTTTTTAGTGAAGCACCAAAACGTTTTGCTTTTTTTGAGGTTTTGAACTGCTCTAGAAAAATTTTCCCAAACGAGCGTATCGATTGGGCATTTTTCGAGAATCTCCTTGATCGACTGATCCAAGTGTGGCATGATCTGGTAACGCCGATGGCAGGACATTGAGTAGGTAAAAGGCGTCAGCTACTAACTTCATGGGATCTCCTAGCTTTTCTAACTACTGTTGATTAGAGGGAGCGGTACTGTTCTTAAGAGTTTCTTTCATATTTCTTGTTAAATGGAATAGTCAGGGCGCTGATGACACTTGCCAGTTGACGTTGTAGTCGTACAAGAAAAATATCCTGCCGCAAAATCTGCGTGGGGACACAGGCCTGAATTTCGGGGTTGATTTCAGGTGGAATCAGAGTCTCACAATTCTTCAATGGGGGGTAAGCGTCAAGAGCGACTTTTCGAGCTTCCCGATCCAAGCCTTTTACCATAAAAACTGATAACCATTCGGCCACGTCGGTGTGAACTTCAGGTCCCGTTTTATTTGTTGACGATTTTTTTCCAAAAGGGCTAGTAAACCGTTGGATGGGGTTTCCGTTGGTGTGATTAAATCGGCGAGAGGTTCGTTATCACAATCCCCATATGAGTCGGCGTCTGCTTGCGAGGCTTTTGAGTCGCCTAAGAGCAGAGAAAAACAAAATTTATGAATTAAACTTCCAAGAACTCGTAAAGCGACAGGAAGTAGTGACGTCAGCGTGGACGATGTGTTGGAAGCGGCAGACTTTGTTGTAAAGCGCCAAGGTCGGCCATCTGCTCGCCCGGTAAGTAACTTCGATAGAATGTATAGTACAAATAAAAAAGCACTCGATAACAGAATATTCAGTGAGAGAAAACTGTACTACTTAGTATGTGATTATTCCAGTGGGAATAAGAGTAAACAATGTGCCAGTGGGAAAACATTTTACAAAAATTGTATCAACTCTTAGTCCAGTGGGTACTAAAAAGTTAATACGAGTTTCCCGTGGGAAACTGGTTGAGAAGATACTGCAATAAACCTAATAGGTCCAGTGGGTACCTACTAAGAAGTTTATGCAAGTTTCCAGTGGGAAACTATCTACTGACAGGGAGGTAGGGATCGACTAATTTGTACTGTAACAGAACATTCCATTAAAAGAGAACAAAAAAGGTACTCACTTGAAGCTAGCAAATCTTCTAGAAGCGCTTTTAGTTTGTGTTTTTGCGGCCATCATGTCACTCGCTGAACTGTAGAGCTGAACACAACACGTCTCACCACAGCAAGCACGAAAATTGCAATGGGCTTTCAAGGCGAGTGGACTACTGGAGGTGGGGAGGAGAAATAGTGAGTTTGCTTTTAAAATAAGCGTGCACCCGGGCTCCGAAAATTGCGACTACAAGAAGTTCTACTTTGTAATTCGAGAACGGCAATACGAAATATATTTATGTTTGTTTCATGCATTCTTGCACATTTTACGGATCTCGCCTGTCTGTTACAGAACTTGGACGTGTGCCTATATAAATGGCATTTTTTGCATTTGGAAACCAGTTTTGATTTCTTTAGTGCATCAGTTTTCACGTTAACTCCAATTATATTATTAACTTTTAAAATATTTTTATGTTTTCCTGGCAATCAAATTCCAGCATAAACAGGGGCAGTGGTTTCTTGATTAAAAACAAAAATGGGATAAATATTATATTTCAACCTATTTAGTTTTACAAACTGCAACATTTAATACTCGTGAAGTACCTTAAATAATTACAAATAAAAACGAGTGTTTTTTTTTTTAAATCGGCGTCATAGTTGCCGCTGACTATGAGTTTATGTGAAAATACCACAATTTTTTGCCTGGTTTCATTTAGATGGTTATGAGAATTCACAAAACATACGGATGTGGAGTTCAGAAAAATCGAATTTTATCGAAGAGATTCCACTGCACCCTGAAAAGGTGTGTTGAGTATGAGCGTGTTGAAGTGTCGCTTAATTAAATTAAA
This sequence comes from Diaperis boleti, assembly GCA_963583935.1. Lineage (NCBI taxonomy): Eukaryota > Metazoa > Arthropoda > Insecta > Coleoptera > Tenebrionidae > Diaperis > Diaperis boleti. The sequence goes on along the minus strand of OY757245.1, from coordinate 16,334,710 downwards.
AGTGAGGTTATATGTGGATTCAGATGTCAAATTAATAATTGTCAGTTCGATCACAGTTAAACTTCATTGCCAACTTCGACGCCAAATTTTAAAAAACACCCGTTATAATGTGTTTTCACAAACGGACTGCAAGATAAACTGTAAACACTGAAGCAAGAGAATAGATCATCCGAGACATCTAAAATTAACCAAAAAAAAAAATATATAAATTACATTATTTAATGACAACTTACAATCACTCCTTGTCGATGGTTTATAGCAATATTGTCGATGAATTGCACCTGAATTGAGGACCATATACAAAAGTATTTAAGAATCGTATATACAGTTTTAATCACCAGAGAATGTAATTCTCTAACTCCATAACTCTGTTGTTTCATATAATTTAAAGGCAAATATTAAATAAATACCGTGTCATCATTTAAATTTTAAATTAGAGATCATTTAAATTTCATTTAATATTCGAATGTCAAAGTGACTTTTCAAAAAAACGCCAGCAGAATGGTGAATGGAGTTAACAGCTGAATTGAAGATGCGGGAGAATACTTTGAACATTTGCTGTAATTCTCAATTATTCTACATTATTTGTTAGTCTTTTATTTTCATGAGAAACATCTTTACGATAACCTCAAATTTTACTGTCAGTCTAAACTGTCAGTCAATTTGCAGGCTGGGCCATTGCATAATAAAAAAGCCGCCTACTCTAATTTATAATTTAAATGATCGCACGCTACAGTATTGCTATATATAGGGTCCTTACAACGATTGTTACATCATGTTACCTCTGGAAAACAAAAATTATATGCATTTAGCATGGAAATTTTGTTTTCCAGAGGCAACATGATTTAACAAGCATTTATAAGGACCCTGTAGTTTTACAAAGTGTAACATTTAACATCCAAGAACTACAATAGTTACAACTACTGCTATTGTACAAGCGGAATGTACAACTATTTTATGATAAACTGTAAAACACTGAAGCTAAAGAATAGACCATTCGACACATCTAAAATGAATCGAAAAAAATATTATAAGTTGGAGCAAAATGATAACTTGCAATCATTCCCTGTCGATGGTTTATAGCAATATTGTCGATGAATTGCAATTGAATTGCATCCATACTGTTGCCCAGCATGACCAACAAAAGTTTTCTGTTCCTACAGTTCCACAAATACCATCTAGTCTGTCCCAAATTAACGAAAATTTTCTCAGACTAAAAAATAATTTCAGGAAGTGAACTTCGTGAGCATTCTGTAAACACGTACTTCGTCTTTTAGAGTTTGTCCAGAAGCCAGGAAACCACAGCCAACTATTATTGTAACAATAACATCAAGAACAACACGCAAGAGGAGTAAGTACGAAAATTTGTTGAGCAACTAAAATTTTAACGTTTTGTAAAAATGTAAAGTATTAACGAAAGTAAAACCAAAAAGAAGTTTAGAGCTGTTGATATTCCCATAAGAACTCCGCCAAGAAAGAATGGAACCATTAGGTAACTCATAAGCCGCAATGTATTACACTGCCACCTACAAGGAAACTTCAATTAAAACAAAACTTAGAACTACTTTACTATAGAACTTCAAAAAGTCACAATGTCTCAAGATTAAACTTTTTAATCTCAATTCTATCTTTTGTTGATCCTGGGGTACGAGAAAATTCAAATCATCACTCATAACAACATCTTCCTCGATGGTTTCTATAGCTTTGTTGAACATATATAGCTGGAACTTCAAATGCTGACTAGCATAAATAACCTGACATTCATGTGCCATCATCGGTAAAACCAATAGGCAGAACAACAGCCTGTAGACAGTTACAAGTACTGACAAATGAAAATCTTTGAATATAAATACAAAAAAATAATGTTTTGAGTCGTCTTCCATTGGAAAAGCGAAAGCTGTAGCACCGCTCACACAAAGCGTAGTCTTAAAAATGATAAAGAGATTTATAGCTTTCGACTCTTTCAAAATTTGTATCTTTGTTTTCTCATCTGCTGTTTCTATTGGAAAGAATTTTATAAAATCCATTATATCATCAAGCATATTGTTGAAAACCAAAAGAACTCCAATGACCAAAGTCGCCTGTCAAATAGAATTTAAAGATGTTGTTGTAAGAACTCTTTCTAATTACCCAAAGTGACTTTAAGAGCACAGACCCATATTCCATGAATTTAAGTGAATTCGAAGGGTCCATTGTGTAAAATATGTGGATTGAAATAATGGTGATGTTAAAACACAAGAATAATTTCATCGCGGATTTTATCCATTTTTGTTGAAACATTTTAGATCCTATGATGAAAACAACTTGTAGAGGATCGTCTGGATAAGTGCATTAATAAGTTAGAGTGAAAAAATTAATTTCAGAACTAACCCTTCATTTGTTTCTAATTTCGTCGATCTTGCTATTGCGGAGTTAGTTGGACTTGTGTGAAGTCAATAACAAACTCTTTAAGAAAATGTAATTACTAGTGCATTAGTCTAGGTCATTATTTATTTAAAAATTACCTCCGGGAGTTTCTTTGGATTTTAAAATATAGCTCCTATGATCTTGTTGTCGCTTAATTATGAAAATAAGTCAATAAAGTGTGTTTTAATAAGTCAATAATTTGTATATCAGTTTTAATATCACATCAAGAGCATAGAAAATAATCGATTATAGTTCATAAGACGTATTCCGCATTCCGTATTTTAAGGATATACGTCGAATGAGGAGGTTGGTATAATCCGATTATTTTCGTTTGCTCGTGTGGTATGCGTTACGATTATATAAAAAATAAACAAAAAATGCGAAAATTTGTCGAAAATTTTTCAGAATTTTATTAATAAAAAAATTGTTACTATGATAAAGTTCACATTGTTGGAGCCAGACGAAAAACCCAACAAAATTCGTGATCGTAGGAGCCTCTGAATCCAAAATTTTGAGTCGCTACTCAATCGATACGATTGTCATCGAGTTGTCAAATCTTTTTTACTGAAATCTTATTTTCACAATGCAACAAAAGTAAACAGGATTTGGAAACATTCTATTCCGGATGCCTGGGAAGAATTTCGAGCTGAATATCCTGATACTGTTATAAGCTACAGTAATTTTAATGTTATTAATTTAATGTTATTGATGGGGTGAGAGCAAGAGCTCGTTTGTTCCTACAACAAAATGGCGAACATTTTCAACATTTATTATAAAAAATTTTGATTTTCTGAATTTAGTGAAAGTTTCGAAGTGGACATGCGCATTAGGTGACTTCCTGTGCTTTCTGGTGATTGACAGACGACGAGCCGCTAAAGTGTGGTTGTTTATTTTTGAATGTTTATTGTTTTGTTGGATTGTAGACTTTAGACCAAGTGTTGCATTCGAGTTAATAAAAATGACCCAAACGGCTTTTTCTGTGTACCTACCACCTGCGAGTAAGTCGTTCTATTGGGTGCGTCAGCAAAACTGTTGGGAGTTCTTAATCAAGACCGCTGTCGAATCACAAAGAGCCCGCCGTAGACGTTACTGGGTGCAACGTGCAACCTTATTTGCAGAAGCGCAAAGAACAAGACTTTTTTCACAAGAAATGCGCCTTGGAGACACACAATTTTTTTTCCATTTCACAAGAATGACCGTCCAGTCGTTCGACAAAGTATTGTCACTTGTTGGTCCTAGATTACAAAAACATTCTCGCCGTGAAAGTGTATCTTCAGTATGCCGGTTAGCATGGACTCTTCGGTTTCTTGTCACTGGAGATTTTTACCCCAGTTTGTCATATGAGTTTTGTTGTCCAAAAACCATGTACAGAAGTCAACACGTTGAGGAAAATCCGCTTGAAAAAGTTCCTGTAGACTTATTAAGCGGTAAGGATACAATTCTAAATCCTTTTTAAGGATGTCTTTGGGGCTTCTTTCATAACTGGTCTGTTCGAACATTCCGATATCTACCACTTACCTTCTTTTCGGTTAACATTTCCAGTAGCACATCGATTAGAACGTTGCAGAAATTACTGTAGCTTATAACAATATCAGCATATTCAGCTCAAAATTCTATCCACGTATCCGGTTTACTTTTGTTGCATTATGAAAACGAGATTCTAGTAAATAACTTTTGCTCGCCTGAAAAAGGCATTGTACGGTTTCCACTCATGTGAACTTTTGCAAAAGAACAGATTTTTATTTCAAATCAGATTTGACAACTCGATAAGGCACCAAATGGCCAAAAGAGAACAAAAGAAAACATATTTGGGATCTCACAACTCTGCAGAGGAGATTAGGAACACCTAATGTTTCTAACTTATTGTTAGCTGTAAAGGTCAGGGATTATTTAAAACATTATGTTAATGGTATAGGAACTGCAGTTGCACCATGGCCATGGAATCGTGTTTAATAAAATAAATCTATAAGCTAGAACAATGTTCTTAAATCCAAGTGGAGTAAATTTAAATTAAAAAATTTAAATATATCTAAGTCGAACTCCACAAACTTTAATCAGCCCTTAAAGAATATAAAAAATTATTATAATATTTTAATTAAAAATTATTATAATAATTATTATAATTTGTTATATTCTTTAAGGGCTGATGATGGCAGAAGTGTTCTGCCGAAACATGTTCCATTTATAATTTTACGCTGATTAAAGTTTGTGGAGCTCGACTTAGATATATTTAAATTTTTTAATTTTAAATCTATAAGCGTTAATTGTTAATTAGTTTATTAGTGTTAAATCACTTCATAGCTTTGAAATTTAATAAATTTGCAACAGTCTGGTCCATGAAGACATCCGCATCGGATAGTCTCAAATTTTATAATTCTGATTGCAAATAATTACAAAAGTTTTGGATACAGCGGTTGTTGGCATCTTCATTGGCAGGGGCTCCAACATTACGGATCGCGTTCTAAACCGATGTTAATGCGGCTGTAATGTCGCTGTCGAGGTTTTCCTTAAACCGCCTTTTTCTTTTTTTTTATTAAACTGCTTGAGTTTGCAGCTTTCTGTGGTGCAGTATCCGGGGTGCAAACTTGAACCACTGATGGACTCATTAACTAGTCGAAATCTATCATCGCTATGACTTTCATTTTCCAATTGATCGCCTACTCGATGAAGTTCTATGTTCAATGAACTATTCGAGATTAATGGCGCACTTATTTCCTCCAAAATTATACTTTCATTGGATGTTGTTCTATAAAAAATTTCAAAGTTCACCAAGTACAGATAGAAATTTAAATTCTTACTTTAGAGGTTCACTCTTTTCTGGTATTAATACCAGCACCGCTCCTTGAGGCTTTGGCTTCAAATTTTACCTCCCTCCGGTATTTCTCTCGAAGAGATTTGAATCCGTTTTTTACTGTTGCGACTCTAATAACGATATAACAGATTATTCGTTTTTTGTTAACCAAAAACTGGACTCGCAAAAAATGCCTCTCTTCCCGCCAACAGGCATGCATCCATTCTAATGTGGGACTTAAAATGTGCATCCTACCAAAGCGCAGGATACGCACAGACTTTTTGTAAAAGCCATTGGTCATTAATTATTGTTTGGCTTTCAAACGGACGAAACGGACTCGCCATGACGAACACGCTGTCAATTATTTAGTCGATAAAAACTGTTTTGACGTAGAAATTCAAATTTGTGAGAGTCAGAAAAAATAGGTTAAAAGTAAAGTAAAAGTACCGATATACGTTTAGCCAACTCGTTCCTATTTGCACGCGTGCTTATACGGGCCGGTATACAGTAATTCGCACGGGTTTCCCGGAGTCGTCTCATTGCTTCTCGCGGTGGCAGGGTGGTAAGAGTTAACTAGCAGAAAATACCGGTGGTTGGACCGGAAGGTTGAACAGCTGTGAAGCGGAGCTCCCGAGACAGCCGGGTTCACCCTTCTCGGAAACCAGTTGGAACCGGGACGCTTTTAATACGGTGGCCGGCGGCCGCTAGGTATCAGGAAGGGTACAGGGGCGAGGTGGGTGTTCTTACTTGAATCCACCACTGTTCCATGAAAGCGGAGCTTTTTTTATAGAGAAGTTGGAAGGGAGACGGTGACGTCGGCCTGATGCGCAGAATGTAGTGCAGAGTGAAAAATTCAAGGTCTTATTGCCGCGTCGTCATCCCAACTAAGCGACGGCAGTTCCGGGCAACGTAGAAAGTCCGGGAAAACGGTATCCGGAGCGTGCTGTTTTACTGGTCATCGGAATGAAACAACGAAGCATTTTATTTCGGCTTGTTAACTGTGCGATGTAGAGCGCGTGGCCTGGACACTAAATGTGTGTCCCGATGCGATGAGGCGCGGTGGCTGGGGATCGTAGCGGTGTCCCGACAGTTGTATTCGACGCGCGCTGTCTCTCTGGTCACCGGGATACAAGAACCATCCCGATCCGACGCTGGGAAGTATTTTACTTCGGAGCGATGCATAGCGCGGGGCGTTCGGCAACTTTGTTACACTTCAATCTTAAAGTGTTTTGGTTTAGAATAAATCTTTGAGAGCTATCCAGTTTTGGTACTAAAAAATAGTTCGATAAGAACTGCATCTCGCCTGGAAATTGTCTCTCCACGCATCTGCCCTTTGAACAACAGTATTGTCTAAGACCGACAAAGGTACGACTTCTTCGTGGAGGCTGACTGGTAACTGCTGACCCTGTTCTGGTAGCCGCTGCTGTTCTTCCGCTCTTTCTTCCCTTGGAATGTTGTGTGGGTCCCTATCGATGAGTAGAAAACGAGGGACGAGGTGGACCCCTGTAGTTTAAAACAGCAGACCTGTTCCTCAGCACCGTCTTCGCAACTGAAGATACCTTCAGTTCTTCAGTCGTCCTAGTCAAGGTTTTTGCCTGTCCATGGTGGACATACACAAACAAACGAGAAGCATCATCAATTTGCAACTTTGTTATCTGGGTCTGGGTGGCCTCTTCAGTTAGCACGGAAACCCCTGATACCGAGAGCTGACAACCCTGTGTAAATTAGTGCCAATGGTAGTACCAGTTGTTGGGGGGGGGTCTCTACAATTTGCACATCTGGGTTTTTGAATCTGGGTTTTTGATGAATGGTTGTGTTGCATAATTATCTTTGCTTTATGCGTTCTTGCACATTTTACGGATCGCGTCTGTCTGTTACATAACTTGGACGTGTGCCCATATAATAGTACATTATTATACGAGTTTAACAAGAGGCTTCATTGTGACATGAGAACGAATGTCACAATGCCTCGTTAAACGAGTGTAATATACTATTTTTTCTACTTTGGAGCTCTTCGTTTTATGAAAATGTTAAAATTCTGTTTTTTAAATAATCTAGGGATTTTTTGGATTAGGTAGTTGGATTAGGAACGGTTGTGTTTCTGGTTATGTTTTTTATCTGAAAAGTTGACACTTGGCTTGACTTTGACTGGAGTTGGTTAGAAATGCTCAATACCAACGTATTACGTATCAAATAAAAAAACCAAAAGCAGTTTCACAAAAAGTTCCTTTGTGACACTACTTTTAGTTTCACAAAAACTCAATTATAACACCAAAGTAGAAAAATGGCATTTTTGGATTTGGAAACCAGTTTCGATTTCTTTAGTGCTTCAGTTTTCACGTTCCAATTATCTTATTAACTTTTTAAAATATTTTTTTTATTTTTTAAAAACAAAAATGGGATAAATATTATATTTCAACTTATTTAGTTTTACAAACTGCAACATTTAATACTTATGAAGTACCTATAATAATTATTACAAATAAGAACGAGTGTTTTTTTTTTTTAATTTGTCGTCATAGTTGCCGCTGACTATGAGTTTATGTGAACAGGCCACAATTTCTTGCCTGGTTTCATTTAGACGGTTATGTGAATTCACAAAACATGCGGATGTGGAGTTCAGAAAAACCTAATTTTATCGAAGAGATTCCACTGCACCCCGAAAACGTAGGAGTATGAGCGTGTTGTTTAATTAAAAGTGAGGTTAGATATGGATTCAGATGTCAAATTAATAATGAGGTAGTATACAAAATTTTGAAACTTTTTTTTATAAATGAAACTGCTTAAAATAGAGGACTCCTATTTTTTCGTTTTGCTTAAATCATAACCGTTTTCATAAAATAAATTAAAAACTATTTCGCGGGCGAATAACTACGTCATTAGTTTCCGAGCATAGAGGGAGTAAGAGCGAAAAAGAAAGAATTACTAATAAAATGAGTGAGAGTGAGAAATGGAAAGGCGTAGGTCCTCACTTAGTTCATACGCCGGCCACTAATGACGTATTTTAAACTAGTACAGTTCTCTCATAAAAAATTAAACGAATTTCAATTCAATTTTTTTTTTGCATTTTCAGTAAGTATAATTTCACCATAATAGCGCTAAACCATACACTTTTCAATGAAGTCTATGATTATCGTATTTTTCAAAAACTTTATTTTTTAGTATACTACCTCATTGTCACTTCGATGGCACGTTCACAGTTAAACATTCATGGGCAACTTCGACGCCAAATTTTAAACAACACCCGTTATAATGTGTTTTCACAAACGGACTACAAGATAAACTGTAAAACACTGAAGCAAGAGAATAAAAATAGGCAAATATTAAAGGCAAATATTAAATAAATACCGTGCGATCATTCAAATTATAAATTAGAGTAGGCTGTGAAATTTAAATTAGGTTGGCACTACTAACTTTTGACATTTAAAATTTGAATGTCAAAGTGACTTAAAAAAAAACGGCAACAGAATGGTGAATGGAGTTAACAGCTGAATTGAAGATGCGGGAGAACACTTTGAACATTTGCTGTAATTCTCAATTATTCTACATTATTTGTTAGTCTTTTATTTTCATGAGAAACATATAACCTCAAATTTTACTATCAGTCTAAGCTGTCAGTCAATTTGCAGGCTGGGCCATTGCATAATAAAAAAGCCACCTACTCTAGTTTACAATTTAAATGATCGCACGGTACAGTATTGCGATATACAGGGTCCTTATAAACGTTACATCATGTTACTTCTGATAAACAAAAATTATAAGCATTTACTATGGAAATTTTGTTTTCCAGAGGCAACATGATTTAACAATCATTTATAATTAGTTTTACAAAGTGTAACATTTAACATCCAAGAATTACAATAGGTACAACTACTGCTATTGTACAAGCGGAATGTAGAACTATTTTATGATAAACTGTAAAACACTGAAGCCAAAGAATAGACCATTCGACATATCTAAAATAAATGGAAAAAAAATATTATAAATTAGAGCAAAATGATAACTTGCAATCATTCCCTGTCGATGGTTTATAGCAACATTGTCGATGAATTGCAATTGAACTGCATCCATACTGTTGCCTAGCATGACCAACAAAAGTTTTCTGTTCCTACAATTCCACAAATACCATCTAGTCTGTCCCAAATTAACGAAAGTTTTCTCAGACTAAAAAATAATTTCAGGAAGTGAACTTCGTGAGCATTCTGTAAACATTTACTTCGTCTTTTAGAGTTTGTCCGGATGCCAGGAAACCACAGCCAACTATTATTGTAACAATAACATCAAAAACAACACGCAAGAGGAGTAAGAACGAAAATTTGTTGAGCAGCTAAAATTTTAACGTTTTGTAAAAATGTAAAGTATTAACGAAAGTAAAACCAAAAAGAAGTTTAGAGCTGTTGATATTCCCATAAGAACTCCTCCAAGAAAGAATGGAACCATTAGGTAACTTATAAGCCGCAATGTATTACGTTGCCACCTACAAAGAAATTTCAATTAAAACAAAACTTAAAACTACTTTACTACAGAACTTCAAAAAGTCACAATGTCTCAAGATTAACGTTTTTAATCTCAATTCTATCTTTTGTTGATCCTGGGGTACGAGAAAATTCAAATCATCACTCATAACAACATCTTCCTCGATGGTTTCTATAGCTTTGTTGAACATATATAGCTGGAACTTCAAATGCTGACTAGCATAAATAACCTGACATTCATGTGCCATCATCGGTAAAACCAATAGGCAGAACAACAGCCTGTAGACAGTTACAAGTACTGACAAATGCAAATCTTTGAATATAAATACAAAAAAATAATGTTTTGAGTCGTCTTCCATTGGAAAAGCGAAAGCTGTAGCACCGCTCACACAAAGCGTAGTCTTAAAAATGATATAGAGATTTATAGCTTTCGCCTGTTTCAAAATTTGTATCTTTGTTATCTCATCTGCTGTTTCTATTGGAAAGAATTTTATAAAATCCATTATATCATCAAGCATATTGTTGAAAACCAAAAGAACTCCAATGACCAAAGTCGCCTGTCAAATAGAATTTAAAGATGTTGTTGTAAGAACTCTTTCTAATTACCCAAAGTGACTTTAAGAGCACAGACCCATATTCCATGAATTTAAGTGAATTCGAAGGGTCCATTGTGTAAAATATGTGGATTGAAATAATGGTGATGTTAAAACACAAGAATAATTTCATCGCGGTTTTCATCCATTTTTGTTGAAACATTTTAGATCCTATGATGGAAACAACTTGTAGAGGATCGTCTGGATAAGTGCATTAATAAGTTAGAGTGAAAAAATTAATTTCAGAACTAACCCTTCATTTGTTTCTAATTTCGTCGATCTTGCTATTGCGGAGTTAGTTGGACTTGTGTGAAGTCAATAACAAACTCTTTAAGAAAATGTAATTACTAGTGCATTAGTCTAGGTCATTATTTATTTAAAAATTACCTCCGGGAGTTTCTTTGGATTTTAAAATATAGCTCCTATGATCTTGTTGTCGCTTAATTATGAAAATAAGTCAATAAAGTGTGTTTTAATAAGTCAATAATTTGTATATCAGTTTTAATATCACATCAAGAGCATAGAAAATAATCGATTATAGTTCATAAGACGTATTCCGCATTCCGTATTTTAAGGATATACGTCGAATGAGGAGGTTGGTATAATCCGATTATTTTCGTTTGCTCGTGTGGTATGCGTTACGATTATATAAAAAATAAACAAAAAATGCGAAAATTTGTCGAAAATTTTTCAGAATTTTATTAATAAAAACATTGTTACTATGATAAAGTTCACATTGTTGGAGCCAGCCGAAAAACCCAACAAAATTCGTGATCGTAGGAGCCTCTGAATCCAAAATTTTGAGTCGCTACTCGATCGATACGATTGTCATCGAGTTGTCAAATCTTTTTTACTGGAATCTTATTTTCACAATGCAACAAAAATAAACAGGATTTGGAAACATTCTATTCCGGATGCCTGGGAAGAATTTCGAGCTGAATATCCTGATACTGTTATAAGCTACAGTAATTTTAATGTTATTAATTTAATGTTATTGCTGGGGTGAGAGCAAGAGCTCGTTAGTTCCTACAACAAAATGGCGAACATTTTCAACATTTATTATAAAAAATTTTGATTTTCTGAATTTAGTGAAAGTTTCGAAGTGGACATGCGCATTAGGTGACTTTCTGTGCTTTCTGGTGATTGACAGACGACGAGCCGCTAAAGTGTGGTTGTTTATTTTTGAATGTTTATTGTTTTGTTGGATTGTAGACTTTAGACCAAGTGTTGCATTCGAGTTAGTAGACGTTACTGGGTGCAACGTGCAACCTTATTTGCAGAAGCGCAAAGAACAAGACTTTTTTCACAAGAAATGCGCCTTGGAGACACACAATTTTTTTTCCATTTCACAAAAATGACCGTCCAGTCGTTCGACAAAGTATTGTCACTTGTTGGTCCTAGATTACAAAAACATTCTCGCCGTGAAAGTGTATCTTCAGTATGCCGGTTAGCATGGACTCTTCGGTTTCTTGTCACTGGAGATTTTTACCCCAGTTTGTCATATGAGTTTTGTTGTCCAAAAACCATGTACAGAAGTCAACACGTTGAGTAAAATCCGCTTGAAAAAGTTCCTGTAGACTTATTAAGCGGTAAGGATACAATTCTAAATCCTTTTTAAGGATGTCTTTGGGGCTTCTTTCATAACTTGTCTGTTCGAACATTCCGATATCTACCACTTACCTTCTTTTCGGTTAACATTTCCAGTAGCACATCGATTAGAACGTTGCAGAAATTACTGTAGCTTATAACAATATCAGCATATTCAGCTCAAAATTCTATCCACGTATCCGGTTTACTTTTGTTGCATTATGAAAATAAGATTCTAGTAAATAACTTTTGCTCGCCTGAAAAAGGCATTGTACGGTTTCCACTCATGTGAACTTTTGCAAAAGAACAGATTTTTATTTCAAATCAGATTTGACAACTCGATAAGGCACCAAATGGCCAAAAGAGAACAAAAGAAAACATATTTGGGATCTCACAACTCTGCAGAGGAGATTAGGAACACCTAATGTTTCTAACTTATTGTTAGCTGTAAAGGTCAGGGATTATTTAAAACATTATGTTAATGGTATAGGAACTGCAGTTGCACCATGGCAATGGAATCGTGTTTAATAAAATAAATCTATAAGCTAGAACAATGTTCTTAAATCCAAGTGGAGTAAATTTAAATTAAAAAATTTAAATATATCTAAGTCGAACTCCACAAACTTTAATCAGCCCTTAAAGAATATAAAAAATTATTATAATATTTTAATTAAAAATTATTATAATAATTATTATAATTTGTTATATTCTTTAAGGGCTGATGATGGCAGAAGTGTTCTGCCGAAACATGTTCCATTTATAATTTTACGCTGATTAAAGTTTGTGGAGTTCGACTTAGATATATTTAAATTTTTTAATTTTAAATCTATAAGCGTTAATTGTTAATTAGTTTATTAGTGTTAAATCACTTCATAGCTTTGAAATTTAATAAATTTGCAACAGTCTGGTCCATGAAGACATCCGCATCGGATAGTCTCAAATTTTATAATTCTGATTGCAAATAATTACAAAAGTTTTGGATACAGCGGTTGTTGGCATCTTCATTGGCAGGGGCTCCAAACTGGACTCGCAAAAAATGTCTCTCTTCCCGCCAACAGGCATGCATCCATTCTAATGTGGGACTTAAAATGTGCATCCTACCAAAGCCCAGGATACGCACAGACTTTTTGTAAAAGCCATTGGTCATTAATTATTGTTTGGCTTTCAAACGGACGAAACGGACTCGCCATGACGAACACGCTGTCAATTATTTAGTCGATAAAAACTGTTTTGACGTAGAAATTCAAATTTGTGAGAGTCAGAAAAAATAGGTTAAAAGTAAAGTAAAAGTACCGATATACGTTTAGCCAACTCGTTCCTATTTGCACGCGTGCTTATACGGGCCGGTATACAGTAATTCGCACGGGTTTCCCGGAGTCGTCTCATTGGTTCTTGCGGTGGCAGGGTGGTAAGAGTTAACTAGCAGAAAATACCGGTGGTTGGACCGGAAGGTTGAACAGCTGTGAAGCGGAGCTCCCGAGACAGCCGGGTTCACCCTTCTCGGAAACCAGTTGGAACCGGAACGCTTTTAATACGGTGGCCGGCGGCCGCTAGGTATCAGGAAGGGTACAGGGGCGAGGTGGGTGTTCTTACTTGAATCCACCACTGTTCCATGAAAGCGGAGCTTTTTTTATAGAGAAGTTGGAAGGGAGACGGTGACGTCGGCCTGATGCGCAGAATGTAGTGCAGAGTGAAAAATTCAAGGTCTTATTGCCGCGTCGTCATCCCAACTAAGCGACGGCAGTTCCGGGCAACGTAGAAAGTCCGGGAAAACGGTATCCGGAGCGTGCTGTTTTACTGGTCATCGGAATGAAACAACGAAGCATTTTATTTCGGCTTGTTAACTGTGCGATGTAGAGCGCGTGGCCTGGACACTAAATGTGTGTCCCGATGCGATGAGGCGCGGTGGCTGGGGGTCGTAGCGGTGTCCCGACAGTTGTATTCGACGCGCGCTGTCTCTCTGGTCACCGGGATACAAGAACCATCCCGATCCAACGCTGGAAAGTATTTTATTTCGGAGCGATGCATAGCGCGGGGCGTTCGGCAACTTTGTTACACTTCAATCTTAAAGTGTTTTGGTTTAGAATAAATCTTTGAGAGCTATCCAGTTTTGGTACTAAAAAATAGTTCGATAAGAACTGCATCTCGCCTGGAAATTGTCTCTCCACGCATCTGCCCTTTGAACAACAGTATTGTCTAAGACCGACAAAGGTACGACTTCTTCGTGGAGGCTGACTGGTAAGTGCTGACCCTGTTCTGGTAGCCGCTGCTGTTCTTCCGCTCTTTCTTCCCTTGGAATGTTGTGTGGGTCCCTATCGATGAGTAGAAAACGAGGGACGAGGTGGACCCCTGTAGTTTAAAACAGCAGACCTGTTCCTCAGCACCGTCTTCGCAACTGAAGATACCTTCAGTTCTTCAGTCGTCCTAGTCAAGGTTTTTGCCTGTCCATGGTGGACATACACAAACAAACGAGAAGCATCATCAATTTGCAACTTTGTTATCTGGGTCTGGGTGGCCTCTTCAGTTAGCACGGAAACCCCTGATACCGAGAGCTGACAACCCTGTGTAAATTAGTGCCAATGGTAGTACCAGTTGTTGGGGGGGGGTCTCTACAATTTGCACATCTGGGTTTTTGAATCTGGGTTTTTGATGAATGGTTGTGTTGCATAATTATCTTTGCTTCATGCGTTCTTGCACATTTTACGGATCTCGTCTGTCTGTTACATAACTTGGACGTGTGCCCATATAATAGTACATTATTATACGAGTTTAACAAGAGGCTTCATTGTGACATGAGAACGAATGTCACAATGCCTCGTTAAACGAGTGTAATATACTATTTTTTCTACTTTGGAGCTCTTCGTTTTATGAAAATTCTGTTTTTTTAATAATCTAGGGATTTTTTGGATTAGGTAGTTGGATTAGGAACGGTTGTGTTTCTGGTTATGTTTTTTATCTGAAAAGTTGACACTTGGCTTGACTTTGACTGGAGTTGGTTAGAAATGCTCAATACCAACGTATTACGTATCAAATAAAAAAACCAAAAGCAGTTTCACAAAAAGTTCCTTTGTGACACTACTTTTAGTTTCACAAAAACTCAATTATAACACCAAAGTAGAAAAATGGCATTTTTGGATTTGGAAACCAGTTTCGATTTCTTTAGTGCTTCAGTTTTCACGTTCCAATTATCTTATTAACTTTTTAAAATATTTTTTTTATTTTTTAAAAACAAAAATGGGATAAATATTATATTTCAACTTATTTAGTTTTACAAACTGCAACATTTAATACTCATGAAGTACCTATAATAATTATTACAAATAAGAACGAGTGTATTTTTTTTAATTTGTCGTCATAGTTGCCGCTGACTATGAGTTTATGTGAACAGGCCACAATTTCTTGCCTGGTTTCATTTAGACGGTTATGTGAATTCACAAAACATGCGGATGTGAAGTTCAGAAAAACCTAATTTTATCGAAGAGATTCCACTGCACCCCGAAAACGTAGGAGTATGAGCGTGTTGTTTAATTAAAAGTGAGGTTAGATATGGATTCAGATGTCAAATTAATAATGAGGTTGTATACAAAATTTTGAAACTTTTTTTTATAAATGAAACTGCTTAAAATAGAGGACTCCTATTTTTTCGTTTTGCTTAAATCATAACCGTTTTCATAAAATAAATTAAAAACTATTTCGCGGGCGAATAACTACGTCATTAGTTTCCGAGCATAGAGGGAGTAAGAGCGAAAAGGAAAGAATTACTAATAAAATGAGTGAGAGTGAGAAATGGAAAGGCGTAGGTCCTCACTTAGTTCATACGCCGGCCACTAATGACGTATTTTAAACTAGTACAGTTCTCTCATAAAAAATTAAACGAATTTCAATTCAATTTTTTTTTGCATTTTCAGTAAGTATAATTTCACCATAATAGCGCTAAACCATACACTTTTCAATGAAGTCTATGATTATCGTATTTTCCAAAAACTTTATTTTTTAGTATACTACCTCATTGTCACTTCGATGGCACGTTCACAGTTAAACATTCATGGGCAACTTCGACGCCAAATTTTAAACAACACCCGTTATAATGT
Organism: Diaperis boleti; assembly: GCA_963583935.1. NCBI lineage: Eukaryota > Metazoa > Arthropoda > Insecta > Coleoptera > Tenebrionidae > Diaperis > Diaperis boleti. The sequence goes on along the minus strand of OY757245.1, from coordinate 16,318,767 downwards.
GTTTTCACAAACGGACTACAAGATAAACTGTAAAACACTGAAGCAAGAGAATAAAAATAGGCAAATATTAAAGGCAAATATTAAATAAATACCGTGCGATCATTCAAATTATAAATTAGAGTAGGCTGTGAAATTTAAATTAGGTTGGCACTACTAACTTTTGACATTTAAAATTTGAATGTCAAAGTGACTTAAAAAAAAACGGCAACAGAATGGTGAATGGAGTTAACAGCTGAATTGAAGATGCGGGAGAACACTTTGAACATTTGCTGTAATTCTCAATTATTCTACATTATTTGTTAGTCTTTTATTTTCATGAGAAACATATAACCTCAAATTTTACTATCAGTCTAAGCTGTCAGTCAATTTGCAGGCTGGGCCATTGCATAATAAAAAAGCCACCTACTCTAGTTTACAATTTAAATGATCGCACGGTACAGTATTGCGATATACAGGGTCCTTATAAACGTTACATCATGTTACTTCTGATAAACAAAAATTATAAGCATTTACTATGGAAATTTTGTTTTCCAGAGGCAACATGATTTAACAATCATTTATAATTAGTTTTACAAAGTGTAACATTTAACATCCAAGAATTACAATAGGTACAACTACTGCTATTGTACAAGCGGAATGTAGAACTATTTTATGATAAACTGTAAAACACTGAAGCCAAAGAATAGACCATTCGACATATCTAAAATAAATGGAAAAAAAATATTATAAATTAGAGCAAAATGATAACTTGCAATCATTCCCTGTCGATGGTTTATAGCAACATTGTCGATGAATTGCAATTGAACTGCATCCATACTGTTGCCCAGCATGACCAACAAAAGTTTTCTGTTCCTACAATTCCACAAATACCATCTAGTCTGTCCCAAATTAACGAAAGTTTTCTCAGACTAAAAAATAATTTCAGGAAGTGAACTTCGTGAGCATTCTGTAAACATTTACTTCGTCTTTTAGAGTTTGTCCGGATGCCAGGAAACCACAGCCAACTATTATTGTAACAATAACATCAAAAACAACACGCAAGAGGAGTAAGAACGAAAATTTGTTGAGCAGCTAAAATTTTAACGTTTTGTAAAAATGTAAAGTATTAACGAAAGTAAAACCAAAAAGAAGTTTAGAGCTGTTGATATTCCCATAAGAACTCCTCCAAGAAAGAATGGAACCATTAGGTAACTTATAAGCCGCAATGTATTACGTTGCCACCTACAAAGAAATTTCAATTAAAACAAAACTTAAAACTACTTTACTACAGAACTTCAAAAAGTCACAATGTCTCAAGATTAACGTTTTTAATCTCAATTCTATCTTTTGTTGATCCTGGGGTACGAGAAAATTCAAATTATCACTCATAACAATATCTTCTTCGATGGTTTCTATAGCTTTGTTGAACATATATAGCTGGAACTTCAAATGCTGACTAATATAAATAACCTGACATTCATGTGCCATCATCGGTAAAACCAATAAGCAGAACGATAGCCTGAAGACAGTTTCAAGTACTGACAAATGCAAATCTTTGAATAAAAATACAAAAAAATAATATTTTGAGTCGTCTTCCATTGGAAATGCGAAAGCTGTAGCACCGCTCACACAAAGCGTAGTCTTAAAAATGATAAAGAGATTTATAGCTTTCGACTCTTTCAAAATTTGTATCTTTGTTTTCTCATCTGCTGTTTCTATTGGAAAGAATTTTATAAAATCCATTATATCATCAAGCATATTGTTGAAAACCAAAAGAACTCCAATGGCCAAAGTCGCCTGTCAAATAGAATTTAAAGATGTTAAGATGTAAAAACTCTTTCTAATTACCCAAAGTGACTTTAAGAGCACAGCCCCATATTCCATGAATTTAAATGAATTTGAAGGATCCATTGTGTATAATATCTGGATTGAAATAATGGTGATGTTAAAACACAAGAATAATTTCATCGCGGTTTTCATCCATTTTTGTTGAAACATTTTAGATCCTATGATGGAAACAACTTGTAGAGGATCGTCTGGATAAGTGCATTAATAAGTAAGAGTGAAAAAATAAATTTCAGAACTAACCCTTCATTTGTTTTTAATTTCGTCGATCTTGCTGTTGCGGACTTACTTGGACTTGTGTGAAGTCAATAACAAACTCTTTAAGAAAATGTAATTACTAGTGCATTAGTCTAGGTCATTATTTATTTAAAAATTACCTCCGGGAGTTTCTTTGGATTTTAAAATATAGCTCCTCTGTTCTTGTTGTCGCTTAATTATGATAATAAGTCAATGAATTGTATATCAGTTTTAATATCACATCAATAGCATAGAAAATAATCGATTATAGTTCATCAGACGTATTCCGCATTCCGTATTTTAAGGATATACGTCGAATGAGGATGTTAGTATAATCCGATTATTTTCGTTTGCTCGAGTGGTATGCGTTACGATTATATAAAGAATAAACAAAAAACGCGAAAATTTTACGGAACTTTTTTTCTGAAGTTTATTAATAAAAAAAATTGTTACTATGACAAAGTTCACATTGTTGGACCGAGCCGAAAAACCGAAGTGATTAAAGCACGTCGTTAAGAATATAATCGCTTATCCATACATAGTAACTAGAAAAAATCTGTAACTGTTATTGGCTCAATTTATTATGTGTTATAACTTGTGAGCAACAAAATTCGTGATCGTGGGAGCCTCTGAATTCAAAATTTTGAGTCAATACTTGATCGATACGATTGTGTAGAAAGTCATCGAGTTGTCAAACTTTTTTTACTGGAATCTTATTTTCAATATGCAACAAAATTAAGTAAACAGGATTTGGAAACATTCTATTCCGGATACCTGGGAAGAATTTCGAGCTGAATATCCTGATACTGTTAGAAGCTACAGTAATTAAAATGTTATTGATGGGGCGAGAAGAAGAGCTCGTTTGTGCCTACAACAAAATGGCGAACATTTTCAACATTTTTGATTTTCTGAATTTAGTAAAAGTTTCGAAGTGGACATGCGCAGCCGCGAAACTGTGATTGTTTATTTTGTATGTTTATTGCTTTATTGGATTGTTGTAATGTTGTTATAGACCTTAGACCAAGTGTCGCATTCGAGTTAATAAGAAGAAATTGAAAAGGTAACCTACGAGAAAGTCGTTATTTGGTGCGTCAGCAAAACTGTTGGGAGTTCTTCATTTTCGAAAAGAGTGCAACCTTACTTGCAGAAGCGCAAAGAACAAGGCTTTTTTTCACAATTGGTTGCAAGAAATGCGCCTTGGAGACACAGAATTTTTTTTTCCATTTCACAAGAATGACCGTCCTGTGGTTCGACAAAGTATTGTCACTTGTTGGTCCTAGCCTAGATTACAAAAACATTCTCGCGTTGAAAGTGTATCTTTAGCAGTGACTCTTCGGTTTCTTGCCACTGGAGATTCTTACCCCAGTTTGTCGTATGGGTTTTGTTTGGGGGGGTATCCATGATATGTATGGTGCGGGAAACATGTTCTACTATTTGGGACATTTAATATCCACTATAATAATAATAATAATAATAATAAGGCAGGCAGGCCACATAACATCTTTGGTCCTGGTGAGTAGCGCCACCACCTTGCCGAGCTGAAGGTGCAAATCGGACCGGTAGCTCTTGGCGCACCTGGGAGGTCAAGCCATCTTGACCTCAGTACCGGCCGGGGTTCCTTTCGGCTAACAACCAATTGGAACCCTAGACTGTTGTTGCTACCTCAACAGGGAAAGACCCCCACGACCGGTCCCAGTCGGATAGGGACCAAGGTGAAGGTGGTGGGGTCTCGCAAAACGATTCACCCGTTGACGACTCTGGAAATGCCCATGGACGCTTTGAGTGGACCAACACTCTAAGAAATGACTTGCTCGACTGCTACGAGACGAGCGAGCCGCGGCGAAGGGGTTACATGGCAAGGATGCATGCTCTGTGGGGTGAGAAACACCCCGAGCATCACTTTTTCGCGCCACAAAAACTCCGCGACTATGTGGCCTATCTTCGTCGCATTCAATACGAGAGAGCACCAGAGCAGTTGGTGGAGGTACAGCCGGACGAGCCGGGGATCCGCCACGCTGTTCCGGTAATTTTGGAGATGCCTCCGAACAGAAAGTCTCTCCACAAAATTCCACCACCCAAAGCCAGCGATGTAGTTGCAGCGGACGAATCACTCGATAGGAACCTCCCTGGGGATCCAGACATCCTGCTCCTGAACGAGATGGTCTATCGAGAGGCGACGAGGCTTTCTTCTTCGGTCTCACGTGGTGAGAGCACTGAGGCTGAGAGGAAATTCGAATGTCGCCTTGAAAAGATAGACAAGAAGATAGGAACCGCTAGGCAGGATATTTCTCAAATTCAGTGTGTGATGGAATTCATCAAAGAGATGAAACCTTTCACACCAAAAATCCGGCGCATCGCTCGTCTTTTTCGCCGGACTCATCATACACTGAATGCAGCGGTGCTTGCTGTTGAGAAGCAGCACTGCGTGGATAGAGTTCGCAGTCTTGTGGCTGCAAGAAAGTCCCTGGTAAGGAGTAGGCGAAGGTTGGTCGAGAACAACAAGTTCAAGACAAGTCCTTCGAGGCTCTTCCAGCGGGCAAACTCTTCCAGCCGGCGGTGCAGGATGTCGAAGTCTTCTGGAGGGAAATATACGAGGGGTCGAAACCGTTGCGTGAAGACACTCCAGTCCTTGCACAATTTGAGAACTTCGTAAGAAGATCTCAATTAAGACCAGTGGTGTGCAATCCGATAACCCCGGAAGAAATTGGCGAGACTCTTAAGGGAATCAAAAATTTTGCCGCACCAGGCCCGGACGGAATTAATACCTTTTGGTGGAAGAAATTCCGAAGCACGCACAAGCGTCTGGCCAAGGTATTTAATTCCTGGCTTAATGGTGAGCGGCCCATTCCGGAGTGGGTTGTCGAGGGGCGAACCGTTTTACTACCTAAAACGGGTGATTTGTCTCGGCCTCAGAACTACCGGCCAATAACTGTTATAAATAGGTACTATATGTTATATTATATACTATAGTCTATATGTTAATATTGATAATTATATAAATGATATTAAATATAAATGTAGTAATAGGTTGACAACCTCGCTGACTCCTTGCTTTGTAAGCGTCGGTTATTGAGAAATAACAAATTGATGATTAGTAAGTTCAATGAATTCTAATAATAATGCTGACTTTTTTGCGAGTGCATCGCTCCGCGTTTAAGGAGGGAACCGAGGCTTTAAAAAAGGGGAGTTTGGTGAGGAACAGGAGAACCATTAAAGAATTAGTAGAAAATTGTTAGAGAATTGTAGAAAGAACTGTAGACAACTGTAATGTAACCAATAAACCATAACTGGGGAATCCAAGTGTCTCACTATTGAACCCGTACACACAACATAACTTGCCTAAATGCGTGCTACAAGATTTTCACCAGACTCCTGTACTACCGAATATTCCACGCCATTAACCCGGTGTATTCGAAAATTTTCGAACAGCGAGGCTGTAAAAGGGGCGTGGACGGCTGCAAGGAAAACCTGCTGATCGATAGGTGCGTCACGCAGGATGCCGTCCAATATAAGCGCAACCTATCTATGGCTTGGATCGATTATCGTAAGGCATTCGACACAACATCTCACGAGCTGATTATTCACTTGCTCGAATGTCTTGCGATACCCGATACACTGGTGAGATGCATCAAACAACTGATGTCACTCTGGAAGACTCGGTTCTCGATAACATCTCGACGGGACCGAGTTCAGACAGAGTTGATATCATTCAGAAGAGGAGTATTCCAGGGAGATTCCTTGAGTCCTCTTCTGTTTTGCATCTCACTGTTGCCGCTGTCCGTAGCCTTGCGCGCTGCAAAGGGTTATAGCTGTGGTACACCCGGTAACCGGAAGCATAAGATCACGCACTTGTTTTACATGGATGACTTGAAAGTGTATGCTTCCGGAAAGCAAGAACTGACGCAGTCATTGCGCATAGTGCAGGAGTACACAGATGCTATTGGCATGGAGTTCGGTTGGGACAAATGCGCTCAGGTTCATCTCAAAAGAGGACGATGCGAGTATTTCGATGAAGATGCTCAACTCATTGACGGAAGCGTTCTGAAACATCTGAACGCCGGAGAGACTTACAGGTACTTGGGTGTGGAGCAGTGCCACATTCAAGCGTCACACGAGGTAAAAAAGTCTCTCTGCGGCAAGTACAAAAATCTACTCCGACGAATCTGGTCGTCAGAGCTTTCGGGGAAGAACAAGATTTTTGCCACAAATATGCTTGCCGTTCCGATCCTGCTCTACTCATTTGGAGCAGTTAAATGGTTAGTGGATGAGTTGAAGCAGATTGATCGGGATACTCGAAAAATGATGCATCTACAGCGCAGTTTGCATCCAAAATCGTCCGTTCCGAGGTTATATCTTCCACGAAACCAGGGAGGCCGAGGACTTTTGAGTTTGGAGTGTCTTCATAACAGGGTAATCTTGGGTATGGCCTGTGTCGGGGCATTTTTGTTTAGGGCGGCACAAAGAGCAGCAGATGAACTCGGTCTTGACTTTGACGTTGAGCGAGCTCGGCCACACTCTATTACCGAGCTCAATTTGCTCCGTCTTACAGCCCACGTCAGAATCTCTGAGCAAGATATGCTCATGAGAAGGCATATGGATAAGTCAATGCATAGTGTTTTCTTCAAGAACATTGAAAACCTTGGCTTATCCAAAAGGCATACATTTGCCTTTCTGAGATCAAGTGGACTGAAGTCTGAAACTGAGGGATTCATTTGCGCTGCACAAGATGGTGTAATTAACACCTTGGTCTATCGCAGCCGCGTGATGGGTATAGAGGTGCCGAATGTGAGCTGTAGGGCTTGTCACAGGGCCCCTGAAACAGCAATGCATATATTGGCGGCATGCCCGGTGTATGCAGCTTCGGCCTATATCCATCGCCACAATGCGGCATTGAGAGTGTTATACTTTCATTTAAGACACCATTATGCGATAGACCAGACACCAGTGAGGCCCTATGTCCCGAACGATATTGAGTCCGTTGTGGAGAACGAAAGGTGCCGAATCTATTGGAACTTCTCGTTCTCCACCGTCAGGCAGATAACAGCGAACAAGCCTGACGTGGTTCTATTGGACCACTCCTCCAAGCAGATGTTTGTTATTGAATTTTCGGCGCCTGCTGAAAATAACATCTGCGTCAAGGAGGAGGAAAAGCGGACAAAATATCAAGACCTGCTCTTTGAACTTAGGAGGCTGTACTTAAGTTACTCAGTGAAGCTCGTCGTTTTGGTAATTGGGTGCATGGGAGGCATCAAGGACTCGCTCGTCTCCAATCTCAAAATCATTCCTGCCTGCCGTAAACCGGCAGAGAACCTTGCGGCTGGAATGCAGAAAGCGGTCATCTTGGGGTCGTTGCGTCTGCTCAGGGCACATGATTTACGGGATTCATAGTTGCTGACCTCATGGTTTTGAGGAGTGGCTATAATGTACGAACAGGACCTGACCAGCAAGGAACCTCGTGAAGGTCGGAATCACGGGGAGCTCCTTCTGGTCAATACGCAAAAAAAATAATAATAATATATATATTTGTGATATTAATTACATAGAATTTTTCACACGTCACTTGAAATATACAACAAATCTAATTCGATATAACTTCTTTCCACTTTTACTTATATCTGAGAAATTCATCAAAACTGTAGAATACATTGTCCGTTAACAATTTTGTTACGGAAGATTTGAAACTTAATTCGTTGTCTTCTTTTATAGATTTTGGAAGTACATTATAAAATTGCTGACAATAGTACGTAACAGCATTTCTTGTGCATGAAAGACGCAAATTTTCTGGTTGGAGTAAGCATTTATGTCTGGTATCATATAGGTGCACAGGAACTTTAAACTGAGACTGGTTTCGTTTAGCATATAACAGACAATTGAAAATATATACTGATGGAACAGTCATTATTCTTAACCTCTTAAATGCACCCCTGCAATCTTCTCTGTATTTTAGACCACACATAACTCTGATACATTTTCGTTGAACTGAAAATACCTTAGTTAAATGACAGGAGTGACCCCATACTAGTATTGCATAACAGATTCGACTATGAACATATGCATAATACGCTGTTGTTACCGTATTGATAGATACAACAGGTTGTAAACGTCTGATGATAAACAGCTGTCTTGAAATAGTGGTTGCTAACTTTGTAATATGGGCCTCCCACGTCATTTTGCAATCCGAAACAACTCCCAACAGTTTGACACATTCTGTTTGAAGGTTTATATCCAAATCTCTTTGACCAAAATAGATTAACTGTGTTTTTTCTGCATTTACACATAACTTATTGCTCCAAAACCATGACTTAACTAACGAATACGAGTCTGTAATTTGTTTTTTTTAAGTATCAACGTTTTGTTGGGTTCCTATCAAGGTGGTATCGTCAGCATATAGAACAAAATTAATATTTGATGAGCAGTAAGGTAAGTCGTTTATGTAGACTAAAAAAAGTATCGGTCCTAGGACTGATCCTTGGGGAACACCATATTTTATTGTGCTGTAAGTCGAATTTTGATTATGATAACAAACGTACTTTTTTGCAAATAAGAACTTAGCAATGAAATTGAAGATAATTCAAAGCCGTAATACCCTAACTTTTTAACAGCATATCATGCGGCACGCAATCGAAAGCCTTAGTTAAATCTAGACACATTGCAGATGCATACTGTTTGCTCTCAAAAGCCGCCATTACTACATTGACTAACTTATTTATTGCTTGGGTGGTGGAAGAGTTACTTCGGAAACCATATTGATCTTTATTAAACAAGCCTTTTTCTTCAAAGTAATTACAAATTTGAATCTTCAAAAGAACTTCAAATACTTTACCCAGAACCGGAACCAAGGAAATCGGGCGATAATTTGATGGATTGTTGATCTCACCTTTTTTATGGATTGGAATAACTTTAGTTATCTTGAGAATATCTGGGAATAAATTACTATTAATACATTTATTTATTAGATTTGTCAGAGGTACAATAATGACATTAATTAAAGTTTTTATGATTCTAATATTTATTCCAAAAACATCTCTACTACTAGTATTTTTTAAACTACTAACGGCAGCTCTTACTTCGTTGAAAGTTACTTCCCTACAATTAAAGCTAGATTCATGAGTATTTGGTATAAAACCATCTATATCAACAGTTGGTAAACTCTGGATAATTTTCTGTGAAATATTTGTAAAGTAGGCATTGAAGTCATCTGGTGTTATATCGGAGAATACAACTTTTTTATCTTTTATGGGCTTTATAATATTCCAGATGACTTTTTGTTTGTTGTCAGAGTTACTTATAAAATTATCATTTGCAGCTTTTTTTGAATTTTTTAATTCCACTTTGTATGTATTTTTGAAAGTGTTTACCTGTGTTTTGCTGGTTACACCATCTTTATGAAGTTGACTTAGAAAATTTAATTATAATAATAAGATATATTTCCTTGCCTTTCGGCTTTGAAAAGGATTCCTATTCCCATACAATGCTAAATAACTGAATACTGATTAAATAAAACTATAAAACATAAACATCACCAATAGCTAAATTAATTTCATTTTCCTCCCATCTCTTCCCCCCTTTTCTCTACATTCTTTCTTCTGTCTAAAACTCCTTTCATCCAGCCTAGTCCTTTCCCTTCTTCTCCTATCAGTACTTTCCAATCTTCTCTCTCCTCTCTCAGCTCCTCACATTCTTTCATCATGTGCTCTATTGTTTCTGCTCCTTCTCTGCATAGTCTGCACACTCTCTCGTCTCTCTCTTTCCAGTATTTGTTTTCTCTTTCCTCGTTTCCACATCTAAACCTTGCTATTACTTTCTTATCGTTCTTCTCGCTTTCTTTTCTCAGGTATGCCGGCAATTCCTCCGTGATTAGTGACCTATACTTTCCATTATACCTTGACTCATTAATCCTCGTTCTCCTTTCCTGCCTCTGTACGTCTCGGTCCACCTCAACTATCTCTCTTAGTACATTTACTCCATTATTTCTTCGCCTCTCTACCTCCTCCACTGCATACCCATTTCTCTCGTAGTATTTTCTTCTCTCTTTTCCTGCTCTTTCCATGTTCCCATTCTTTATCTCTTTCCAACACTGTTGCAAGATCTTACATTCCGTTCTTTCTCTTATTCTCTCTTCAAATCTTACTGCTCTTTTTCCTGCTTCCACTCTTATCTTGTCTCTCTTTACTTCTTCTAGTACGATATATGCTGGCGTTTCCCTGTCCAATCCTAGTACCCATCTCCAGTACTTCGCTTGGATTGCTTCCAGCTTTTCCTGCTCCTTCCATCCCCATATTTCTGCTCCGTACATCATTACACTCTGTACTAGCCTTTCGTACATCAGTCCTCTCCTTCTTATATCTCGTCCGAATTTTCTCTCGCCTATTCCCCATACTTGACCTACCACCCTGTTCGCTTTCCTTTCTAGTTCCTTTATATGACTTTTCTCGTTGTTAGTCTCGTTAAAGGTGTAACCCAAGTATTTAAATTCTTTTACGTTTTCTAGTTCTTTTCCTTCCCACTTCCATTCTTCTTTCTTTCTTCTGCCTCCTTTCTGAAAAATCATCATTTTTGTTTTCTCCACGTTTAACTTTAGCTTCTTTCTTTTCAGGTATCTTCCTAGGCATTTTATCATTTCCTTCATTTCTTTGGCCTCTCTCGCTATTAACACCATATCATCGGCGTATGCCAACGAGTGGACTTTCGTTTTTCCTACCACCACTCCCCCTGCCTGTGATAGTCTTAGTTTTTCTTCCAGGTCGCTTATATATGCCGCGAATAGACTGGGACTGAGTGGGCATCCTTGTCTTACTCCTTTCGTCGTCCAGAATCTTTTACTTGTTTTCCCGTTTACTTTTACTTTGTTTCCCGTTTCTAAGTAAATTTCCTCTATTCTGCTCACCAGCTGCTCGTTGATTCCTTTCTCTCTTAGGTACTCCCATAATCTCTCTCTATTTACACTGTCAAAAGCCGCCTTCAGGTCTACAAACAGCGCGTACATCTTCCCTCCTTTCTTATCGAGTTCTTTATCTATTAGATGTTTCAAGATGTACACGTTATCGATGGTGCTTCTCCCTCTCCTAAAACCCGCTTGTCCATCTGGTAACAAATCTTTTTCATCTAGTTCTTCCTTCAATTTATCTTCCAGTATCATTGCGTAGATCTTGTACGCCGTGCTCAGCAGACTTATTCCTCGGTAGTTCTCCACCTTTTCTCTTGTTCCTTTTTTGTGTATCGGACACACTAGCCCCATCCTCCATTGGCTTGGTAGCCCCTTTCCTTGCCAGACGTCGTTTACTATCTCCCTCATTATCTCTATTATTTCTTCTGTTGCATAGATCCACGCTTCATTTTGCAGTTCATCTTCTCCCGCCGCTTTTCGTTTCTTCATTCTTCCTATACCCCTTTTAATCATTTCCTTCGTAATCTCTTCCCCTTTCTCTTGTTCTCTTGGTCCTCCTCCCTTCTGTCTTCTTTCCGTTTCGTCTTTTCCGTCTAGTAATTCTTTAAAATACTCTCTCCATTCTTCTATCCTTATCTTCTCGTCTGCCCACTTTTTCACTTTTCGTTCTCTGTTTATGTATTTCCAAACTTCTTCTTCTGTGTTGATTGATCTAATTTCCTCTTCTTCTTCTCTTTTCTTTTCTTCCTTCTTCTTCTCACAAGTGTCTTTGTATTTCTTTAATTGCTTCCGGTATTCTTCTCTTGATCCCTTCCCACTTCTCCATTTTCTCATTTGCTTTCTGGCAAGTCTTTTCATTTCCTGGCATTCTTTATCCCACCATCTATTTCTTCCCATTCTTTCTCCCACTTCTACTTCTATTTTCTTTGTTGTCATCGCTTCTCTCATTCTCCTTTCGAGTTCTTTCATTCTTGTTTCGGTGTCTTTTTGTTTTTCTTTTTCTCTTTCAACATGTTGTAGCGCACTTCTGTACTTTTGTATGCTTTCTTCTTCCCAGATTGTTTTTATAATTGTTTCTTTCTTAGGTTTTTTTCTTTTTATTTCTTCTCCGGCGATTTCCATTTCTAACGGTTGGTGATCTGATTCCACTCTGTTTCCCACTTCGAATCTTCTTACTTCATCCAATGCATGTTGATTGACTATTGCGTAGTCAATCACTGATTCTCCTCTCGGCCCCACGTACGTAAATTCTCCTGTATCATCTTCCCAGTTCCCGTTCAGTACCTCGTATCCTCTCTCTTCTATAAATTCAATCATTTTTCTTCCTTCTTTATTTTCTGTCTTGTCCTTTGATGTTCTTTTCGCATCTTCTGTCTCATTATTCCGTCTTCCTAATCTTGTCCCAATTCTAGCATTAAAGTCGCCCCCAATTATTACAATTCTTTTTTCTGTCTCACTTATGGTCTCTTCTAACATTTGTTTTGTTTTACTCATCTCTTTACTGTATACCGTGATTACTTTAACTTTTTTTGTTCCTATTTTTAGATTTCTTTCTGTTATTCCAGTTCTCTGTAGTTCTTGTTTTGTTTTTATTTCGTCCTCAATTTCTTTCCTGCCTCCTTTCGCTCGTCCTTTCTTGTTTTTCCTTTCTGCTGCTTGACATCTCCATACATAATCTCTCGGCATTCTCTCTTCTATCTTCTTCCACTCCTTTTCATCTACCCACGTTTCTACCATTCCAATTACGTCGAATTCGCTTATGTATTTCCAGAAGTCTTCTCCTTTGTTTCTTATACCCGCTACATTCCAATATACCAATTTTATTCTTCCTTTTATTTTCTTCTGTTGCTTTCCCGTTGAATCGTGTACCTTCTTTCTTTTTGCCTTCTGTCTGCTTTTTCTTTCCCGGTTTTTTCCTTTCTCCTTTAAAAATTTTCCAGTCGCTCGGTGTCATCGTTCCATTTCCTCCAATTTCCCTCAACCTGCAGTTTCCTGTAGCTTACCCTTACCGTCTTTCCTTCTTCCCTTTCCCTCTTCGCTATCTCTCTTATCTTTTTCTGTATCTCTCTTTCTTTCCTTGTTAGGTCGCTGTTCACAAAGATTTTCGGTCCTGTCTTATTCCTAAGTTTTTCTTTATTCCTCATGACGTTCAGCTTCTGTTCCCAACTCTCAGTTTTTGCTATTACCATTTCTTCTCCCTTTATGGCATAGGCCTCTGTTATTTTCACTTCTGTTTCCCTGTTGTTTTCTAGTAAGCTTTTTTCTTTTCTCCATTTTTCCTCTTTTTCTTCCATCGCTTTCTTCAGTTGGTTCACTTCTCTCTTTAGTCCTTCCATATCTTCCCTGAGCTGTCTGTTGTCGTTTTTCAGATCTTTCACTTCTTTCCTCGTCTCTCTTGTGTCTTCCTTGATTTGTTTAAGGTCTTCCATTATACTTTTTGTCATTTCCTCCATCTTCTTCTCCACTTCTTTTTGCGTTCTTTCGTCCCCTGGAGATCTTGCAGTTTTTTTGCTTTTTTGAAAGGCCACTGGGCTTTCTTCTATGTCTCTTTTTCGTTTGGTTTCCTCTTTATCTTCTTTGAATTCTTCTTCCTGTTTCATACCGGTCCGCAACCTTCTACACTGTACCGTGTATTGTTGGTTGCCGGAGTTCTTTGTTGACGTTACTGTTTCTTCCTCTGGCTTTTCTTCACTCCTCGCACTCTATCTCTTCCTACCTTTTGTTTATGTTGCTTTTTCTGCTGCCTTCTTCGCTTTTCTCTGTTTTGTTTGCTCTATTTTCCTCAATTTTCTTCTGGACACTTCTTTCCACGTGCTGTCTTGACGGTCGGTAATATAGGAATCCTAGAAAATTTAATTGATCACGCATATGACGTAAGTCCTCATTAAACCAGTTTATGGATTTCCTATAGTTGATATCTACTGTTTTAAGTGGGCAACATATACCAATGGCATTGCTAATTATATTTACAAATTTATTAAATCTTTGATTAATACTCAACGTTATATCTTTGATAAAATTCCAATCTTCAACTTCGACTATGTTATACAGGTTGAATAGTCCCTGACTTGTGATGGGTCTACACGTCACTTTTTCAACATTAACATTTATCCTAGGTAACCAGAAAGTGAAACAGATACTACGGTGATCAGAGAGATGAGGATCGTAGACCACAGAATCATAATAAGAACTCGGTAAATTTGTAAAGAGATTGTCCAAGTATGCATCATGACGAGTTTCCGAAAATATGCACTGATTCAGATTGAAAGATAACATATTGTCTACAACCTGTTGTGTTATCAATTCGGATCTGACATTAAAATGGACGTTATAATCACCTACTAATATAATACAGTTATCTTTCATGACATGTTTTATTAAGTTGCTCAAGTTATTGTTGAAAGTCTTAATATCACCCGTAGGTGATCTGTATAGATTTATTATAAGAACATTTCCAATCTTTATGCCAGCAAATTCACAATGAAGTTCATCGCAAAAGGTATCAAGCTTTAGTGGCTTTGTTCCTACTGCTAAATAATTTCTAACATAAATACTTACTCCACCATGAAGATGAACAGTCCTACAAAAACATGAAACCATAGTATAATCTTCCAGGATCGTGGCATCGCATTCGGCACTATTTAGCCAATGTTCGCTAAAGCATAAAATATCTAGAGGTTGAGAACATTTTAAGAATGATTCAATTTCCAATATTTTGTTACGCATACACTGAACCTTCAATGAAAAAATATTCACTATAAAATTGTCATGGGAAATATCATTTTTAACATAACTAAAACTTATACAATTTGTGGTTATGTGTGTTGTTGATTTTGTCTCATCATTTGAAAATTTTTATTCTTATTACTAAAATTATACCTTCCAATAATAACACCCGATGGCCAAAAGGCAGCACTCATTACTGTGTCCTTCAAAAGGAAATCAACGGCTACACAAAAGGACTGTGTGTCTCCTTTCGATGAAAGCTCCTCCACAATGACTTCCCCAGTAATTTCTTTGTTTTCCTTCATATATGCCTTAATGTCCTCACTAGACGTATCTTTCTTCGTGTTTCCCACGTAGATCCATGCTCTTTTTACTCTCGGATTTTTTTTCTTGCGAACCACCTGTATAAAGCCGTAATCCTTGTTCTCCATGTTCCCAGGAAAATCGATTTTTGCGGGAGGATCAATTTTTGTATGTAACACAGGTCCATTTTTTGGCTCCTCATTTGCTGGCTGATATAATCACTCGCTTTTTGCTCCTTAACCTTAGCAGGTACGATATCCGTGTTTATCGGCGTTACTGTTTTGTTGATTGCCACTTTCATTGACGCAATCTCTTCTTTGAGACTTGCCATTTCCGAATTTTGCTTTGCGATTATACCACTTTGTAGATGTAGTTGACTCTAACAGCATTCTTCAGGCCTTGCATTAGATTCGTCACATTTGACTCTATGATCTTGCAGTCATCACAATACCAAAAAAGATTGTTTTCACGTATAAACTTTAACTCGGCCTTTTTGAATTGAGAACATGTTGGATGCACCACATGTTCACATATTCCACTACACATAAAAGCTTTACTTTCATCGTCTATTTCTAACTTGCACTGAGAGCACAGAAGAAGACGTGTGTCATCCATGTTTAGATGACTACTAATCTATCTATATGTCAAGGCACCAAATGGCCAAAAGAGAACTATTGTCAAGGCTGCTGCGTCTCTTCACAATCTTATAAAATGTGAAAATGTTCGCCATTTTGTTGTAGGCACAGACAAGCTCTTCTTCTCACCCCATCAATAACATTTTCCAACATGGAGTTGTCGTTGTTTATCTCGTTAATTTTATTTGCTATTGTAACGTAGCCTGAGCTGGGCGGGTTCGAGGATTTAAAGAAATATTCTGGCCACACCGTATTTACAAACTTTTATTAAAAAGACTACTAAGACTATCACTATATCACGCGCTGATCACTTGTTCACGATGCTTCCAATAGACTGACTTGCTCCGTTGTTTGATCCCTTCTTATACCGCTCCCTTCGTTCTCGATTTCTTCTATTCCCGGAATCATGAGATCATGTTTCCGACGCAAAGGATTATTCCAGAAGAATGAGATCAGTCTCTTGTACGAGCGTGGTATAGCATGAGATCACCGCCACAGAGTCTTCTAGACTTATGAGAGCATCCCATGTGAATAATTATTCCCAGACGTTCTCATGTGGACTATTCCAGATTAATTACGTTACCATACGTGGTGAGATCATCATGACATCATTCGCTTCCGGGCCGTCGTGCCGTCGTCTCACTGCCACCCTTTTAAAGATTGTTCGTCCCGAACAATCTACTTCAATCCTGTTGATTTGTCCCGGAGTAGGGTGCCAAACGATCCAGGTGAAACACCTTCATCTTGGCTCGTGGATTGAGTTGAATCCGGTACATTACGTCGTTGATCTTCTTTACAACCGTGTACGGGCCTTCCCAACTGGGTTGTAACTTTGGGCAGCGACCTTTCTTTCGCCGAGGGTTGAACAACCATACCAAGTCTCCATCACTGAATCCTGCCGAATTCATCCTCAGATCGTAACGCGTCTTCATCCGGTCGCTCGCCACGAGAATGTGACTGCGCGTTAGTTCATGTCTACTGGACATGGCTTCCTGTAGTTCGTCTACGTAGTTTCCCACGTCCTTCAGCTCTTGTCCGGGTGATCCGAAAGCCAGATCGCATGGTCGTCTCGTGAATTGCCGCTCTGTACGCCAGCAAAAACAAAGGTAGACGCCGATCCCAGTCCCGCTGATGTTGATCGACCACCTTGGACAAGTGCAGCTCCATGGTCTTGTTGAAACGCTCGACCATTCCATCTGACTGAGGATGCAGGGGTGTCGTCCTTGTCTTCCGCACGCCCAATAGTTCGCAGACGCCCTGGAACACTCCAGATTCAAAGTTCCGCCCTTGGTCCGAGTGCATTTCCAGTGGAAGTCCGTAGCGACAAATCCAATTTTCTACCAACGCCCTGGCAACCGTCACAGCTTCTTGATTGGGTTGGGCATAGGCTTCCGGCCACGTCGAAGGCTATTCTCTCGAATGGTGCCCCAACGTTGTACTGCTTCATGGCTCCTCGACTACGCGTCTGTGGACCGTTGCTCGCCGCACAAGTGTCGCATTTTCGACACCAGCTCTCGACATCGTTTCGAACGTTCACCCAATTGAAGCGTTCACGGACTTTCCCCATGGTCTTATTCACGCCCAGATGTGCGCCGGACACTCCACCGTGGATTTTTTGCAAGACCTCCTTCACGCGACACTTGGGCAAAACCAGTTGCATCGTCACCGACTTTCCGTCTGCACTCTCCCATGCTCGCTTCAGCAGGCCATTTTCCACCTTCAGTGAATCCCATTGGGCCCATAGTGCTTTGAGAGCAGGACTCTTGTCCGAAATGTCTTGCCATTGTGGTCTCTGATTTCCGTTCTCTTTGCTTTTCAAAATTGCACTAATCTCGCTATCTCCAAGTTGTTCTGCCCTCATCTCCGCCGTTGTCCATCCATCTTGAGGTTGCAGAACCAATCTCTTCACGCCCTCGAATTCTTTGGATGCCTCTCTCCGACTGCAATGTTTGCAGTCATTCCGGCACGGTCTCCTAGAAAGTGCGTCCGCATTCTGTCCTTCTGGATCCTTAAGGCTTAACAGCCACCTCAACGCAGCATGATCCGTTCGGATTTTGAAGTGTTGACCGTACAGGTACTTGGGAAAATGTCCTACTGCATTTACGATCGCCAATAACTCCTTCCTCGTAACGCAGTAGTTTCTTTCCGGCTTAGAAAGCACCTTGCTATAGTATTCGATGACTTTTTCTTCGCCTTCCTGCACCTGCAAAAGAACTGCCCCGATACCGTTGTTACTGGCGTCTGTATCCAGGACATACCGCCCCTTTACTCTCGGGTAAGACAGAATAGGACCCGTGCACAGCGAGATCTTCAAAGTTTTAAACGCTGCTTCGCTCTCGTTATTCCAGATAAAAGGGGTTTTGTCTTCCGTGAGTCTGTGCAGAGGCTTGGCAATGTCAGCAAACCCTTTGACAAATCTGCGATAGTAGGTACAGAGGCCCAAGAAGCTTCTCAGCTGGTGCTTGTCCCTTGGTCGTGGCCACTCGCGGACGGCCGCGATCTTGTCCGGATCTGTTTGTACTCCGCTGGGCGAAACCACATGGCCCAAGAACTTCACTTCTGTCTGGAACAATCGGCACTTCTTGGGGTTGAGCTGAAGGTTGGCATTCTGCAGGCGACTGAAGATCTCTTCCAAATTTTTCAAATGTTCTTCGAAGGTTGTTCCAACTACCATGACGTCATCGAGATACACCAAGCAGGTTTTCCATGTCAGCCCTAGCAGAACCAGTTCGATCAACCTCTCAAAAGTGGCTGGAGCGTTGCAGAGACCAAATGGCATGACGTTAAACTGGTAGAGACCGCTTCCAGTCGAGAACGCCGTCTTCTCTTTGTCATCGGGGTGGATCTCAACTTGCCAGTAGCCGCTCTTCAAGTCCCAAGTTGAAAAACACTGCGATCCCGACAACATGCTTAGAGTGTCATCGATACGTGGCAACGGATAGCTGTCCTTCTTAGTTACATCATTCAGCCGTCTGTAGTCAACGCAAAAGCGAGTGGAGCCATCTTTCTTCGTTACCAAAACAACTGGTGACGACCACGGGCTTGAGGAGTCTTCAATTATTCCGTCTGCTTTCATTTTGTCCACCATCTGAGCCACCTCTTGGTGTTTTGCGAACGAAAGTCTTCTTGGCGGTTGTCGGATTGGAGCAACATCTCCTGTGTTGATTCTATGCTGCACCATGTTGGTTCTGCCGGTGCTTCGGTCTTCGGTCGCAAAGATGTCATTCTCCTTGCGGATAAATGTCATGGCCTTCTCTAATTAATGGTTCGTAAGGTGTTTCCAGTCTTCTAGGAAGAGCTTCTCCACACTCGTCCGCTGAGCCTCTTTTCTGTTACACTCAACAGTTTGTTCTTCGCAACGGACGACCCGTAGTACAGGATGGTATAGTCCGATCGTCTGCCCTTTCTGTAGTGTAACACGACTTTCACCTAAATTCGCTACACGGATAGGAATTCGTCCGTTAGCCTCAACGAGTGTTCTTGCTACCATGATTTGTGTTTTTTGTGTCACGTCCGGGATGGTGGTCGCGTTCGGTTCTATTATTCCAGTCCGGTATCCCCCAAGGTCTTCTTCCAACTCTGCCAGCACGATCTGTTCCGAGTTCTTCTGTACACGGACCGTTTCGGAGACTCACTTTTACTTCGTCGGCAGATGGTATCGCAGAGTGCAGGGAGATTTCTTCGTTGCCAACTAGCAGCATGCGATTCTTGATGTCCAACACGAATCCGAACTTCTTCATGATGTCAAGACCCAAGATGAAATCGTCCACTATATCAGCCACAATAACCTTGTGAACGAACTCGAAACTCCCCAACTCGAGCCTTGCCTCAACTTCTCCGAATACTCGTGCTGCTTCTCCCGTTGCTGTTTTTAGCACCAGGTCGCTCTCTGCCAATTGAAAATCTCCCAGCGGTTTGAAGATGTCTGGTCTTCCGATCGAGACGGTCGTTCCGGTGTCGACGGTCATAGAACAGCCAGCTCCGTTGATTCGACCCTCGTGCAACAGACTGTCGTTCCTTGATGACCCTAAGGGCTTTTGTGGGGCCAGCTAGCACACGCCCCAAAGCGCTAGCTGGACTTAGTTTTCCGACTGCCTCGGGCTTGAAGGGCCAGACTCCGGATTCCTATTAAGCGGCAGTCCATCCTCAGGTGACCCACTTTCCCACAATTAAAACATCTGGGCCTGCCTGTCATGCTTCCATGCCGCATTTCTTCTAACAAAGTTCTCATCATCTCGCTCATCCCTCTTAGTAAGTCGTTTCCGTCCTTCGGGGGTTCCTCTGTGGTTACTGCTCGCAGACGGTGAGCCGCCGGACGAAAGGCGTTTTTTGTCGCCGACCCCATCAATAAAGACCCTTGTTCCAAGTTGGTGGTGGAACTCGCTAGGGGCGCTTGGGTAGGCCAGATGTACCAGTCTCTCAACGTCCGCCGCAAACTCCTGCAGGCTTTCGTCATTCCTCTGAACTCGTGACTTCAGCTGCGACTGGTACACTTGGTTCAAGTGGAGGTCTCCATACCGCAGCCCAAGAGCGTTGACCACGACGACGTAGTGCTTTTGTTCCTTCTCCGGGACGGTTTGCAGCAGCTGAAGAGCTTGTCCTCCAAAGGATAACACCAGTGCAGTGGCTTTCTCTTCTTCACCCCAGTTGTTCATTTCGGCCGCTGCCTCGAATTGCCTCCTGTACATAAACCATGAGGTCTGGCCATCAAAAGTCGGAGGTTTTAGCCTTTGTGATGACGGCTCTGTCACGACCGACTGCCCCGTTGTTATCCTTTTCAGTTTTGTTTCCATTTCCTTGACTTTCTTTTCCAAATCTTCTGTTATGCCTTTTACGTCTTCTTTCATTTCCAGAACTTCTTTTACACCTTCTTGAATTTCCAGAAATTTCCTTTCTCTAAAGGTGTTTTGCAAAATGTCGAGCTGTTCGAAAATTCTCTTCAGTTCCTCTTGTCGTCGATTTTCTTGTTCTTCTTTTTCTGCGTGAAGTTGTTCCAGAAGTTTCATTTGTTCTTTTCTTTCTTCTTGTCGTCTTTTTTCTTGCTCTTCTTTTTCTTCTTGTCGTCTCTTGTCTAGTTCTTCTAGAAGTGCCATTTGTTCTTTCCTTTCTTCTTGTCGTCTTTTTTCTTGTTCTTCTTTTTCTTCTTGCCGTCTCTTTTCTTGCTCTTCTTTTTCATCTTGTCGTTGCTTCTCTAGTTGTTCCAGAAGAACGGCCATTTGTTCTTGTAGAGCCTCCATGGTTTTACTTCTCGTGACTCTTCCAGAAGGTTGCTTTGACATGCGTCACGTACCGGTTGGTTCGATGTTTCTTTTTTTTACGTCCGCTTCTTTAAATCCCACTTCTGACACCAATGTAAATTAGCCTGAGCCGGGCGGGTTCGAGGATTTAAAGAAATATTCTGGCGCACACCGTATTTACAAACTTTTATTAAAAAGACTACTAAGACTAACTTTTCACAATGTACAGACTTTCACAATATCACGCGCTGATCACTTGTTCACGATGCTTCCAATAGACTGACTTGCTCCGTTGTTTGATCCCTTCTTATACCGCTCCCTTCATGAGATCATGTTTCCGACGCAAAGGATTATTCCAGAAGAATGAGATCAGTCTCTTGTACGAACGTGGTATAGCATGAGATCACCGCCACAGAGTCTTCTAGACTTATGAGAGCATCCCATGTGAATAATTATTCCCAGACGTTGTCATGTGGACTATTCCAGATTAATTACGTTACCATACGTGGTGAGATCATCATGACATCATCCGCTTCCGGGCCGTCGCGCCGTCGTCTCACTATTCTTAATCTTAAGTCGGAGGATCTTAATGGCCAAACATTTTCTAATAATTCGATTATCAAAAAATTCTCTTAATAAGTTAATGGAAGCTGTTGTTGTGTGCACTGCTGCTCAAATCAGATTTGACAACTCGATGAGGCACCAAATGGCCAAAAGAGAATAATAGAAAACACATTTGGAATCTCACAACTCTGCAGAGGAGATTAAGAACACCTAATGTTTCTAACTTATTGTTAGCGGATTATTTAAAACATTATGTTAATGGTATAAGAGCTGCAGTTGCACCATGACAATGGAATAGTGTTTAATAAAATAAATCTATTAGCGTTAATGTTAATTAGCTTATTAGTGTTAAATCACTTCTTAAGGAGCTTCTTAATAAAAAAAGAATACTATTTCACAATTTTATCAGTATTTTATTTACATATTTCTTACATTCATATAACGGAAGAAACTGTAGGGCCACTCTTTTCTGGTATTAATACCAGCACCGCTCCTTCAGGCTTTGGCTTCAAATTTTACCTCCCCCCGGTATTTTTCTCGAAGAGATTTGAATCGGTTTTTTTACCGTTGCGACTGTAATAACGATATAACAGATTATTCGTTTATTGTTAACCAAAAACGGGACTCACCATTTACTCACAAAAAATGCCTCCCTTCCCGCCAACAGGCATGCATCCTGTCTAATGTGGGATTTAAAATGTGCATCCTGCCAAAGCGCTTTTTGTAAAAGCCATTGGTCATTAATTGTTGTTTGGTTTTCAAACGAACGAAACGGACTCGCCTTGACGAACACGCGTCAATTATTTAGTCGATAACATCGATCGCTTGATCCGTTTTTGAAACTGTTTTGACGTAGAAATTCAAATTTGTGACAATCAAAAAAAAAAATAGGTTAAAAGTAAAGTAAAAGAACCGACAGTAATTCGCACGGGTTTCCCGGAGTCGTCTCATTGGTTCTCACGGTGGCAGGGTGGTAAGAGTTAACTGGCAGAAAATATAAGTGGTTGGACCGGAAGGTTGAACAGCTGTGGAGCGGAGCTCCCGAAACAGCCAGGTTCACCCTTCTCGGAGACCAGTTGAAACCGGGACGCTTTTAATACGGTGGCCGGCGGCCGCTAGGTATCAGGAAGGCTGTACCCTTGAGGTGGGTGTTCTTACTTGAATCCATTTCTTCCAGGACTGGGCCGGCTGCAACTTAATCGCCGGGAGATGGCAAACACACAACTAACTGTTCCATGAGAGCGGAGCTTTTTTTATAAAGAAGTTGGAGGGGAGACGGTGGCGTCGGCCTGATGCACGGAATGTAGTGCAGAGTGGAAGATTCAAGGTCTTATCGCCGCGTCGTCATCCCAACTAAGCGGCGGCAGTTTCGGGCAACGTAAAAAGTCCGGGAGAGCTGTATAAGGAGCGTGCTGTTTTACTGGTCACCGGAATGAAACAACGAAGTATTTTATTTCGGCATGTTAACGGTGCGATGTAGAGCGCGTGGCTTCCAGTTTTGGTACTAAAAAATAGTTTGATAAGAACTGAATCTCTTTTGTCTCTATAGTCATTGCATTTTTTTTTATATAATAATTATATATGTCATTAACATGTTGTGTTGTCTTAATACCTATAAAATTTATGTTAATAACGATTATTTAAAAAAAGCACAATTACATACAGCTTGTATTTATAGCAGCAGATAAAAGACATCATGTATTTTAAAATGATAGACTCCACGCGTAACTGTATCCGAAATTTTAGCTTCTGAGCTAACCATAGCAAATGATGAATTGTATATATTTACGAATGTTTTGTTATTTTTTGACTTTCTTTTTATTAAAGGTTTATTTGCAGTAAGTCCATCATACAATAATTTAAAGTATTTATTTTGACTCAAGGCCGGTAATATTGTTTTACCCTTATGACAACATGAAGTGAATTTCCTTTCACCTAAAGTGACTTCAGATTCGAAATGTTTTGCATTGTAAATCCATTAATCCACAATCAAAAGAATCAAAATTTCTTGGAATGACATTCAGTGGGCATTTAAATGTATCCCTCAAAATAATTTCATCATTTTGTGTACTATTTTCACTAATTAAATTTGCATTTGGCCTATTTTCACGCGAATACGCCTTCTTCACGCCTTCTTCTTTGTCTCTTAGTCCGACCCGTAAATGTTCTTATTCGAGGCATAATGGAAGTAGATGCCCATATATGAATGTAAAAAAAAACATATAATAAAATTATTAAAACTAAGATTACTAAAACTAAGATTACTAACTATGTACCAAGTTTAATTTAAATAATAAAATGTACACACTTTTTAAACCACCGACAAGAGGCGAGAGTAAGTCAATTCAAATTGTTACAAATTGGTTCAACGATATAAAATAGCGAAGCGACAATTAATAATTGAAGTAATAATTAAATATTATCTACTTACCTACTCACTTTGTTGAAAACACTAATAAGTAGGCGAGAGCAAGTGAATTCAAATTGTTGCTACAAAATATTCCTTTTGCAACATGTGTAGTACTTCACTTATATATAAAACAGACATCTATTACACAAAATCAAGGTTTTCAACATTTGAAATTACACAAAATTCAAAGTTCCAAACAGAATTCGTCAATCTGACATGATTGTGCCAACATGACAATGAGTAAAGTCACTAAAATGGGGGGATTGTAAAACTAAATAAATTTTTGCCGTAAAGGGGCCCCCGATGGTAGCTACGCCCCTCTCTTCCAACGGGGCCCCCGACGGTCGCTACGCCCCTTTGCTTCAAAGGGGCCCCCGATGGTAGCTACGTCCCTCTGTCTCAGTGAGGCCCCCGATGGTCGCTACGCCCCTTTGTTTCAAAGGGGCCCCCGATGGTAGCTATGCCCCTGCGTCTCAATGGGGCCCCCTATGGTAGCTGTGCGATTCTGTCTCAATGGGGCCCTCGACGGTAGCTACGCCCCCCTGCTTTAAGGGGCCCCCGAAGGTAGCAACGCTCCCATGTTTCCAGAGGGGCTCCGATAGTAGCTACGCCCTCCTGTCTGAAGAGCCCCCGATGGTAGCTACACCTCCTGTCTCAAGAGCGCCGATTGTAGCTACGCCCCCCTGTCTCAAGGGCCCCCGATGGTAGCTACGCCCTTCTGTCTCAAGGGCCCCCGATGGTAGCTACCATAAAAGATTACTGGTTTCAAGTCAGATTTGACAACTCGATGACTTTTTACACAATCGTATCGATCAAGTATCGACTCAAAATTTTGGATTCAGAGGCTCCTACGATGACGAATTTTGTTGCTCACATTTTCTTTTATTAATTTAATGTATTTGTAACGCATATTAAATATAAATTTTAGCTTTGTGCACTTCTTCTCCATATGAACTTTAACTATGCCAAATCTCACAGTCCTCCGTGTCCGCAATAGGCTTCAAGAGGGATCCAAAGTTTTCGCTTCACGTATTAATATATAGATTTACCAAATTAAATTTAGAAATGTCACTTGCCGTTCAGATGCGCGCGCAGCCCAGGTAAAAATACATGGGTCCATTATATTATTAACTTTTAAAAATATATTTCTATTTTCCTGGCAATCAAATTCCAGCATAAACAGGGGCAGTGGTTTCTTGATTAAAAACATTGATTGTTTAAAAACAAAAATGGGATAAATATTATATTTCAACCTATTTAGTTTTACAAACTGCAACACTTAATACTCGTGAAGTACCTTAAATAGTTACAAATAAAAACGGGTGCTTTTTTAAATTTGGCGTCATAGTTGCCGTTGACTATGAGTTTATGTGAACAGACCACAATTTTTTGCCTGGTTTCATTTAGACGGTTATGTGAATTCACAAAACATGCGGATGTGGAGTTCAGAAAAACCTAATTTTATCGAAAAGATTCCACTGTGTTGAACTGTCGCTTAATTAAATTAAAAGTGAGGTTAGATACAAATAATTGTCAGTTCGGTGGCACGTTCACAGTTAAACATTCATGGCCAACTTCGACGCCAATTTTAAAAAAACGTCCGTTATAATGTGTTTTCACAAACGGACTGATAAAGTGAAAAACACTGAAGCAAGAGAATAGATCATCCGAGACATCTAAAATTAACCAAAAAAATACATAACTTACAATCACTCCTTGTCGATGGTTTATAGCAATTTTGTCGATGAATTGCAATTGAGGACCATATACAAAAGTATTTAAGAATCCTATATACAGTTTTAATCACCAGAGAACGTAAATCTCTAACTCCATAACTCTGTTTCATATAATTAAAGGCAAATATTAAATAAATACCGTGCGATCATTTAAATTATAAATTAGAGTAGGCTGTGAAATTTAAATTAGGTTGGCACTACTAACTTTTGACAATTTCATTTAAAATTCGAATATCAAAGTGACTTTTCAAAAAAACCGCAACAGAATGGTGAATGGAGTTAACACCTGAATTGAAGATGCGGGAGAACACTTTGAACATTTGCTGTAATTCTCAATTATTCTACATTATTTGTTAGTCTTTTATTTTCATGAGAAACATAAACGTCACAATGTTTACGATAACCTCAAATTTTACTGTTAGTCAATTTACAGGCTGGGCCATTGCATAATAAAAAAGCGGCCTACTCTAATTTATAATTTAAATGATCGCACGGTACAGTATTGCGATATACAGGGTCCTTATAAACGATTGTTACATAATGTTACTTCTCTGGAAAACAAAAATTATATGCATTTAGCATGGAAATTTTGTTTTCCAGAGGCAACATGATTTAACAATCATTTATTAGGACCTTCTAGTTTTACAAAGTGTAACATTTTACATCCAAGAACTACAATAGTTACAACTACTGCTATTGTACAAGCGGAATGTACAACTATTTTATGATAAACTGTAAAACACTGAAGCCAAAGAATAGACCATTCGACACATCTAAAATGAATCGAAAAAAATATTATAAATTAGAGCAAAATGATAACTTGCAATCATTCCCTGTCGATGGTTTATAGCAATATTGTCGATGAATTGCAATTGAATTGCATCCATACTGTTGCCCAGCATGACCAACAAAAGTTTTCTGTTCCTGCAATTCCACAAATACCATCTAGTCTGTCCCAAATTAACGAAAATTTTCTCAGACTAAAAAATAATTTCAGGAAGTGAACTTCGTGAGCATTCTGTAAACATGTACTTCGTCTTTTAGAGTTTGTCCCGAAGCCAGGAAACCACAGCCAACTATTATTGTAACAATAACATCAAAAACAACACGCAAGAGGAGTAAGTACGAAAATTTGTTGAGCAACTAAAATTTTAACGTTTTGTAAAAATGTAAAGTATTAACGAAAGTAAAACCAAAAAGAAGTTTAGAGCTGTTGATATTCCCATAAGAATTCCTCCAAGAAAGAATGGAACCATTAGGTAACTCATAAGCCGCAATGTATTACGTTGCCACCTACAAAGAAATTTCAATTAAAACAAAACTTAGAACTACTTCAATACAGAACTTCAAAAAGTCACAATGTCTCAAGATTAAACTTTTTAATCTCAATTCTATCTTTTGTTGATCCTGGGGTACGAGAAAATTCAAATTATCATTCATAACAACATCTTCCTCAATGGTTTCTATAGCTTTGTTGAACATATATAGCTGGAACTTCAAATGCTGACTAACATAAATAACCTGACATTCATGTGCCATCATCGGTAAAACCAATAAGTAGAACGATAGCCTGAAGACAGTTTCAAGTACTGACAAATGCAAATCTCTGAATAAAAATACAAAAAAATAATGTTTTGAGTCGTCTTCCATTGGAAAAGCGAAAGCTGTAGCACAGCTCACACAAAACGTAATCTTAGAAATGATAAAGAGATTTATAGCTTTCGACTCTTTCAAAATTTGTATCTTTGTTTTCTCATCTGCTGTTTCTATTGGAAAGAATTTTATAAAATTCATTACATCATCAAGCATATTGTTGAAAACCAAAAGAACTCCAATGGCCAAAGTCGCCTGTCAAATAGAATTTAAAGATGTTGTTGTAAGAACTCTTTCTAATTACCCAAAGTGACTTTAAGAGCACAGACCCATATTCCATGAATTTAAGTGAATTTGAAGGGTCCATTGTGTAAAATATGTGGATTGTAATAATGGTGATGTTTAGACACAAGAATAATTTCATCGCGGTTTTCATCCATTTTTGTTGAAACATTTTAGATCCTATGATGGAAACAACTTGTAGAGGATCGTCTGGATAAGTGCATTAATAAGCGAGAGTGAAAAAATAAATTTCAGAACTAACCCTTCATTTGTATCTAATTCCGTCGATCTTGCTATTGCGGAGTTACTTGGACTTGTGTAAAGTCAATAACAAACTCTTTAAGAAAATGTAATCACTATTGCATTAGTCTAGATCATTATTTATTTAAAAATTACCTCCAGGAGATGTTTGGATTATTTTAAAACGTAACTCCTCTGTTCTTGTTGTCGCTTAATTATGAAAATAAGTCCATAAATTGTATTTTAATAAGTCAATAAATTGTATCAGTTTTAATATCACATCAAGAGCGTAGAAAATAATCGATTATAGTTCCGAGTCATAAGACCTATTCCGCATGATGAAGTTAGTATAATCCAATTATTTTCGTTTGCTCGAGTGGTATGCGTTACGGTTATATTAAAAATAAACCAAAATGCGAAAAATTGACGGAACTTTTTTCTAAAGTTTATTAATAAAAAAAATTGTTACTATGACAAAGTTCACATTGTTGGTCCCAGCCGAAAAACCGAAGTGATTAAAGCACGTCGTTAAGAATATAATCGCTTAACTATGTATAGTAACTATGAAAAAGCTGCGATTAAGGGGCTTAAAGGACACAGCACCAAATCCTTAGTCGCCTGGGAGTGCAGACAGTCCCTCAAAGAACTTTGGTTGTTGAATTCTCAAGTTCTCGGATTCTTGTCGGTTCAGGTTGTCAAGCTCTCGTATTTTATTTTTCTGGTTCTAGGGTATCAAGAGGTTTTTAGGTTCAATTCAATTTTCAAGTCTTGAGTTTAAGACAGGTTGTCTTACTTCCAGTCTCATATTCTAATATTTTCATATTCCATATTTTCTGCGTTTCAGGTTAACAATTTCTAAGTTTTGGGGTCCTCATATTTGCTCCTCCTTTATCAGCTTTTCAGAGTAAGTTCTCAGGTCTTCAGATTCGCAAGTGTTTATTATACTTAAGTTTACAGTTTTGGTTGTCATGTTTTCTTTAGGTTTTCAAGATTCCATATTTGCAGCTTCTAATATTTTTTAACCGAGTTCAAAAAAAGGAGGAGGTTCTCTATTCGATTGTATATATTTTTTTAGGTTTTCCTAGTTCTATAGTTTATAGTTTTTTAGAACAAAGGAGAAGAACGCTTGGATCTCAGGTATTTAAAAGCTTTTTCTAAAATATTAATATTTTCTTGTAAGAATATACCGAAGTCATTTCATTGTATTGCCGACCTTCGTGTCTTGATATTAGCCTTGATGTTGTATTATCAGCGTGATGAGTGTAGGATGATTGTGAAAGTGTTGAAGGTGAAGGCACTGATGTAAAAGATTCAGCATTATGTTGTGTATAGTGTAATACGCGAGCTTTATACAACAATTCTGTAATCTGCTGTTATATAGTAATTCTTGAGTATTCTGACTTCAAAAACTCCAAAAATATCGTATTTATCACAGCTCATTTTTCCGGCAAACTTCCGTTCTTTCATTGGCTATCTAAAAACTCGGCACAATGGCTGATGAATATAACAAAATATGGAAGTTCCCCATGTGCGTGGGTAGCATGGATGGAAAGCATGTAGTTATACAGTCGCCTAAATACAGTGGTAGTGACTTTCTTTACTATAAAGCATTCTGCACAGTTATTGTAGTGGATGCGAACTAGTTTTATCTATGTGTACATTGGTTGTTAGGATCGTATATTAGATGGAGGAGTTTATAAAAATTCCGGGTTTAAACTGCCGTATGTATTGGTGGTGGACGATGTGGTTCCTTTGTCATTTAAGTATTCTGGACACCAGAAGACCGCGGATCTATGCAGCGGATGGAACTTATTATGCAACCGCTTTTGTTTTTTTTTATTGATACGTATTACGTTGGTATTGAGCATTTCTAACCACCTCCTGTCGAAGTCAAGCCAAGTGTCAACTTTTCAGATAAAAAACATAACCATCACCAACACAACTAATTCTAAAAATCACTAGAAAAAATTGTGCAAACTTGTGTTTTATTACACAATTACTTACGTCGAAATGCGAAATCAAAAGACAGGGTTACACCGGCGGAGTCATTTGACGTAAAAGTTTAAATTAAATTAACCATGAATAATTAAGGGGGCGAATGAAATCGATTTAGGCAACCATTCTTACAACGAAAACATGCTGTTTTTGTTAGAGGAAAACACGGATCACAAGAAAGCAATCGAGTTGAGATTTTTACACAACTTAAAATAAAGCTCACCAAATAGCCCAATTTACTCAGTTCTTCAAATTAGAGCGTCGTTCATAAGGAAAAAAATTAATAAACATCACGTATTTAGGGGTAAAGTCAAACACATTTCAACGTAGTTTAAACAGAGTATTAGCTGATCAATCTAGAAAAAAAATACTTTTGAGCAGTGCATAATACCTTTGTCTTTCAATCTATGTAGTTTTTAGCCACTTTTTATTTCACGTTTTGCCAATTTCCTCTAAAAATAATTGAGATTGTCTGGTTGCCAAGATCGGGCAAAAATCGGGGTTAGCGTAGAGGTTTAGTTTAGCAAGTCTCTGATAGAGGCCGCCCAACAACAAGCCAACGTAGGGTTCCTCTATGCCAACGGAGCCAACGGCTGATGTCAACAACAATAATTCACATTTGCAAATTATCTTGTAGTCTGGTTCAGAAATTAAAAACCGTCTTGGTACTGCGAGTTAAGATACGTGTGATAGCTCATTGGATTCGTAATAATCTCTAGAAAAATGTGCAAAAGTTTCAAACCAAATATGTAGTATATTTTATTACAAGGCCAGAAAATGTCATTTTGCAAGTGCGAGCACAGTTTGTGGAAGCGAGACGTAGCCGAGATTTCACAAGTGCAAGCATTTGCAAAACAGTTTCGGGCCGTGTGATAAACGAAACTTTTTCGGCCGACAAAAGATTTTCATTGTTCATTTTTGTAGGGGGGGGGGGGCCTCATGCCTCATGGGGGCCCACGTGTCTCAAAGAGCCCCCTTGGCCCCCCCTGTTCAAGGGACTTTGTTATTGTCGTTGCCCTATAACAAGGGGCCCCCCTGTAATTTTTCCGATGTTTTAATAGTAGTTATTCTGCTATTCGGGGCGGAGACAAATACAACGAACATAAAAGTTTGCATTGAAAAATCCTTAGTTTCCATTTTCTAGTCTAGGCAGGCGAATATCCTTTTCAAGCCGATTTGGACGATTGGAAATAGTATATTTTATTACAAGGCCAGAAACATTTTGCAAGTACGAGCACAGTTTGTGGAGGCGAGGCGTTAGCCGACACTTCACAAGTGCAAGCACTTGCAAAACAGTTTCGGGGCTAGTGATAAACGAAACTTTCTCGGCCGACAAAAGATGTTCATTCTTTTGTAGGGGAGCCTCATGCCTCATGGGGGCTCCCGTGTCTCAAAAAGCCCCTTGGGCCCCCCTATCACAGGGGCCCCCACAAGTCTAAAGGGACCCTCATAACGCATAGGGGCCCTCGTGTCTTAAAGATCCCCTTTGGGCCCCCATGTTGCAGGGGCCCCAACAAATCTAAAGGGGCCCTTATAACACATGGGGGCCCTCGTGTCTCAAAGAGCCCCCTTGGGCCCCTCTGTCTCAAGAGCTCCACATGCCAAAGGCAAATCCAACGAACATAAAAGCTTGCATTGAAAAATCCCTAGTTTCCATTTTCTAGCCTAGACAGGCAAATATCGTTTTAAAAATTCTTTAAGGGCTGATGATGGCAGTAGTGTTCTGCCGAAACATGTTCCATTTGTAATTTTACGCTCATTAAAGTTTTTGGAGTTCGACTTAGATAATTATATTTAAATTTTAATTAATAATTAGATAACAAAATTTAACAATTATTTTATACAAATGAACTAATTACATTTTTTTTAATTACATATTTTGTTGCCATATTTTCTAATATATAATATACTAGCTGACCCGGCAAACTTTGTAAGGCCTCAAAATCAATATGGGGGCTTTGTACCCCCATATCCATGTTTTAATAGTTATTCTACTATTCGGGACGGAGACAAATCCAACAAATCAAATATCATAAAAATCGGTTCATCCCAAGGGGGGTATCCATCTGAAAAATAGTTTACCACCTATTTTCATACCTACCAAATATTGGTCGTAAAGCATTTTTCACATGGAAATGGGGGCCCAGGAGGGGCCCTTGGGCTGGACCTATTTTTATGATCTTTGATTTGTTGGATTTGTCTCCGCCCCGAATAGCAGAATAACTATTAAAACATGAATATGGGGCCTTAGGGCGCCCCCTGGGCTCTTGTGTTATTGATTCTGAGGCGTTATATTACGTTTTCCCATATTCGACTGATCGGCACACAGCCACACAAACAACTAATAAAGAAGGAACTAATATGCTAAAATAATTATTTTTTTCAAGTTCTTAGTAATGTGCCGCCAGCACGTGCATATGTGAATATCAATATTTTTATGGGAAAAGTGCCGATCTGCGTCTCGAGTCGAATGTTCCAGTCTAACAATTTAAGCAAAATTGAATTAGATTATGTATAAAACACCTAAATTAAACCTGTTTATTCCACTCGCGCTAAACGCGCTTCTTCTCGCAAATAAACGATGGTGTAATTCACTTGGATAATATTTATTATCGAATTATAATAAAATAAAAATGTATCAAGTATAAATGTATTAGCTGTTATTTATTTAATAATAATTTGTAAACTACTGAATTAGAACTTTTTACAAGAAAAGTCCTTTTCTAGATTTTAAAAGGTCGACGGGAGAATCTTTCCAATTTTACAGCAACTTAATTCGGTTCTCGTCTCTCGTATTTGCAGTCACGAAGTTCCCCCACTACCGCCATGCTCCCCCGTACACAAATTTGTGATATTTCGATGATTTCGACCATAGAAAAAATAAAGATTATAGAAAGCCAACTCCCTATAATTTTTAGAAACGCGTTTAACTCCATCTATTGAGTTGAGTAAGGTGCAAAATGACTGAAGCCTTCTATGAAGCCTTTAGTTTTGTAGCTTTTATACTTATTTAAATTTATTTATGCTAAATAATACTAAAAAATTGCGAAATAAGTTTTATTTATATTTTTTTAATCTCTTTCTGTACATATCTATGGCCTTATTATAAATTTTATTACGATGTTGCCCTAAACGAGTATCTTTGCCACTTAAAATTAAATTTATCCCCTTAATATATACATATATTGTTAAATTCACAATTTTAGTTATTATTTCACGTTCAATTTTTGCTTTATGGGAACATTTAAATGAAAAGTTAACGTGATATGGAATTATGTTTAAAATTTGAAATCTAATGTTGGTGGGAGAAGTTAAATTACTTAATACAATTTTGGAAATATTATAAATTTTGTTAATATTTTGAATAAAATTTAAATTGCAAACCTGTAATTTTCTTTTTTGAATGTCGTATTCTCTTTCTGTAATTAAATTATATTCATGTGCACTAGCACATTCGTTGTTAATAATTGTAGATTTACATTCATTACACATTATGGTATTTATTTTTTTAACTAACCACCCAGAAACATAACCGATAATGTTTTTATGTAAATTTTTTTCTAACTCATAATTTGGCAATTTTGAAATATATTTACAAATGTTAAAAATCTCTAAATCAGTTTCGGTACGGTCGTAGGAAGAATTGTTCATTTTGTTTATTAACCCTCTAATATTAAATAAATCGGGAATATTGGTAGCTTCACAGTTTGTCCCAATCGATTTTGAACCAAAAAAATCTCTTATGAGCAGCGATTTAAACGTATCTCTAAATTGTATAGCAGTGGGATTAATTGCGCGAGAACGATGATTTCTAATTTTTCCAAAATAATTTTCTAACACGTCCTGATTAAACGCCCGAGGTAAGAAAAACTTGCACTTCTCACTTTCAATTAAAATTTCATATAAATCCAAAAATCCTTCTAAAGTCTTCACCCAGTTTTTCAAAGTTGGTGGTATTGACTTAGCACCGTTTGCATCAACAAAGTACATGTTGTTTATATTTTCTATTGCTTCTTTCAAAAACTGTATGTGGCCAGAATTTTTGAAAACACCATTGCGTAGAAATTTTCCGTTATGTCCTCGAAGTGAACTACCATTAACGCTATTAAATAGTTTGTCGAAAAATTTTATTATTTTGGCCGTTCCCAATGCAGACTGAGGAAGATTATTATCACCCGTAAATTATTTGTTGCTTATCAAGAACAATTGTCGTAATAGGACTTACTATTTTTAATCATGAGGGAAAGAACTGCGCTCATAGAGTGACTTAAAACTTGAGTGCGGTACGCAACTTTCATTTTTCTAATTTTATCAGGTACCACATGAAAATCGGTAATTTTTGGCAACGCTCGAAGTTCACCTGAAGGCTGATCATTTATATACGCTTGCATTATGTGCTCCCATTCTGCTTGCAAATTTTGTCCGTTTGTGTTCCATACCAATTTTTTTGTAATTAAGTTGTTTCTGATTCCCTTTATTAAATGAGGTGAGTCGTACAGTGGCACAATTTCTTGTTTTTGTATAACTATCCTTCTTTTCACTTTCAATTTTTTCTCGTTATAAAATTTGGTAGATTCTTTTAAGAGAAGATTTATTGCCGCTTGATTGTTTTGTCCCTGATCACATATTATTGCCATAACATTCAATCCACAATTTTGTACTTCTTTTAATAAAAGTTTCAATGTTGCCGCGATAACAATAGACTTTGTGGCAGAAGAAGAAAACCAAAAATAAACTGGTTGTTTCCATTTCTTGAACAAACCGCAAAGATAAAAAACCAGGGCGTGGTCAGCAATTTCCAAATTATTATTACCACTACAATTTTGAAAACCAAAAATTTGATCTGTATTTTTGTCATAGTCCAAATGAGGCATTATAGAGATTTCATCAAAGATTAGTGTGCACATCTTGTCTCGTTGATTCAACTTCAATGTAGCATCTTTTAAATTTTCGAATAGCACTTTGTTAAAACCATGATTTATAGGAATTTTATTTAACATCGCCATAAGTGTTTGTCGATTTGGAAGCGCAAACAGTTGTCTCAATTTTGAATAAGCTCTTCCTGATTGCTTATATAGTGCTAATGCCAAACATTTTTCGTCAGTGGTGTATCTACGTCCTCTTGGTTTAATGTTTCTTTTTCGTAATTGGGATAGGCAAAAGTTGACTGCATCATTGCCCAACACTTTACTCTCTAACTTTAGATTAAAACTCTGAGCTAGTTAGTAAACGTTTTCGGTATAAGGAAGCTCTAATTTTGTTAGCACGTGCCGATTTCTTATATTTGAGAATACACTTTGAATTTTGTTTTCTAACTGGTGAAACATTTTGTTTATACTTTTTTATTTGTGGTGCGTCGAAAAGATCTCGTGTGGGGCTTCTCTTTCGGCTATAGATTTTGTCAGCTGATTTAGGGGAAGGGATATCATTAAAAGGAACTTCTAAATTACTTGTTTGTTGTGATGTTGACGTAGAATTATCTAGAAAAAATGATTTAGTATTCTTTAACTTACATTACCTAAAGAATACCGTAGGGAATTAATTGACTAGGAACTGCTGTATTTAAAAGCCTTCCATTAGTTCCAAATTCCGAAATATTAATGTGGCGTGAACATACAGTGTGCTGCATGTACACTTTACCTGCATCTAAGGTTTCCAAATCCCTATTGCCTGTTCTCTTCACCCACTCTTTAAACCTTGTAAAGTATTTGTCAGGATTTGGAAATCGATGGAATTTAGGTCCAGGTTTGAAACATGTTTGGACACTGCACAACTTCATGTTACTAATTGACACCAGAAATACAGGTATATTTTATGCAATGACAATAATTTATTGATAAGTGGTTACTTAGGATATATTAATTTGTATTATTATATTTAAGTTGCTAGGTTTCAATTTAAAATTTTAAAATTTCGATGAGAAGCCCATCTATCGGCTTGAGTGAGGTGCAAACAAGCAAAAACCAACAAAGATCCCGTGACTTAGCATTCTATTTACTTTATTTTTTCGACCATAGAGAATATAAACAACTATAGAATGCAAAGCTAGCCATATTTTTCGGGACTACTCCCCACCCCACGGGATACGCACCATCAACATGCCGTTAGGGGGCGCAGTTCAATTTTTTCCCCGCATCAAGATGTTTATGAAACAGAAATTTTTAACAGTTATTGTCACAATTGTCATTTCATTGTCAACAGCTCTCATCAGCGCAATTAAAAATGAAAATTTGTAGCGTGCATACGTGCTACAATCTAAATGGTACCCGTCACAGATTTCCAAATCCCCAAAAATGTCCTGCTCGTTTTAATGAGTGGCTGCAGCGAACTGGGAATGCCCAACTGATAAAGACTGACCCTGTAAAAGTATATAAAAACTGCAGGCTCTGTGACTTACATTTTACAACTTTTGATTATGCCAGTAATAACAAACTCCGAAATACGGCTGTACCCTCCTTGCAAATTCATTACGGTAGGTTTATCTTATACATAAAATAATGTAGCCCAAATATGTATATTTCTTAGAAAATACTGATCCCACGTCATCTAATGTCATCGAGCCACTTGAAGGTTCATCATCAACTCCTGATATTAGCACTGTTCCCGAAAATGTCTCTGATCCCGATAATACTGATCCTACGGCACTTGATTTTACCCAGGAAATTGAGAATATATCTGCAACTTTTGATAAAAACAATATTCCCAAAAGTTGCAGAAATCCCGAAAACCCCGACACCGCTACCAGTATTTCAAGTAAAAAACGTAATTCTGGAGTCTTAACAGAAGTTCGTCGTACAAGTGTAAACGATTTGTCTCCTGTAGCAAAACAGTTCTACCGCTCTTCTTTAAAGTATAAAAAAGCAGCACAGAAAAGCAAAATTCGAGCCGTTTCGTACCGTCGACGTTTAAGATTAGCTACAAAATTTGAAATGTAGTTAGACAGCAATGTGTTAGGAGATGATGCAGTAAATTTTTGTTTACAACAGTTAAGGAAACGAAATATCAAAACAAAAGGTCGTAGATATACTGTCGAAGAAAAAGTTTTGGCGCTGGCACTATATAAACAGTCTGGAAGGGCTTATTCCAAATTAAGACAGTTGTTTGCGCTTCCTACTCGGCAAACAATTATGTTAATGTTGAACAAGGTTCCTATCAATGCTGCCTTAAATAAATTAGTATTTGACAATTTAAAGCAAGCTGCTTCAAATTTAAACAGCCGCGACAAAATATGCGCCTTAATTTTTGATGAAATGTCCATAATGCCCCATATAGATTATGATAAAGCCACGGACCGATTTTATGGATTTCAAGGTTTTGGTCATCAGAGCAGTCTAGACATTGCTGACCATGTTCTTGTATTTTATCTTCGAGGACTTTTTAAGAAATGACAGCAGCCCATATTTTTCGCATTTTCATCATCAGCTACAAAATCCTCTATTATAGTAGATTTGATAAAATTATTGGTTAAAGAAGTTCAACATTGCGATCTAAAGGTAGCAGCAATAATTTGTGATCAGGGGCAACCGAATCAATCTGCTGTAAATATCTTATTAAAAGAATCTAGTAAAATATATTTAGAAAAGCAAGAAACGATAAAAAGAAGAATTGTTATTGAAAGTGAAGAGATTATCCCCCTTTATGACCCACCTCATTTAATAAAAGGAATACGTAACAATTTACTGACAAAAGATTTAGTTTGGGAAATTAATGGGGAAATTTTGAAGGCAGAATAGAAACATATTTTAGAAGCATATTATAAGGATGAACCATGTGGCGAACATTTTTGATGCACATGTGATTCCCCATAAAATTAAGAAAATGAAAATATGTTACGCTACTCAAGTTTTGAGCCATTCTGTGGCCTCGACCATTTCCCTGTTAGTAAAAGGTATCACTGCTTTAATTATAATAATGTTTTATACATACTCTAATACAAATTTTCATAGGGAATAACTTGCCCAAAGAACCTTTGGGAACAGCAAAAATACTTAATTTCTTCGACAAACTGTTTGACAGTGTAAATGGGGGGACACTGCGTGCCCATTCTGGGAAGCCTCTTCATGGTGGAGTGTATAAAAATTCTGGTCATGTATCATTTTGGAAAGAAGCCATTACAAATTTACAAAACATGTAAATTTACAAAACGGGCAAGAAATCCGTGCCTCCAAGTCTAAAAAACTGGATAAAAACATTGGAAGGGTTTTTAGATTTAAGAGACGTTTTGATAGAAAATGGAAAGTGTAAGTTTTTCTTACCTCGAGCTGTAAATCAGGATGTAATCGAAAATTATTTTGGAAAAATTAGAGCCCAAAGAAGTCGCGCGGTAAATCCAACGGCTTTACAGTTTAGGGAAAGTTTTAAATCATTGATGATAAGAAATTTCTTTAGCTCAACAGCGATAGGAACCAACTGTGAAGAGACTTCCATTCCCGATTTGTTTAATATTAGAGGTTTAGTGGACAAAATTAACAGCAGCAATTATAGAGGTAGTGAAACATCATTCGAAACCTATAGTATTTGTAAACATATTTCAAAGTTAAAAGATTTTGCATTAGAAAAAGATATGCATAAAAGTGTAATGGGTTATGTGTCTGGATGGATTTTTAAAACTTTGAAAAACGTAAACTGTGAAGATTGTAAATCCTGCATTATTAGTAGTTATTCTGAAAGCGAAGAATGTTACAAATTAATTAAGGAAAGAGAGTATAATTTTGAAAGTAGAAAATTACGGTACTGTAGTTTAGATTTCATTAAAAATATCAACAAAATTTATAATATCTCAAGAACTGTTTTAAGTATGATAACTTCGGCTGATAATATTAGAAATAAAATTTGTAATGTAGTGCCTTATCATGTTAAATTTTCGTTTACGTGTGAGCACAAGATAAAATTGAGAACGAAATTATTAGTAAAATAGTTAATATAACAATATTTACATATATTAAGGGATTAAACTTAATTTTAAGCGGTAAAGATACCAGAACAGTGAATTATAAAAACAAAATTTATAAAAATGCTGCAGATTTGTACAAAAAAAGGTTGAAAATAAAAAATAATTGTTGAAATTGATGTTTTAATTTCGAACCAAAATTTAAAAAAATTCAAAAATTCAAAAATTGATGAGTAGGTACAATAGTTAACTGTTTTGCACCGTCAACAGCCCAAAAGATGGCGCTAAACATAAGAGAAAAAAATGTGAAGGCTTTGCGTTCTATAGTTACTATTATATTCTCTATGATTTCGACGCTACAGTGGCTACCTCTTTAATTTGATAGCCTAACTACCCAAGATGCATTTCTGCAATTCGCCGTAAGTTGGATGATGACGCCACATTAATTACGCAACTAGCGGCTACGGCCCGCCTGGTCTACATTTATTCCCGTTGGCGAATTCACGCGGGCCGGCCAGAGAAACACTAACAAGTGGAATTTGAATATGAATAATATAATTTATTATTATTGTATTAGATACCTATGTGTTTAATAATTCAATAATTAATAACTATTGTTTTTCTGGATCTGATAGAACATGGATATTCTATTATATTATTTCTTGTGCATGTCCATGTTGATTTTGCTATAGAAATATTTGGAGATATCGAAGAATAGTATATTAGACAGCAAGTGTTAGAAGTGCTTTTTTTTCACAAGTGTGGAGGTTAATAATCCCCACGCGTGAAAAATAAGAACACTACCACGAGTTGTCTATAACATTTTTTAAAATTCCATTAAAATAAGTAGATAGGCTTTTTTTAATAAATTTTAGGGTGTGAAGTGTTACGTTATCAACTTGTTTAACATTACTTCAATTCAGGACACTTCACATTCTAAAATTAATTAAAAAAAAAACAACTTTTTGTTTTTTGTTTGAGGTCAATAGTCAAAATAACATTTTTATAGCGGGTTGTAGAACTCCTTTGTAAGTCTGACGATTCCCGATGAAAAATGTGATTTTGTTGAAAATTGTCAAAATCAAACCTCAAATTCAGCGCGCGCCATCTCGGAATCTATTTGTAGCTATTGCAAACAGCTAATTGCAAACAAAAATCGAAAAGATGTAGAATTCCATAATCTACATTTATTATATTAAATATATTAAAAAAAGTATATTTTTTAAAATTAATTTTAGGGTATAAAGTGTCAATTTTTTTCGTTTAGTTAGTTCACAGTTAAAAAAGTTGATGACGTAACACTTCACATCCTAAAATTGATTAAAAAAAGCCTATCTACATATTTTAATGGAATTTTAAAAAATGTTATAGACAACTCGTGGTAGTGTTCTTATTTTTCACGCGTGGGGATTATTAACCTCCACACTTGTGAAAAAAAAGCACTTCTAACACTTGCTGTCTAATATACTATTTTTCGATATCTACAAATATTTCCATAGCAAAATCAACATGGATATGCATAAGAAATAATATAATAGAATATCCATGTTCTATCAGTTCCAGAAAAACAAAAGTTATTAATTATTGAACACATAGGTATCTAATACAATAATAATAAATTATATTATTAATATTCAAATTCCACTTGTTAGTGTTTCTCTGGCCGGCCCGCGTGAATTCGCCAACGGCCAAGAGGATTTAATAGAATAGAGGAACCATCAGCGACCTTTAAGCGTGTAATGTAAAAGTCGTTCAGCACATGCTGCTCTCTGTGAGTGAGAAACATAAGCGATGATTTAGATTGAGCAGTTATACAGCGTTCTGTAATACTTTTTTCCGATTACTAACCTATCGCAATTTGTAATACAATACAGAGATACAATACAATTGATTACGTGGTCTACGCAAAGAAAGTAATCTGATATGCATTTCGATAACTTTTAATGTTGTCAGTTGTAGCCGAAAAATGTGTACCTACTTCTCAATTACTGCTTAATTCCAAAATGTATCTTGATTTTATTACGTTGTTGAAATTTTTTTTGTTAACACATTGAGCCCCGGGTTGCATCAACGCGATGCCACGGTTTTCGGGCAGTGTAGGACGGCGAGTACACGATTATATGCCATTGCTTTCATGCTATTTCAATGGAGAACGGAAGGTAGCCGTCCGGGGGACTAACATAAATATGCTCGTGGTACAATAATTTTTTGTACAGTCTAATTTTTACAGCAGTTTTAATAACAAATAAAGCTGACCACACGTACTCCTTTTAGAAGTTTTGTACTTTTATTTTATGACCTGTACTCCGGAGGAAATGTACTGCAAATGTACTTCCCTTTTATTTGAATATACTACCTGTACTCCTTTTTCTTTGGGTCTTTAATTTTTCGGCAGGCATCTTCGATCTGTTTCGTTTCTACTAGCAAGGATCAAACGCATATAGGCATGGCCATACCTAATTTGAGACGCTCATTCACTTCTCGGAACGCAGAGTGCTAAGTAATCATAAATTTTGTTTTGTGTGTTTAGTTGAGCTCTCTCAGTTTCGCCAGTTTCGCATTTATGTTCGATACAAGTTCAACAACAGTTCCTTGAAAATTTATCCGCCACTTTATTTAATTACATAAAAAGTTACTTCAGTCAGTTTCATATTAGTCCAGGCAATTGTGTTTTTGATCGCAAAAGGTCGGACAGAAATAAAATTTGGTGGGATGGTGGGTGGGAGATAGGCAAAAACTTCATGAGACCAATTTTATGCAGAATTTAATGTAGAACATAAGTCCTATAACATTTTCTGATCGGAGTTACCGTTTACGAGAAAAAGGCAGAAAGGCTTCATGACGTCATGTTCGGGAGCGGTTTTTTGGGCAAAAGTGGATGAAGCTCCCCCGCTGGAGTGGGAACTCTTCGGATTTTTATTTGGATGCCTACTGGGAGTTCACAAACAAATTTTCTAAACTTTATAAATCATCTCTTCTAAAAAGTCTAATTTGCTTGGACTAGATTTTCATCGGCACATATCTCGAGAACGATTCAACCCAGTACTTTTTTAAGGGGTTATTTTTGTAGGAAATTTTATCAGCTTTAATTTTTTACGGAGGACACATAGTTTTATAGTAATAAACGAAGAACCGATAAAAGTTAGAATTTTTCGACTGTGAACCTACTTTGGAGTAGGGAGAGGCACACTTAAAAAAATATTTTTTTTGTAATATGCAACCAAAGTTGAAGTTGATCTTCCTTGTAATCCGCACTGAAAATAATTCAATAAATTTCATTAATTTATAATTATTAATAATAAATTATTGTTGTTAATTATTAATATTGAACACGCCGCGAATGAATCAAAATGAAATCTGCAACGACTTGCCTGCACACACAGTAAATTATCCCCGCGCGGTTTTACTTGCACACGCCAAAAATCAATTTAGTTTTGATTGCGGACTTGACTTTTATTGAATTTCACCGGTTTAGTTTTGATGAAATAAACAATAAAAACATATTTGAAAAAGGAACATTGAGGATTATCGAATTATCACTATAATCCAAAAATTTAAAAGTCCCAGATGGGTTGTAAACGATGACGAATGAAATAATCTATAATACAATTCAATCAATTTTGCTAAAAATTCACAGGACATATTCCTCAAATCAGACATAATTGTTAATTATGAATTTGTTAATTATTAATAATTCATTGTTGTTATTATTGTTAATATTGAACACGTCGCTAATGAATCGGAATGAAATCTGCAACGACTTGTCTCCACACACAGTGAATTATCCCCACGCTGTTTAATTGCACATGTCAAAAATCAGAACAATTTTGATTCCAGTGGACGAGAAGTTTTAATTAACTGTACCCCGTTCTCCGTGCGGTCAATGCAATACATTTTTCCGCAATATTTTTTTCAAATTTACAAATTTCAAAAAATCGCTCTCTAGCGGCAAAGATCTATCAAAATTTCAAGCGACAATGTTCAGAAACAAAAAAGACCGACAGGAATGTACATGCCGCAAGAGAACCTTCTGTCAGAGACCTATGAGTAAATCACGAGGGGGACCCCTTTATTTGTAAAGAAATATGGACACCCAGGTCATCAATATTCATTTT
This sequence comes from Diaperis boleti, assembly GCA_963583935.1. Taxonomy (NCBI): domain Eukaryota; kingdom Metazoa; phylum Arthropoda; class Insecta; order Coleoptera; family Tenebrionidae; genus Diaperis; species Diaperis boleti. The sequence continues at coordinate 16,276,093 of OY757245.1, read as the reverse complement.
TAAATTTTCCAAATAACATGGGTTGTTCGTTTGTCCCCAAAAGCAAAAGGACACTGTAATACCACAAACCAAATCCGACCCAGACATTTTAGTTCTTCTATTCTGAACGAGGCTGCAGCATCTCGCAGCCAACATTCAAGATTTTATCTCACTTAAACGTAGGAAGAAATTTGTCTCTCACTAAATGACAATCTTAAAGAAAGAATTTCCTTTTTTGATACTTCCACATAAATACGACGAATCTACAGTAAAATGTACAATTTGCCCGAGCAAAATTTTCATTGGCCATTAGTGGGAGATCAAACAAATACATTCAATGGAAAAATACAATCTTAATTAATTTTGTTATTATAAAACTCTTTTGAATATCAAATGGAACGAATTTTTGTTTCTCATACCGGGGCTCAAAGTGTTAAGTTGACGGTATTATTTCCTCTACAAATAATTTATTGTTTTGCTTTTCTTCTATGGGTTTTTCGTATGAGCTTAAGACCATAAAACTCACGATTCGAACGATGGATATACGTAACTCGTTTTCTGTTTTGTTCATTACGGTCCTGGAAAAGTTCTTAGTTAGAAAAAATAAAATTCGAGGCAATTACCATGGAAAGTCGGAAAATTAGGACAAACTGCGAAAATCATAATACATATTTGCATGCACTCTTGATCATAATTGGCGATATTAACGACATGCCATACATTTGGTTGTTTTTTTGTCTTGTTCGTTATGCTCCGGGGATGGATGTAGGTATGTTTTCAACGGGGTCGTCTCACAATTTTCAAAAAAAGCATTTCTAGAAACTAGACGAAAAAATATTATACGCCCATTTTTTTGTTTCTACGAAATCACGCATTTACAAGGTAAAAAAAATCATTTGTCTTATTTGAAACGCGCGCCTTTTTGTGACGTCAACACGGGACAAAATTCACCAGACAAAAATCAAGTTACTATGTAGACGTGCCGACTAATGAGAAGCGCATGAACCAATGTGAATGCCCCCCGAAATGACGTCACAAGAGGCGGTAAATGTACAGCGTTTGAAACTGCTATCCCAAATTGCGATTTTTGATACGCTCTGTTATCTTACAAAACAACTTTATGAAACAACAGAACACGTTTTAGGGCTTCATGTTACATAGTCTATGAGGTGAATTAGTCAAATTTAATTGAGGGGGACGACCCCATTGAAAAAAATTCGGTAAGATCTGCAGAAAAATCTGGAAAGTCGCATTCTAGTCTAAATTAAAATAAAATTACATATTTGTGTTTACTTTTGTATTGTTTTGCGCTCTGCCCAAAAACAAATTTATTAAAATTTGGAAAGGGCAACGTCTGTCGGGTCAGCTAGTTACAAAATATTACTCGATGACTATTTTATCGTAGTGTTTGTACTTAATACATTATGAATATACATACCGGGTGAGTTTTACCACCGAAGCCGAATTTGGAGTTTTCAATTGAATCGCTTATTATTAAAAAGGACTAAGTCACATTTTTGACATTTTGAGTTACATATTGCTATCTACTAAAATGGTGATAAAATGAACTAAATGCCTACCCCAATAATATTTTATAATGTTGGATGGAATGTAACATTTATTTTTAAAAAGATCTAAGTCGCTCGACTTGGTTCCTTTTTGAATTACCGATCTTGGACGTACATATTTCAATTTACCGTAAAAACTTTTATACGAGTTTGAGATCTAAAGGTGAGCAAGATTAGTCGCGTCAATAAATACATAAAACAGGCAATCTTCGGAAGTCTTCAAAAACAGCTTCGATTTTAATGATTTTTTTGTGAATGTTTGTTTTTATATATTATTCAAAATCAGAAACCTTTTGAAGTGGGGAAGTAATTATTTATATTGTTTAAATACTATTTATTATATTTATATAAAAAAATTAGTTTTTCAATACTTATTCTACAAATAATATACGAAAGTAAATTATAACATTATTATGAATTGTGGATTATTTATATTAGACATTTATAAATAAAATAATTAAAAATTGTTCATCAATACTTGTAGGAAAGAAAAATTTGAGACTTTTCCTCGATTTCCATGGGAGTCCCTGATCAGATCCTAACTTTTTGACAATGGAACCACCTCAAGAGTATACCCTTTCAAATAAAAGAAGAATTTTGTAAATCGGTCCACAATTGACCAAGAAATCGGTGAACATAAATGAAATATAAATATATAAATGTTCTGAGGTAACAAGCATTAAAAAAAAACACACAACCGAATTGATAACTTCCTCCCTTTTTGAAGTCTGTTAAAAAAAAACGCAAAACTATTTTTTTTTTAGATAAATATCATACATATTGTTTAAATAATATTAATAGTTATGTCCCCGCTCCAAAAGGTTTCTGATTATAAATAATAAAAAAAAAAACATCAAAATCGGAGCTGTTTCTGAGGACTTCCGAGAAAAAGACTTCATTGACGCGACTAGATATATACATATTTACAATCCCTTATTGTTGTTACCAACGTTTCTAAGCGAAGAAAACGTTTAAAACGGGACAAAAATTAAAAGTTTGCATGGCGTAACTCTTAAACGTGTTAAAATATTAAAAGCATTATTAATTACTAATTATGGCACAAATGTCCTGGCCCGAATAGAGTGACGACAATACAGTTTCTTAAAAGTATCGTTTTCTACTTTGGTGTCATAATTGAGTTTTTGTGAAACTAAAAGTAGTGTCACAAAGAAACTTTTTGGGAAACTGTTTTTGGTGTTTTTCTTTATACGTATTTATTATACTATTATTTATACTAGTTGCACATACTATTTTTTATTACGAATGCGGAATAAATCCCAGTATAAAATGGGGTCCAGGGGTGAAGCGTCGGTAGGGTCCAGGTGCAAATTCAGTTTTAATATTTCGATAGTTTTTTGTTTAATTTCAACAACGTATTTGTTTTTTATTACTCAGGCGGAAAAATAGTATCTGTGCAACCTTTGCTACGGTTGAAAAGTAACTGTTTGCCCATTTGACACCAAACGGTTGTTTGGGTGCGACAAGTTTACTTCTTGCACACGCAGATTCAGATAAACAAACTGCTGAAATTAAATAAGAAATAACGTTGAAAGAAATTAGACAAAAAAAAACACAATCGAAATATTAAAACTGAATTTGCCCATGGACCCTAACGGGTCTTCGCTCCTGAACCCCAATTTTATACTGGCATTTATTCCGCATTCACAATAAAAATAGTATGTGCAACTCGTGCGGCGTTGTCGATTGTAGTTGCACAATATACTATATTTAATTTCAGCAGTTTGTTTATCTGAATTTGTTATAAAATGGACAAACAGTTACTTTTTGTACGCAATCCAGATCCTGGAAAGCTTGGTCTGCAGTACGCCCACGGGTCGACTCGTTCCGCTGCTGCAGGAGCAGTATATACGGGTCACGTTGTACTATTAATTATACTTATTGTTTTTAATATAATCTAACAATTTATTTGTACATTTTCAACCGGAATAAAGGTTGCAAAGATGCTATTTTTCTGCATGAGCAATAAAAAAGGAATAAACGCTCGACAAAAAAATAAACGTTCGGTAAAAGTAGTAAATGTTCAATAATACATAATATATTTCGATACTAGTGCGCTGAAACTGAACGGAAAACTGAACTGACCGTCTAAAAGTACCTTAAAAAATGCAGCTCCAAGTGTTTTAAAAGTTCAGTTGCTTAGTTGTGGTCGTATAATTTTTGTTATTGTTTATATCTGGACCTGCAGCGCAACGTAATTCTAGAAAGCCATTCGTTCTTTTGTGGTAACAATCGTTTTGTTATGGGAACTCCTGTGTTTACATATATCTGAACACAAACATTATAACCGCTAAGCTTATGTTTCCGACCACCAGAAGGCGCTGAGTAAAAAACAGTTATAATTGTGAATAACAGATGGCAGGAGGCGACGAAATCGGATAAAATTCGTTACGCCATCTGGGAGTGAAAATCATTTTCGTGACACGACTTTCATCATTGTATGGTTTCTCTATTGTTTACCTACTCTCTGCCAACGGGAATAAATGTACACTGGCGGACCGTAGCCGCTAGTAATTACGCACCCTTAAATTGCTCACAGGCCACCAACAATACACGCACATTTCGAATCCAGAAAAATGTTAGCAGACTTACCTTTCCGTAAATACATTAAGAACTATTATTATATTATAAATGGTTATTCTTTATCAATATACGCCTAAACTAACTAACTAAGTAATGATAACATTTTGGACTATGCTTTCGTGCGGATAACTTCACGCTAAACTTTGTGGGTGTTGACCTGCTTTTAGAAACTATTTTTAATTAGTAAAAGAAACAATTTATAGCGTCTAAAACTTTCCTAATTTGAGTGACTTGTCTTAACACATTGCTGCTTCCATTTTCAACGCTACTACATCCACATTAAAGGTATTAAAATTTGAGGTTAGAACTAGATTTTATCCATGTAATGACAATTAATTGACTGGTAATTGCAGGAGACAAGACACGTCAGTCTTTGCATGTTGGACCTAAAATTAAATTCGAGAATAATAAGAAGCAAATAGGGAAAGTAAAGATGTCGATTTTGGAATATTCCGAAGAAATTGCAAGCTGGAATCCTGATGACGCAAGTCTTCATCGCCATCGTTGTGATTTTTGCAAATTCAAAACTTCGTCAATGTTTTTTATGATCAATCACATTAAGCATCATGAGCTGGGATTGACGTCTTTTAACTGCGAATTAAACAGTGTTGAAAGCTATTTTTGCACAGATTGCGATTTTGATACCGACACTGCTGTGGATTTTAAGCGCCACATTCAGAACCATCATCTTGTTGACCCAAACCGCGGAAATCAAACAGCAAACATGCCTCAAAGTTTCATTTGCAAAAACTGCCATTTGGAAACAAATTCGATGCTAAAATGGTATAAGCATGTTTCGGATGAGTGCTTATTGGATCCGAAGAGAATTAAGTCTATCCGAAATGGATGTAAAGATTTATTGTTGAAATGTCTCAAATGCAACTTTAGAACAAAACAAAAAGACCGTTTGAGAAGTCACATAATGCGATATCACTTAGCAGACCATAAATACCGGTATAATTGCGATAAATGCGACTACAAAGCCAATTTTCTCCAAAATTTTAAATCGCACATAAATAGTAAACATGCAGTAGACCAAGAGATCTGTTGGTACAAATGCGATGAATGCAACTTTAAATCAAAACGACCAGACCACATAAAGGAACATAAAATATTAAAACATCTAGAGCTCGACAAGATTGTTTGGTACAAATGTGATAAATGCGACTATCGGGCAAAATTAAAAAAAATGTTAAATGACCACTCAAAGTTAAAACATAATAACCAACACCATAACTTCCAATGGTATCATTGTGATAAATGCGACTTTAAAGCCAAACGAAAGGACTACTTGAAAGGTCACATAACACGAAACCACTTAGCAGATGATGAAATTGAGTGGCTTCCTTGTAAAAAATGCAGTTACAAAGCTAAGTATATCCAAACCTTGAAGACCCATATAAATACTAAACATGCAGTTGCGGATGAAATTCGATGGCATAAATGCGGTAAATGCACCTATAAAGCTAAATCTAAGAGCTCTTTAAGATATCATCTACTAAGCAGACACTGACAAACGGGGTTCGAATGTGATAAGTGCAGTTACACAACACGGTATGACTTAAAATGTTACGTAAACACCACGACCACGAGATGTAGGTTTCTAAAATGATGCATGGATATTTTTAAATCATTCATATTTCAATTTACCTGTGGATAATAAAGGTAATCAAAGCCCTTTTGATGTATGAATAATTTATAATGTTTCCCCGTCAGGTGAAGCACAAACAAAAATATGGCTAATGAAGTAAATGCATAATTTATTTAAGTGCGATTATATTTATGAAATGTATAAATTTATATTTATAAACAAATATATTATATACGTGCACAGCTATCTTACTTGCCTCCATACACGCAACAGACTACCACCAGAAGGAGGCGACTTAGATGTGTATATTATACAGTTTCAGAATCGTGAACTTCTCCTGAATACGGGCATCTACAGAGCCTCCGCTGTATAAAAAACACCAAGCTGAGAGTACTCACTGTTGCCGGTTTTAACTTAGTTTAAACACGACTTGTTACATCTTTTGATCTCGCTGCGGTCTGAACCAATTCTTCTGTTATGGCCCAAATATTTTACTTCAACAGATACTTAAGATAAAAAATCACCGTACTGAATTTCCTAACAGATTTTTGTCTTAAATAAACAAAATTCCAATTGGTACAATTGCCGCCATTAATTTACTCTGGCTTTTGGTATTTCCCTACAAATAATTATTATTTAAAGCTATTTTCAATTTTTTTAAATAATTCACCAGTTACTAATTACATAGTAAATAATAATAAATAATTCTGCTTTTCAAGTCGGGAAAATAAATAGGATTGAATGAGAGAGTTGCCCGATAAGACGAATAAAGCAATACAAAGGAAACGAAATGAAAATGAATGGAAAAGAAATATTGCACAAAGACAAGAAAACAGTGTGGTTATATCTCCCCTCGGGTTACGCATGTGCCTGGAAGTAGCATGAAAGATCCGTGCCCAGCCAGTTATATAAGACAATATTTTGAAGATGCTATCAAGTAAAAAATTATGAAAGGAAACGTGATTTTATTCAGTCACACTGACAAAAAAAAAACTGAAATTATGGCACACCAAAGAAAACTCAAAGCACAATGGACCCATGTATTTTTACCTGGGCTGCGCGCGCATCTGAACGGCAAGTGACATTTCTAAATTTAATTTGGTAAATAATAATAATTTGGTAAAATGTGAAAGCATCAGATATATAAATAAAACAAAATGGTGTATGACTGATTCGTTCCCCTTTGTTCAAATCGAAAGCATACCGAAGAATTAAACAACAACTGACGTTGCTGTCACTTTTTGACATGTGCAGAAGGTCTGTTTAGTACTGAACCTTTCAAAAAATTTCAAATGTCCCGCATTTTTTCCGTTCAGACAACTATCCTTTTCTATTCAGTAAATGGGTCCATTATGTCCTTTTTGCCAGTAAATTTAATAACAACAAAATTCAGATATCCATGACAAATTGTTGTTTTTTCTACTCTATAGATGGTTGAAATGGCTACAAAAAGATCTTTTTCGAATACAAAATATTTAAAATATTGTTTAATTTCGTGATTTTCAAATTCTGTATCCAATTTATGCTAAAGACTACTTTAAGCTATATATTAAGTCAAATACTGTTCAAGTTTGAACAACAAACTCATAAAAACAAGAATTTTAAAATTTCGGAACTGAAGCGTTTTCTTTGATTTTTTAAATATAATCGGCTTTTATAATGCCCATTTACAGTTAAATCGTCTTAAAATACTCTTAGATGTTTTTTACATGTTATTGCTCCATGTAATACCTCAAATTCTAAAATCAATGGAATATGGGCTCTACAATTCTCCAACGCTTATTTCCATTGAAATCAAGTCAAGCTTTTGTTACTAGACAAAACAAATAAAAACAAGCGTTTTAAAGATAATAAATAGTTTACTGCAACTTAATCTACTTATTTAGAAAATACTTGACTTTTAAGCAAAAAATGCTCAAACACTAAAAAAGTCAAAATTCAGAACTGAAGCGTTTGGCTGAGAATTTTGTTATTAAATTTATTTATTTTATTGATTTGTTTTAAAGACACTCTCTACTTTGCAGTCAGCTTTGTACCACTTCACTTGCAAGTCTGCGAGGTGTCAGGTTCGTCTCCTGCAATCTTGTTTTTCATGCAAACCAATTTTGTAACGTAATTCAACGAAAAAACGGTCGAGCGGTTTTTCGAACGCTGCCTTAACGGTAAGTGATACATAAATGCTTTCTATAAAAAAAAATACGAGTGTGCTTCAGACCACACGACTGAAGTAAAACTTCAGCTCGCCATTGTGTAAGTGCTCTTAATTTATGTAAGTTTATAAATGGAGCTAGAGAATCCTGAATTAATACCGTCTGCAGTATTGGATAATGCATGTTTCAGTTTGTAGTCAGCGAAAAGTCGGCAATCATGTGCAGCGATTAAGATAAGTAGCGCAATTGCATACAAAAGAGACACACGCAAATGGCTGAGTGGACTGAAGCGTGAATTTAAAACCTAGAAGCGCGGGTTCGAATCCCGCCAAGGCAAACATTTTTTCTATGAATTAATTACTTCCGTTCGCTTCGCCCGATCACACTTTTCGTAACGCTCTCGTCAGACATTGACCAGCTTACTCTCCAAGTCAAGTGTCCCTAAAGAAGTTTTACTTCAAAAAGTTATAGAGCTTAAGGAAGCGATATCTATTTGTTAAAGTTAATTCACATATTGATAAAATATTACTATTTGTATATAAAAACGAATACATACTACTTGAGCGAATCCGTGGCGAGCCAGCCATTATAAATGAAAATGTAAATGTTCGTTTCCAGTTGGAAAAACCCAAAAGGTCATAAAACCTTACCTGGCTAACGCCACTCATGCTCGCACAAACGGAAGGCTAACCAATTTTGTTATCCATTATTTTATTATAGAAAAGTTTAGGTGTAGGAAAAAATATTTGTGAGTACTGTCAATTTGTAAACCCTTGAAGCAACGCCACAATTTCGAAGAATTTACGACCAGGCGACCGCTAAAATGTTCAGCTTTAGATATTAAACCGCGCAAAATTTTCTTTTTCTCTATTGAAAGCAGATAACAACATTTTGAAATTGACTAATCCCAAAAGCTCTCCCTTAGGTAATACAATTCAATATAATCGATTGCTAAGCTACAAACTATAATGGATGATGGCTTTAATATGTACTTTCATTTGCTCTTTGGTATCCAACAAATGTCCGTCAGGGGTGGCACCCAAATAAAGGCCGAGACACACATGGCCGCACCGCAAGTTGGTGTACCCTCAGTGTGAAGAAGACGGTGCGGTACAGTGGGGACTGCGCGGTACTGTACCATGGTGCAATTCGCTCGCCGTGCGGCGTCCAACACACGGGCGTCACACGGTGCGGCTATGTGTGTCTCGGCCTTAAGGGACATTAGGGTTAACCACTAGACCAACATCATACACTTTTATGGCTGGTGAGCTTTATATGTGTTCTTGGCGACACTTTCGTATTTTGTCCCGTGTCGAACTGCCTTCACAAATGAAATGTCCTTTGGTTGAAATATTTTTTGGATTTTTTTTTTTCATTTGGGACACTTCCTAAAAAATATTTCCCCAAAATTAGATGCCGTGAACAACAAGCATCTCTCCACTGCGATGACAAGGATTGTTGCCTGGTGGCCATTTCTAACTATACGCACTCTTCATGTGTAAAATGTTTAAAGCAAGCGGCTTTACATTGGACTTCCTTAAATATGTGAGTTCTTTCGAACTGGACAATGGGGTCGTCCCCCTCAATTGAACTTGACGAATTCGACTATAGCATCTTGTAGAATGAAGCCCTAAAACGTGTTCTGTTGTTTAATAAAGTTGTTTTGTGAGATAACGGAGCGTATCCAAAATCGCAATTTCGGTTAGCATTTTCAAACGCTGTACATTTACCGCCTCTTGTGACGTCAGTTCGGGGGAGCATTCTCATTGGTTTGTGAGTTTCTCATTAGTCCGAATGTCTAGTAACTTTCAATTTTGTTTGGTGAATTTTGTCCCGTGTTGACGTCACAGAAAGACGGATGTTTCTGATGTTTCGGATATTTTTTTACCTAGTAAACGCGTAATTTCGAATTAACAAAAATATAGGGGTATAATATTTTTTCGTCTAGTTTCTATAAAATGTGGAACGACCCCATTGGAAAATTCAAGAAATTATCATCCCTTCCTGTCGTTACTTCCTTACTTTAAAAAAAAAAATTTGCAAGAATATTTAATTTGGTATTGTAGCGGTGAATCTTCTTCGGCGGTGATCCCCAGTTCTGTGTCGACTATGTTGGGATGCTTAGCAGGTGAATATATATATATGCCGCACCAAAATTTTTATTGATGAGACTCGTCACTGGTCTTTTGTATGGTTGCACTGGAGATGGGTTTGTTGGTTGGATTTCCACGTATGGAACAATGTATTGCCCTTTGTTTTGGCCCATTTTTAGACGTATGAGCCATGACCACATCCATAATGCATTCCGATGTTATCTTCGATCCTTTTGGGGTGCCCCACTTTTGTAACATGTCCGTACAAGCTTGCTCTGAAGGTATTTCGTTATAGGTTCTTAAAATAAAATGGTTTATTAAGTAATACAACCCAATGATGTGTCCACATGCCCCTGATAACCCGTAAATAAACTTTCAATATTATATACAATAATTATTATAGTAGAAACCAGTTACCCAATTAAACATGTGCAATGCGCTTCTTGGATTTTAACACTTTGATCCAACAAGATATGTTATGGGATATGTTATGCAATTATATTTTTTTTTTACAACTTACCTGTTTGGTCGTGGTATGTCCAAACATCATGAACATAACCATCAGAGTAATATTTATATCCCCTGTCCAGTTTGTTGGAGACCGCCGAGTTTGCTTCAAAATAAGACTCGCATGATTCTACTTTAAATTGTTTTAAACACTGAAGTGATTTAGTCCACATCTTCATCAAAATTTTAAAAATGAAGTTAACTCGCACACCACTACAAGTGATAGTTAATTCACTACCGCCATTCTGATTCATGCTAAATGCGCAGTGCTACTGCGCAGACTAGCTCTGTCTTTCCATATTGAAAAACTCAATTGTATTGTCAAACCATCGTATCTAATGTACAAACATGTGAGATATCCCCAAAATAGACCATACATGCACAGGAGAACTTCGAGTTGCCTATCCAGCAAGTTGCTCTGATGTTGGCAACATTCACTAGTGGTTGGCAGCGCGATGAAGTTGGCGTGGTTAAGAGGACGGTTGGCATCCCTTCTAGGAGGGCCGGCGGCCATTATTAGACATTCATTCAAATTTTAACGTTAGAACCATCAAGTCGTAACTAACGCTTAATTCTTTGTTTTTATTCCACTATGAGTTCTCCGGTTTTTAAAATTGAGTGTGCTCTATGTTTAAATTGCATTGTCGAAATTTTACGTTACCAGAAGGATCGGTTGAATTTAAATTAACAACGTGTGTGTGGTGCCGCCCGACGTATTTACAGGTAACAGTTTTTTTCTATCTGTTTCTTTTTGTCATACTCAACATAATGAGGTGGCCCTGAAATTGACCGGCGTTTGTTCCATAATAGAAACTTCTAGATAACAAGCTTTTCGATTTTTACCGTTGTCCGGCTACCGTTTTGTCAGCGTCACTAATAGGATGGCCGCCACGGGGAAAAAACTATTAGTCACCCCTTTGTTGTTCGGTCTTGTTTAAATAATGTCCACTACCGCTATACAAACCTGGATAAATCATTGAATAACTAACTACCTGTCTTTCGTTATAAGGCCGACAGCAGCTTGCGGTCATTTAAAAAGCTATTTTGTCTCTGTTGACTTGAATTAACCAACACTGAGTAAGAACTGAAGACTAAAAGGCACAAAACGACAAAGCGCCACGCCGAATGTCGGGGTTCTGAAAGATGCCTTCTCGTTATGTTGTCTTGCGTCCCCTTGCGATTTCCGATCTCGTCGTTCGCTTGTAACTGACATCTACATACTATATTCGACATGGGGAAGCCAAATTTCGGTATTTAGAGTACCGGCTGCTAGCAATGAGCTTCTTCAATAAACAATTCTGTTACAAAATGTTTAGGTAATATAATAGAGTGCTTTTTCTCGTAAAGGATTAATGGTCCTATTCTTGAACATGTGAGTGCGTGAGTGAATGAGTTGTGACGTCACGTCGAATAGTGGAGTATTTAATTTAAAGTAAGCGCACTTCACAATCACTCTAGATTCGAGCGGTATGAGACGGGCGCTTACTTTAAATTAAAAACTCGACTTCTCGATATGACGTCACAACTCACTCACATGTTCAAGAATAGGGCCCTATAACAGTAAGTAACCTACTCCCACCTTGAACAGGTTCTTTTCATACAAAAAGGGATTTAAGGGTAATTTAAGCAAGCACAGTAACATTATAAAGTAAAAGAAATCACGGTATTGTTATCCCCTAGGATCTTTCCTCATGGTTTTGTTTTTTTATCTTGTACTGTTGACGCCGTACATTAATAGAAGAGGTCATAAAAGGTTCCCTGTGTATAGTAGTATCCTAGGCGAAACAAATTTCTTGTGGAGTATAATATGATCGATATATATTATTATTATTTCTATAAATTATAGAAAAATTATTTCCACATACATATGACTTTGGCAGGAGTAGAACGCTCTACGGGAGAAGTGACAGGAGGTCGTTTTAAATCTAATTAAAATATTATTTTCATAATACCTACCTGTTATTGCATTATATCAAAACTGTCAGCTTGAGTGAAAACTCACTCATAACAGTCAGGGCTGTTATATAAATTTACAGTACAGGAAAAAGTTTTTGATCATTGTTTCTCTAGCAACACTTTCAAAATTGATTAAATTGTCTAAAAATTATGCTAAACAATTAGGTTTTTTTGTCGGTATTATGAAAAGTACTGAACGATATTCGGCCGATACGCAAATAACAGACTGTGATTTGCCACTTATCGGCCTTATGACGTTAATAACTATAACAAAAAAAGTTTCAGCTTTTAATATTTTTAACATTTGCACTTTTTTTGTAACAGACCCCTGTATTTTTATTATTCTTAAGGGGCGCGGTTCAGACACCGCTGCACTGAAGCTTCAGCTTATTGTGCCCCACTTAGCAAGCTTACTCCATAAGGCCTGTGCTGTTGATGAACTTCTACGTCAACCCGAAGTGTCGAAGCCTCCCCGCCTCAAGCGCTGGACACTCGCATAGTATGTGTAGTGGAGTTTCTTCCTCCTCCCTGCACATCCTTCAATCAGGATCTTGCTTCACCCCGATTGTGGTGAGGTGTTTCATGAGACAGCAGTGTCCCGTGAAGAGTCCAACTACCTTTCTCAGTTGTCTCCTGCTCAATCTCAGGATTTCTTCTGACCGCTTTTTCGACGGGCCTTCCATGAACATCCGCGATTGCCTCTGTCCAGGAATGTTATTCCAATGGATGTGGTGTTCTCTGTTGATATAGCCCTGAATCACCCTTTTTGCAGTCTCATGTGCGATCCCACAAGTGGGCTCTGGGCCTATCAAAGGTGTTTCCGCTCCCTCTTTGGCTAGGAGGTCAGCTTTTTCATTTCCTTCAAATCCCTTGTGTCCCGGCACCCACCACAGAGTCACTCTGTTGTGTTTTGCCAGTTCCACAAGCGATTCGAGACATTCTTTCACAACTCTGGAGCGTACTTCGACACTCTCCAGAGCTTTAAGCGCTGCCTGACTGTCAGTCATAATGTGGATCCGCCTGTTTGCACAGCCCCTCCTCATTATTTCCCCGGCACAGATGTCAATCGCAGTGATTTCTGCTTGGAACACGGTTGCCAAGGAGCCCAGGTTGATGCTTATGTCATCCCCCGGTGCTTCTCCGGCTATCCCTGCCCCAGTGCTCTTTGTTGTTTTGGACCCATCCGTATACCAGATGGTTCCGTTGTTACTCCTCAGTTTCCGGGTATCGACCCTCTCGGTATGACTACCTCGAAGGGTTTACACAAGTTATACTCGGGCCTGAGTCGGTCCGATTGCATGCTCAGCACGCAATAGTTCCGTATTTTCCCAAATATCTCGGTGTGGTATCCCCTTCTAACGTGGGTCTTGCCATATCCGGCACTTACAAGCCTGTATGCTGCCTTCATTGCCTCCGATTTCACCAAAAGGTGTAGCGGAGGGAGGTTCAGGAGCACTTCCATGGCTGCGGTAGGCGTTGTATTCATTACTCCCGTTATTCCAAGGCAGGCAAGTCTTTGCAGCTTCCCTAAAAGCCTTGTAGCGTGCTTTTTATACCACCAAATCATCGAAGAGTATGTTACCGTGGGAATTATGACCTTGGTGTAGAGCCAGTGAACCATTTCTGGTTTTAATCCCCACGTCTTTCCCACCATGCCTCTACAGGCCCATAGGGCCCGAGTAGCCTTAGTGGTGATGTATTCTAGATGGGGTTTGAAACCAAGTTTGGTATCTAGCAAGTACCCAAGTACTTGGCTTCTTTCCCTATCCGCAATTCTTTTCCCCACAGTCGGAGCCTCTTCAAATCGATGAGATTCCTCCTTCTTGTGAAGACCATAACTTCAGTCTTATCGGGGTTAACCGACAGCTGTTTCTCAGTGCACCATCTCTCGACGACTGTCAGAGTCCGCTGCATAATTTCTGATACAGCCCCTCCGAACTTGCCGCTTACGAGTATGGTGATATCGTCCGCATATCCTTGTGCGTGAACTCCTGTCTGCTCCAGGTTCCCCAGGAGGTCGTCGACCACGAGTGACCACAATAAAGGCGATAAAACGCCTCCCTGTGGGCACCCTCTGGCCGCCACCACCCCCCTAGGGCCGATGATGCATGAAATCTCTCTGCCTTTTAAGGCCGAGTCGATCCATTCCACTACCACAGGGGCTATACCCCGCCTCTTAGTTGCTTTCGCAATAGAGTTGAATGAGGTGTTATCGAAAGCACCCTCTATGTCCAGAAAGGCCCCCATCGCAATCTCTCGATTTTCCAGGGTTCCTTCTATCCTACGAGTAAGCTCGTGGATGCTCATCTCGCATGATTTTCCAGATTGATAGGCAAACTGGTACCGATGTAAAGGGGCGTTTACCAGAACATCGTCCCTGATATACCTGTCAATCAGTTTCTCCAAGGTCTTAAGGAGAAATGATGTTAGGCTTATTGGTCGAAAGGATTTCGCCCGGGCGTATGATTCTCGCCCTGGTTTTGGTATAAATACCACTTTCACTTTTTTCCATCCCCTTGGCACGTACTTCAAGGCCAGGCTGGCCCTGAGTAATGCGCACAGGGGGGAGGCTAATTCCTCGAATCCCTGTTGAAGCATCAGCGGAAGAATTCCGTCGATTCCTGGAGATTTGAATGGTTTGAAAGATTTCACTGCCCATCCAAGTCTTGTTTTGTTAACCAGCCTATCGGCAAGTTTCCACTCCTCCCTGGACGCCCGATGAATTGGTATGTCTGGGTTTGGAGTGTTTGTTGCATTTGCCGAGGATACACTCCCCGGGAAGTGTGTTTCTAGAAGGAGTTCCAGAGACTCCTCACTCGATTGAGTGTATCCCCCATGAGGTCTTTGCAGAGTTCCAATCTTACCCCGATTGTCCCTCAGCAAGGCTTTCTGGAGTCTGGCACATTCCGGAGTTCTTTCGATCTCCTCACAGTGCCTCCTCCATGAAGTGTTTTTCGCCTCCCTCACTGTGTAACCATATTCTAGACGGGAAGTCTTGTATTCTTCCCATCTCCCAGTCCTTTTGGCCCTGTTAAACAATCTCCGTACCTCCCTTCTCATCTCGGAAAGTTCACGGTTCCACCACTTGGTCTCCCGTTTGACCTTTCTCTCTCTGAGTGGGCAGTTGTTCTCATAAGCTCTCCTTATGGCTGCTGTAATGCATTCGTTCATTATTTCAACTCCCGCCGGAGTTTGAGGTCTCGAGGGACATTCTTCCAACCCCTGGACTAGTTCCTCTCTGTAGAGTTGCCAGTCACAGTTTCTTGGATTTCTGTACCTTTCGACCGTCTCCGGCGGGGATTCAATATCGAATCTTACGTACCTGTGATCCGAGAGCGTAGGTTCAGATGAAACATGCCACTCACGAATAACTCAGCACACGAACGGCGTACCTATCGTTATATCGATAACCTCCTGCCTTGTCGCGGTGATAGAGGTTGGTTCGTTACCGCGGTTTACTACTTCTAGCTTATTACTAATAATAAATTCTAAAAGTGACTCACCTCTTCTGTTGGTCCCTGAACCTCCCCACACTATATGATGGGCGTTGGAATCACAGCAGAGCACTAGCTGCGTGTTGGTTTCTTCGCAGTATTCTACCAGTCGTCTAACCTCTGGTGTTGGGGGTTGTCCCGCTTGATCGTATGGTAGGTATGCGGATCCGATTATTATTTCCCTCTCGCTTCCTGCCATAGTGATTTTTATCTTGCCTGCCATGAGGTCCTGACCACTAAGCCCCCACATTGGCAGTGTATTCGTTTTTGTCTTTGCAAGTATGCAAGCTCTTGGATGACTTCCTCCTGGTGCTAAGAGCTCCCATTCGTTCCCCATCACGAGTCCTCTGATCTGGTCCCTATATACCCATGGTTCCTGAATCAGCACGATATCAATATCGCTATTAGTTATGTATCTTTGCTGAGCAGCTGACGCCGCCTTGCAGTGATGTAAGGCCCTGAAGATGCCCACGTTTTTCTTCATCCCCTCGGATGACACAAGGGTCCTATTCGGCCCCTTGTTCGTCTCCTTGAGATTCGGGTGTCGGATCGGGAGTATTCCTTGCGGTCCCCCCCTCCTCAACCTCCATCCCTTCGGATTCTTGTCTGCCTCTCCCCAGGGCTTTAAACACCACCCTGGAGAGATTCAGGTATGGCCTGCATTGCAGCTCCTCCCGGATTTTAGTCCAGGAGTGCTCATCCAGTAGGATGATAAGTTGCTGTCCCCTGGGGTCCAGCCTCCTATTCACTACTGACCAGCTTTCTGTCTTGATTTTGTGTCTTAAGATGCCGCAACACGACTTCCGGTTCCTGTTCAGGCCCCGGAATCCATGTCATCACCCTCACGGGTTTCGGGACGTCCTTAGCGTCGACAACACTAAGTTCCGCCCCTTCCCAGGGTACGCTACCTGTGACCACCCGCACCAGCCATTCCCTGGTGGGTGGGTCGGCGCAGGAGGCGAGCAGGTAGCCCCCCCGGAAATTTTCGGCGGAGAACCTGGGTGCAGGCTCCCCTTCTTGTATTTCGTCCAGAGCCTGAATCAGAGCGGTCTTGATCAGATCCGCCTGATCCTCGCTGAGGACGTATGCTGGATATCCAAGCGGCAAAATTGCCATCTGGATATCCGACACGGCCGCCGCAAATGATACAGTGGGCCTGGTAGGCCCACCCCTCCTTTTTGGCGGACGTGTTTTGTCGCTGGGAGTACCCTCTGGCAGTCGTCGGCGTTTTTTGCCCCCGACTACCGGAGAAGTCCCCCTGCTTCCGGTACTGGTTCCCGGTTCCGCAGTCGAGCTTGTGCCCGCTGTAGAGCCTGGGGTCCTTGCGGCCCCCTGTCCACCAGCAGGTTGCAAACCCTTCTGTTTTTGTTTTTGGAGCCGTCTTTTGGCAGCTCCGGACAATCTTCTGGGTGGATCCGTCCTTTCGGAACCTCCTCCCAGGGGTGTGTTTTGATTTTCATTATTGGTATTCATAAATGGTCCCACGAGTAGGAGGGAAAGGGTGGTCACTATGCGCAGTGCCCTCTGTACGCATAGAAGGCTACATACAACAGGGTTCGCTTGGTGCCCTGAGGTTTGCCGCTAGTGGCCGAGCTGCCCCCCGGCCATGCATCTTTTCGGCGCGCGCAATACCTTAAGATTGGGGAGGTTTTTATAGTGGTACCTCATCCACGCGGCCAGACAATGAAGCCAAGCCCCCGTGCCCCCTGCCTGCACTACCCCCACCATGTGTGGAGGGTCGTTGCACAGGTCAGGCGGTTTACGGTATGTGTCGCGAGCTGGTCCGCGGCGAGAGGCTTTCGTTCGGCGCAGCAAGGGTTTTAGACCTTGGTCCTCCCTACTAACCCCCCACTAAAGTCGGTGAAGACTCTAGCCATTCTCCTATCCGCCACCCGGAGACGCGCCTGGTAGGTAGCTCAACCCCTGTAAATCGCTGTCCCGCTGGTACCACTGCGGGAGTCGATTTCATGTTTCTGTAGGTCCAATATGACACAAATAAAGTAAAACTATTCTTTAAAAAATCTTACAAAATTTAGTGTCACCAGCTATCGGACTATAAATTGATTGACAAGTAATGATCAAATATACTATTGGATTCATTTCTTGGCGCCCACTACATAAAAAGTTAGGTTGGCAGTATCCCTTTTAGTTTCTTTGCTCTTAAAAATTGGCAGCAAAATGACTAACTTCATACCCAAGCTGCCATTCCATTTGACAGACAGGCGCATAAGTTCAAACAGCAGAATAAGAAATACCAAATTTTGAAAGCTGCTTTTAAAATGATTTCACAGCAAAGAAACCGCTTGTCCAAACAGCTTCAAGCGGCAGTGGTTAGATGTTACAAAGCGGTGGCACAGCATAGGAAACAAACAGCAGGCTAACTCCCACTGGCGGGAACACTTCGCGCAGACCGCCGCGCAGGACACCATCGGAGAGGAGAACGGTTCATAACGTGTCGATATCGCACAGAGGTGTACTCGGAATATTTTCATCCGTCCGCGTGGCTTGTGTGAATGTCGCATTTGGCAATCCATCCGGCGCCGGCTATTCGCCGCGTGAAAAGATAATATATGCAAGCCGGATAACATGATCCGCCCATTTTCAACCTTTCGGAGAAAGGTGCTTTTAGGTTTATGATGTTTTCAAGAAATGGCCGGATTTTCCATCTGTCCCGTACTTCTAATTTATTTAAAAAATCCAAAAAATCATTTAAAAATTGAATTTGGTAGTCAAGATCTTTGAAAGCAAGCGGCATTACATTTCTTTGACGGCGAATTTGTGATAAATTTAGTACGTCAAAAAGCTTGTCCATAAAACATTTTAATAAACTTCCAAGACATTATTTCATTGCCTAAATAAAAATCTGCAAGGATTTCTTTCAATGTTGCAGAAGGACAGTATGTATGACAAAAATAAGAGGTCAGAGGTTGCTTCCAATTTGAATATGTATATATACCTCTTAGCATCAATACACACGCTGTCAGAAAGGGCTAAAATATTTTTTAGACGATGATTACGAAAAAGGTGATTTTACGTCCTTTTTTGGAGCCGTAAAGTTTTACTTTTTCAAACTCCACTTTTTTGGGACTGATCTGTGAGAATTTGACAGATGTGTACAAAAAAGTAAACTTTACGGCTCCAAAAAAAGAGGCCATACCAATACATTTTTGGTAGTTTGGTAATATTATGTTCTACTTTATTTAAAAATTCGTTTTCATAATTATTGTATCGTAATCTGTGATAGGTACATAATTATTTTAGTATTTAATGTGTGAATTATGTTGATCAAATTAAGTTAATAAAATTGTATAACTTGATACAAGTATTTACTTTATTATTTATTAAATTATTTATTTATACCAAAATGCCAAAAATAAACAATCAGTCTCCATATCAAATTACATTCGGAGTTGAAGAAAAAGCGTAAGGAACTTCGTTCCTGGAGTCCGGCCCTGGCGTCTCATCTGCAATGGCGGCTCCGAGGTCAAATTTTTACGCTCACTTAGATCAAAGGATCAAAGGCGGCGCGGAGAGTTAGCCTGCTGTTTGTTTCCTATGCTGTGGCGGTGGTAAATTGACAGTCTTCAATACGCGTTACAGCTACAAACATATTCTAATTCAGTTGCTTTGACAGCTTCTTAACCTACAAAACTTCGTTACTATCTTCGCAAATAATTTTGCAACCAGATTGCCCCACTACGACTGTCCTTGAGAAAAATCCTGATTAACACGTACGCAATTTTCAAAGTTACACTAGAGCATGGGCGGTAAGTAATGAATTTTACTGTACTGCATTACTTTCGTGCGGATAACTTCACGCTAAACTTCTGGATGTTGACATGGTGTTGACCTGCTTTTAGAAACTTGTTTTAATTATTAAAACAAATAAGTTGCCGCGTTTAAAGCTTCCCTAATTTTAGAGATTTGTCTAAAATATTGCTACGTCCATGTCCAAGGCTATTCCCATCCAATTTAAAAATATTAAAATTTGAGGTTAGAACTGAATTTTATCCACATAATAAAAATTAATTGACTGGTAATTGCAGGAGATAGACACATGAGTCTTTGCACGTTGGGCCTTAAATTGAATTCGAGAATAATAAGAAGTAAACAGCTAAAGTGAAGATGTCGATTTTGGAATATTCCGAAGAAATTGCAAGCTGGAATCCAAATGACGCAAGTCTCCATCGCCATCGTTGTGATTTCTGCAAATTCAAAACTTCGTCAATGTTTTTTATGATCAATCACATTAAACATCATGAGTTGGGATTGACATCTTTCAACTGCCAATTAAACAGTGTTGAAAGCTACTTTTGCACAGATTGTGATTTTGATACTGATACTGCTGTGGAATTTAAACGCCACATTCAGAACCATCATCTTGTTGGTCCAAGTCACGGAAATCAAACAGCAAACATGCCCCAAAGTTTTATTTGCAAAAACTGCCATTTAGAAACAAATTCGATGCTTAAATGGTATAAGCATGTTTCGGATGAGTGCTTGTTGGATCCGAAGAGAATTAAGTCTAACCAAAATGGATGTAAAGATTTATTGTTGAAATGTGCCAAATGCAACTTTAGAACAAAACAAAAAGGCCGTTTGAGAAGTCACATAGTACAATATCACTTAGCAGACCATAAATACCGGTATAATTGCGATAAATGCGACTACAAAGCCAATTTCCGCCAAAATTTTAAATCCCACATAAATTATAAACATGCAGAAAACCAAGAGATCTGTTGGTACAAATGTGATGAATGCAATTATAAATCAAAACGGTCAGACCACATAAAAGAACATAAAATATTAAAACATTTAGAGCCTGACAAGATAGTTTGGTATAATTGTGATAAATGCGACTATCAGGCAAAATTAAAAAAAAAGTTAAATGAACACTTAAAGTTAAAACATGGTAACCAGCACCATAAGATCCAATGGTTTCATTGTGATAAATGCGACTTTAAAGCCAAACGAAAGGACTACTTGAAAGGTCACATAATACGAAACCATTTAGCCGATCACCAAATTGAGTGGCTTCCTTGTGACAAATGCAGTTACAAAGCTAAATACATCCAAACCTTGAAGATCCATATAAATACTAAACATGCAGTTGCGGATGAAATTCGATGGTATAAATGCGATAGATGCACCTATAAAGCTAAATCTAAGGCCTCTTTAAGATATCATCGAATGTGCAGACACTAACAAACGGGGTTCCAATGTGATAAGTGCAATTACACAATACGGTATGACGTAAAAGTTACGTAAACACCACGACCACGAAATGTAGGTTTCTAAAGTGATGCATGTATCTATCAGATATTTATAAATCATATATATATCAAATTACCCGTGGATAACAAAGGTAATTTTGACGTTCAAAGCCTATTTGATATATGAATAATTTATAATGAGTGAACCACAAACAAAAATATGGGTATTGAAATAGAGATAATTTATTTTAGTGCGATTATATTTACGTAATGTATAATTTTATATTAAACTACATGATAAAAGATGAACTTAGTTTTATAAATCTATATGATTGTACATATTGGTTCTTTAATTTTAAATAAAACCAGTACCAAAAACACTATGAATTAACTACAATTATATAAAATAAGTTTTTTTTTTTGATAAGTACTTACCTGGTTTTCCTGCCACTAACGAATTCTGTAAACAGTTGTCAATGTTGGATTCAGTGACAATTTAAATTTCCCGCCTTTGTTGGTGTGATTTGCTCTCTGTCTGCAGCGCCTACTGCATTTATATTAAAATTTGATACTTATTATAAAATAAGCCGATTGCCTAAACTAACCCGTCCCAAATATTCCAAATATTGGCAGCATCATATGGTCCGTAGCTACTCAAAATATATAATTTTATAAGCCCCAAATATACGAGGGGGTATTGATATATTGTTAGCCTACTATAGAGATTTGGAACTCAAAGTATTTTATTATTCAACGTAGTCTCCTCTTAAATTAACACATTTTCAAAAAAAAAACTTGTTCCACAAACCAGCTTTCCACAGCTTCTATGATTCCTTCATTGCAAAAAAATTATGTCTTTAGTGTCTCAGCCCAATTCGACGGTCTGACAATATCATGTCGTGAACTGCATCAATATTTTCGGGGGTAGACACCGAGGGGCTGTTAACTATGGAATTAGTTGTACATCTTGCGAGAATTAATTCCGAGTACTATCGGAATTGCCGGAATTAGTTTGGAATTACATGGAATTATTTCAAGTACTCAAAATTATGGAAGTACTCGTGATTACAGGAAGTACTCGTGAATTACTGGAATTACCGGAATTACCCTAGAATTACTGGAATTACCTTCAAATAATATGGAATTATTCTGGAATTACTTGAATTACATCCAGGTTTTATTTCTACTACTGGTCGTCCAGTGGTCAGAATCGGACCGTAATCAATTAAATTTGTAAGCCTGAACGTAATTGGGGTTCTTTTTTTAAATAGTAGACACATCTATAATCATGGCAAATAATTATATTTTTTTAATTTTGTTTTATTACGTCAGCTGTGAGCGTGTCTAAATGTCATTAACGTGTGCTGTTTGCCCTAATTCCCTGCAATACATATGAAAAAGGAACATTTGAAATCACACAACATTCACAACTCGAAACTCATTCAGTGCTCTGTGCGACTGTTTGACCACAGACTATTTATTATTTAATGTATTTGTAACACATATTAAATACATTATACACGGTGTCGCAAAATTAGCGTATTCCGAGTTCGGAACGTTGTAGCGCATCATCCCAGAAGTAAGAAGAAAATTAATAAAAAATATATAGGAGCCCCCTTACCAAAATATATAGGACTCAAGGTCTAAATTTTGGATCATGTTTTCTTCAAATAAAAGCAATGAATGTTAGCGTTTATTTCTACTTATGGTTAGGCTACTCATGTAAAATAACAATTTAAGCACTATGACCCACCTTCCGCCGCGACCTCACACTTGCGCAGTCAATTAGAGCAAATGTTCAAAGTGTTCTCCCCCAGCTTCAATGCAGCTGTTAACTCTCGCTTTCATATTTTCAAATGCATTTTCCAACATCTGATAGTACAACTATATACAATACGGTGTTTTTGAGATACGAGAATATGAAATAATTTAGAACTGCCAGGTCCGGACTTTGAATGACTCGATCATCATAAAACTCGTGAATTCGGTCCATAGTTTCCCTTGTCCTGTAAGCTGGTGCATTATCCTGCTGGAAGTACCCATGTAGAGGTTCGCCATCATGAAGGTTTTGGAAAAAAGGTTCGAGTAAATTATTGCGATATCTCTCGGCATTTACCGTTTCTTCAAAAAAAAAAACAACAACAAAAAAAAAAACAGGTCCAACTATACGTCTCCGAGAGACCGCCAGCTAAACACCAAACAGTTTTTGGAAAATGGATGAGTGGGTCTTCTTGGTTCCGAATACGTGGCCTTAACAGTTTCCCGATATTTAATGATGTTGCACAAATGACACTTTGGTTGGCTGAATTATCTTGTAGAAAGCGCTTGTATACGTTGTACCAAAACAAATTAGTTTGAACTGTTTTTACTATCTCCACTTTACATTAATATTAAGAAACATTTTTGTCATTAACGTAAAGTTAAAGAATTTGTAATTCCAGATCATTTAACCCAACGGGATAGAGATACATTGCCATATTTTCTAAAGAGATGGGTCGCTATTTCATTGATAATTTTGGAAATTGGATGAGTGGGTCTTCTTGGTTCCGAACACGTGGCCTTAACAGTTTTCCAATATTTAATGATGTTGCACAAATGACACTTTGGTTGACTGAATTATCTTGTAGAAAACGTTTGTGTACGTTGTACATTTATTTCATGAAAACGGTTATGATTTGAGCAAAACCAAAAAATAGGAGTACTCTATTTTAAGCAGTTTTATTTATAAAAAAGTTTCAAAATTTTGTATACTACTCCATTGAATGAAGTGCTTCATCTTTTGTTGGAATTATCGGAATTACCTGTTGATTACCGGAATTAGTTACTTTTTGTGGGAATTATTTCCTGATTATTGGAATTACCTACGAATTACTGCGATTACCACGATTACATGCGAATTAATTCCTCGAATCGGAATTACCGGAATTGTTCGTGATTACCTTGAATTAATTCCATGTGGAATTAGTTGTACATTTTTTTTCCAAGTTAACAGCCCCTCGGTAGACACCGAAATCGGTCTTCCTGGTCTCTTGTCATCTTCGACGGAAAGTTTCCCTCTTTTGAAAGACGCAGCCCAATTTTTCAGTCGCGTATGAAGGGCATTGATCACCAAGTGTTTCAAGCATATCTTCGTAAATATCCTTACCCCGTAACCCCTTCAAATACATCAGGTACTTAATGATGGCTCGATACTCCAATTTCTCAATTTTCACAATGGGGACCGACGTGCTTTCTATCAAATTTTACTGCTCAGCAATGCTTCTTTTCTTTTTGAAGTGAAATTTTACAATGACATTTCTAATAAGTCATTATTTGTTGTCATGGTAAAACGATTTTGTTTAGTTCAAAGGAAACGGCCAAGGCTAACTAGATATCAATACCCCCTCGTAATTAGGCTTTTGAATTATTATTTTTTTTGTCATAAATGGAAAGATCATATATAAGTTTTATCACAAAAGTATATTTTGTTTTTGTTTTTTCGTTATAATTAAAAAGTTTTATCGAGTTACAAATAAATTTTCGAACCCAGTACCGAGGACGCGCCGAACAAACCCGAGCATTTGTGACGTCACAATGTTCATTTCTACAGGTTTCTACTAATTATCAGAAGTTTCCAAAATGCAACGATTTTGTTTTTGTGCTAAATTGTAAGTATAATAATTGATTATAACATTTATTCAATAGGATTTTCGTTGTCAGATACACATAGTAGAAGAAGTAGAAGAAGACAAAATGTACGACTCTTTCGAATCTGTATAAGATGTCTTTAGATGAAGGTGAAGGGGATCCTTATGTTGATTCGACTGAAGAGTATGGATTAGAGGAGAATTATATTCACCAAGCGACGAGAGTTCTATCACAACATCGGAAGAAAGCGAAATGTCTCATTCAGACGAGATTGGATCATCAAATCCAGAATCCGTCAAAAAATCCAAGTCCAAAATGATGCAGCTCAATGTACACAAGTCTTGGATATTTCATAAAGTATTGAACAAGGCACATCCGAGCATCAGGAAGAATCGGATGAATACATACTTTAATTTTGAAGTCTACAAACAGTAAATCTTCGTCCCAATGCTAGTCCTCGAAATGTTTTTTGAAAATCTATTTACGGAAGATATACTGCAATTTATAGTTGATTGCACAAATAATTATGGAAAAACTTTAACTACAACAAACAGACCTCAGACTAAAATATGGCGAGATGCTAGCTTTCGTCCTGTTATTCCTGATGAAATAAAAAAAATTGCCTTATGTATGCTACAGGGACAAGTTTCTACTTCAAATATGCGGCACTTTTGGAACAAATATTGTTGTTTTATTAGTTAGTTTTATGTTGTTCTACCACTTTTTCAAAGAAAAAGTACAAGCTGTTCCGGATATTATGTTCATTGCCCAATTCCAGTCTGCTTATGGTCCGCCCAAAGAGCTATCTTTAGATGAGTCACTGTTACATTTTCGTGGCAGTTTACTGCAGCTCCACCATCATCTTCACAATAATTGGTTCCTTCTACTCTTGGTTTTTGGAACAGTTGATGGTTTGAGTCTTCAGGGAACTTACAAACTGCTGGGCCGTTGGGTTTCAAACAGATTTTAGAGCCGAGTCTTGATTGAACCTTCGTGGGCTGAAGTATTGAAACACACGTTGTTTCAAGGAGCAGCACACTTTTCTGAAAGATGTTAAAGTATGAATTAATCCTACTTGTTTCCATTGATCGAGCCTAAAAGCAAAAAAAGCAAACGTAACCCCATACTTACCGGGGATATAGAATGGACAGAATGCCCAAGAATGCCCGGCAAAATTTGGTACACATCTGGTACACATGCGCAATGTGAAATTACCTTCCCCTCACCTTGTCGCCCCCGGGGTGCATCCACAAACTTCGTGCTGCCAATTTCCTAATAGAACCATCACCCGCCTGTTACCGAATGATAACTGACACTTCTGACACTGACATCCAGAGAGACATCTGCTGACATCTGATAGTGAAATTGTTAACTGTTTAACATTACGACACGGCTTCCTAGATTAGAAAGGAACGGTGTCCCTTCTCCGGCTGGTCGAGTTTGAAAAAAAGCTGTTTCTGACAATGTACCATAGAAAAAATAAAGATTATAGAAAGCCAACTCCCTATAATTTTTAGAAACGCGTTTAACACCATCTATTGAGTTGAGTAAGGTGCAAAATGACTGAAGCCTTCTATGACCTTTAGTTTTGTAGCTTTTATACTTATTTAAATTTATTTATGCTAAATAATACTAAAAAATTGCGAAATAAGTTTTATTTATATTTTTTTAATCTCTTTATGTACATATCTATGGCCTTATTATAAATTTTATTACGATGTTGCCCTAAACGAGTATCTTTGCCACTTAAAATTAAATTTATCCCCTTAATATATACATATATTGTTAAATTAACAATTTTAGTTATTATTTCACGTTCAATTTTTGCTTTATGGGAACATTTAAATGAAAAGTTAACGTGATATGGAATTATGTTTAAAATTTGAAATCTAATGTTGGTGGGAGAAGTTAAATTACTTAATACAATTTTGGAAATATTATAAATTTTGTTAATATTTTGAATAAAATTTAAATTGCAAACCTGTAATTTTCTTTTTTGAATGTCGTATTCTCTTTCTGTAATTAAATTATATTCATGTGCACTAGCACATTCGTTGTTAATAATTGTAGATTTACATTCATTACACATTATGGTATTTATTTTTTTAACTAACCATCCAGAAACATAACCGATAATGTTTATATGTAAAAAAAATTCCAACTCATAATTTGTCAATTTTGAAATATATTTACAAATGTTAAAAATCTCTAAATCAGTTTCGGTACGGTCGTAGGAAGAATTATTCATTTTGTTTATTAGCCCTCTAATATTAAATAAATCGGGAATATTGGTAGCTTCACAGTTTGTCCCAATCGATTTTGAACCAACAAAATCTCTTATGAGCAGCGATTTAAACGTACATATCTCTAAATTGTATAGCAGTGGGATTAATTGCGCGAGAACGATGATTTCTAATTTTTCCAAAATAATTTTCTAACACGTCCTGATTAAACGCCCGAGGTAAGAAAAACTTGCACTTCTCACTTTCAATTAAAATTTCATATAAATCCAAAAATTCTTCTAAAGTCTTCACCCAGTTTTTCAAAGTTGGTGGTATTGACTTAGCACCGTTTGCATCAACAAAGTACATGTTGTTTATATTTTCTATTGCTTCTTTCCAAAACTGTATGTGGCCAGAATTTTTGAAAACACCATTGCGTAGAAATCTTCCGTTATGTCCTCGAAGTGAACTACCATTAACGCTATCAAATAGTTTGTCGAAAAATTTTATTATTTTGGCCGTTCCCAATGCAGACTGAGGAAGATTATTATCACCTGTAAATTATTTGTTGCTTATCAAGAACATTTGTCGTAATAGGACTTACTGTTTTTAATCATGAGGTAAAGAACTGCGCTCATAGAGTGACTTAAAACTTGAGTGGCGTACGAAACTTTCATTTTTCTAATTTTATCAGGTATCACATGAAAATCGGTAATTTTTGGCAACGCTCGAAGTTCACCTGAAGGCTGATCATTTATATACGCTTGCATTATGTGCTCCCATTCTGCTTGCAAATTTTGTCCGGTTGTGTTCCATACAAATTTTTTTTTAATTAAGTTGTTTCTGATTCCCTTTATTAAATGAGGTGAGTCGTACAGTGGCACAATTTCTTGTTTTTGTATAACTATCCTTCTTTTCACTTTCAATTTTTTCTCGTTATAAAATTTGGTAGATTCTTTTAAGAGAAGATTTATTGCCGCTTGATTGTTTTGTCCCTGATCACATATTATTGCCATAACATTCAATCCACAATTTTGTACTTCTTTTAATAAAAGTTTCAATGTTTCCGCGATAACAATAGACTTTGTGGCAGAAGAAGAAAACCAAAAATAAACTGGTTGTTTCCATTTCTTGAACAAACCGCAAAGATAAAAAACCAGGACGTGGTCAGCAATTTCCAAATTATTATTACCACTACAATTTTGAAAACCAAAAATTTGATCTGTATTTTTGTCATAGTCCAAATGAGGCATTATAGAGATTTCATCAAAGATTAGTGTGCACATCTTGTCTCGTTGATTCAACTTCAATGTAGCATCTTTTAAATTTTCGAATAGCACTTTGTTAAAACCATGATTTATAGGAATTTTATTTAACATCGCCATAAGTGTTTGTCGATTTGGAAGCGCAAACAGTTGTCTCAATTTTGAATAAGCTCTTCCTGATTGCTTATATAGTGCTAATGCCAAACATTTTTCGTCAGTGGTGTATCTACGTCCTCTTGGTTTAATGTTTCTTTTTCGTAATTGGGATAGGCAAAAGTTGACTGCATCATTGCCCAACACTTTACTCTCTAACTTTAGATTAAAACTCTGAGCTAGTTTTAAACGTTTTCGGTATAAGGAAGCTCTAATTTTGTTAGCACGTGCCGATTTCTTATATTTGAGAATACACTTTGAATTTTGTTTTCTAACTGGTGAAACATTTTGTTTATACTTTTTTATTTGTGGTGCGTCGAAAAGATCTCGTGTGGGGCTTCTCTTTCGGCTATAGATTTTGTCAGCTGATTTAGGGGAAGGGATATCATCAAAAGGAACTTCTAAATTACTTGTTTGTTGTGATGTTGACGTAGAATTATCTAGAAAAAATGATTTAGTATTCTTTAACTTACATTACCTAAAGAATACCGTAGGGAATTAATTGACTAGGAACTGCTGTATTTAAAAGCCTTCCATTCGTTCCAAATTCCGAAATATTAAAGTGGCGTGAACATACAGTGTGCTGCATGTACACTTTACCTGCATCTAAGGTTTCCAAATCCCTATTGCCCGTTCTCATCACCCACTCTTTAAACCTTGTAAAGTATTTGTCAGGATTTGGAAATCGATGGAATTTAGGTCCAGGTTTGAAACATGTTTGGACACTGCACAGCTTCATGTTACTAATTGACACCAGAAATACAGGTATATTTTATGCAATGACAATAATTTATTGATAAGTGGTTACTTAGGATGTATTATTATATTTAAGTTGCTAGGTTTCAATTTAAAATTTTAAAATTTCGATGAGAAGCCCATCTATCGGCTTGAGTGAGGTGCAAACAAGCAAAAACCAACAAAGATCCCGTGACTTAGCATTCTATTTACTTTATTTTTTCTATGCAATGTACTGTACTGTACCTCCATCTATCGAATTTTTAACCGAACTTTTAACTGTTACCTTGACAGCGTCTTTCAAATCAAAAACGAACCGCCAAAGTAATTATGGCAAATTAAACAGCAAAGATTTGTACGACCTTTTAAACATTTTTGTTCACTTCAAATTATTTTGCCTAATTTGCCTGGACTCAAGCTTTTTTTTAGTTTTGATTATTGTCACGCCGCGCCGTAAAAATGGAAGAAATTTATTTTTGGATCATGACATGGCATCATCCAATGGAATAATTTCGGCAAATTACCTCAAAGATAAGTTAACAGAAATTCGAGAAAATTTTATTATTAAGCCAGTGAGATATTTAACAAAAAAAAAAAATCTTTGTCTTTCAAATTTGGAAAAAATAAAAGTAAATTTGGCCATTCAAATATTTTCGCCCCCAGTAACAGCCGCTTTGAAGTATCTTGCTCATCATGATGGTGAACAATTTTCCTTCTTTAAACATTGTACTGCAACAGTTATATTTATGGAAAACAGGTACAAAAATATTTTCAAATTCACGACGTCAGCAATAGAACACAGCATGTCCATCGGCGAGATCCCAATACCGCTCTCCTTACACTGAAGACCCACGACTATCTTGGTTGAATGAAGACTTTCCCCATTTTATTGCCGACATTGAATCTACTTCGGCTGAAACACATAGGCGTGGCTTAACAAAAGAGGCCTTAGTCTTCACTGCACGCACCACATATCTCTGCATTCAATATTTGATGAAGGATCTAAATTTTCATTATGTTTTAACCAGACGATTTAGCTCTGACGCTATTGAATCGATTTTTGCAAATATCCGACTTCGTGGTGGATCCAATGATTTAGTGGATTGCAGAGCAGCCGAAAATGCATTGCGTCAAATTTTAAGAAGTGGTCTGATAAAAAGTATCAGCAACAGTAACACAGTGCCTGATGTTAGGTACGTGAGCACTGCAAAATTTGTTATAATTGTTCAAAAATCCCATGCTAATGATGAAATTGATATTACCTTAAATGAATTCTGGAAAAGCTGGAACACATTAATACATTCACAGGCAGTTATTCTGGTGACCTGCAGATTGAATCACCAGCCATTGCTTTTCTCTGTGGTTACCTTATAGTGAAAGTAGAAGAATTCATAAACTGTGTATTCTGTTTGTCCCTTCTACGTGACAAGGTCAGCCGAAGAACCAGCCCCTTGTTAGAATTAATTTACAATCAAGACAGTGGAAAACTAAATTATTCAAATGAGAGGTTTGTTGGTTTGATCTAATATATATAAATTTTACCGAGTTTACCAAAACAAAATGTGGAAGCAATTCTAAGAAAAATAATTGTTTCTGACCATTCTTCCAATCCTATATTCCAGTGTCAATTTCATTATAACGCAGTTTGTCATCTCATAATATCCAAACTGATACCCCCTTTACTAGTAAACTTTTGCAACCTACAAACTCAGAACCTCAGAAAAAGAAGTGCTAATGTTTACTCTAAAAAACGAAAACTTTTGAAATTAAATTGATTTTTGATTTTTGCTTACCGTGTTTTATTCTTAATCTTGCAGATAACAAATGCATTAAAGACCTTTTTCTGTAAAAAATGCTAATTATGATTTTTGTTGAAAAACTGACAATTTTTTGATTGTCAAATTGTTTAAACCTCAAAATCCTGTCAATCATTATGGGGGAGTACTGTGGCGCTCTCTACGGAACGCAAAAAAAGCCCTGAACTACAAACTCGACCAGCCGGAGAAGGGACAACGTCCCTTTCTAATCTAGGAAGCCGTGCATTACGACGTCAGAACCAATCATGGCGCGTTTGTAGTCACGTGACTTTTTTTTTAAATTTTATCAATTTTAAATTGTTTATAATTAATTTTAAAAAAAGTTTTGAAAGTTTTTCGTATCGGCTATCCATATAATTTATGCTAAAGTTTCAAAATACATTTAAAAAATCGATATTAATTTTTTTTCAAAAGCCTAATTGTGTTTTCCAAGTAGGTACCATCGGGAGCACGGAATTTCGGACAGCAATTTTTATGTCATTTAAAAAAAAACAATGTAGTCTATGCTTTATTGTCATCATTGTCATAATAATTAATTTTGACTGAAATTCAAAATAAACTGTCACCAATATGCCTCCAGTTTCAAATTTTAATAAAGCACGAATTGTCACTCTGGTACAAACGGGATTGTCGTACAGACATATTGCAGCAATTTTGGGGATTCCAAAAAGTACAATCCACTCGATAATGGAAAAATGGAGGCAGACTGAAAGGTTGGAAAGACGGCGAGGCTCAGGAGGTCGTCGAGTTTCTACGCCCAATGAAGACAATGTCTTCATATAAGACAATGCCTTAGTAAATATACTGCAAGATAGTCCATTTACTACGGCTGTTGATGCAGTGATTATGTCGAATTTTCCCGGGTCAGTTTGGACGGCACGTCGGCGTCTGCGAGCGAGTGGCGTCCAAAATCATACTGCAGAAAGAAAAATAGCACTAACACCTGCTCATAAAGAAGCCAGAGTTGGGTTTGCACTGGAATACCTCCTTCAAGATGATGTTTTTTGGAACCGGGTTATTTTAAAATAAAAGATTGTTATGTTTTCATAAAATTGCGAAGATCGGCGTGGTTCGTAGAATGCGAAGATCTTTTGTATTTGGCAACAATGTCATTCCATCAAAATTATTTGAATTGATTCACACTGACAACACACTTTTCCTTACTACAAGCTTAACTTTTCACTTAACACCCGTGTAGTTCCTCTTCTTTCTTTGCGTTATTCGTGTGACTTAGTTTGTCAAAATGACATGTGACAATAATAGTGAAAAAGTATAAAATCGGGGTTATTCAAACGTCTAGCATATAAAGCCCATTTTACATTTGACATAAGTCAAATTTGAACTCTGTCCGAAATTCCGTGCTCGCCGTGGTACTACCTTAAGGGGGGTTTGACAGGTCTAGAAGTGAGGTTAGAATTATTTGAATTTTCAATCCAAGTTACATTAAAATTACAGTGCAGAGAAGCTTTACAGGGTAGAAATCGCAAACCACTGGCATGAAGCTATGATGCCATATACTTTTCATATTTTATTGTGTTATTACGTAACAATTACAATATTTTCAAGAGCCCGCCGTGTCGTTTACGGATTTCAAGTCGGTTGCATCTAAATTTTGCTCATTACCGAAAGTTCTCAAGTGTGTCTCCTCATTCTGTATTAAGTAGGCTACGATGTGATACTGAGTACATGTTGTTTAAAGTTGTTATATATAAATTAACTTGGATTGAATAGTTTTGCTGCAGAGAAGAGCGCTTTAAACCTGAAAAAAAGTTCGCGAGGCTTAATTAAGATGGCGCGCGTCGGATGAGAGAATTTGGCGCTATATTTGAATTCTCTCCTTTTGTTACATTAATTTATAATTAGCTGTCGTACGTGCCTTCAAAGTAGTCAAATACGCACGCTGTATAAACATTTTATTTCTAAATGCTATTTATTTTTTAAAAACTGGTAAAACAAAAAAACCTATACATCTTTATTCAAAATTTCCTATGCGTTTGCTTTTTGACAGTTCTGACATCATCGCATGATCAACGCGTCAGTAAATAATTTCAAGGCGAATTTTCAAGTTCTCAAAGACGAATATAAAAGTGCGGGAGGAGGAAAAAAGTAGCGGCATTCCATCATTTTTTAAGGAAGAGTTGGAACGGCGAATTCAAAAATATAAATAAACGGCGATATTTTAATATAAATTTTCCTTTTGAGTCACAAAGAAATGACACTCTGACTAAGGGGGTCTGTGACACCGACGTAACAGATGACGATGCTGAGGAACTGAAGATGTACGATGATACGATGCCGACGAAATTTCTATAGAATATTCTCAAGCCGGTACACCATTAGTAACTTGGCATTGTTTCTTATTTCTATTAATATATTACTAGCTTTTATATTGTATTTTGAATAAAAATGATGATTTCCTAACATAACCTCAAAAATCTAAATGTCAAAAAATTCCCGTTTTTCAAAATTCCCGAGTTTTTTAAATTTTACCAGCTAATATTAAGCCATAATCACTTATTAAAATTACAAAACTGCAGTCGCAATGTGAATATTTTAGAAATTCAACTCGAATACAAAAAAGTTGCAGGCAGTTTGTTCGATGGGAACTTATTCCAAATTATTGGGAATTTTCGTGGAATATTGTTGCTGTTTATTAGTGGCTGCTCTACTTCACGTCTTCTCCGTCTTTTCTTCTCTTTACTCATCAACCATTCTCCTGATTACCACTCTAAGCAAGAGCGAATTAGAACTTACTTTCTAGTTAAGTCAGATTTTCTTCTCGTTGTTTTTAGTTTTCGGGAACATTTTTTTTTAATTTGACATTTCACAGTATTTATAGACACTTCCTCGTATAGGAGTTTGAAGTTTGGACCCAGGTACGTCATTTTGGTCTATAGAAACCTCAACAAAAGGCGTTTAGCCATTTGAAGGACTTATAATGGTTTTCTTAGGTTATGTGAACTGTCGTTCCTTTCATTGCTTGCACTACTGCACGAAAGTATAAAATTAAGGACACCCAAACAAAATACAACACCAACAGATGCTTTTTTTTTAGAAAATACTGGCCTTTATGTCTAAAAATCTATTTCAAAACCACATCCAGTGTAAAAATAGTATATTGTGCAACTAGTGCGGCAATCGACAACGCCGAACGAGTTGAACATACTATTTCCTATTGCGAATGCGGCATAAATCCTAATATAAAATTGGAGTCTAGAGGAAAATTCAGCTTTCAGCAGATTGTCTGAATTTGCGTGTGCAAAGAATAATTTGTTTACTTGTCGCACCCAAATTATCAAATGGGTAAACAGTTACTTTTCAACCGTAACCAAGGCTGAAAAGATACTATTTTTCTACACGAGCAATAAAAATTATTGTATGCACTTTACCTATTTAATTTAAATACAAAAAGTCGATTTATTAAATATGTGCCAAACTAGTCTATCCCCCTTGCACAAATGGCAAAGCCCTCATTCTTTTAAACTGCCGCCGTTTATGAAAAACCTGCGATTGCGCAGATCCACCGTCCTTTTATGCTAAAATGGGTTAGGAATACAAAAATCATCCTGACAGTGAAGTGACAACGTGCAGCAGATGGATGGCAGATGTGTCAGATTGTAGATAACCTTGAACCGGCCAATAGTATCCATCTCCCAAGGAAGACAGTTTTGTATTTTTTCTGCTCTCTCATATTCTACCAAATCGTTCATGAACTCAATTTTATTTCTGGCTCAAATATTACAACTAAATAGTTGCTGCTGTCATCAACCGGCCAGTTTTGGCAAATTGCACCTAACAAACCCTCCTTAAGAGGGTTCTCCAGTCGTCGAAGTTTTCAAATGTAAACAACCCTGCCCCTTACGTTTCCATCGGAAGCACAAGCCTACAAACTGCCGCTATACCTGCGCTATACCGAACCGCCCTTTGGGATAACCAAATAAAATTTGATCTCACTCAGCGTGTATTGAGAAGACAGAGACACCAGATGCTGGGGGTGATTTAAATAATTTGTTGGTGTATTTCAGAATGGCGTCAATAACGTCGAAATCACTTTTCTTCTCATTAAAGCGATGGTACCGCATGGCATGACCGTTATCTATCAGTTTTCCAGTCAGTATTCATGGGGTGCTGTTGATCGATAACCTTGTTTTTCATAAGATTGTAAAAATTTAAAAATTTAATCTAAATAGTCTCGTCAATGATTTTGTCCGTTTTTATATTAAATAATTAACTTTAAAAAAAAATAAACCGACTTCAAAAAACACAAAAGTAACATAAGTTAGCTAAAAAGTAAAAAATATATTTTTTTAATTTGATACTTATTTGTTGTTCCGCTTAATGTGATTATTAATTTTTCCGTTTAGTGAAATTTAGCGGACAGTGTCCATTGTACAATACAATATAACCATGTTCTTTTTTAAATAGGCGTATTTCAAGAACTAATTAACATTTGTGATCATTTATTGGCCAAATAATAAAACGCTTATAGGTACTATTACAACCTAAATTGTTGTAACGCCCAGACAAAATTGTGAAGTGTGGATAGTGACACAAAAATACAGCTATGTCCCCAAAAGTCATATAATGAAAAATTAAATTAAATACAAGAACTTTCTACAATTAAACTGGTAACAAGTTGGTTAAATAAATAACTAAATGAACGATGAAATAAAAATTTGACAAGTTAAATTATGACTACTGCACTATACTCAAAGTTTAAATTACATTAAAATGATGATTACTGAAGTTTACAATTTTTAAATGCACGCTAATAAAAAAACTAGATGAATTGATAACATAAAAAAGTATAATGAAAAATTATCTATTACTTATCTTCTGAACAGTATTACGCTTTCCTGTCCGTTTTGGAGCTGTCCTGACAATTTACTTTACTGCTTCTTGCGAATCCTGCATGCGGGTTTGTGATTTCCTGGGAAATTAAGCCTGATTCCACGTGAAAACTTCGTGCGTCCAGGAAAGAATATTACAGCTATTATTCCAAAGAAGGTGTTACAATCTGAATCTGCCTATTTGTTTGAAAGAGAATAGTCAGGTCTGCACGCAATAAAGTAGTTTTTCTTACCTCTCAAATTGTAACAGTATTCAAAAACCTAAATAATTTTGCAAAGTTATATGCAATGGTACAATTTTGACCACAGCAATGAATTTAGATAGGACCCAAGGCTGATCCGATTACAATTTATTTTGATTAGAATGATTAGTATGTATATATGTTATCATTATTATTGTGCTAGGTGGATCAACAGGAGAACCCATTTACTGATCGATATTAAAAAGGGGGAAACCAAAAGGAAATAACAAGTGCGCATGAACTGAAAGTATAAGTAATAAATGTATTTTACTATAAGAGACAGCTAAAACAATTACTGCTCCACCATGTCGGTCGTAAAATAGATTTATGAAGACAATTAGAAGCTGACTGTTAAAAAATACATACTACCTAATTGAAGAGATCATAACGATTTTGACCTAGGTTAAAGTTTTCACACATGAAAAAAATCGGAGAATATTTTCTAATATCAACACGGGGAATCGGTAAGTAAAAAAATTGATGTAGACGTGGGGATCTAACAGGAACATGAAAACAAATCTTGCCAAAGTTCCAGGCAGTCTACTTGATAGCATACCAATTTTTTCACCAACCTAATAGAAGCCTGTTTGCGTCTAGTTTGGAGATCTATAAGAAAAGCGGTCTAACAGGGCTTCGTGGGATGAACCACGAAGAGTATAGTAACCATCAGATTTATAACTAAAGAATTAAAAAAAAGACGTTGAAAAACTTTTAAAAAATAATTCAGTTTATTCGCGTTTGGGATTACGAATTAGTAAATTTCTTGTGTGCCTTGGGTCAATTATCTCAGGCAAAATACAATTAAAATAAAAGGAACGCAATTTCGGAAGCATATTACTTTGCCAAAATTCGTCGTCACGACATATTTCTTCAACCAAAATTGAACCTGAGTTATTAGAAGACACATTTTTCTTGGTCCAAAGAACAAAGTAACAAACTTTTCTACCGGTAATTTGCAACTGCCCCTGGAT
The DNA here is from genome assembly GCA_963583935.1 of Diaperis boleti. Lineage (NCBI taxonomy): Eukaryota > Metazoa > Arthropoda > Insecta > Coleoptera > Tenebrionidae > Diaperis > Diaperis boleti. The sequence goes on along the minus strand of OY757245.1, from coordinate 16,239,059 downwards.
TTGGTAGTAATACTGATGCTGCCTTTTTAATTTTATTTGACCGTTGTTTATTACGGCAAATTTAATTTTTTTACTTTGGATCGCTTCTGTTGGTGTTAATTGTGATGATAAACTTTGCCCCAAGGGACATTTAATTTCGATTAAGGCATCGTCACCCAATACCGCGTCTGGGGATGCTGCAAAAATTCCTTCCACTCGATCTATAAAGACTCCACACGATTCAGGTTTTGGTAGATGCGGATAGCTTTTACGAAATTCCATTAAAGCGGTACTTTCATTTGCACTTCCAAAACGGGTAAAATCATTACCACGAAAAGAATTATACAAAATAGTTCGCACAGTACCTGCACATGAAGTTTTTTGTAACATACGGCAGATTTTACCAAAGTGGGAAGCTGTCAATCGATTGGCCCTTGTTTTCACCCATATTGGATTATTGCTTTGCCCAATGGTGGACCTCTCAATCTCACCAATTTCTTCGGGCGACTTTTTTAAAGACATTAGGAATGCGTTCTTCTTTTCTTCAAATTCTTCTTCAGGCATGTCGGGAATAGAAGAATTAAAGTTAGCCTCTTGTGCAGCTGGTCCATAATCCGCATCACAGCTTACAGGATGTCGTCTTCTCTTCGATTTTGTTCTACAAAGCAAATGTTAAAAGTTGTTTTGATTCAATATTCTATTGTTTCCTTACCTAAATAATTGTCTTCTTGCTTTTCGTTTGTTTGCCTTATCAATTGATCTTTTCATAAATTTTTTTGTGATTTCCCCAGGACTTGAATTGCAAAGCGCTTAATTAATTTTCATGTATGTTCATGTATTTTGTTAAATACCACTAAATACCCAAGCGTTAATACTGAAGGAATATAAAGGGTAAAAATAATAGCGCGTTTAAGGGACACTATAACAAATTCATTTAAATTACATAACATTAAAAATAGACTAAATTCCCTAATTGTTTACTTACTCCATGGGCATGGGCGTTCTGTATTGTTCGTTGAAAGATTTTTTAACGCGGCGGGGATTTCCACTGTGGGTTTATGCGGGTCTATAGTTGGTACACAGACACGAGCATTCCACACGTTTATTATAAAAATACAAACTTAACAACTGAATATTATAAACAAAACAAACATAAAATAAATGAAGCGCGTGAGAGTTGCGACACGAAGTTGTTACTCGCGGAGACCGTTAGGAAGAGAGAGTGAACGCCGAAGAGCGCGTTCGGGATCTGTCCGGTTTCCGGTCCTCCAGGCTACTTCCGTCAGTGTGGCGGTAATTTGAATCTCAGGCCGCCACAGTACTTCCCTCCCAGTACTTTAGGTACGAAATCTGACTGGCATCCTGACCTCGCGTCCTCGCGTTGTCTTCGATGCAGTTATGGGGGCGGGTGCTCGAGGGGTAGCTGGAATTTCTGTCGCCTTTGCGGGGGGCGATGTTGGAGTCGCTTCCTGACATATGAACGCTGGTTTCAACCTGTCGACAGAAACATTTACTGGTTTCGTATTTACATTTATCGTAAAATATTTGTCGCGCCGCTCGATGACTTCATGGGGACCAGTGTATGGTGGTGTCAGTGGTTTTCTCACGGTGTCATCCCGCAGAAAAACATGTGTGCACGTTTGAAGTTCACGAGGTACGAAAAATGTTTGTCGGCTGTGGTCTGCTGTAGGCCGAGGGCGTAGTTCACTCATATGTGGCCGAAGTCTAGCAACGAAAGCCGTCGGGTCTTCTGAGCCATCTGCGACGCCGCGAGTGAAAAATTCTCCTGGCAACCGTAAGTACTCGGCTGGTGATGCTTGTAAGTCCTCTTTGAAAGCTGTTCTTAACCCTAGCAATACCGTAGGTAGAACTTCTGTCCATTTTTCGTTTCCACGGCACATTATTGCAGCTTTGACTGTTCGATGCCATCTCTCCAGTATACCATTTGTTTGTGGCCTATATGCTGTAGAGCGTTTACACCTGTCATCCTTGTGAGCGACTGAAGAAGTGCAGACTCGAATTGTCGTCCTTGGTCTGTTGTGATCGTTCTGGGAGTACCAAAACGTGCTATCCAGTTTGCATAAAATGCACGTGATACCTGTTCAGCAGTGATGTCTTCGATAGGTTGTATTTCTGGCCATCTGCTGAAGCGGTCGATCATCGTGAGGCAGTACCTATAGCCTTCGGAGGTTGGTAGTGGTCCCACAATGTCAAGGTGAACGTGCTCAAAACGCTCATTGGGCACGGAAAACTGTTGGGGCGGTGCTCTGGTGTGTCGTTGTATTTTTGCTCGTTGGCACGCTATGCATTCTCTACACCATCTCTTGCTGTCTTTGTTAATGGAAGGCCACACGAATCTCTCCCTTAACTGTCTACTTGTAGCTCTATAGCTAGAATGTGACAAGTTATGTATTAACTCAAAAACAGGCTTACGTAATGGTTGTGGTATGTATGGTCGAATTCTGTCGTTCTGTACGTCGCAGTAAATTTCTGTGTTCTGTCCCGGTGGTGCAAACAACTTCAGGTCTAGTGAAGTTGAATTATGTAACAATCGCTGAAGTTCTTCGTCCTGATGCTGTGCCGCAGCCAGCCTGTCTGTCTCGATGACAGTGAAAATCTAACTGTCGTAATTGTCGCGGTGAGGCTTTATCGGACTTCTGTTTGAAAGCGAAAGTTAGTGGCTTGTGGTCAGTACGAATTGTGAAGTGTCTGCCTTCTACCATGTACCGAAAGAATTTAACAGCTTCATATGCTGCTAACAGTTCTCTGTCGTAGGTACTGTACTTCTGCTGGGTTGGACTCAGTTTCTTGGAAAAGAAGGCAATTGGATACCAGTTGTTAGTGTCGTACTGTTCCAATGTCGCACCAATAGCAGTGTCGGAAGCATCTACTGTCAATAAAAGGGGTGCGTTGTCTGCTGGGTGACTTAGAAGAGCTGCTTGTGCCAAGTCATCTTTGCACACCTCGAAGGCGCTCTCGGCTTCTGGAGTCCAAACTATTTTTCTTTTGTCGTTCTTCCTTACATCTCGTAATAGTTCGGTCAACGGTGCTTGCTTCCTGGCTGCGTTCTTAATAAAACGTCGGTAGAAATTTACGATTCCAATAAAACGACGTAGTTCTTTCATGACTTCTGGCTTTGGAAATTTCTGGATGGCTTCAACTTTTGTAGGAAGTGGCCTTGTCCCTTCAGGAGTAATTTGGTACCCTAAATATTCGATCTCCTGTACCCCAAAAACGCATTTAGCCGGGTTTACTGCGAGCCCATACCTCTTTAGTCTCTCGAAGACTTCTTTCAGGTGTTTTGCGTGGGTATTTTCATCTGCGGACGCAATAAGAATGTCGTCGAGGTATGCAAAACAGTAGTCTAGTCCCTGTAACACTATATTGACAAGTCGCTGAAAAGACTGGGCAGCGTTGCATAAACCAAAAGTCATTCGGGTGAACTCAAAGAGACCAAATGGGGTGGTGACTGCAGTCTTTGGTATGTCCTCTTCGGCTATGGGGATCTGGTGGTACGCTCGAACTAGGTCCAACTTTGAATAAATGCTGGTACCATTAAGTTTGTGTGCAAAGTCCTGGATGTGGGCAATGGGGTATCTGTCGGGGATGGTGACAGAGTTCAACCGACGATAGTCTCCACAAGGGCGCCAAGTATCTTCTTCCTTTTTGGGTACTAAATGCAGTGGACTCGCCCATGAACTATTGGAAGGACGACAGATGCCTTGCTGCAACATAAACTCAAACTCAAGTTTAGCTGCTGCCAACTTTTTGGGGCACAAACGTCGAGGTCTTTCTGCAATCGGAACTCCGCGCGTTTCGATGTGATGCACGACCGGATGTAAAACGTCTTGGCATACTATTGTCTCTCGCGTAACTTCTGGAAACTGCACTAACAAGTGTTTATATTTACAACCTTGGGCCACTATAGTAATATTAGGAGTCTGACATGCGTACACTTTACCTATGCTACAAAGTCTCGTAGTGTTGTCGATGAGTGCTCCTCGTTTAAGGTCCACTAGAAGGTCGAAATGAAATAAAAAGTCAGCTCCGATAATGGCGTGCGACACATCCGCAATAATAAACCTCCACGTTAATTGTCTTCTTAAACCTAAATTTATTTGTAACAACTTAGTACCGAAAGTGCGTATCCTCGATCCATTTGCTGCAAACAGTTCCATTGTTCCTGCTTTAGCGTTTGTGTTTCGGGGTAGCACTGAAACGTCGGCACCAGAGTCAACTAAAAACCGCACGCCCGTTATTCTGTCAGTCACAAAGAGGCGTTTTTGTGAAGATTCCGCCGAAGACGCCTCGCACAACGGCGGTACTCCTAGTTTCCCAGTTCATAAGTACATGGTTTGGAGCATTTTCGGGCTTCTCTTCCAAATCTTGTGTGGTAAAAACAAAGTCCTCCATTTTGTTCACGGTGCCTGGACGCCGAACGCCCTCTGTTGGTGGAACGGTGGAAACGCGTGCGCGATCGGTTACGACGGTCGCTTCGGTCGGCTTTTAGTTCCTGCACCATCTTCGTCAGCTGCATAACCTGTTGTTCCAAGGCGGCCAAAGAGGTGGCGCTGCAGTTGCCGCTAGTTCCGGACGCTGACGTTGATGCAACCGCGGCGCTTGCATCGCCCGAATGCGCATGTTTTACTTGAGCTTGGTTGTGAATGGCTGAGACCGATCCGAAGGCGCCGGTAACACTTACCTCCAGCATTCTGTCGGCAATGGCAGCCATTTTGTCAATTTCGACGCCGTCACTCGCTGACAAGACCATCTGCACCTGTGATGGCATTCGCTGGAGCCATAGCGTTCTTAGGACGTCTCCAGACACCTTTTCGGCTGCTAGTGTTTTCATTTCCCTCAGCAGCTGGGAAGGGCGACGGTCTCCTAAGTCGATTTCCGTAAGGAGCTTCCGTAGCCGTTTATCGTCCGATTCAGTAAATCGACTGGTCAACTGTTGCTTCAGCGTTTGGTACTTATTATCCGTTGGTGGTGATAATATCAGATCCGAAACTTGTTGAAGGGTAGAACCATCTAACGCGGCGATTACTGTGTAATACCTTGTGTTGTCTGCCTTGATGTGGTTCGTTTCAAACTGAGCGTCCACCTGGGCGAACCATAGTCCTGGATTTGTTGACCAAAACGGGGGCAACCTCACGCTCGATGTTGAAATCCTGTTGACTTCTCCTGCTTGTTGCTCCGTTTCTGACATGGCGATGGCGTCTGTTGTTTGTTTCTTGTCCGGGGTCACCAATTGTGGGTTTATGCGGGTCTATAGTTGGTACACAGACACGAGCATTCCACACGTTTATTATAAAAATACAAACTTAACAACTGAATATTATAAACAAAACAAACATAAAATAAATGAAGCGCGTGAGAGTTGCGACACGAAGTTGTTACTCGCGAAGACCGTTTGGAAGTGAGTGTGAACGCCGAAGAGCGCGTTCGGGATCTGTCCGGTTTCCGGTCCTCCAGGCTACTTCCGTCAGTGTGGCGGTAATTTGAATCTCAGGCCGCCACACCACAAAAAGAGTCTGGTAAATAAATTGTGTCCCAATTGTCTAAATTCGGGGAATCCCATACATAGAAGATATTTTATACTATACTCGAAATTGCTATTGTAATAAAAAAAATGTTTGCGGATAAAAAAGTAAAATAATAAGTTTTGTTTTTTTTTTATATTCAATATTCCCTTTAGATGAGATTTGATGAGATTTTACAGGATTATTGCAAATCTTAGTTGATATGTTTTAATTGGGGGCTTTTTTCTTTGAATAGGACCGAATTTCTGTCTTAGTCCCAATATTTTTGATCAACGCCTAAAAAATACCATTAAACTTCATTGTGTTAAAAAGAAATCGGAATACAAAGTCTTCAGCAAAGATTTTTTTTAATTAAGTGTTACGGTCTTGGCGACGTATCATATCGACACGTAATCGAAGAATTTGTGGGGCTCATTTGAGCCGCAATGGGTTGTTCAAATTGTTTTGTTAATTATTTTACTCGAAATAAGGTATTAGCTGTGATTGCCGCTGTGTTCAGGTTGCTAGGCAACTTTACCTTCAGTTTATGGACTTCAAAATTAAAGAAAAAACCGCTTAATTTAAAAAAGTTTGATTAAAATGTTTGACTGTTTTAGTTTTCTACAGTTGTTAGATACGCAAAACTAGTTTAGACCAAAAACAGTCCTCTCCAAACAACTTACTAGAGAAAATCACCTCATGGGACACAGTGTATTATGTTAAATAATAGTTTTTACAATAGTTTACAATGAATATTACCCAAAGATAAAAATAATGTTTTTCAGTCAAAATAAATATAGGACGTCAAAAAAAACCTTACCTTGCTCGCAAAACATGTAGACGACTTTTCACACTCTTGGTTTTACTCTGGGTAGGATTTTTCTTTGATGAATGAAACTTCCCCATATTAAAGTCAAAAATTTTAAGTTTAAAAACACAAAAAAAATACACACTTTTAAACACCAAGCACTAAACACTGCTCACGGAGTAAAAGACTCGAATGAAACAACGCAATTTTATATTCCTTATATCAGTAGGTACAAGTATACAACGCAGAACAAGTGTTCTGGACTTCCCGATGGATGCGGAAATTCCGAAAATATTGTTTCTTAAACGTACCTAATAAACTTAAAAGAACCTTTCTTCGCAAGATCGTAAACCGAAGTAGTAACAGATGCACTTTTTGTCGGAGGTACTTTTGTCTGATGCACTTTTGTCTGATGCACTTTTGTCTGATGCACTTTTGTCTGATGCACTTTTGTATGATGCACTTTTGTCTGATGCACTTTTGTCTGATGCACTTTTGTATGATGCACTTTTGTCTGATGCACTTTTGTCTGATGCACTTTTGTATGATGCACTTTTGTCTGATGCACTTTTGTCTGATGCACTTTTGTCGGATGCACTTTTGTCGGATGCACTTTTGATCCCGGTACTTTAGACCCTGCACTTTAGACCCCGGTACTTTTAGATCCGGCCCTTTAGGGTCCGACACTTTTGTTCCCGGTACTTTTGATTGGAATCTTTTTACATCGACATGTTAAGACTTGATTTTAAATATTTATGAGAAATCATTAATTTAAGCCCCTATTTACATAAAGGCGGATAATTTGGATGTTTGGTTGGTTGCATAATTTATCTGTAAATTTATAAATATAAATATAAACTATTTAGAAAATCACTGTGGACACATTACAAAGTTTTTAAACGTCTTGACAATAGGTCAAAAATAGAAAAAGACACAGAAAAATTTGAAATTTTTAATTGAGCAAATACGTTAAGGTTTTTTGTGACTTTCATAAGATAAGGATGTTTTGATGGTTGCATAATTCAGTTTAAATACATTGTTAACAGTAATAAATATACAAAGTTTTAAACGTCTTGACAATAGGTAAAAAAGAGAAAAAGATACAGAAAATTTGAAACTTTTTAATTGAGCAATTAATATTTAACTAAATAGTTAGATATTCACTTTTGAAAATTATTATTATTCTGATGTGGTAATTTTTGGATTAAATAAAATTAATATTTTGAAATTATTATTATTCGTCGGTCCCATTCCCATATAGCAACGAAGTAAAATTAAAAGATTAAATCGCCGTAAAAAGAAGAAGCCAATATTTAGAAAGTGTAACAAATGTAGATAATTGTAATAAAATAATAATAATGATATATAAAAATATACATTATTTACATATATATTTATTCACAGCTTATTTCAAATGATTATCAAGAAGTCGATAGTAACAAACGATAGACAGATGTAACGTATAAAAGGGGTTAGTCCCAACTCTCCTCCACCTCAATGTTAGTCTCCAGTTGCTTGAGGTAGCTTAAGTCCTCCCACTGTGGTCTAGGACCTTGTTGTTGTTGCTGTTCTTTTAATTGTTCACGTTGTGCCTGGTACATCTGATCTAGCCTTAGTCTATGTTCGGCACAGTGACAACGAATTATATGATTTGATAGCCTATGGGCTAGCATAACGTGGTTATTGTTGTAGGGGCACACCCTAATGTCCTCTAAAAACAAAAGAAACAAAAAACTAATAGATTAAACTAGAAAGATGTAGCTTTATATGTCACTTACCTTCCACCGGATCGTAGTAGAAGTTAACTTTTCTTTTATTTTGTTTTGCAGCCATCTTGTGTGTTACGTATAGCTTCTAATGGTCGGACAAGAGTGTATTTGGAACTGAATATCTGTACAGGCTAGTGGCTGGCTTTTATACAACGCTGAGTTCTCCCATGAGCATTAAAATATCACACCCTTAAAAATAAACATTTTCCCATGATAGGGATGTCAATAAATTCTCGAGATATATTATTATTTAATCTCAAGTTTTGGAAAGGACCCGCCAACTCTTATCAGAGGCTGACCGGATGACGACTTTTGATAAATGTATAAGCCAGCTGGTAACAACTTGCTAAGTGGAGCATATCAGCTTAAGACGAAAATAATTAGTTTTTTTCATAATTTGCTATGACCTTTTAGCAATTTTTTCATTTTGCAATATAAATTTATAGTTGACAGATAATTTTGTCCGTGCTAACATCGCGCCAGATGTAATTTTAGTATAAATTGAGTTCTTCGCGAGAAGCCGTCACTTATTGTTATTATTTAAAATGCATACAATGGACTTACAGATGAATATGGACACATTGCAAAGTTTAAGTGCCTGGGCATAAAGCGTTTTAAGTTGCACAAAATTCAAGAAAAATAAAAAAAAAATGTATCAAAGTAAATTTATTGTAAAATATAAACTATTCAGAAAAATCACTGTGGACACATTGCAAAGTTTAAATGTCTGGGCATAAAGCGTTTTAAGTTGCACAAAATTCAAGAAAAATTTTAAAAAAATGTATCAAAGTAAATTTATTGTAAAATATAAGCTATTCAGAAAAATCACTTTGGAAACATTGCAAAGTTTAAATGTCTGGGCATAAAGCGTTTTAAGTTGCACATAATTCAAGAAAAATTTAAAAAAATGTATCAAAGTAAATTTATTGTAAAATATAAGCTATTCAGAAAAATCACTGTGGACACATTGCAAAGTTTAAATGTCTTGGCATAAAGCGTTTTAAACTGCATAAAATTCAAGAAAAATTAAAAAATGTATCAAAGTAAATTTATTGTAAAATATAAACTATTCAGAAAAATCATTGTGGACACACTGTAAAGTTTTAAAACGTCTTGACATAAACCGTTTAAGCTACACAAAATTCAAGAAAAATTAAAAAAAATTTATCAAAGTAAATTTATTGTAAAATATAAACTATTCAGAAAAATCATTGTGGACACACTGTAAAGTTTTAAAACGTCTTGACATAAACCGTTTAAGCTACACAAAATTCAAGATAAATTAAAAAAAATTTATCAAAGTAAATTTATTGTAAAATATAAACTATTCAGAAAAATCACTGTGGAAACATTGCAAAGTTTAAATGTCTGGGCATAAAGCGTTTTAAGTTGCACAAAATTCAAGAAAAATTAAAAAAAAATGTATCAAAGTAAATTTATTGTAAAATATAAGCTATTCAGAAAAATCACTGTGGACACATTGCAAAGTTTAAATGTCTTGGCATAAAGCGTTTTAAACTGCATAAAATTCAAGAAAAATTAAAAAATGTATCAAAGTAAATTTATTGTAAAATATAAACTATTCAGAAAAATCATTGTGGACACACTGTAAAGTTTTAAAACGTCTTGACATAAACCGTTTAAGCTACACAAAATTCAAGAAAAATTTAAAAAATTTCAAACAAATTTTGCGTAAAATATACCATGCAGATTCCCACGCTAAAAACAACCGCATTTATGTAAATATGGACTGAAATTTATGATTTCTCATTAGATATTTAAAAATCAAAGTTTGATATTTTATAAATCCCTACAGGTTACAACTTGATAAAACCTTGCAGGTTAACAGTGTTTTGGTAATTATTCGTTTCAAGTTCTAAGTTTTAACTTTTAGGTTCCAACTTTTTTCAACATTTCATTTTCTCATTTTAGAGGTTTAAAGTTTCATAGATTTAGTTTACTCATGTCCTGAAGATTATTTTACGGTATGTAACTATTCGTATCAAGTTCTTAGTTTTTAGTTTTTAGGTTCTAAATTTTCACAGCATTTCATTTCACAACTTAAAGGTTTAAAGTTTCATAAATTTTTATTTTACTCAGGTCCTGAAAATCTTTTTCGGATATTTTATCAATTTCAAATTATAACTGCATTGAAATCACCTAATCTGGGACACATTGCAAAGTTTAAATACTAACAATAAGTGACGGCTTCTCGCGAAGAAGCTTTAACTTTTTCTCAACACTTCAATTTCTCAACCTAAAGGTGTAAAGTTTCATAGACTTACTTTACTCAAGTCATGAAGATCTTATTATGGTGTGTAACTTTTCGTCTCAAGTTTTGAATTTTCAGTTTTAAGTTTTAACTTTGTTCAACACTTCAATTTCTCAACTTAAAGGTTTAAAGTTTCATAAATTCTTATTTTTACTCAAGTCATGAAGCTCTTTTTTTACGGTGTGTAACTTGTCGTCTCAAGTTCTTAGTTTCCATTTTTAAGTTTAAATTTTCTCAACACTTCAATTTTCTCAACTTACAGGTTCAAAGTTTCATAAATTCTCATTTTACTCAAGTCTTGAAGATTGTATTACGGTGTTTAACTCTTCGTCTACAAAATTTTGGACTTAGAAGTCTCGTCAGGAACAATCACAAAAAAATGGGATAGTTAATTAATTTCAAAATATACTAAATTAGACCATTAACTGACTACTAGAATTCATCACATTTGAAAGAAAATTTATTTATTTATTTATTTATTTATTTATTACAGACCAATTAAATATCGTGGTGCTCCAAAAAACAATTTTTTTCTCATTAGAGCACAAAAAAAACTCCACAGGTTGAACATTTGCTGTGTGGTCTGGATTGCACACTTTTTGAACTGCATAGTTCGCATCTGCCCGTGCTTTTTCATAAACGACCCAATGACTACCCCTGTTGCCAAGACAGATTCTTGTTTACTCAGGTAAGGTCGTGCGTCCGTCTTTTTAATCCACAGTAACAAATTTTCATTGAGAATATTTATGTTATTTTATTTCCTTTTGATATTACTAAGGCAACTTGAAAAGTAGTTTCAAATTCCTCACAGATTTAAATATTATTAACAAGTCGTGGTTTATTCAAATATTATATGTTTCGGATTGCTTAAACAAAAGAACTTCCACGGCCATACAGTCACATCTTTTGGACTTTCGCACTTATCACTAGCAGAGATTCCGCTTAATCTCTATCTATCTAGCAATTGTAAAAACCTACCCGTTTGCTTAATTCTCAGTACCTAACAAATTTTCAATGAGAATATTTATTTTATTTATTTCCTATTTCCTCCACAGATAAATATTACCAAGTCGCGGGTCTTCAACTTTAATATTTCTTTATCGATTTGCGTAAACGAAAATTCTAGGTGGAACGTCAATTCACCGTTAGTTACATCGATACGGTAACACCGGATGATAGAGATTCTGAGGTGATAAGAAGAAGTTTGCCAGTTTATCTTGAGCGTTTAAAATTAATACCGTGTTCCACCATGCACGGCCGGGTTCAGTGCCGCGTCGGACGACGCGACGCCCGCCGCCAAGCACCCCAGCCGCCATGTGAAAACTTAAGAGGGTTCTCCAGTGGCAGGTACATTTCTGCCGGTCGAAGCACATTTTCTCGCAATATCTTTTTTTTTAATTTACAAATTTCAAAAAACCGCTCTGTAGCTGCAAAGATCTATATTTTATCAACACGCCCACAAAATTTCAACGAAAAATCTTCAAAAATAAAAAAGTTACATTCAATGCCGCACATTTCTGTACATTTTTGCGCGCCGTTGAATATAACTTTTTTATTTTTGAAGATTTTTCGTTGAAATTTTGTGGGCGTGTTGATAAAATATAGATCTTTGCAGCTACAGAGCGGTTTTTTGAAATTTGTAAATTAAAAAAAAAGATATTGCGAGAAAATGTGCTTCGACCGGCAGAAATGTACCTGCCACTGGAGAACCCTCTTAAGAACTTGAGACGCTAATTGGGTACTTGAAAAATTAAGCGCGGCGGGGCGTCGTGGTGGCGGGCGTCGCGTCGTCCGACGCGGCACTGAACCCGGCCGTGCATGGTGGAACACGGTATTAATTTTAAACGCTCAAGATAAACTGGCAAACTTCTTCTTATCACCTCAGAATCTCTATCATCCGGTGTTACCGTATCGATGTAACTAACGGTGAATTGACGTTCCACCTAGAATTTTCGTTTACGCAAATCGATAAAGAAATATTAAAGTTGAAGACCCGCGACTTGGTAATATTTATCTGTGAGGGATTTTAAACTACTTTTCAAGTTGCCTTAGTAATATCAAAAGGAAATAAAATAAAATAAATATTCTCAATGAAAATTTGCTACTGCGGATTAAAAAGACGGCCGCACGACCTTACCTGAGTAAACAAGAATCTGTTAAACTTTAAACATGTAAATTGAGAAACTGAAATGTTTAGAAAAGTTAGAACCTAAAATGAAGACTAAGAACATGAGACGAATATGTAGTTACACGTAGGCGTTAAGACATTGAAGACCTTAGTAAAACAAGAATCTATATGAAACTTTAAAATTATAAATTGAGAAATTGAAGTGTTGATAAAAGTCAGCACTTGAGACGAAAAGTTACACACCTTTAATAAGATCCTCATGACTTGAGTAAATGAGAAACTGAAAATTTTCAAGTCTCCAATTATCGTCTCAAGTTCTTAAGTTTTCACATGGCGGCTGGGATGCTTGGCGGCGGGCGTCGCGTCGTCCGACGCGGCACTGAACCCGGCCGTGCATGGTGGAACACGGTATTAATTTTAAACGCTCAAGATAAACTGGCAAACTTCTTCTTATCACCTCAGAATCTCTATCATCCGGTGTTACCTTATAGATGTAACGGTGAATTGACGGTCCTCCTAGAATTTTCGTTTACGCATACCGATAAATAAATATTAAAGTTGAAGAAACGCGACTTGGTAATATTTATATGTGAGGAATTTTAAACTACTTTTCAAGTTGACTTAGAAATATCAATAGGAAATAAATAAAATAAATATTCTCATTGAAAATTTGTTAGGTACTGAGAATTAAGCAAACGGGTAGGTTTTTACAATTGCTAGATAGATAGAGATTAAGCGGAATCTCTGCTAGTGATAAGTGCGAAAGTCCAAAAGATGTGACTGTATGGCCGTGGAAGTTCTTTTGTTTAAGCAATCCGAAACATATAATATTTGAATAAACCACGACTTGTTAATAATATTTAAATCTGTGAGGAATTTGAAACTACTTTTCAAGTTGCCTTAGTAATATCAAAAGGAAATAAAATAACATAAATATTCTCAATGAAAATTTGTTACTGTGGATTAAAAAGACGGACGCACGACCTTACCTGAGTAAACAAGAATCTGTCTTGGCAGCAGGGGTAGTCATTGGGTCGTTTATGAAAAAGCACGGGCAGATGCGAACTATGCAGTTCAAAAAGTGTGCAATCCAGACCACACAGCAAATGTTCAACCTGTGGAGTTTTTTTTGTGCTCTAATGAGAAAAAAATTGTTTTTTGGAGCACCACGATATTTAATTGGTCTGTAATAAATAAATAAATAAATAAATTTTCTTTCAAATGTGATGAATTCTAGTAGTCAGTTAATGGTCTAATTTAGTATATTTTGAAATTAATTAACTATCCCATTTTTTTGTGATTGTTCCTGACGAGACTTCTAAGTCCAAAATTTTGTAGACGAAGAGTTAAACACCGTAATAGAATCTTCAAGACTTGAGTAAAATGAGAATTTATGAAACTTTGAACCTGTAAGTTGAGAAAATTGAAGTGTTGAGAAAATTTAAACTTAAAAATGGAAACTAAGAACTTGAGACGACAAGTTACACACCGTAAAAAAAGAGCTTCATGACTTGAGTAAAAATAAGAATTTATGAAACTTTAAACCTTTAAGTTGAGAAATTGAAGTGTTGAACAAAGTTAAAACTTAAAACTGAAAATTCAAAACTTGAGACGAAAAGTTACACACCATAATAAGATCTTCATGACTTGAGTAAAGTAAGTCTATGAAACTTTACACCTTTAGGTTGAGAAATTGAAGTGTTGAGAAAAAGTTAAAGCTTCTTCGCGAGAAGCCGTCACTTATTGTTAGTATTTAAACTTTGCAATGTGTCCCAGATTAGGTGATTTCAATGCAGTTATAATTTGAAATTGATAAAATATCCGAAAAAGATCTTCAGGACCTGAGTAAAATAAAAATTTATGAAACTTTAAACCTTTAAGTTGTGAAATGAAATGCTGTGAAAATTTAGAACCTAAAAACTAAAAACTAAGAACTTGATACGAATAGTTACATACCGTAAAATAATCTTCAGGACATGAGTAAACTAAATCTATGAAACTTTAAACCTCTAAAATGAGAAAATGAAATGTTGAAAAAAGTTGGAACCTAAAAGTTAAAACTTAGAACTTGAAACGAATAATTACCAAAACACTGTTAACCTGCAAGGTTTTATCAAGTTGTAACCTGTAGGGATTTATAAAATATCAAACTTTTTAAATATCTAATGAGAAATCATAAATTTCAGTCCATATTTACATAAATGCGGTTGTTTTTAGCGTGGGAATCTGCATGGTATATTTTACGCAAAATTTGTTTGAAATTTTTTCTTGAATTTTGTGTAGCTTAAACGGTTTATGTCAAGACGTTTTAAAACTTTACAGTGTGTCCACAATGATTTTTCTGAATAGTTTATATTTTACAATAAATTTACTTTGATACATTTTTTAATTTTTCTTGAATTTTATGCAGTTTAAAACGCTTTATGCCAAGACATTTAAACTTTGCAATGTGTCCACAGTGATTTTTCTGAATAGCTTATATTTTACAATAAATTTACTTTGATACATTTTTTTTAAATTTTTCTTGAATTTTGTGCAACTTAAAACGCTTTATGCCCAGACATTTAAACTTTGCAATGTTTCCACAGTGATTTTTCTGAATAGTTTATATTTTACAATAAATTTACTTTGATAAATTTTTTTTAATTTTTCTTGAATTTTGTGTAGCTTAAACGGTTTATGTCAAGACGTTTTAAAACTTTACAGTGTGTCCACAATGATTTTTCTGAATAGTTTATATTTTACAATAAATTTACTTTGATACATTTTTTAATTTTTCTTGAATTTTGTGCAGCTTAAAACGCTTTATGCCAAGACATTTAAACTTTGCAATGTGTCCACAGTGATTTTTCTGAATAGCTTATATTTTACAATAAATTTACTTTGATACATTTTTTTTAAATTTTTCTTGAATTTTGTGCAACTTAAAACGCTTTATGCCCAGACATTTAAACTTTGCAATGTGTCCACAGTGATTTTTCTGAATAGTTTATATTTTACAATAAATTTACTTTGATACATTTTTTTTTTATTTTTCTTGAATTTTGTGCAACTTAAAACGCTTTATGCCCAGGCATTTAAACTTTGCAATGTGTCCATATTCATCTGTAAGTCCATTGTATGCATTTTAAATAATAACAATAAGTGACGGCTTCTCGCGAAGAACTCAATTTATACTAAAATTACATCTGGCGCGATGTTAGCACGGACAAAATTATCTGTCAACTATAAATTTATATTGCAAAATGAAAAAATTGCTAAAAGGTCATAGCAAATTATGAAAAAAACAAATTATTTTCGTCTTAAGCTGATATGCTCCACTTAGCAAGTTGTTACCAGCTGGCTTATACATTTATCAAAAGTCGTCATCCGGTCAGCCTCTGATAAGAGTTGGCGGGTCCTTTCCAAAACTTGAGATTAAATAATAATATATCTCGAGAATTTATTGACATCCCTATAATGGGAATAATATTAATTGCTCAATTAAAAAGTTTCAAATTTTCTGTATCTTTTTCTCTTTTTTACCTATTGTCAAGACGTTTAAAACTTTGTATATTTATTACTGTTAACAATGTATTTAAAGTGAATTATGCAACCATCAAAACATCCTTATCTTATGAAAGTCACAAAAAACCTTAACGTATTTGCTCAATTAAAAATTTCAAATTTTTCTGTGTCTTTTTCTATTTTTGACCTATTGTCAAGACGTTTAAAAACTTTGTAATGTGTCCACAGTGATTTTCTAAATAGTTTATATTTATATTTATAAATTTACAGATAAATTATGCAACCAACCAAACATCCAAATTATCCGCCTTTATGTAAATAGGGGCTTAAATTAATGATTTCTCATAAATATTTAAAATCAAGTCTTAACATGTCGATGTAAAAAGATTCCAATCAAAAGTACCGGGAACAAAAGTGTCGGACCCTAAAGGGCCGGATCTAAAAGTACCGGGGTCTAAAGTGCAGGGTCTAAAGTACCGGGATCAAAAGTGCATCCGACAAAAGTGCATCAGACAAAAGTGCATCAGACAAAAGTGCATCATACAAAAGTGCATCAGACAAAAGTGCATCAGACAAAAGTGCATCATACAAAAGTGCATCAGACAAAAGTGCATCAGACAAAAGTGCATCATACAAAAGTGCATCAGACAAAAGTGCATCAGACAAAAGTGCATCAGACAAAAGTGCATCAGACAAAAGTACCTCCGACAAAAGTGCATCTATTACTACTAACCGATTGCCCTTAATTTCCGGCTTGCATATTTTTACCTTTACCTTTTATAGTGGATGGCCAGATGTAACGTTCCACCGACTTCTATTTGTTTCTAGGAAAACTTTCTTATCTTTTTGATACCTATAAAGCACGAACGTTTCAGCAAAATGAGAAAATAAAAATATTTCAGAGGGAAACTGCAATTATTGAGCGCTAGATAACCCTCAAAGCCCATCAACTGCTTTGGTTTTTCTGTTAATTTAAAAGATAAATGTAAATTGTTGCTGATATTGAAAAAAATAAAAATGTTAAATGGGTGGAGGGTACGTATTAGTTTAGATTTTAGATTAGTATTTATTAATTATTTTATTTTGCCTACTGATTACAAGATACATATGACAGTTTTAAATGTGGTGCCAGAAAGACAATTAAAAAACCTTTTAAAAGAATGAACAGAAAAATTCAAAAAGAAAAAAGTTATTTTTGCTAGAATCCGTCAAGAAAGTTGAGAATCCGGCAGCGCTCGTAAAATGCAAACGTAGATACGCCCCGCCTACGGGAGAGTTGGTGTCTTGTTTGAGGTTGTTTGTCGCTAGAGGAGCCACCTGATAAGGGTGAGCTAAATAAATCTGGCGTTGAACGTAACTTTTTTATTTTTGAAGATTTTTTGTTCAAATTTTGGGGGCGTGTTGATAAAATATAGATCTTTGCAGCTACAGAGCGATTTTTTCGGAAAAACGTTTTCTCGCATTTTTTTTTTGCAAATTTACAAATTTCAAAAAAATCGCTCTGTAGCTGCAAAGATCTATCTTTTATTAACACACTCCCAAAATTTCAGGCGAAAATCTTTAAAAACAAAAAAGTTATCTTCAACGCCGCACAGCAATGTTCATTTGCCACTGGAGAACCCTCTTAAGAGGAATCCGTACGATGGTCGACCTTCAGATTTGCCCGATTTTTGTCAACGCTACCCCCGCCACAATTTTTAAAGTAGGGAATGAAGGGGAATACAGCCGAGTTCCGATGATGATAATGTGCGCCGAATATGCCGACTGTGGATGGCATAAAAAAACCCTCATTTATGGTGGTGGTGGACTGCTCGACTGCGACCAACAATAATAATTTCACGAAAATGCTTGCGCGCTCAGAAATAGTAAATCTCATTACAGGATCTTCAATCACGTTTGCTGTTTTTGTTTGTTAAAAATAAAAAAGCATTATGGTATTTTTGTATGTTTATTAATAAAATATAAAATCGTAATTCAAAAGAATATTAACAACAATAGTAGATATGAACATGACATGAACAAATAATGTATAATAATTATCGATATCTCAGAAAAGTACAAAAGTAATGCATTCGGTAAGTCATAAACCGTTATTTTGAAAAAAAAAATCCAATAACAGGTTAATTTTTATATTAGACAATTTCATGTTTTTTGCTTTTGCATTTTTGTATACAGGGTGATTCACGCCAAAGTGATGACAGCATGGACGACTTTTTTTACGTAATAAATAGAAAAGGAATATGTCTTGTGTTGATTGATAATATACATATTATGTACTCGTATCTATCGTGGTCGTGGACGATATCTCTGTTTACGTCCGTTTAATTTAACTGATTTTCTTAAATTGGAAATTTAAGGTTACTGAGTAACTAATAATGCTGAAAATGATGAAAATATAGGGTGCCCGAAAATATATATGTATTATAATAAATTTTATGATAAGGATACAGATGGGCGATCTCGGACAGGCTTTCAGCATAAGTTGGTTTAATCCAATTATATTATAGATTATATTCTAAGTGAAAAATAATGATTCATTGTCAGAGAGTGATACACATCTCACGAGCTTATAACCTTACAACCTTACGCCCGGTAGATTTGAATCATCAAAATTGATGGTTATTGAAAGAATTTATAATTAAAGAGAAGCAATAAATAAAAAAAATAGTTTTCCATAAAATTTCCATGTAAAAATTTGGGCTTACGTATAAAAAATATAAATTATGTAAAATACGTAAAAAAACTAAAAAATGGGTTTTTGTTTACAAATAAATTTAAATTTCTGGTATTTTGTACGTACACTCAAGTGTGGACCTGCAATAAGACCATAAATGCATAAAATTTACCGAAAGAGTACAGGAGTGTGCAGGGTCATAATAGTATATTATAAACCAAGGTAGAGAAGTAATTTTTCTCAGCTAAGCAGTATTCGAAGCTGAGAAAGGGCTTCTCTACCGTGGTTTATATATTATTTTTTTCACTACTAGCAGCTTAAATCGTTAAATAAATGAAGCATCAAAAATACAATCGTCTAGCGGGTGCCTGGTCACAGTTAATCCTGAATAGACGTTGACGTCTCTGAACATTTGTTTCTTCCGTGGATCGTTGCAAATTTTGGCTCGCGCGTCGCGCTCAACCCCTTAAAGAAACCTACTCCAAGAATGTCATATTTTCCTGTACGTGAAACTCGAAATTTGGACAGGATCGACTGTGACTGGCATCCGAGGTTATGTTTTTTTTTTTGACATTTCTCCGTCAGAGACCGGATTTTCGTGTAAAAACTTGCACAATGCATACCTGTGCTTCTGTAATAATTTAACTTCGTTTTTTGTTTTTTTTTGCATGAATTGCAGTTAATTAATGTCTAATATTTGCAACTGGTGCAATTTGTGAAAATCGAAGGGCGCTGTTGTTAAGTAGGAAGATAAAATAATCGATATGCATTTTGCATCAAATCCGGTCTCTGCCCATTATTAACTACTGGTCAATAATGAAAAAATTATTAACTACTAGGAAAGAAACAACTTCACACCTCCTCTACAAACTATATAATCGTACATTCTACAGCTAGTAGTGAAAAAAATATTTAATTTCATACTTGTATCTAAAGTGACATTTTTCGGATTATTTTTGATACCAAAAGTGGAACATTAACGTCCTAGTACTTTAAAGAAAAATTTTAAAGTCCTAGTACTTTAAAATTATACGTCAATCATTTCTTACATTGTTCCCGACATTTTTGTGGCATCAAATTGTTCTTCACGTGATCTGCTTCATCTACAATGTCTTGAGGCACCTCAATTTTCTCCATTTTAAACGGAATAATCGCATAAAATATCCAAAACCATTCACCGTGACCCAGTTTTTTCGTTGTCATTTTTGACACACGTTTGTTACTACGGGAATGTTGGTTCCCGCATATTTAATTATTACGAATAATTTGTGCGAGATAAACACACAACATTTCATTTATTTTGACTTAGTTCATTAAACTTACAGTATGAAATAAAACGTTGTATTTACCTCGAACGAAGAAGTGTTTTTAAAGGTACTCACAAGTAATTCCAGCCTCGGCTAGGCGCCTCGGCCGTAAACAACTTGCTCGTACTTTAAACTTCACTTCTCGTTCTAGATAAATAATATACTATTAAGGGTACCTGCTCTATTTCCGGCCTTCTATTTATTTCGCATGGTAATTCATGTTTTGTGTTTTCCAATGTTTAAATTGTAACAGAAATTTGTTTTCTTCCAAAAAATTATTTTTATTTATTATTCTTTCTAGAAATAATGTAATGTATTTACCTATTTTACTGCCAGTGCCCGTGTTAGAGAGGTTTTAATATTTCTTATGTAAAAAAGGTGTCCGCAATAAGAGGTTTCACTGGTAATTACACAATATTGAACTTGTACATACTTCAAAAAATAGTCAAATAAAATGCATTACCGAAATTTCAAAAGCTTTCTGCAAGCATTCATCAAATAGACTTGTTTCCCGGCCTTCAGCCTGCTGTTCAGATTTCTAAGTTTTTTTTATAGATGACTCAATTTTATTTTTTCCCATTGTTTTTTGAATTTATGATCCACGTATACCACTAAATAAAGTTTATTTTATCTAAAAAATTAGATAGTAGCTATAACTATTTGTCTACTACTAGTTATCTAATGTGCATTTTAGTATGGCACGCCGTTTTACTATTTAATAGACAAATATTTTCTCCAAAAAAAAATAAAAAATTCTTTTCAGTTTAAAACTAAATGTTTTGGATGATTTTTTTATGTACCTACATAATAAAAACGCAATACTTTTATGTTGTTACATAAAATTAAATTATTATACATAGGAAGAGATACAAAAATGGATGAATTATAATTATGCCGTAACATAATTATAATTAATTAATATTTTTCATACATAACTTTTTAATTTCTATTGTGTACATAATTTAATTCAAACATTTCTATTATGTACATAATTTTAATTCAAACATTGCTATTATGTAGATAATTTTAATTCAAACATTTTTATTCTGTACATAATTTTAATTCTAACATTTCGAATGGGAACGAATGCAGGGTTTACACATGACTTCGTTACATGTACATGATTTTAATGCTGAATTTTCATTATGTACATAATTTCAATTCTGAATTTCTATTACATACATAATTTTAATCGAGACATTTTTATTATGTACATAAACTTCATTCTGGATTTCTATTAATATATTTTTATGAAATAAAAATTATTTTCTTGTTGAAAATAAAAACAAATATCTAATAATTTTATTTATATTACAGCATAATTAAAATTATATTCCCACATAATTATAATACTGATATTTTTCTTTATGATGGGACAATAATAATTGAGTTTTAAAATTTAGCTAAACTCATAATTTTAATTCACTATTACATTTAATTATGTTTGTGCATAATAATTAGTTTGAATAAAATTTATGTATTAACATAAAAGTAATTAATTCTATTTCAATTATGTTCCACATATAAATAAATCATTTAAAATTCGTTTCTTCAATATGTACATATTGTGATATTTTTTTTTTCGGTGATTAAATAGTAAAACGGTGCCGTACTTGGGCAAGTATTGAGAATAATTATTGTGAGAATAGCTGTTTTTTGCTGAAACTTTGCCGGCATTCATTCGGGAAATATCGTGTCGTGGCGAAGGTTGTCGATTCACGAGTGGAGGAGAAGTAAGCTGGTGTGCGAAGAAGGGATGCACGATGTCGTACAAAACGTTAAAAAATATGTTTGCAGGGTATTACTGGATTTAATGTAGCAGTTACATTGTTCATCTTAAGGTGATGAAATTTTACAGGAATTTTGTGGAAGAGTTGTACTACGATTTGGTCAGACTCTTTTTTTCATAAGTCTACCTATAATCGAGTTTCATGCACTTGAAAATGTGTGTTATTCATACATTTACAATTTGTTTTTAAACATAGAAAATTAAAGTTTTTTTACAATCTAGTCTGACCGATTTGTAGAAGTGGCCCTGTAGTTTCAAATAAAAAAAAACATTTAAAAAATGTTGAAAAATAACGCCTGTGCAGCAAATCCAGAAAGCCACAAAATCGACATTATTTTCAACGTACGGAGTCCTCTTAATCCTTCGTTAGTGGCTGTTCAGAAATATTCGCAGCGGTCTGTCTCCCATAAAACTTTACCTGGCTAACGACACTCACGCTCCCACAAAAGAAGGGTCAAACAATTTGTTATCCATTATTTTATTATAGAAAAGTTTATCTCTGAGGTATAAGAAAAAATATTTGTGAGTACAGTCCATTTCCAAACCCTTGAAGCAACGCCACCACTTTGAAGAATTTAGGACCAGTCGACTGCTAAGCTTAAATTCAACATTTTGAAATTGACTAATCCCAGAGGCTTTCCCTTAGATAATACAAATATAATGGCGGCTTTACTATACTACAATGTGTCCCTGGATGGGGTGCCCATGAGGTGATTTTTTCTAGTAAGTTGTTTGGAGAATGTTGGTTTTTATATGTAATAATATACAAAATTGTATTCACTTCTGTTAAGTGGTGATTATGTAACGTATACCCAATATTAGTCTAGACGCCACGATAAGATTTTATGTGTGTGACTAAATGTTATTTATTATGATTTGTGTGTCAGCCCTTTTTAAGGGAACTGAACTTTTATTGTTTTAAAATAGGATCGGGAAATATCCCAACAACACACTGACTCTCTCAAAGACCGTTGAAAGTATAAGTTGTATTAATAAAATACGTAAACGTTTTTGTGTGAATTATTTGAAACGATCCACCATACCTTCTAATAGGTTATGGGCCCAGCCACCCATACATCGCGCCAATTGTGATTAAAGATCGTGAGTGACAGTGAACTTTTTAATAAACTGAAATAAATAATTAACCATGGCGAGTGGCACATCAGCGACGTTAAAGCGCAATTTAAAACCGTTCAATGGTGATAATTATATTTTGTGGAAATTTAGACTAGAAGAAATTCTTGAACAGGAAGGTGCGATTAAAGTGCTAAATGAAGATTCCCCAACACCAATAACAGAAGAATGGACCAAGTGGGAACGTTTTGCGAGAGGGACATTAATCGAATATCTCGACGATTCCATGATATCTCAAGTGCCCCCCGGTCGCGCAACAGCCCGCCAAATTCTCCAAAAATTTGATAGTCTTTATGCGTGCAAAAAGGTGTCGACGCAACTTTGTCTCCAGGATCGTCTCTTCAATTATAAACTCAAGCCCGACACATCACTGAAGAGACACATGATGGAAATCGAGGAAATGGGATGCTGTTAGAACACGAAGAATTTCTATCACGAGAAAATGTTGATACAACAACAAAAGCTCTTCATTTTCGTGCCGAAAACAGCAGAAATTGGAAGAAAAAGGATTTTTCATCAGGGAAGAATAAGCAAACATTTAATAAGAAACAACCCTTAAAATGTTTCCATTGTGGACGCCGCAATCATATAAAAAGAGATTGTTATTTCTATAAGCAAAGTTTAAAAGTGCATAATAATAAACACAAGAAACACAATAATCAACCTAGTGCATCAACTGCAATGATGGACAAAACACATGAAGGGGAAAATGAAGCGTTTGCATTCATGATCAACAATGAAAATCCAGAGAACGATGCATTGAGAACTTTCGTGTTAGATTCTGGAGCCACAGAACATCTCATAAATGACATGAGCATTTTTAACGACTACGAACAACTGAAGGAGCCAATTCGCATAAGTGTGGCCAAAAAGGGGACTGTCATCGAGGCGACTCATCGCGGCAGGATAAATGTCACCACCTCTCTTGGCTACGTTGGACAACTGAAGGATGTCCTCTACAGCAGGAGTGTCCCAACAAATCTCATCTCAGTGAGACGCATCCAGGAAGCTGGAATGTCGGTGGTGTTTTCTGCAGCTGGCCACGTGGAGGTCAGAAAAGGGAACACGGCAATTATAAGGGGTAAGCGTATGCAAAATCTGTATATTATAGAGTTAATAGTACAAAATGCGCAAAATACAGTACGGGCCGCGGGCCACGTAGCTGAGGCAAATATTCTTGATAAAAATAAATTGTGGCATGAACGTTTGGGTCATATAAGTAAAGAAAAATTTACTAAAATCAAAGTAAATGAATTAGCTTGTGATAATATCTGTTTAAAGAATATCAATCCAATAAATTCCGTTTGTGAAGCTTGTATAAGTGGAAAACAAGCACGTTTTCCTTTCGCCAAAAGAAAAGATAAAGATTATATTCAAAGACCTTTATTTGTTGTTCATTCAGATGTGTGTGGGCCAATTACACCATCTACATTAGATGAAAAGAATTATTTTGTGAACTTTATCGATGATTATACTCATTATACCGTGAGCTATCTGATGAAAAATAAATCAGAGGTATTCAATTGTTTCAAAGATTTTGTGTCAAAAAGTCAAGCTCATTTTAATGTAAAACTCGTTAATTGGTATTGTGATAACGGTAGGGAGTATTTATCTGGCAAAATGAAAGAATATTGTAAAGAAAAGGGAATAACGTATCATCTCACGGTGCCATATACTCCGCAGCAAAACGGACTGGCGCACACAGGTGAAATTTACGCGATTTATGGCCAATATTGATAAAAATAAAGTTTCTCTGATTCAAAAGTAGTAACTTAAATTACCATCCAGGTATATTGCGCAATCTATTGGTGACCAGCAAAACGTTTGACACTTTTTATTCCATGGCCTACATATTTGAATAAGGTAGTTGTTGTTTAGTGGAATAATTTATTACGATTTTCAATAATACTTTAAATCACGTTTGATATTTGTTTAGTGAATATTTGGATTAAAACATTATGAATTCCATACCTTCAGGTAAATGTCTTTTTTAACAAATAACTAAAACGTTTACATCACTTACGAATGTGAAGATATATCGTTTTAACATAAGGCTATTCATTATCGGTTTATTTTTATTTCTCATAGTAAAAACGTTTATACTCAACCGCACTCAACCCATTTTTATTTCATATTTAAAAAGTACACTTCATTAGCTTTAATATGACACTAAATTTAGCTGCGTCTACTTGCGTTACCTCAACAAAAGGCAACAAAATTCAACAACGTACATAAATTGTAAATATATTCATAATCACTTTTCAGGCAGTTCCCAGAATAACATACCAATTAGTCGAAGAAATCTAGTGAGTTTTTATTTAATGGGTGAATCTGATGATCACGAGGATCGATTTCAATGCTTAGTCACAAAAGTTCGGGAAATTATACACTGTGAAGACGAATTACCAAATTATATCAAGCAAGAGTTATTTCACTTTATTTATCAATATAAAAAGAAGTGGCAAGATGTTTCAAGAAATAAAAAACGGTTCGAAAATAAATATAGTAACTGGCTAGATACATCTATCCATTTCCCTTCTCAAGAAAGACAAATAATTTCTAGTAGCTCTGCGGGAAGGCCGCAAAAAGATTTTGTGCTATGCAGTGAAAGGTCAAAACGACGGAAAACCCAGGAATTAAGAAGTAATACAGGAACAATGGAGTTGACATATGCAGCTGAAATGAAGCTCAGATCAGAAGGTAATGTTCAAGCTGCAAAAGTTTTAGCTGACATTGTTAAAAGCCCTGACTCTGCGAAAAATTATATTAAGAAAGATGATGTTAAGATTGCAAAACTAACAGAAGATAAAGCACTGTCTTTACTTACTAATGCCAAACTAACTAAATATTAGTATAATATTATCAGAAGTAATGCCCTTGAAGAAAATTGTCCCCTATATCCTAATTACGAAAGCGTAATAAAGGCAAAAAAACGCTGCTATCCTGACAACATCCTAATAACTGAGAGTTCAGCAGAGGTACCTATTCAGGATCTTGTGGATCACACACTAAAAAGGTTAGCGATATCACTCAGTGACATATTTTCTAGAGTAGAAGAAAGTAAATTAGAGAACATGTGGCTCATAAGTAAATGGGGCTGTGATGGTACTTCCGGCCAGGCTGAATATAAGCAGTTATTTGAAAATGCAGATATATCTGATGGTTCTATTTTTATTTCATCTTTGGTACCTGTACAAATAGTTTGTGGAAATCCCCGTCATACGCATGAAGTAATTTGGCAAAATCAACGTCCTTCATCACCGCGGTATTGCAGACCCATAAAGTTAGAATTTGTACATGAAACGACTGAAGTATTACAAAAAGAGACAAAGTATATTGAAGAACAAATATGACTTTAACAAGTACAAATCTGGTAATCAAAGCGAGAAATATATCTATTAAACACCATTTAGTTATGACAATCGTAGATGGAAAAGCAATAAACGCAATTACACATACTGCTTCCAGTCAAAGATGTAACTTATGCGGTGTTACAGCAAAAGATTTCAATAAACTCAATTACTGTTTAAGTAAACCAATCATAGATAAGGAACGTTTACTATTGGGTCTATCATCACTCCATTGCTGGATCAGATTTTATGAATGGATGTTGAACTTGTGTTACAAATTAAAACTGTGTAAGTGGCAAGCGAGGGGAGCAGAAGATAAATCTAAAGTAGAATTAGAGAAAAAAAGAGTGCAATGTGAATTTAAAGCTAAACTGGGGCTGTTAGTTGATCAGCCTAAACATGGCTATGGGAGTACCGATGATGGGAATTCGGCGCGACGATTTTTTAGTAATTATGAAACATCGGCGGAAATAACTGGCATAAGCAAAAATCTGATTTATAGGCTATGGATAATTTTGATGACAATGTCTAGTGGGCTAGCAATAAATGAAGAAAAATTCAGAATATACGCTCTGAAAACAGCTGTTCTCTATTTAAAATGGTATCCATGGTATAATATGCCGACTACCATTCACAGAATATTAATTCATGGACATATTATAATACAGAATGCCGTAGTTCCCATAGGCCTATTATCTGAAGAGGCCCAAGAAAGTAAGAACAAAGATATCAAGAAATATCGTGAAGGTTTTACCCGAAAATTCCCCAGAAAACAAACTATGGAAGATTTATTTCATCAGCTTTTAATATCTTCAGATCCTCACATTACAAGTCTCAGAAAACTACCACAAAGACAAGTAAAGTCATATCCTCACGATGTTATAATACTCTTAAAAGAACCTGATGAAGTAACGATTTAAAATTGCAGTTTCTTTTTTGTTTTCTTATAAATATGGTATCAATAAAGCTTCTATTTTCATAATACACATTTAAACTATTATTTTAGACTAACTGCAGCAATATATAGGCGTTAACATACTTAATTTTATTTTGGCCAACTTTTCGGTAAAT
The DNA here is from genome assembly GCA_963583935.1 of Diaperis boleti. Lineage (NCBI taxonomy): Eukaryota > Metazoa > Arthropoda > Insecta > Coleoptera > Tenebrionidae > Diaperis > Diaperis boleti. Next base: position 16,211,749 of record OY757245.1, on the reverse strand, counting down.
TTCACCTGTGTGTGGCGGAGCGTATGAATCGAACAATAACCGAAAAAGCACGTGCCATGATACACAGTGCGGGGTTAAATAAACTGTTTTGGGGTGAGGCAGTTTTAACTGCAACCTATTTGGTGAATAGGTCACCAACGAAAGCAATAAAATTAAATAAGACACCTTATGAGATGTGGCACAACAGAAAGCCGAAATTAGGTCATTTAAAAATATTCGGCTGTACGGCGTACGTACATAATAAAACGAGAAAAAGTAAATTTGATAGTAAATCATTTAAGGGAATTCTCGTAGGTTATTTAACAAATGGATATAAAATCTTTGATCCAAATTCGGGAAAATTCATAGTTGCACGTGATGTACTGTTTGATGAAAGTACTTATAAAACATCAAGACAAGAACTTGATGATATGGTCAAAAACGATATCAATATAAATATAGAGGAAAATGTACCAGTAGGTACAGAAAATTTTTCAACAGGGGGTGTTGAAGAAAAATCTATAAAAAGTATCACACCTGGCCAAACGGACAATAAAAGGTACAAACAAACCCTTAATGAAAAAGGTGTCCCTGAAAATTGCATCCAAGGTCAAACATCCACAACAAAGGATGGCAATGAACCACCCAGTATGAGCTCAAACAGTGAAGTTGAAAGTCCGTATACCTCTTCAAATAAGTTGAGGAAAATACATAGTGTGCAGGATGTGAGGAGAAGTGAAAGACTAAAAACAAAACAAAAAATATCGTATGACGACCATCTTGACTTTAATAATTATTTGATAGGTGATCAAATGATCGAAAGTGAAATTCCCAACTGTTACGAAGACGTAGCTAAAACTGCATTCAGGGCAGAATGGGAAAAAGCCATAAAAGATGAATTAGATTCATTAAATCGGAATAAAACGTGGACGTTGGTACAAAAGCCAGAAAAAATTAATATTGTTGATTGTAAATGGATATTTACTAAAAAGGGTGAATATAAAGTTAAATATAAAGCTCGCTTAGTAGCGCGCGGTTTTAGTCAAAGAAAGTCCATAGATTATGACGAAACATTCGCGCCAGTTGCACGAATGGGTACGTTCAGGTGTTTACTTGCATTAGCAAATCAAAATAAGTTATTATTGCATCAAATGGATGTCAAAACTGCGTTCCTAAATGGGACAATAAAAGAAGACATTTATATGAGGGTGCCTGACGGAGTTGCAGTAAAATCTGAAAATGTGGTCTGTAAATTAAATAAATCTTTATACGGTTTAAAACAGTCCGCAGTGCTGGTTTGAATGTTTTAATAGCGTATTAATTGAGCACGGGTTTAAAAATTCATCAGCTGATAACTGTCTCTATTTCCTAAATAAAGGTGATATGAAGAAAAACATCTATGTAATTTTATATGTTGATGATTTAGTTATCGCCACTAAAGATGAAAATACCATGAATAATTTTAAGAAATTCTTAAAGCAACAATTTGAGATGGTTGATTTAAAGGAGTTAAAATATTTTCTCGGAATCAGAATAATGAGGTCAAATTCTGAAATTTCAATTGATCAAACAATCTATTTAAAATCAATACTCAAAAAATTTAATATGAGTGAATGCAACCCGGTCAGTACACCATTACCTGTAAAACTGAATTATTTGGAATTAAATTCAGAAGAAAGTTATTATGATGCACCTTGTCGAAATTTAATTGGAAGTTTAATGTACGCAATGCTATGTACACGTCCCGATTTATGTACCGCAGTAAATCTACTAAGTAGATATCAAAATAAAAGTACCAGGGAGTTATGGCAATGCTTAAAGCGGGTGTTAAGATATGTCAAAGGAACGATTGATTTAAAATTGGTATATAAACGTAACGAGAATTACGTAAAAATATTGACAGGGTATGCTGATGCCGATTGGGCAAGTAATGAATTAGATCGTCGAAGTACAACAGGTTGTTTATTCAAATTGTTTGAAAGTTGTACAGTGATGTGGATCACACGACGACAAAATTCAGTTGCTGCATCATCGACAGAGGCTGAATATATGGCACTCTTTGAGGGCGTAAAAGAGGCCTTATGGATTAAGTCTTTACTGATGAGTATTAAGAGGGTTCTCCAGTGGCAGGTACATTTCTGCCGGTCGGAGTACATTTTTCCGCAATATCTTTTTTTTAATCTAAAAATTTCAAAAAATCGCTTTGTAGCTGCAAAGATCTATATTTTATCAACACGCCCACAAAATTTCAACAAAAAATCTTCATAAATAAAAAAGTTACATTCAATGCCGCACATTTTTGTACATTTTTGCGCGCCGTCCCCATATTTTTCATAAATCTAGTATTTAAAGCCGAACACTGCCTAGCAACGCCTAAAAAATACCATTGAAACTTGTTCGTTGTCAAAAAAAATCGGAATACTAAGTCTTCAGCAAAGAATTTTTTTAATTCAGTGTTACGGTCTTGGCGATCTACCATATCAACACGTAATCCAAGAATTTCAAGCAAAAATTCCTGGGGTTCATTTGAGCCGCAATGGATTGTTCAAATTGTTTTGTTAATTATTTTACTCGAAATAAGGTATCAGCCGTGACTCCCACTGTGTTCAGGTTGCTAGGCAACTTTGCCTTCAGTTTATGGAAATCTTCAAAACTAAAGAAAAAACTGCTTAATTTAAACCAGGTTGATTAAAATGTTTGACTGTTTTAGTTTTCTACAGTTGTAAGATAAGCAAAACCAGTCTAGACAAAAAATATTAATCTCCAAACGACTTAATAGAGAAGATCACCTCATGGGCGCCCCATCCAGGGACACACTGTATATACTAGTATACTTTATATACTTTCATTTGCTAGGTCAACTGTATTATCAAACAATCGAATCTAATGTGCAATAAAAATTGTAAGGGGTTTTTAAATTTATCCCAACTCCTGATTTTAAAAACTTTGACAAACAGGACTTTCCACACATTCAGCGTCGAAGAACAATATTGCGATGAGAAATTACCTCTGTATATGATCTAGCCGTTGTACATGTATCTCGTTCTCATTTCCAACCATCATGTAGTATTGCGATGAATACATGAAAAGTAAAAGATAGTCAACCCAAGTTTTTCTTGGTCTTTACGCTTTGTACAATTCCCTTGAGGAAAGAAATGCAGCCGTGGAAATCGCCAGTAAGGGGATTTGAGGCGAGATTGCATAGATCATAAATACGTTAAAAAAGCCGTATAATAAGATTGCTTGAGGCAAGAACCTGGAAATTTTAAAATTAGGTGTCACACCGATTGGCCCGCCCTACTGCAGCGGCTCACCGTTAGTAGACTGATAGCTGCTACAGCTGCGACTACTACTACAGAGTGATCAAGAAGGACTGTTTGAGTTGGTATTACTTTTAAGATACTTTTTTTGTTCGGCTTTTTGTAACACTGCAGCCGGATACACATATTTGACGTAACGTCCACTGGGAGAAAATTGTAGGTTAGGCGAATAGAAATTCTATTAATTCAAGGAAATTAAACTTGAAATACAGAACGATAATCAGACTAAAGGTAATGCTCAAAATGACCCCCATTTTGGTCTAAAAATAAATTAATTCTTCGTTTGAGGCTCTCGAAGGCATTCACGAGCATGTGTGAAATTTTTCATTGTGCAGAAATCCGGCACCAATAATATTAACATACCGACACCAAAGAATGTGTCTACACGTCGCCATACCTATAGGCGTACTTACCAGTTTTGAGTTGGAAAACCTCACACCTCCCCAGTAATCGTAACGTTGGACCAAACTAAGCTCACCACAACGTATGAACACGAATTTAGAGTTCCATTGGCAATGGTGTCGATGTCCAAACTGCTGCCCTTCAGTCTAATTTCAAATGTGAAATGTCAGTTGTGAACGCGAGAATGACAGCTTTCAGTGTCAAGACGTCAACAATCGGAAATTGTTACAATTCTACCATGGAATTCAGTATTACCAACTTTAAACGTATGCCCCACTTGATGCGTGGTATGCTCCACTTGATCACAGGTAGCTTAATCTGAGTCCGGTAAGTCGGGGGTCAACTGTTCAGTTTGCCGAGAGGGAAGTAAAACAGGTACAGGGTCGGTATTACGGTCTTTATTAATTGCACTCTTCCTAAAGCTACTATTTACACAGTGTCTCTCTCTCCGTTTAACCTTATCATAGACACTGCCTTTATTAGTTATACGGCCTCTTTCCGTCGATGCGGTGTTTACGCTGGGTGTCTCTCCGAAGTGGAACTGCGGTGGCCGACGGCGGAGGCGGGTATGAGAGGTACTAGCGGGATCATCGCCAACATGACACCTGCCTGGATGTCGTCGGCGGCGGTCGACTTGCGGTTGGAAAGTCGATCGGAGACTGAGCAACTGCTAGGTCTTCAGTGCGGTAGGTCCTGTCGGTGCTTGGGAAGCGGTGGTGGGCGGCTGGTGCTTCGGGCGGTGGTTTCTACCTTCTCTTCGGACTGGTCTGGTCCTCCTCTTCAACGTCACTCTCTCCTTTTCAGTCCTGTAATGTATTTTGAATTCGAATCAATGTGTGGCAGCCTTGTTGACAAGATAGAGCATTTTTATAGCCTATCGTCTGAATACCTATACCCTCTTCGGACCCATGGTATCATATATTATGATACCCATGGAAAAATAATTTATTTTATGCGTTGTTTCGTTAACATCGTTAACAGTGACTTTTGCTGAAGGTATCTAATGTGATACCTTGGGTCTCTATTACTACTCAGTATGTATACATAATGTATACAACTGTAATACATATTCCACGTTTTTTATATATTTTACAGGGTTTCTAGGTAAAAGGAGCTCGGGGATATAGCTGCCAACCTGGACCTGACATGACAACCTTGACAACTCGACAACCTGACATGACTCAGATGTTGACCTTGATATTATTCCGAACAGCGAAGATGAAGATGACGATGATGACGTGGTCAAGGGGACGTTGATGCAGGCAGCGATGATTTTGATTCATCTGATGATGAACCATTGTCGCACTTAGTTCCTGGAAGCAAAAAGAAATTGATTTCTTCCAATAACGTTCAACCCCTGATATTTGCAAATGTAAAAATGGTGATGATAAATCAAATAGGATTAACGACGGAGTTGTTCTTAAGCCCTACGAATATTTCACCATGTCTTTGTTGTTCTAAAGAGAATAAATGTTTTTTTTTAATTTGCACAAAAAATAAATATATGTTTTTTTTAAATCCGAGTTTGGTAGTGATATAGGCCCAAGGTATCATATATGTTGCTGCTTCATTTTTTTGAAAAACCAAAGGTCCAACACAAAAATGTTCTTAATGTTTTTTATGACTTATTTTGAGCAAAAATGCGGTGTGATATCAAAATTTTTACCCATACTGTGCTTGGGTCCGAAGAGGATACACGTTAAAAAAAATTAAGTTTCATTATTATCTTTTTCTACTTTGCGTTCGTACTGAGGCTATTACGATACGCTTTTGGGTGTCATAATAGACAAAAGCGGTGTTATAATAATTACACTAAGGCCGGGTTTCTAGAAACAGATTTATCGGTCCAGTTAGTTTAACTCTCCGTTAAATTAGCAAATCGGTTTCTGAACTACCAAATTTGATTTTAACTGACCGAAAATGCACAGTTAACTTAACGCGGCAAATAGGTGCGTTAAATTTATTTGACGCATGCGCATATCCACATTACTGAAAAGAGTGACCGTTATAAATTATTCGTTCGCAACTTTGAGAACTTGAGAAATACACACACCAGAAAAATCTAGGGATTTTGTAAATTTTGCAAACTTTTAATTTTTTATAGTTTAAAGTATGTATGTATATACTAATTTAACCCATTTTATTAATTTCAGTACAAAATAAGCTTAATTTAAAAAAAATATGTTTATCAAAAGCAAAATACAAATAATTTTCTGGCCCCTAATATAGAATATTATGTCCACCCCTATTGTTTAAGACAGCTCTGCATCGTAATGTAATCTATGGTCTTTTGTGGAATTTCTTGCCAAGCTGAATTTAATGCTGCGACTACATTCTGTCGATTCTTCCGGGGAAGGCTCATACGCAAAACTGTTCTCCCGAGTGTATTTCATGCAAGTTCGATGGGATTCAAATCAGCCGACTTGGCTGACCACTGTAAAACCTAAATTTGCTGTTCTTACAAAAATTCAGTGAATAGCCTTGCTGTGTTATGGTCTTGCATTATCCTGCATTAACATAAAGTTGTCGCCATAATTATTGGCATAAGGCACGACAACAGGTGCCAGAACAATATCCCTATAACGGGCTGCAGTTAGCTATCTCTCATTCAAAACGAGATCCGGTTTTCTTCCGATTTGTATTCCCCCCCAAAACATGATTCTGCTATCTTGGTGAGGATGGACCTCCTGCACATGTGGCAAGCGGTTTGCACCACCAGGCTCCCTCCACACGCAGACTCTTCTGGAATATGGGTATATATCAACCGGAACTCATGCGAAAACAGAGTGTTTGCCCATTGATGCAAATTCCAATCAACATCTTCCCGAGCCCATTGATATCGAGCTCCGCGATTGCCTCTTGTTAATGGTGGAGTCCTCCAGGGTTTTCTCCAGTATAAATTGGCTTCCCGTAATCTTGCGTCACTTGATGCACTAGGTGCAGACGTAAGTTGAGTTCTGGAGCTGTGATGGTGCGGCTTCCGCGAGCATTTAAACGAATAAATCGGTCCTGAATAGGGGTTGTTACTCCATTTCGTCCTGTATGACGTTCAGAAACGTGGCCGATTTCACGATACCGTGCGTTTAAACGCGATATCACACTTTGGTGTGTGCCCAAACGTTGAGCAACATCAACTTGCCGCGAACCCGATTCGAGCATCCCTATTGCCCTGCGGATTTCGTCTGGACTTAAAGGTCTTCGTGCAATTGTCTTTTCTGGTTAACACGGAGAGAAATGTTCATGAGTTCTAGATTTTTATCAGAATTATCTTTGAAGAAAAGGAGTGACTCTGTATCGGTATACGAAATAAAGGTGTAAAACTTAAAAAAAAAATGCGAAAACAAGGGAAAACATTTTAAGCAGTTGTTTACGACACAAAAAAGGGCCAAATTGTATAATAATTTGCAATATTATAAGTGATTTTAAATCAAATTGGTAAAATTAAAGCAATATCCCTAGATTTTTCTGGTGTGTGTACTTGCGTTTTGATTACGGTGTTTTGGTGTGTTCTTTGCGTTTCAATTTGTTGGGCAATGGTTCAAATTGGTCATGAAGGACTGTTACAATTTAAGCATCTAATGCGGTGCTTTTCGGAGTGAATCTGCCACACCCTGTTTTGTAAGCATTTTGCTAAAAATAATCATTAATCACTTGATCCTCGATGTTGAAGACTTCGCTCGTATCGTATGCTAATAACATTGTCTACTTACCTTGTCGCTAAGTAAATTACTTCTTGCTCTCTTCTTTAAATTGTCATATAAAGCATGAATTTGCTTTGCTGACCTCCTTCCCGTTTGATTTTGCGCGTTGAATTTTTGGGCTATTTTTTGCCATGCCAATTTTTTTTTGCCACAGTTACGGCGCCTGACTGTTTATTTTTAATTATAGTTTTTTATTTTGTCGTAACGATTTCAAATAAGACATTTTTTCATTTTCCGTGAAATTTTTCGATCTGACGCGTTTATCTTCCATTTCGAAATTCGAATTTAATGTCAAAAATTACCGACATATACCGACAATGATAGCGGAGCCATCTATACGGTTTTAAAATAATTCTTAGTTCAGGATAAAACCACCAGTTAGTTATCGGACCAATAAACTAACTGGAGGATGTGTTCAGTTCACCCGACTGAATTTTAACTGTCCGATAAATTTAATGGGCCGTTAGTTAACTGGCCAGTTAAATATCTTTCTAGAAACCGGCCCTAAAAATAGTATAATTTATTTTTTTAATATTGGTAACCTCTCTGTTTGATCTTGGCAATCCTAACCTATACTTCGCTGTCAATGATGTATGAATGTGAATTGGCATTACTATTTTTGCCACTTGTATTGGAAAATCACGTGCATTTAGGGCAAGCGATTTTCTTGGAGGAGGTGTCCAACAAGCTGGTAACCCTTGTCGGCTTCTTGGTGCGTTGGTGTAGGACGGCGTCTGTAGGTTTTACATGTTGTCCTGCATGGCTCGCCTTGACTTTGTGTGTGGACGCCGTCAGGAAGGTTTTTAATAGTATAAGACAACATTGTGGCGTTGCAGCTCAAAATACATACGGTAGGAAAATGTTTTTGAAGATCGTAAACAACATGTTCTCCTTCTGCCAATTTTCAAATTGGGCGTATGTTTTTCCATATACCTCGCGTGACTTTGAAGGTAGCAAATTGCCTATCGTATTTTCGAAAAAGCCCGTATTTCTGGGGGCGTACATTGAAGAACTTCAGAATTCATTTTTGGAAGGACAAAAATACGAGTGTTGACGTTTCAAATTAATTATTTTTCATACTATCCATTTTTCTGACTTCCGCATTGTCAAAGTGACAGTATGTTGGCGACACTGCTAATTATCCCTAGTAGTAATTTTTCTTTAGTGTTTTGGTACTTCGTACTAATCATTTAAATTTCAAAAATTGACACTTTTCATTGAAATTTTTCTCATTTTATTCTTTCGCGAGTTAGAAGTACATATTTAATAATGCAAGAAGCAGAAGGATGTGGGGAAAGAAAACGCAAGAGAATACTTTTAACTGTGATCATATTCGACTCGGGTTGGATCTCGCAAAACGACCTCTAAGCTCAAGCCACAGGATCCGACTGAAGAACCAAGTGAACATCTACAGGTCGGTAGAGGAGGAAATCGTAGAACGTGCCAAACAGAAAATGGTACTGGACCATTTGGACAACCAGAGGATGGACACCACCGGGCGTACCCACCTGGACAAGAATGGATCTTCAAATAACAACTCTTTCAACAAGGAGGACCTCATGGCTATTCTCAAGTTTGGGGCTGATGAGCACTGAGGAGTTGTTTAAGAATGAGGAGCTCAATGTAATCTTTTTTCCAGTTACTTAACCTTACTTTCTCGATTTGACATATTTGTAACTAAACTGGTGACACACGTGCTACAAGTACAGTTTCGCTAAAAGTTTTTTTGAAATTTTGACACTGACAATGCGGAGGTCAGAAAAATGGATAGTAGGCGCCGTTAATGCAGCTCACAAGAGTGCCAACCGCCGCGAAATTCCCTAGATTGTGAAATTTGATTATTTTGTATAAAAAGTGGCAAAGTAGAAAAAATACTGTATGATAACTCGTTTATAAGGCATTTTGTCGCACTTACTCTTTTAGGGCACTTCTCGCTACGCTCGTCGTGCCCTAAACCCGTGCGTGCGACAAAATGCTTCTTATAAAACTCGTATCATAATATACTATTTTCTACTTTGCGTTCGTACTGAGGCTATTACGATACGCTTTTGGGTGTCATAATAGACAAAAGCGGTGTTATAATAATTCAACTAGAAATAGTATAATTTATTTTTTCAATATTGGCAATCTCAGGGCAATCCTAACCTATACTTTGCTGTCATATCCAAGGGGCTATCAATGTGTTGGCACTTATTGTTTGGGGGAGCAGCACGCGATTCTGTTGGGGGCCAACACTTGGCGTATTGGAGTGGGACGGGGCTGACTTTGAGCCATCCAAACAAGTGTACTTGGTATTTGGCGGATAAAGGGGGTCCAGTTGTTTGTGCGGCGGCATTTGATTCTAAAGATTTTATGGATGGGGAGCTTGAGATATTCCAGGGAGAGGATATCGCATTCATCGGTGTCATGGTGCACACCGCAGACCACAAAGGAAAAGAACGGGCCTGTGCGAGTTGTTTGGGGGCGTTTGTTATAGAGGTTATTGTGAGGTTAGGGGCTTCAGTCATCTCTGAGAGACATTTTTGGTGGTCGTTCGAGATGGGTTAAAATATCACGTTTTTGATACATATCAAAAGCATAAACAAAAATACGAGTCACATACGAGTATTGACGTTTCAAATTAATTCTTTTTCATAGCCGCGTTAATGCACCTCGCAAGCGTGCAACCGCCGCGAAATTCCCTAGATTGTGAAATTTGATTATTTTGTATAAAAAGTGGCAAAGTAGAAAAAATACTGTATGATAACTCGTTTATAAGAATTGCTCGTTTAAATATATTAGATTAGATAGATTATAATTATTTTTTTACATTATTTACACTATTTACAAATTACTACTTCACTGGAACGTTTCGTATTATTTATTTACACATCGCGCGGCACTCCGGATAGATAGAGGCAACTGTCCGACTCGACCCACTGGTCTTTAACTGTGACGAACTGCGATACGAATGGTTGATGCGACTAGCCTCCCGCTGGAACGTCCTCCAATAAATATACCGACGCCTCCAGATAGTTACATTGGAGACATCATCGAGCTCTCGATGTGTACCTGATATTCCAAAAGATGATGTCATACTATCTCGACTACGTTGTAGTAGTAAATCCAGAACGTTCTAGTAATTATTAATGACGTGATAATCTCAAGCCCCTGCAGCTATGAGTCATTTCGGGTCCATGTCCGTTACAATATTATGAGTAACTAAGATATTATGTAACTGATAATTATGATGCCCATAATTATCGCCAAATGTGTAGCATTATAAAAATATAATACGATAATAGTATATTATGATACGAGTTTTATAAGAAGCATTTTGTCGCACGCATGGGTTTAGGGCACGACGAGCGTAGCGAGAAGTGCCCTAAAAGAGTAAGTGCGACAAAATGCCTTATAAACGAGTTATCATACAGTATTTTTTCTACTTTGCCACTTTTTATACAAAATAATCAAATTTCACAATCTAGGGAATTTCGCGGCGGTTGGCACTCTTGCGAGCTGCATTAACGGCGCCTATAAAAAAGAATTAATTTGAAACGTCAACACTCGTATTTTTGTCCTTCCAAAAATTAGTTCTGAAGTTCTTCAATGTACGCCCCCAGAAATACGGGCTTTGGCGAAAATACGATAGGCAATTTGCTACCTTCAAAGTCACGCGAGGTAAATGGAAAAACGTACGCCCAATTTGAAAATTGGCAGAAGGAGAACACGTTCTCGACGATCTCCAAAAACATTTTCCTACCATATGTATTTTGAGCTGCAACGCCACAATGTTGTCTTATACTATTAAAAACCTTCCTGACGGCGTCCACAAACAAAGTCAAGGCGAGCCATCCAGGACATGTAAAACCTACAGACGCCGTTCTACACCAATGCTCCCAGAAGGCGACCAGCTTGTTGGACACCTCCCCCAACAAAATCGCTTGCCCTAAATGCACGTGAATTTCCAATACAAGTGGCAAAAATAGTAATGCCAATTCACATTCATACATCATTGACAGCGAAGTATAGGTTAGGATTGCCAAGATCAGACAGAGAGATTACCAATATTAAAAAAAATAAATTATACTATTTTTAGTGTAATTATTATAACACCGCTTTTGTCTATTATGACACGCAAAAGCGTATCGTAATAGCCTCAGTACGAACGCAAAGTAGAAAATAGTATATTATGATACGAGTTTTATAAGACGCATTTTGTCGCACTTACTCTTTTAGGGCACTTCTCGCTACGCTCGTCGTGCCCTAAACCCGTGCGTAGTGGGGAAGCACTTGCGCTGTGTTCGCATCAGGAGCGAGCTATATTCAGTAACTAGGAGCAAGAAGGGTTTCCATACGGTGCCGGGAAGTATTTTATTTTGGTGTATGTGTCACCACGGTGTCACAAATTCGGTAACTTCGTTACATACCGCCGTAGAGGTCTCTTGGGACGCAGATAATTCCATGATATTCTAGACTAAATTTTATCAGCGTCACTAAGTTACATACTTGCCATTTTGGATAATTTGTGGTGTAAAAACAACGGAGCTTGTTGTGGGACCTGTTGAACTGACCTGTCCGTGCTATCTCCACTATTCGCTCTTATTTGGCTTCAAAACAAGCAGTGCTTTTAGTGCGGCCATGCCTTATCCGTTTATATCATTGCTCCATGGTTGGGTCCAAATTTATTTATGAATGTATTTATGCTGGAAGATTTAGGATTTTTACATTTTGATGATCGTTGTCATTCACCACTTCCTAGTTGTATCTGTCCACTATACTATTTTGTGTCTTTCTTCCCACCCTTCCATTGAAGTCGCTCATTAAGAGGCATTTAAAAAAAAATTGACTAAAGAAGTTTCGGCTTAAATCTAACAAATCTTAAAAACGACTTTACTGACCCATTTTAAACACCTCAAAGGGACGCGAAATTGAAGAGGGGACGCTTGAATTGTTTTGACAGGAAACACTTTTGTTTTTTTGCCATCTAAGGTAACTATGCTTTTCAGGAAAATCATGACCAAATTTTTGAATTTTTTTGTGATTATCGCCTAAAAAACGTTGTGTGCACCTCGGCCAAAAAAGATCACTTTTACGGCCTCGATACACAAATTACTATTTCCGAAAACAGTAAACTATAGAGTTGCTATACTAATGTTGACGTATTTTGAGTGTTTATTTTTATTTATTCTGATTTCAAAAGGCCAGAACATACAATTCGATTTGGAGAAGCAGGTGTTTTTAATATCAAAGCGAACTCCTAGAGGTAATTTTTAAATAAATAATGATTTAGACTGATGCACTACTAAAGAGCTTGTTATTGAATGATCACAAGCTCAAGTGAATCCGCAGTAACAATATCGGTGGAAATTAGAAAATAAAATGAAAGGTAAGTTCTGTAATTACTCTTTGCTGTTAGTACATGTTCTTCTCAGACGATCCTCTAAAAGCTGTATATCTCATTGGATATAAAGTGTTTCAACAAAAACTGATCAGAATTGGAATGAAATTATTCTTGGGCATTTACATTTCGATTATCCCAGTCCAGATATTTTATACTATGGATCCATCTAGTCCACTGCAATTCACGGAATATGGGTCTGCGTTCTTAAAGTCAGTTTGGGTAATTAGATATAATCGTTACAACGGCATCTTTAACTGTTATTTGACAGGTGGCTTTGGCCATTGCAGTTATTTTGATTTTCAACCAGATGATTGATGATGTAATGAGTTTAATGAAGTTCCTTCCGTTGGAAACAGCAGATGAAACGACAAAAATACAAATTTTGAAAGAGTCGAAAGCTATCAATATCTTTATTATTCTTGAGATCCTGCTTGGTGTCTGCTGTGTTACAGTTTTGGCTTTTCCAATGGAGGACGACACGAAATATTATTTTCTTGTGTTTTTATCCAAAGATTTGCATTTGTCAGTACTTGAAATTGTCTACAGGCTCATGCACTATCTAGTCTTTTTACCGACAATAGCGCACGGATGTCAGGTTATTTATGTTACTCAGCATTTGAAGTTCCAGCTGTATATGTTCAACAAAGCCATAGAAACCATCGAGGAAGATGTTGCCATGAATGATAATTTGAATTTCCTCGTGCCCCAGGATCAACAAAAGATAGAGTCGAGATTAAAAAGTTTAATCTTAAGACATTGTGACTTTTTGAAGTGCTGTAGTGAAGTAGTTCTAAGTTTCGTTTTAATTCAAGTTCTTTATAGGTGGCAACGTGATACATTGAGGATTATGAGTTACCTAATAGTTCCATTCATTGTTGGAGGAGTTCTAATGGGAATATCAACAGCTCTAAACTTCTTTTTGGTTTTATTCTGTTAATACTTTACATTTTTATAAAACGTTAATATTTTAGTTGCTCAACAAATTTTCGTGCGTACTCCTCCTGCGTGTTGTTTTTGATGTTATTCTTGCATTAATGGTTACCTGTGGTTTCCTCGCTTCTGGACAAACTCTAAAAGACGAAGTACATGTTTACAAAATGTTCACGAAGTTCACTTACTGAAATTATTTTTTAGTCCGAGAAAATTTTTGTTAATTTGGGACAAACTAGATGGTATTTGTGGAATTGTAGGAACAGAAAACTTTTGTTGGTCATGCTGGGCAACAGTCTGGATGCAATTCAATTGCAATTCATCGACAATATTGCTATAAACCATCGACAGGGAATGATTGCAAGTTATCATTTTGATCTAATTTATAATATATTTTTCGCTTAATTTTAGATGTGTCGAATGGTCTATTCTTTGGCCTCAGTGTTTTACAGTTTATCATAAAATAGTTCTACATCCCGCTTGTACAATTGCAGTAGTTCTATTGTAGTAGCTATTGTAGTTCTTATTGTTAAATCATGTTGCTTTTGGAAAACAAAATTTCCATGCATATAATTTTTGTCTTCCGGAGGTAACATGATGTAACAATAATTTACCTGTATATAGCCATAATACTGTATTTATTTAAAATTAATGATTAAAATAATTTTTTTCAAAAGCTAGCTCTCAAATTGGAGCTACACATGACTTCATTTCTATAACAACCGGTAACAGTTATTTACATTAGAGTGCGGAAAAGTTGATTTTACCCAAAGGGTGCGAGCTCCCCATTAGCTGGTTCAATTTTATATCACGAAGGTTTAATATTGAAATACGACGCGAAGCGTATGTGAAATACCTACCACACACATATGTATTGTATAATAGTATATTATAAACCAAGGTAGAGAAGTAATTTTTCTCAGCTAAGCAGAATTAAGTTGCGAAGCTGAGAAAGGGCTTCTCTACCGTGGTTTATATATTATTTTTTTCACTACTAGCAGCTTAAATCGTTAAATAAATAAAGCATCAAAAATACAATCGTCTAGCGGGTGCCAAGTCACAGTTAATCCTGAATAGACGTTGCCGTCTGTGAACATTTGTTTTTTCCGTGGATCATTGCAAATTTTGGCTCGCGCTTCGTGCTCAACCCCTTAAAGAAATCTACTCCAAGAAGGTCATATTTTCCTGTACGTGAAACTCGAAATTTGGACAGGATCAACTGTGACTGGCACCCGCTAGACGCTTTTTATCAAAAATAAAGGTTATGTATTTTTTCTCTGACATTTCTCCGTCAGAGACCGGATTTTCGTGAAAACCTGCACAATGCATACCTGTGATTTTGTAGTAATTTAACTTCGTTTTCTTTTGCATAAATTGCAGTTAATTAATGTCTAATATTTGCAACTGGTGCAATTTGTGAAAATCGAAGGGCGCTGTTGTTAAGTGGGTAGATAAAATAATAATAAACGATATGCATTTTGCATCAAATCCGGTCTCTGCCCATTATTAACTACTGGTCAATAATGAAAAAATTATTAACTTCTAGGAAAGAAAAACAACTTCACACCTCCTCTACAAACTATATAATCGTACATTCTACAGCTAGTAGTGAAAAAACTTTTTAGCCGATGACGAAAACTTTTTAACCACTCGGCGTCCCCATTTTACAAAAATTATCGTTGGACCGAAGTTACATTCACATTATTGACATAAAGGCAGGACTGTAACGGACGAGGATTTTGCCAAAAAGGATGCGGGAGTTGTAAGAGTGCATAATAGCACATAGGGCGCAATTCCTAAAAATATGAGAGAGGTTGAGAAACCCTTAAAATAGGCCTGTAATACACAGGAGAACTTCGACTTGCCTACCCGGCAAGGTGCTCGTTGGGCAACGACCCTGAAGTTGGCAACATCATGCAGTGGTAGGCCGTGGCTAAAAAAGGTTGGCGTCGCTTTTGTAGAGTGGCAGGTAGCGGCATTACGCCCTGAACGTTCGAAGCAATAATTTGTCACTCGTACTCTAAGTTGTTTTTTTTTCTGATTTTCTGATTTTATTCCACTATGAGTTTTCCTGTTTTAAAGTTGAGTGTGTTCTATGTTTTAACTACTGGTCAATAATGAAAAAATTATTAACTTCTAGGAAGGAAAAACAACTTCACACCTCCTCTACAAACTATATAATCGTACATTCTACAGCTAGTAGTGAAAAAAACTTTTTAGCCGATGACGAAAACTTTTTAACCACTCGGCGTCCCCATTTTACAAAAATTATCGTTGGACCGAAGTTACATTCACATTATTGACATAAAGGCAGGACTGTAACGGACGAGGATTTTGCCAAAAAGGATGCGGGAGTTGTAAGAGTGCATAATAGCACATAGGGCGCAATTCCTAAAAATATGAGAGAGGTTGAGAAACCCCCAAAATAGGCCTGTAATACACAGGAGAACTTCGACTTGCCTACCCGGCAAGGTGCTCGTTGGGCAACGACCCTGAAGTTGGCAACATCATGCAGTGGTAGGCCGTGGCTAAAAAAGGGTTGGCGTCGCTTTTGTAGAGAGGCAGGTAGCGGCATTACGCCCTGAACGTTCGAAGCAATAAATTGTCACTCGTACTCTAAGTTGTTTTTTTTTTCTGATTTTCTGATTTTATTCCACTATGAGTTTTCCTGTTTTAAAGTTGAGTGTGTTCTATGTTTAAATTGCATTGTCGAAAATTCACGTTACCAGAAAGATCGGTTGAATTTAAATTAAAAATCGGGTGTGTGGTGCCGTCCGAAGAATTTACAGGTAACCTTTTTATTCTATCTATTTTTTTTTCTTTCTTTCTGTCCTACTCACCAAAATGAGATGGCCCTGAAATTGACCGCCATTGTGGAAAGCTATTGATCACCCTTTTGTATGTCAGATCTTGTTTAATCACTAACCTTTGTTTAAATAGTACCCACTATTGCTATTCAAACCTAGATAAATCATTAAATAAGTGCCTATTTTTCTGTATGAGGTCGACAGCAGCTTGCGGTCATTTAAAAGCTATGTTAACTGGAATTAACCAATAAGAACTGAATACAACAGAAGGGCAAAAAGCGATAAAGCGCCACGCCCAATGTTGTAGTTCTTCTGTGTTTGTGTGTTTTACTTTTTATGCTATGTTGCGCCCGCCCGCGATTACCGATTCCGCTGTTTGCATGTAAACGATATCTAGCTAGTTTTAGGTACCGAGAAACCAAATTTCTATCTAGTTTTTTGTGCACGTTGTAGTTAGTCTAGCCCCTAGTTTGGAGTGCGGTTTGCACCCGCTAGATATCGTTCCGTCGCTCTCGTTTCGAAATGGCGTCCAGAAGAGAAACGTTGCGTTACTGTATATTTTATTATGTTTATTTCGAATCAACAGATAGACCAAATAGCGTGGTTTTTGTTGAAATGCTGCTTTCGAGATTTTATACGGTCCTTATACGGAACCCGCTTGAATTTCCCCCGGGGATGCAGCGCTATTCCGTGTTTGAGTCACTGTTAACGTCTGAGCCAAACCTAGGTTGGAGTTTGCAGTGTTGTTTTCGGGCTACTAATTAAATTGCTTGCTTCACAAATACTTAAAATTAAAAATAAATCCCCGAGATAAGTTCTGCTAACTTGGACTTGGTTTGGACAAGCCTTAAGAAAGAGAGGAAACTAAGCACGACTAGGACAATTCAGTAACAAACTCATTTCTCCTGGTCCGTTTGGATGTGTAAGTTTTTTTTTCATGGTAGTGAACTCTCTTCAATCTTGCCTCACTTAAGGCGAAACGCTCAGTCGCCTCAACTTTGGAACTGAATTACGGCCTTCATTGTTAACGTATTGGGCATCAAAAGTAGTAAAAAAACAACCTTTATCACGGCAAAACGTTGTTTGTTCAAAAAAAAAATATATTGCCAAAATGAGAAGGTAAAATAATTTTTTTTTAACAAACGTGTTAGTGCTTGATTTTTACTGATCTCTGTATTCCATAAATGCAAGGTGTTTTCATAAATATCGAAAAATAAATTTGCAAATTGTCCCCAAAGTTCGCTAGTTTCAAGCAATGTTGGCGTGGCTCAATGTAACACAGGCCCCGCCCCTCATCGGCAGGCAGACGTGTCGACGACTGACCGTATTATATTTCATGTGTGCCGCAGCTCGTTCTTAGAAAGATAACAAAAAAGTAAAGTAAACAAAAACTATCAGCTTTACAAAAGCGTTTGCCGGTAAATGGATTCAATATAGAGTGATATGATTTTATTTTCAACAATTAACAATTTGTATCACTCTAATGGAGTACACTAATTTCTGCACATCCTCTAATTTACTATGTGGTATTGCATATCTGTAATTTTACGTTAATATTATTATTTAAATATAAAATTGTAGCAACTAAAATTTGTACCCCAACAATTCTAATTTCGGAAGACTCGCTCGAACAGGTCAATTTTTTTATCAAGGGGGACCAAATTGTACCAAACTTTCAAGTCTTAGATGTCACCCTTTTAGCAAGGGCAGCCACCCCCTAACAAAATTCAAATAGCATGGGAAGTCATGTGATACATCATTTTAAACCTTATTGAATTCTCTATCCAGACCTACTATTATCTATTTGTTTTTACAAAAAAAAAAGAATCTGCAGGAGTTTTGCTCTGACCACCTACTTGTCGCTTCTTTTCATTCACTTGAATACTATTTGATTTAAAAAATTGAACATGTTTGCTTAATTCGCGTAGCGACACGACCTGCAAAGGGGGCCCCTACCAGTCCAATAGGGCTCCTACCCAATGGGGCTCCTAAACACAGGGGCCCCATCCCGAGGGGGCCTTGCCCGAGGGTAGTTATAAAACAACATACAACGGCCTAATACCGTCTATTAATAGTATACATGTATTTTATTACAAGGCCAGAAATAGTCATTTTGCAAGTGTAAGTTTGTGGAGGCGAAGCGTTAGCAGTTGCAAAACAGTTTCTGGCCGTGTGATAACAAAACGTTTTCGGCCAACAATTTTTTAAATTTATTATTCACTGTTGCAGAGGGGCTCTCATTCTCCATGGTGGCCCCCGTGTCTTAAAGAACCCCCTTGGGCCCCCCTGTCGCAAAGAACCCTACATGTCTAAAGAGCCCCTTTTGTCTTTTTGTCCTTTTGTACCAGGGGTTTTTGTTATTGTCGTTGCCCTATACCAAGCCCCCCCCCCCTGTAATTTCCCCGATGTTTTTATAGTTATTCTGCTATTCGGGGCGGAGACAAATCCAACGAACATAAAAGCAAAATAACTAATTTGAGGGAGGCCGAAATCTATATATTTAATCGTTGAACATGAATCGTTTGAAGCAAATAGAACAGTGGGTACTGCACCGATTTTTATAATAGTTTTTTTTAAATGCAAGACATTGATAAGATAGACCGTTACATTACTTTTTATTTTCAAAAATCTCACAGGTTCATTGATTATTTGCATGTAATTTTTCCACGGATGCCCGTCCATTTTAGTCACAAACTTCAATGAGCGAGAATCGTTTTATGTAACAAGCTGGCGAACTAACATCTTGGCCCCTCCCCTAAAGTCTGTGCGTAAGTGGTGCGTAAGTGGGACGCTCGGGGTGTTATAAACGTTCGTGGAAAAATTATCAAAAAAATAAATTACCGAAAAAAGATTTATAACTTTACGGGCATTATGTCTTCAGAAATTTTACAGTGTGTTAGCTGGGCTCCCAAAAATGAAGATTTAGCATTTATTAAAAAAAAAATCTCCTACAAATACCCGGTATACAGCACGTTTACAGCAGTTGTGATTCGGTTTCCGATTTTGTCTTTAAATCCATTGCATTGCCTCCACATAAATTGGTGTTGAAAGAAAATGCAATTGTTTTGCTAATACGAAATTTAAATACTGGCACATTAGTGAATGATACAAGAATGCGTGTTAAACGATTTCTTTAAAATACAATTGATTGCGAAATTTTAACCGGACGATCAACTGGGAAACGTATTTTAATACCCAGAATTCATATTCTGGTACATGCCATTTTCCTTAAGGCGAACCTAATTTCCAATCATGTTAGCATTCGCTATGCATTAATAATTCACAAGGGCAAACCTTTAATAAGGTTGGGATTTTGTTATCACAACCTGTCTTCGGGCATTGTTTCTACATTGCCGAGCAATTTAATCAGGGGCATCTTAGACCGCACAATAATGAACAAGTACTGTATGCAAAATATTTTATATAAAGAAATTATTCCGTCTTATTTCTTTTATTAATCAGACCTTTTTTTATTCAAGATCACAGTTAAACAAAACAAATTAAAAATTGTAATGTGTAATATGGTAACCAGTCTTTATTCAACACTATTTACGTAAGTATTCATTTTTTATATTGTTTCGCTTACCAATCCAATAGATACCACTCGAATTTCGAGTGACTGGAGATCACTAGTACATAGTTATTTATTATACGAGTTTCTGTCTAAATTGGGTGCTTTCCGACACTAGGGTTTAAAGCACGAGCGAAACGGGTGCTTTTTTAAGCCCAGAGTGCCGGAAAGTTCCCAATCTACACAGGATAAAATTCATAAAACTTATGTTTATCTGACATTTTATTATTACATGACAGAGAGTGTTTACACTAGCGAAAATTTGAACATTCCAACAGTGTCGAACTGTAAAAATTATTTGTACACTTATCGGACGAATTTTGGATTATTTCATATCGGCTCTAAACGCATTTTGACAGGTATTTTCGCAAAGTAGAGTCGGACTTTTGTTCTTTATAAATTGATTGTGATCTAAATCAGGTATAGGTAGATTCAGACTGTAAATGACAGATGGGTTAAGTAATTTTTCTGTGGCGAGAATTGTACAATTGAGTGAATTGTGATTTTTTAATAAATTGCACAAGTAATTCAAAAAGTGCTATGGCTAAAACACCACGGCAGAACGGACGAAAGAGGAACCCATGGAAATTACAAAATAAATCTAATGGTTGCTACTCATTCTTCTGTTTACTTAATATTACCCCTTCTCGACCTATCATCAGCTAAAGAAGTTTCATTTCTAACTTGCTTGACGACCACACACTCTTCTTTTTTTTTCTTGTAGTGAAACAATATTTTCGAAATAGCTACTCTGCAGTGCCTAAAATTACTACTTGGGATAGTCTAAAAAGAATATATTTGTTCTAAATTTGGAATACAACAGATTTCCAAGTTATTAATTTTCTTTGTGAATATTTTCGAAGTGTCGTGATAATTTAAAATTCTGTATCAGCATTATTATTAAATATTGAAGATTGAAATTTGACATGTCGATAAACATGTCTTTCGCGCACTGCTATAATACAATTGGATGTTACTTGTAGCATTTAGAAGAGCAAATTAAAATATGAAAAAATATATAAATATCGCAGAAAATAATTTTAGTCGATGCAGCTTTGATGGTAATCCATTATTTTAATTTTTTTTTTAGTAGGTACCTAAAGTCACTATCCAAGTCCTCGCACTATTGACGCACCCTGTAGACAGCAGCTACCTACTTATAATTATAATTATTGTACATAATACATAGTAGTATACTAATTGTAATCTCTACTCATTATTTAATATATTTATTACTTTCATTTTTCCGATTTCCCAAAAAACTATCAAACTCAAATTTTTAATTCATGATAAATCATCATTTTATTCTTTCCCCTGGTACGTCATGAATTAAAAATTTGAGTTTGATATTTATTACTAATATTTATTTAATATCTGTATATTAATATTTCACCTTTTACACTCATAATATCAAACAAAAACCATGGGATTTGTTTACTGTCGGCATTCGAAAGCAGCGATAACAGGTCCAGGAAGCTTTCATTCTCAATTTCGATGCGGCAGTTTCTTGACTAGTCCACGTGGACTTAAAATGTGCACGTCAAAGTAATCAGCCAATTGTAAGTCGTTTGAGGTAATAAATTGTCGACACATGCAACGCCCCATATGGTGTCACCGATTCGCTTTTTGTTTACACGCTGAACGGGCCAGTCGCCTTAAAGACATTTGTCTTGTTAACTTCGCTTTAGTCTTACCATTTGATCGGCATATTGTCTATCAATATTCTTGTTTCCCTTCTCAGATGCAAATATTTCACTGTATCTGTTTTTTGTAAATTCCTGTAAACTGCAAAAGCTCAAAGGTAGAATAAAATTAGTTGACTTAACCTCACTCATCATGTACGCCCAAAATTGTTAAATTGTATTATAGCTATTTTTCTGAAGAACTAAATTGTTAACCTGTTGAAATCATTGGAAATGGTCGGTTGTAATTTATTGCTCGAATTATTGTTAAAGTTGTCAAACTGCATTGTCACCAACTTAACACGAAGTCACTAGAAATTATTAACCACAGAACGCAATCACCAAACTCGGACACTCCAAGTTGTTGAAACTAATAAACATTTAAAACCATAATTTTTGTGTTATCAATTTACGCTCCACTCCTGATTAGCTCTCGCCATGTATCCAAAGAATCTAGGGATTGTTTCAGTGGCCAACCTTTTAAAGTTCGCGGTTTGTTTCAAATTTGACGTTTGTTGACGTCATTGATATTTCATGTTCAAATTCAAAAAGTGGCGGTAATCTAAAGGGGGGTTATTACAAGATTATGTTTTTGGATTATTTTGTTGACCTGCCTCTTTCATTATCATATTGTTGACGTGTTTTACTTTTAGTTCAATGACTTCACCCATTTTGCCATATTATTGTATTTTGTGAGAGTAATAATCGCAGTAAATTAACAATTTAGATTGACATTGACATGGTAAATAGGCAACTGAGATGCTTACTATTTATACCACGAGATGGTGCGCCTTCGCGAGTGTCTTTAAATTGGTCATTATTATATCTTAGAAACTTATTCAAAAACAGTTAAGTGCTGTACCTTCTTTTATATTTATCATAAAGGGTCTTTTCTTTTTCGGATTTGGATTAACGGGGGTGGATTAATATTTGCCTTCGCGCTGAAAACTATACTCATTTTCCAACGTCATTTATGAGCGTTGAATGGGAGATAGGCAAAAACTTCATGAGGCCAATTTTATGCAGAATTTAATGGAGAACATAATAAGTCCTATAATATTTTCTCGTCGGAGTCACCGTTTACGAGAAAAATGCAGGATACCTTCATGACGTGGCGCTCGGGGGCGGTTTTTTGGGTAAACGGGGATGAAGCCCTATTTTAAAATACCAAATTTATAATTGCAATTTTTGACGTGTTGCTAAAAAGAAACTTAGTGGGCTCTGATCTAAGTACATTCGGCAGACCGATTTTCAACCAAACTGAAAATCAGTTTTCGACAATCATGGAGTTACCGGGTTTTGATCCTAAACCCTGATATATTGTAGGTCATGTTGCCTCTGTGTATCACAAAATTTACAGGTATGGGGAATTTTGACGTTCAAAGCCTACTGGATGATTGATTTATTTATTATAATACTGGTAGTATGTATATTTATTACCTTTACAGGTTTATAAAGTATCCGATACATTTCCCCTAACTCAAATAAAATAAAATATAATATAATACATAAAACTAAATAAATCAATAATTCAACACAATAACTAGCAGCTTTTATCCCTTCCCACTTATTGTCCCTCTTCTCCACTCAACCTTCCTCATCCATTCGATCCCTCTTCCGTCCTCATTCACAATTTCTTCTCTACTCTCATCTCTCCCTCTCAATTCTACGCATTCCTTCAACAAATGCTCTATCGTCTCCTTTTTTTTTCTCCACACATCCTGCACACTCTATTATTATCCTTACTCCAATATTTATTCTCTCTCTCCTCATTTCCACATCTAAATCTTGCTATTATCACTCTCTCTTTTCTACTCTCTCTTCCTAGGTACTTTGGCATTTCTTCCGTTATTATTTTTTCATACTTCCCATTGTACCTAGACTCCCTAATTCTCGTTCTTCTTTCCTGCACTTGCACATCTCTATCTCTCTGCACTAATTCATCTGTCATTACTCTGCCTCTCTCTCGCATTCCTTCTATCTCCGCGCCTGCATACCCGTTTCTTTCGAAATATGCCTCCCTCTCTTTCCCGATCCCCTTTCCTATTTCTTTCCTTTTTTCTTTCAAACACTCTTGCAAAATTCTGCACTCTCCTCTCTCTATCACTCTCTCCTCAAATCTTATTGCTCTTTTTCCTGCTTCTATTCTTATTCCATCTCTCTTTGTTTCCTCCATCACTATATACCCCGGTGTCTCTCTCTCTACCCCTAGCACCCATTGCATATATTTTCCTTGCACCCCTTCCAATCCTTCTTGCTCTCTCCATCCCCATATTTCCGCTCCATACATCATCACGCTTTTCACCAAACTATCAAACATCATTACTCTCTTTCTAAAATCATGTCCAAATTTTCTCTCTCCTATTCCCCATACAGCTTCTATTATCTTATTTGCTTTTTTCACTATCTCTCACATGTGCTGTTGCTGTGTTTCTTTCATTCATCGCATAACCTAAATACTTAAATTCTTTCACTTCTTCAATTTCCTCTTTCTCCCATCTCCACTTATTTACTTTTCTCCTACCACCCCCTTTTCTGAACACCATCATCTTGGATTTCTCTACATTCACCGTCAACTTTTTCCTCCTCATATATTTCTCCATGTTTCCTATCATTTCTTTGCCTCTCTTTCTCAAGCATTCCCACAGTAAATCTCTTTCCACATTATCAAAAGCCGCCTTCAGGTCCACAAAGAATGCATATATCTTGCCAACCCTCTTTTTTATCTCATTTCCTGCTATGTGATTCAAGATATATACATTATCCATGGTCCCTCTACCTTTCCTAAATCCCGCCTGTCCGTCTGGTAACACCCCCCTCTCATTCATTTCCTTCATCAGCCTCTCTTCCACAATCATCGCGTATACCTTATATGTATTATGAGAGTGATCCCCCTATAATTACTGACTGTATCCTTTTCTCCTTTCTTATATATGGGGCATATTATCCCCTCCTTCCACTATTGGGGGAATCCCTCTCCCTTCCACACTCCATTCATTATCTCTAACAACCTGTCAACTTCCCTTTCCGTTCCATATATCCACGCTTCATTCTGTATACAATCCCTCCCCGGTGCCTTTCTTCTTTTCAGTTTTCTTAGTTGTTGCTCTAGCTCTTCTCTTGTTATCTCTTATATTTCTTCCACTCTTTGTTGTCTCTTTTCCTTTTCTTGTCTGTTTAATTCCATCACGCACTCTCTCTTTTTCTTTCTTTCCTGATTTATGTATCTCCATACCTCTTCTTCCGTCTTTATACCCTTCATCTTTAGCTCTTCTTCCATCCGTTTCTTTTGCTTGTTCTCTTTGCATACTAAATTGTACCTCTTGCGTGCTCTCTTGTTGCTTTTTCTTTTTTCCAATTTCTTAGTTTCCTTCTTGCTTCCTGCTTCCTTTCCCTGCATTTTTTATCCCACCACTCGTTCTTCCACAGCCCCATCTTCTCTCTTATCTCTATCTCTTTTTTTCTGTTGCGTTTCTTATGTTATCGCTCAGTTCCTTCACCTTTTCGTTTATTTCTGTCTCTTCGTATTTTGCCTCCCTAAGTCTTGCTCTATATTTTTTTTTTCTTCCTTCCAAATATTCTTCACAATTTTTCTTCTAAACTCATTCACACTTCCTCTATCTTTCTCTCTTCCTTTTGTCTTCACTTCTAAAGGCATATGGTCCGACTCCATTCTTTCTCCCACCTTGGATTTCTCTATTTCATCCCATGCTTCTTCATTTACCATAACATAGTCAATAACTGTCTCCCCTCTTGATCCAATATACGTGTACTCCCCTTTCTCATCTCCTGTGCAGTTGCCATTAAGTATGTCCCACCCTCTTTCTTCTACTAGGCTAATCAGTACTCTCCCTTCTGCGTTTTCTGTTCCATCTTTTGTTGATCTTCCTTCTATTGTTTCTTGTTCCTCTTCTATCCGTCTTCCTTTTCCCCCAATTCTTGCATTAAAATCCCCCCCAATCACCAAAGTTCCTTCTTCTTGCTCTTTTACTCGCTCTTCTATTATTCTCTTCGTTTCCTTCATACTTCTGCTTTACACTGTTACAATTCTCCATTTTCTCTGTTTACTTTTCATCCCTCTTTCTGCTTTTGCTTCAGTTCCATTTTCTCCTTCCAATCCCTCTTTCACCCCAATTATGATCCCACCTTTAGCTCTCCCTTTCTTGCTTTCCCTCTCTGCATATTTACATTTCCACTTAAACTCTTTCGGCATTCTCTTTTCCAATTTTTCACACCCCTTTTCTTCCACCCACGTTTCTACCATTCCCACTACGTCAATTTCTCTCAAATACTTATGTATTTTACTTTATTTATTTTTAAAATACTTACGTATTTTATTCCCGCTACGTTCCAGAATACTATTCTTATTTGCTCCTTTTCTCCTTTATTCCTCTCCGTATTCGTTTTCCCTTTTCTGCCCTGTCGTCTTTTTCTTGTGCTCTTATTCAAAAAATTTCTGTATCTAACTCCCCTTTTTCTTCCTCTCACCTAAGCCCTTTTCCCTCTATCCATATCTTTTTATAACCCACTTTCACCCGTTGTCCTTTTTGTCGCTCTTCTTTGGCTCTTAATTCCTTCTGTATATCTCTTTCCTTCTTTGTCAGATCATCTTCTATGTATACTCTCTTTCCTTTTTTTTTTCTCTTAGTTTTCTTTTATTTTCCATAACTTTCCTCTTTTCCCCCCAGCTCCCAAGTTCCGCCACAATCATTTTTCTTCCATTTATTTTATGCATCTCTCTCACAGTCACTTCTACCTCTAATTCCACCTTGATCCATTTTCTCTTCCATTTTCTGCTCCAATTTTTTCATTTTTCTTTTAGTTCCATCTTTTCTCTTTCCCATTTTTCTTCCTTTTCACGCATCATAATTTTCAACTGTTCCAGTTCCCGACTCATCTTCCGATTCTCTTTCTTTATCTCCCCTATATCCTCCATAATCTCTTTCATTTCCTCATCCATTGCTTTTTTAACCGGTGATCTTTCTAACTTCTTACTTTTCCTAAAGGGGTCTTCTGATTCTCGTCGTTCTTCTCTTTTTTTTTGTAATCTTCTTTTCTCTCGCTCTCACTACCACTTTTTTTATTCTATTTCTTTTTCACTTTTTGACCCGCTTATCTTTTCGAGCGCCGCAAAACACGTCCGCTCGGCTCAACTGCTCGAATCGGAATCAATTTATTATAATACTACATGAATAATTTGTTCGCTTGAATGGTTATTATACATATTAGTCTTTTAAATAATTATGTATAACTGAGGAAATTGTTTAAACTAACCTAAATATAAACGCGTACTGTAAAGACCTGCAACACTTGGGCGCTAAACGGTCGGCAAACCGTGACCTCCACGAGAGACGCCACAGGGTCCGTCGACTTGGCCCCCCCATCTAAATGTAACCAAAACAGAATATGCTCATTTACTTGTGCTAGCAATGTGCTATGATGAGCTGATAAAATTTTGAAATGTGCTGCTTCATTAAGCCCATATTTATCAATTTTTTTTGTGGGTGGCCAGCTCGACTCTCAGCCCCCCTTTATGTTTGAAATTTTAGCTTTTCGGGCGTGTATCCGATCGTGCTCGGGTTGTGCTGCATTGTGCCGGTTAAAAAAAAATCCGATCACGCAAAATAATTTTATCGAGGTTACAAGTATGAAGGGCCAGTTCTACTCTCAGCCCCCCGTTAATGTTCGAAATTTTAACTTTTCGGGCGTGTATCCGGTCGTGCTCGGGTTGTGCTGGATTGTGCCGGTTAAACAAAAACAATCCGATTACGCAAAATAATTTTATCGGGGTTACAAGTGCGGGGGGGCAACTCGATTCTCAGCTCCCCCTTACTGTTCGAAATTTTAACTTTTCGGGCGTGTATCCGGTCGTGCTCGGGTTGTGCTGCATTGTGCCGGTTAAAAAAAATCCGATCACGTAAAATAATTTTATCGGGGTTACAAGTGTGGGGGGGCAGCTCGACTTTCTGGATGAGTGCACCCTTGAATGTAAAATAGAAAATAGAGAAGTCGATTGTTTAGGAGCTATTTGTCCAGGAGCTAGTGAACTTCTTTGGAAATTATTTTGTCGATGTCGATGAATCAAATTTTAGTAAATTTAAATTAAAATTTAAATATATTCTAGTCAAACTCCACAAACTTTAATAAACGTAAATTACCAATAGGTACTCCCCCTAATTTTACAAGAGATTAATTGATGAATTACAGTGGGGTTCTTACTTTAAAGAATGTTTAAATGATGATGTTGTTAAAAGATTATTAAATTTGACATTTTGAAAAGGTTACATGATTTTTAAAAATTTGGAAACCATTAACAACCTTAATAACATTAATAAATAATAAAACTTAATGCAAAACAGACAATTTGTTGCTATAACAGATGAAAGTAGTGTGTACAACAGTAAATTTTTATTACTGCAACATGTTAGTTTTTCTATAGGAAATTAATAAAACATTTACGTGCAACAAAAAATTGATTGTATTGATAAGAATTTATTGGTCGTTATAACATATTATACTCTTTGTTAGTAATACTTTGTTACATACTACTTATTTCCTTCCAACACACTCAATCTGTTAGTAGAAGTAAAACGAACATGCTTTATGAACTAAAATATTTTGTGCTGGGAACAAAAACGAAACAAGAATAATATCATGCTCCAATAACAAAAAAGTTAGTTGGCGCTATAGCGACATTTAATCTTTGCTCTGTAAAAACATTGTTTGTTGTTACATCAAAATATTTCTTTTTGTGAATTACATATTTATCTATCTAAAATGCAGTAAAAACTTGTTAACAAAACATTTTGTTACGAAATTTTAAAGACATACATATGCATAGAGTGGAGCTAAATAAAGCATTGATTGTAGCAGCAGTTTGCATTAGAAAATTAATTAGCTGTCCGCCCACACTTCCAACCCAGATAAAATTATTTTGCGTTATCGGTTTTTTTTTGTTTAACCGGCACAATCCAGCACAACACGAGCACGACCGGATACACGCCCAAAAAGTTAAAAATTCCGACATAAAGGGGGGCTGAGAGTCGAGCTGGCCCCCCACAAAACAATTATGAAGCCGCACATTTCAAAATTTTATCAGCACATCATTATGAGCATATTCTGTTTTGGCTACATTTAGATGGGGGGGCCAAGTCGACTGACCTGGACGCCACAGGGTGTTAAGAGACAAGGGGTGCTAGTTATTCTGTTTTTAGCCTTTGATCTGTTAGGAGAGAGTTCCCAAATTAGTTAAGGTGTTAGTTGTTATTTCAATTTTAGTTAGTTTTCTTTGTCAGCTGTTTATAGTTCGGGTAGAAGGTAACGCCAGACCGATTCTGGTCCGAAGTAAAGGTAAAACTTTAAATTACAATATTTATATCAGTCGAGGAGGGGTTCACCTGTTGAGTTTATTGTTATAAGTCATGAAATCAGCAACTATACCGTAAACAGATAAGACAGCAGACTACATAGACATTTTCCTTGCAAATGTAATTTCCTCGCCGTTATCAGTTTATTTTTCAGCGTTTAAATTCTTCAGAACATTTGAATATCTTGGTGACCTTTGTTTTAACTGCCCAACTGATGTAAACGACACAAATGGCTCATAAAAAACACGATACTATGTAAATAATAATGTTCATATCACAGACCCAACACAGTTTTAGCCGTACACAAAATCAAGCATTCTGAACTGTACCTTAAAAGTGCAAAAGAAAATCAGTAGCCATGTAAGTATTTTGAAGACTCTCAAGTTGCAACTATTGAAATCGCACTATACAGAGTGATTATAAGCGATTTTCCATCAAGTTGGCTTTGGAAAATATGTCAACGTATTTTTAACCAGTAAATTGTTGGTTGCCTCCTAATTAATTAAAATAAGAGGCAAATGGTCGTTGAAAATACGGTGACATATTTTCCAAAACCAACTTGACGGAAAATCATTTATAATCACCCCATAGTTTGATCTAACATACCAATGTACCAAATTATTTTAGGACATCATTGATGTGCAGCTTTCAACATTGGATTACAGGAGTACTCGTTTTTGTCGCAACATCATTAATTATTTTGTTTAAATTTTACCAATCCGCATTTCGCTTTTGGGAACAAACAAAAGTACCGTACTTAAACCCCCAAATACCGTTTGGTAACTGCTATAGATCACTAACAGGCAAAGAGAATTTGGCCGACACAGCAAAACGACTTTACAATCAGTTTAAAAAAAATGGCTGGAAACACGGTGGGATTTACGTGCTCAGTTCACCGAATTACATTCCCGTCCATCTGGATTACATCAAAAACATTATGTCAAACGATTTTCAGCACTTTACGGATCGTGGAAGCTACTACAATCAAAATGATCCCATAGATAGTAATGTGTTGCTAGCCGGTGGTTCAGTTTGGCGAAATTTAAGATCCAAACTTACTCCAGCCTTCACTTCTAACAAAATCAAGAGAATTTTTGCAAACCTGGACCACTATCAGAACAACCTGCTGAAGAAAGTGAGAGAAGAACAATTAAGTAATAACGCTATCGATATACAAGAGCTCTTTGTCGCTCTCACTATAGATGTTATTGGCTTTTGCACCTTCGGATTACATTTAAACTCACTTGAAGAAAATACCGAATTTAAATATTTTTCGAACAAAGTTGCCCATAAAACAGCCGTGGAACGTTTTATTCTGACATGTGCTGCGAATTTTCCTTCGCTGGCATTCAAACTAAATGTGAAATCAATTTCCAAACATGCAAAAAACTTCTTTCTAGAGACTGTAAGAACTATACTTTCTTCAAGAGACGATAATAACAAAGTTTACAACGACTTCTTGCAATTACTTTTGGACATGAATAAAAATGACCAAGCTACTTATTTAACAGTTGAAGAGATTGCTGCTCAGTGTTTGGTTTTTATCGTTGCTGGTTACGAAACGTCTTCTACTTTGATGACCTTTGCACTATACGAACTTGCAAAGAATTCAGATGTACAAGATAAGACCAGGTCTGAAATTAACAGGGTTTTGGCAAACCATGATGGAAAAATAGGATACGATTCCCTTCAAGACATGAAATATTTGGGTCAAGTGCTGGACGGTGAGATATTTTGATACCAACTTTAAATTACGCGTTGATCTAAATTTTTAGAAAGTTTGAGAAAGTACCCTCCACTTCCACTCCTCAATCGAAAATGTGTCAAAGACTACAAAATCCCCGGAGAAGAAATAGTCATCAAGAAAGGGACAATTGCGCTAATACCGATAATGGGAGTTCATTACGACGAAGAATATTACCCTGATCCTGAAAAGTTTGATCCTGAACGCTTCAGTGACGAAAACAAATCTTCGAGGCACAAATGTGCACACATACCCTTTGGTGCTGGACCCAGAGCATGTATAGGTATGTACAGCGAGCATTAAACGAACTTGAGGGTGTTTATAAATAATTCCAGGAAAGCAGTTTGGAATAATGCACGCAAAAATGGCCGTGTGTTGTTTGATAAGGAATTATAAATTTACGGTAAATTCAAAAACTTCAGACAAAATTGAAATGGAGCCGAATCATTTTGTATTGTCGCCTGTTGGGGGAATTTGGTTAAATGCAGTTGGATTAGAATAGCATCTATTAATAAAGTGAGAATAGGATAATTCAACTTTATATTTTAATCAAATATAAATTTTACAAATATTTTAATTTTTTTTTTCAGTTTCTGCTGCCTGTTTCTCTGTGTTCTTTCTTCTATTTATACTCCTTTCATCCAACTTAGTGTCTTTCGGTCTTCTCCTGACAGCACTCTCCAGTCTTCTCTCTCCTATCTCAGCTCCGCACAATGTGCACACCCTCTCCGTAAATTATATTTCTTCTGGCTCTCCCTTCTCAGGTATACCGCCAGGTGCTCCGTAATTAGTGGAATATACTTTCCATTATACCTTGACTCTTCTTTTATCCTCGTTCTCCTTTCCTGCTTCTGTCCATCTCGTAACTTTTTTTGTCTGCCTTCTCTGTTTTGTCTCTCTCGCATGTGTGATCACTTCTTTTTTTTGGTCTCTTTGGCCACTCTCGATTCTTTTTCCTTTTTAGTCTCATTTCTTCTTTTTCCCTCTGTAGTCTCTTCTGTATCTTTGGTCTGATCACTTTCTTGTGTTATTTTTTTACCTGTTCTCTCTTATAAAATATTATTATTAAGGAAAAATCTATTAAGAAGAAAGCTGTGGCGTTTAGGGGACCTGGTTTATTCTTCTTTATTTATAATAGATGTTGTTTTAATTTTATTTTAAAAAACAAACACAATATTAGAATAAAATAAATTGCCTTAGCAAAATTCATTCCAATAGACCCAATAACTCGTCAAGAACCAA
Source organism: Diaperis boleti (assembly GCA_963583935.1). Taxonomy (NCBI): domain Eukaryota; kingdom Metazoa; phylum Arthropoda; class Insecta; order Coleoptera; family Tenebrionidae; genus Diaperis; species Diaperis boleti. The sequence continues at coordinate 16,179,621 of OY757245.1, read as the reverse complement.
CTGGAGTTCCTCCAGATATCTTTACGTTTAATTGTAAATATGAAACGATTTTCCCCGGTACAAACATACAAGAATTATTACCTAATATGATGAATCGAATTATTACCAATTTTGAATCATTTACAGCTAGACAATCTAGATATAGGTTTGATAAAATGATTCAATTAAAACTACAATCAGATGCATATAATCCACTTAGAGGTGGTACTTATATTGAAATGCCAAAATTCGTCAAAGATAAAAATTAAAAATGTAAAAACTAATAAATTTAAATGCCTTAAGCAGGAAAATTTAAGATGTGGAGAATATGCTCTAGAAGCAGCTGAAAATGATTTTAAATGTATAAATTTTGAACACCGCATGAGACCATCAAATTATGATATTACTAAATATGAAGAATTAAATTTATCATATCCAGTACTTATAACTAATGAAATTAGAGAAAAATATGAAAAAAAAGTAGCAAATACACGAAAACTGATCAAATATACAATCTTCTAATATATAATAATCATTGTGTCTTTATAAAAAATAAGAGTTAATAAAAGGACTGTTAAAAAACTATTTTGTTTGAAATGTGATGAATACTTTGAAAAAGAGAAAAAAATAAATGAACATCTAGAAAATTGTGTTAATGGTAAACAAATTGAAATTATGCCAAATGAAAAATATAATATAAAAAAATATAATTCTAACGGTGCTGAACAGCTTCACCCTTATACAATAACATTAGATTTTGAATGTACGTTGAAGAAAATATTTGAAAAACGAAAAAAATCTGAACTCATTCAAGAACATATCCCAAATAGTTTTTGCTTCCATACATCAAGTATTTATGGAAGTATTGAAACAGATTTAAAACTTTTAAACAATGAAGATAAAGATGAATTAATGAAAGAGTTTAATCAAGCACTTATTGATTATGGAAAGAAATATTATATGATCCGACGAAGGAATATACCAGTTGCAAAAACTAAGGAAGCTGAAGAGAAATTTAATAAGGGAACACAATGTCATATTTGTGGACATGAATTTCAATGCCCAGAAGATAAAGTATTAGATCACGATCATTTGGATGGATCGTATAGAGGCGCAGCATGTAATTTTTGTAATCTAAATCTGAAATTGCCAAATTTTATACCAGTTTTAATTCATAATCTAAAATATGATTCAAAATTATTTTTGAAATGGATTTGAAAACTTAGTGAGAATTACTCTGATATTAATATAATTCCTAATACATCTGAAAATTATATATCATTTTCAAAAAAAGTTATTGTTGATCAATATCAACAACGCTATGATCAATCAAAGTGTAAGAATTGTAAAACTATGTATTTATAAAAATAAAATAATGTAACGTAGCCTGAGCCGGGCGGGTTCGAGGATTTAAAGAAATATTCTGGTGCACACCGTAATTACAAACTTTTATTAAAAAGACTACTATAAGACTTTCACAATATCACGCGCTGATCACTTGTTCACGATGCTTCCAATAGACTGACTCGCTCTGTCGTTTGATCCCTTCTTAAACCGCTCCCTTCGTTCTCGATTTCTTCTATTCCCGGAATCATGGGATCATGTTTCCGACGCAAAGGATTATTCCAGAAGAATGAGATCAGTCTCTTGTACGAGCGTGGTATAGCATGAGATCACCGCCACAGATTCTTCTAGAGCATCCCATGTGAACAATTATTCCCAGACGTTCTCATGTGGACTATTCCAGATTAATTACGTTACCATACGTGGTGAGATCATCATGACATCATCCGCTTCCGGGCCGTTGCGCCGTCGTCTCACTAATTAAAAAATTTGAAAATTGTGACTGTGAAAGAATGCATATTCTTATTAAAGGCTCTTTAAGAAATATTACTGTTGAATTTAGATTTATAGACACATTTAGATTTATTAGTACAAGCTTAGATAAGGCAGTTAAAAATTTGGCAAATATTAATGATTGTTATTGTTCATGTTGTAAATCTGTTCAGGAAATTAGTAATGTAAAATTTGATCCGATTGATAAAAATCACATTCTAAAAATATCTGCGAACTGTAAGATATGTGATAAAGTATTATTAAAACCTATTGATTATAATCAATTTACAATTATTTTAAAGGAATTTGAGAAAGAAGATTTACATTTAGTTTTGCAAAAAGGTCTTTATCTATATGAGTGGGTAGATAAATATGAAAAAATGTTTCATAATGGATTACCATAAAATGTAGACGATTGGTACTCTAAATAAAATGGAAAAGGAATAGATAAACAAGAATTAAATCATGCAAAAATGTTTACAATCATTTAAATGTCAAAATTTCAAAGATTATCACAACTTGTATTTAAAATTGGACTCAATTCTTTTAAAAGACGTATTTGAAAATTTTAGAAAAATGAGTTATGATAATTATAAACTTGGCCCAGTATATTATATTTCAGGTCCAGGTCTTGCAGATGCTGTTTCTTTAAAAATGACTGGACAAAGATTAGAACTTCTAACTGATTTATCATTGTATAAAATGTATGAAACTGGAATAAGAGGTGGAATATCAATGATTCCTAGTAGACATGCCTTCCTAATTGTTACTTTTATGATGAGAAAACAATGAAGACAGTTAAATTACCAAAGGAAAAAACAGAAGAAATAGGTATCTATAACAGTAAAAAGCATATTAGTTATATACTGTATTTGGACTGTAATAACCTATAATATGGCCACAGCTTAAGTCAAAAATTGCCTACTGGTGCTTTTAGAGATGTAAAAAATATAGAAAAATTCTCATCAGAATTCATTTTAAATTTACCAGATGATAGTGACAAAGGATACACACTAACAGTTGATTTGGATATACCAGATGACTTACATAATAAATTTGAAGATTATCCATTGTTACCAGAACAGTATATTCCAAAGATTGATGAATTATCTGATTATCAAAAAGAATTAATTCAGAATTAAATTATAATAAAAAACAAACTAAATTGATGAATACTCTTAAACCAAAGAAAAACTATATAATTGATTATCGAATGTTGGAAGAACGTTTAAAACAAGGAATTATACTGAAGAAAGTTAATAGAGAGTAATAGTATATAGACAAAAAGCGTGGTTAAAACCTTATATAGAGATGAACACAAAGCCACGACAACAAGCTAAAAATGATTTGGAAAAAGATTTCTTCAAACTCATGAATAATGCTGTTTATGGAAAACAAATGGAAAATGTGAGAAAAAGATGTGAAGTTAAAATAATTAGTGAATATAACAAATTTATTAAACAACGTGATTGTGAAAATAGAGAATACTTTGATGGTGAAGATATAGCACTTTTATATAAGAAATCTGGTAAGATAAAGTTCTTTAAGCCAATTTACGGTGGTTTCGTTGTATTATAATTATCAAAATTATGAATGTTTAAATTTTATTATAATTTCCTAAAAAAGAAATACAGAAAGAACATAAAACTTTTAGGAACTGATACAGACTCTCTAATCGTATATATAAAAACTGAAGATGTATACGAAGATATGAAAAATAATATAGATTGGTTTGATACATCAAATTATACTATTGACTGGATGCCTCAAAAAAATAAAAAGGTACTGAATATCTTGGAATTCCAATCAGAGAATGGGTAGGATTAAGGTCAAAAATGTACTCATTTAGAACGGATCATAAAGAAAAGAAAGTATGTAAAGGTATTAAAAAATCAAATATAGAAAATATAAAATTTGAAAAATATTAAAAAATGTGTATTTGATAGTGAAAATACAATTGAAGAAGTTTATAACATTCAATCAAATAAATTACAACTATATACTGTTAAAACAAATAAAATTGCTCTATCTCCATGTGATGATAAAAAGTATTTAACTAATAAAATAAATACTTTACCGTTTGGGCATTATAGAATATTCGAGAAATAAATGGATTATTGTAGAAAATGTAAAATAAAAACGAAAAGTATTGGTATACCAGAGTTTATTGCTAAAAAAAGATGTAGACGAATATCAATATGCAGAATTTGTAAATCTGAAAAAAATAATATATCAAAACCACCAGAAGATATAGAGATTGAAGAATTATTTAAACCAGCAAGAAAAAGATATCCAACTAGGAAAGTACTCAAGTTGGAATAGGTAACACTTATCAAGTTGATTTATATTTTTTCTATAGATTGAAAAAGAAAGTAGATCCATCTTATCAGTTCAGATTTAAAAGTGAGTATGATAAGAAAGATAGTGATTTTAAAAAATTAAAAAAATTAAACAATGGTTATATTGGTGTAATGAATGTTATCGATATATTTTGAAAATACGTATGGTCTGTACCAATCAAAACTAAATCAGGTATTGAGTTAGCAAATGCTTTTATTTCAATTATTAAAACAACTAATATCATACCAAAATATGTAAATTGTGATAAAGAAAGGGCAGAGTTTTCAAAGAGATGGTTTTAGATAAATATAACATAATATTATACAGTACTGGTACAAAAAATAAAGCATCTATTGTGGACAGATTTAATAGAACTTTTGGTGATAAAGTAAAACCAATAACATTTAAAACAGGGGAATGGTTAAATTCTTTACCTACAATAATAAAAAAGTATAACAACACAATTCATAGAACAATAGAAATGAAACCATCTCAATTTGTTTTTTTTATTCTCTGTTATTCATCTTTGTTTTTGTTTGCTTTTTGGGTCTGTTTAGTCTCGTTGTCCCCTTCACTCTTTGTGAACTCATCCATCTGTTTTACCTCTTTAGCTGTTCTGTCTGGTAGTGCGCATCTGAGACCCCGGCGACACCACCCCCTTGCGTCATTTGGCGCCCGACGTGGAGCTATGCTTCAGCAAGGGTGCCCGGAGGGCCTTCATAACCACCAGGACCGAAACGAGGAAGATGGAGCCCGAAGTCGCCACCCTCGAACCGTAGAAACATCCAGCAACATCATCCAACCAGCCAGAGGGCCCGAGGAGGCCTCTGGCTAGTTGAATGACGACACTAGCCGCCGCCCTATCGCTCGTTCTGGGCTTTCTGCTAGCTCTCTTTTTCTTTTAGTTTCCTCTTCATCTTTTTCTTTGATTTCTCCTTTGTCTTCGCCTTGTCTCATTACTGGTTGTAACCCTCTACACTGTGCATTGTATTGTTGGTTGGCGGTGTTCTTTGTTATTGCCGTTGCTGATTCCACTCCCCAACTTCTTTCTTTCTTCCTACCTTTCCTAAATGCTTCTTTTCCCTTCTTCGCTGTTTGCACACACAAATCGTAACTCAAGGTATTTTCTTGTTAAACATGTTGTCTTCTGTAAATTTAAGCCCCTATCAGCATTCCATGACGTCAGAAAAATTATATGCATTCCAACATTACTGTTATATTCACAAGTCACGTATTCAACTCATTAGAAATTTCAAATTTAGATAAAATAAAAGTATTATTGGCTTCTTTTCTTATCTTATCAAACACAGTATGACATTGAAGCAGAACGCTTGGCGTGTTTTTTTTTCATAAATTTTAAATTTAAATTTTGTAAAGCGCATATAGGGGCTTTAAATATGAAGATGCTGAAAACCTTTGGAATATGTACATGTTTTAAAATGCAAAATAATTTTTCTGACCATGGAATATTGGGACTCTTTCTAAATTTCAAATTTTGGATCCCTTACTTTAAATTCTGTTTCGTTTTTATTTCCAAATTCAAACTTTTCCATTTAAAATTCAAAGCCCTTTCTTCCATTGTTATACACATTTTTGCTTTTTCCCAAATTTTTGACAAATAATTGAAAAATAAAAAAAATTGTATTTAGTGACACAAAGGTTTAACATAACAAAATTAATGTTTTAAAATTAATGAATCGATATGAATGATCTGTTTTTAGTTTATCTGGTCGAGGGCAAATTTATAAGTCATTATAAGCACCTATATACCGGGTGTCCCAGAGGTGTGTGGACCATCAATTACGACCTTATTTTGAAAGATGTCAAAACGGGGTTTTCGGGGGACTATAGCCACACGATACCTTCACAATTTAAAATTATTACAAATCATATACAGAGTGTCCTAGTATTAGTAATATACCAAAGTTAAGTTTTTTTAAATGGAATGCCCTGTATATTAGTTGGTGAATTGAAAGAGCAGTTAATGCTGATCAAAATGATCTAAGGTACTACAGGTCTATTATGGATGGTTCTTGAATTATGAAGAATTTTAGGTCAAAATTAGTGCTTTTTTAAAAAATTTCAGAGACCATTCCAACAGAGATAACTGAATACTTTTCTGTCAATAATTTTTTATAGACCCAAACTTTAATACACACTGATTGAAAGTCATCTAAATTGATATTTCTATACAGGGTGTACGATTTCGCAAAATCTATAATAACTTTTTTTTTTTCAAATGTAACACCCTATATTCCATTATAGCACCAAATAGAATTCTTAATAAGCTTTCTGTCAATATATAGTTTGCCTCGGCAAATGTTAGTATTTTAGATAATTTTTGCAAAAAACGTAGAAAACTTTCCCAAATTGATGAAATCGTGTATGTATTAAGATCAGATCGCCTTGGACTTGTTGCCATGGAGATATCATTTCAGACTGGTTACCATGGAGCCATTTGTTCTTGTTGACAGTAAGCTATCCTGTAACAAATAGTTTCACTTTTGTGATTTTTTTACAAAATGAATTTTACGAAAGAAGTAATGATGAATATGGTACAATGCGTTAGGAGAAGCCAAAAGAAATTCCTTTTTGCCCACAAAAATTTACAACTTTTTCAAAACACTGAAAACGTGGCCTACAACAAAAAAACAATTAATTGGTAGAAGAGTAGGTGAAAACAGTGAGCTAGAAGTTTTACTAATCTTAGAAGAAAATCTTCACTCCAGAACAAAAGAAATTGCTGCCCAATCTGATATTTCGAAATCTTTAGTAAACCATCCATACCACATTGAACTGCATCAAGAATTGCAAGAAGCTTATTTTGCAAAAAGAATGGAATTCTACGAAATAATGGATAATCTTCTAAAAAGGAACAGTAATATTTTAAACAGAATTTTGTTCACTGATGAGGCGACCTTTAAGAGTAATGGGCATGTCAAGAGGCATAACATGCACTATTATGCCACTGATAATCCCCACTGGATGCGGACGATTGATTATCAGAATCAGTGGTCCTTAATGTGGTTTCAACAGGATGGAGCTCCTGTACATTTCTATAGGAATGTAAGAAGATATTTAAAGACTGTTTGCCGAGACGTTGGCTTGGTAAGGGCGGCCCTGTCAAATGGCTCGCAAGATCACCAGATTTAACTACTCTAGATTTTTTCGTTTGTGGTTATGTAAAGGATATTATAGTCTATCGAATTCTTACGTAAACCTAAGCCTGTGTACCGCTCGGTGTCATTTCTGAAGTAATTTAATAAATTAGACAATAAACGACTATCTCCATGGCAACAAGTGCAAGGCGATCTGATCTTAGCGATTTTAGCAATTTCGGGAAACTTTCTAGGTTTTTTGTAAAAATTACCGAAAGTACTAACATTTGCCGAGGCAAACCATATATTGAAAAAAAGCTTATTAAAAATGCCATTTGGTAGTATAATGGAATATAGGGTGTTCCATTTGAAAAAAAATAAGTTATTATACATTTTGCGAAACCGTACACCCTGTATAGAAATATCAATTTAGATGACTTTCAATCAGTATGTATTAAAGTTTGGATCTATAAAAAAATATTGACAGAAAAGTATTCAGTTATCTCTGTTGGAATGGTCTCTGCAATTTTTTAAAAAAGCACTAATTTTGACCTAAAATTCTACATAATTCAAGAACCATCCATAATAGACCTGTAGTACCTTATATCATTTTGATCAGCATTAACTGCTCTTTCAATTCACCAACTAATATACAGGGCATTCCATTTAAAAAAACTTAACTTTGGTATATTACTAATACTAGGACACTCTGTATATGATTTGTAATAATTTTAAATTGTGAAGGTATCGTGTGGATATCGTCCCCCGAAAACCCCGTTTTGATATCTTTCAAAATAAGGGCGTAATTGATGGTCCACACACCTCTGGGACACCCGGTATAATGGGTGTTGAATTCTTCATCTAGAAGTTTCTGCGTTTTCATGTATGTTATTTAGCTATGAAAGCAGCCGTTTTTAAATAATTTCGCAAAAACATAAATGACATTTGAACTTGGAACTAACTGCAGACATACGTTCTTATAGCTATCTTCTTCTCATAATATTACATGTAATTTGGTGACCTTTTCACCAAATTACACATCTTCTCTAATAGATGTTTAAATTTCGAGTAGACTAGACGTACAAATGTTAGATAGACGTAAATATTTCATACAACTTGTACTAAATACATATAAACGTACAATCTAAAACGAATATAAAATTTCGCATTATAGACGTACAAATATGATTTATTTTTACGTCAAACACGTTACTGTTGTTGGAGATGGCGTCACAAAACAGTCGAGCACTGTGCTTGCAGAACCGATCACGTGATCGGAGCCCCGCACGGTATTGGGTAGTTTGGCTAATGCCCGACAAAAGTACGCGCGTTCACCTACACGCCTACAAACCCTTAAATTCAAAATTCAAACGATCTAGAAATTTATTAAAAAACTAGCTGACCCGGCGAACTTTGTACCGCCTCAGAATCAATAAATATTGTGGCAACTTATTAGCTGAATTAAATTAATTATAAAATGATAATGCACACAACGCCATGTTCATTTTTGTTTCTGTCATGTATAAAAAATGGCGTTATATACGGATTCCATACAAAATGTATGAGAACATTTTTTTATTTCATTTTTCTGATGTTTTAATATTTAGTCGCCCTCGAAAACAGTCAGTAAATCCATTCTCGAGATATCATAAAAAAAATGTGCGTGGAGAAGCACCAGAAGTGAAACTTTGGAGTTTACTCCTTAAGAGGGTTCTCCAGTTCCATGTACATTTCTGCCGGTAGAAGTACGTTTTCCTGCAATATATTTTTTTAATTGACAAATTTCGAAAAATCACTCTGCAGCTGCAAAGATCTATATTTTATCAACACGTCCACAAAATTTCAACGAAAAATCTTCAAAAATAAAAAAGTTACATTCAACGGCGGTCAACAATGTACATTTCTGCTCGCCGCTGAACTTTTTTATTTTTGAAAATTTTTATACTTCGACCGGCAGAAATGTACATGGCACTGGAGAACCAACTTAAAAATCGGTTTTCATTTTTAAAGCCCGGTACGACAAATTTTGGTGGCCGGGGCGTTATTTGTTATTGTCGTTGCCCTGTACTTAGCTCCCCGCCCCTTGTAATTTTTCCGATGTTTTAATAGTAATTCTGCTATTCGGGGCGTAGGCAAATCCAACAAATTAAAGATCATAAAAATCGGTCAAGCCGCTCTTGAATTATAAAACCAAGGGAGCCCTCTGAGCCTCCATGTCCATGTTTTAATAGTTATTCTGCTATTCGGGGCGTAGGCAAATCCAACAAATCAAAGATCTTAAAAATGGGCCCCATGTCCAATGTGAAAAATACTTTACGACCTATTCCCATACCTATCAAATATACAAAAAAAATCATAAAAACCGGCCGACCCTAAAAATCGGTCCAGCACAAGGGGGCCGCCTGGGCCCCCATGTCCATTTGAAAAATACTTTACGATCTATTCCCATACCTATCAAATATACAAAAAGAAATTCATAAGAATCGGTCGACCCAAAATATCGGTCCAGCCCAAGGGGGCCCTATGTGCCCTCATATCCATGTGAAAAATAGTTTACCACCTATTCTCAAACCTACCAAAAATACAAAAAAAAATCATAAGAATCGGTTGAGCCGAAAAATCGGTCTAGCTCAAGCCCCCCCCCCCCCTGAGCCCCCATGTCCATCTGAAAAATAGCTTACCACTAATTCTCAAACCTATCAAATATACAAAAAAAAAATCATAAGAATCGGTCGAGCCGAAAAATCGGTTTAGCCCAAGGGGCCTCCTCGGCCCCCATGTTCATGTGAAAAATAGTTTTAAACCATCCCCGGATTATGTCGATCAAAAAAAAATTATTCAAATCGGTAAAGCCGTTTTTGAGTTTTAGCGTGACATACGAACGGCGATTCATTTTTATATACAAAAATAGTTGATTAAAGCACGGCGAGCTTTAAAGGTTGTCAAGGAAATATAGGTATCATTATAACTTCATCAAATTTGAAAACTTTTCATATTCCTTCAGGTATGGGTCTTTTGACTTCGATGGTACTATTATGAATTCCGCTTGTTCGGCCAATGCTTCTATATCGGGTGAAATCTCGTTTTAACTCATTTTTCCTCTATTTTTGCTGACACGACTAAATGCAATGACAGACGTGGACGCGAGAAAAACGTAAACAATAATTGTCGTAACTAATGGCAATATTATTACGCCATTTCGATTTATCACGACAAAAAATATTTCTAAGTTTTTAGTGCTTAATTTGTTTCCAGTATTGCTGGTATAATAAAAAATAGCGTAAAGTATTCGTGGAAAACTGGTCTTTAAAACACTTGCTCTATTTCGAGCACTCCCGGCTACGCTGTCGTGCTCGAAAACTCGCGCGTGTTTTAAAGACCTTGTTATCCACTCATACTTTAATGTACTATTTTCTACTTTGCTTTCGTACTGAGGCTATTTCAATACGCTTTTGCGTGTCATAATAGACAAAAACGGTGTTGTAATAATTCTACTAAAAATAGTATTTTATTTTTTTAATACATATTGGCAAATTGACTAGTTTAATATGTAAGAAAAATCCCCAGGAAATAATGATTTAAAAAGAAATTCTTAAAAACAATTTTTATTGTTTGTAATCGTTTTTTATATTTCTAATGTTTAAATAATTAGAAATAAAAAAAATTGTTTTTATTAAAAATTTAATTGTTCATTAATTCATTGTTCATTAGTAGAGATAGAACTCCGGGAGTTGGGAGTTTTCATCGGAAATTTCCTCCTCTTTTTGAATCTTTTTTTCCGATTTTTCCGATCACTTATAGTTTTTGTGTTATTGCTAAAAAACTAAACCCCTTAGTTTTTTGTTAATAACAATAATTGCAATTTTCATTTGCCGAACAAACAAAAAAAAAGTCTTTCTCAGAATAAAATCCCGAATCGAATGAGTTATCCCTTACATTTTTCGGATCCTTGTAACTATTTTTCGCAGGTTTTCAACTTCTTGACTAGACTAAATCAATGTTTACACTTTGTAGGTATATTATTCCTAACAAGTTCACGAAAAAAACAGTTAGAACTATAGTACAAAACACATCGGAATGTTCAAGAACTTCCCCCTTGTGCGTACGAGTCTAAATGAGTATTTTTGTCCTGATTTATGAGAATCTTTTTTACACTATTTTTTGCTCTGAATGTCCAGAGATTAAATAGTGCCGCCGCCGCCGGCCCGTTGCCGAATTGTGAACTATAGACCGCAAGACACCACCTCGTAACCAAAAGCTGAAACTTTTTATTGCCTTTTTAACTGGGAAACGGACCACAATACATGGCGGCAATCTTGAGCATTTTGGAATGAACGTGTCATTTTCATTCCCGACTCCTGCACAATCTAAGCCATTATTTCAAATGATTTTAGTGGCATACGCATTCAGTGCACTTTCTTCATGGGACTAGGTATTTTGAACAGATTTGGTTAGAGCATCGCTGTAATAAATGCGTTTTTCTCAGAATTATTTGTAGCCTTCCAGAAACGAAATATTTAACATTTTTTTTCTCAGTTACAATTCATACTACACCTGTGCAAACACTTCGTCTAAATCCTTGATATCTCTACTTTACAAGGATAATTTTTGTTTTTCTATAATTGCACTGGCTTTTCCGTGAAGCTGGAATGAAATAGACCGTGTTTTTACACAGGCGTTATATCTATATATATATCGACTCAAACGGTCCCCTTAAGTGAACATTAAGCTTGTAGTAAGGAAAAGTGTATTGTCAAATAGGAAATCGATTCAAATAATTTTGATGGAATGACATTGCCACATAGAAAAGATCTTCGTATTCTACGAACGACGCCGACCTTCGTAATTTTATGAAAACAGAACAAGCTTTTATTAAATTCTGACAAACAATAACATGTATAATAAACAAAAACTTAACATAAAACTAATATTTTGTCATCGCTCCACTGGCTTCTATAATAGCTTTCGTCAATCTTGCGCGCATCGAAGGGCATAGCGTCGGCCTAATTCGTAAATCACATAAGTCCACATTTGGTCAAATTGAGATTTTTGCACCATTTCTTAGTAGACAATATAATCTTCCGAGCAGTAATTTCACGTAACTAAAAAAAATTCCTAATAGTGAAGTGCACGGCGGACTAAAATGTGTCAGCCTGTGGGCCTTTTGAAACTAAATCATCAAATTTTTATCATTGGTAATGTGATGACATCACTCTTCTGACGACGAATACTATGACGATGACATTACTAATGATACAAATCAATACAAATCTGATGATGAGTGTTCCACAGCGGCTGAAGATGAAGACCACCCTGCTTGACATTTTTTTTTATTTAGCTATGTAATTTTTTTGTCTATTCGTAAACAATATACGATATATTTTTTTAAATTGAAATTCGAATCTTAATCCTCAATAACAATCCCACTTTCTTACGAATGAAACTTAGTTTGAAAATCACGGATATCATAATATCATCAAAAAAATAAACTTAAGCTTATATCTCGAGAATCGGGTGAGATAGCGAAAAAAGTCATAAAATGTTTTTTGTAGAAAATTAAATTGCCAACGTAAATGCTTGTATAATTTTTTTAATAAATTGAATAGTTAAAAAGATATCGTGAATTAATTGTTTAATTTTGAAAATTAAGCGTGATATCAATATTTTTTATTCTTTTTTTTTAATCACTTCTAAAATGTTAAAAAAACACAAACTCATCGCACCATAGGAATCGCAATCGTTTTTTTTTATGTCGTTATGTCGTTTATGTCGTTGTCGTTTTATGTCGTTGGCATCCGGCCGCGAGGAAAGTTTGCAAGGTATTTATAGGGTGTGCTGCCCCGAATTTTTGTCTGACAATTAAATTATGCAGTCAAGAAGGTCTTTAGAATAACATATTCAATTGTCAGACTGGAGCGAATAATAAAAATTTCATGAAAAATATTACATGTTTGGGGTGTTCTTGCACCCCCTGCTGCCTGAAATTTTCGTCTGACAATTTGTTTGGTTATTTATATACCTTGATTCAAGCAAAATACGAAGTTTGAACCGACTTGCGATAATGAAAATTTCGACTGCTACCTTACGACTTTGGGGTGTTCTTGCACCCCTTTCTGCCTATCTTCAAGTCGAAACGTTTGAAATGGCAACTCAATACCCCTATGGCAACGTTTTAGCAATTTTTTAACCTATTTCGAGTAATGACGCGAAATGTTCACTAGCTCTCCGACTATAATCATAAATACAAAATAGTAACCCATTGATTGAACGGTCACCGCTTCTCCCGGCGTCGCCTTCTCGATCACCCGCCCTCGCGTCTACCACCGTCTCATCCTAGGTTTTAAAGCGAGACATTAAAAAATGCCACTCTTAAAAGCCCAATTATTTTCAGAAATATCGAGAAATTTTCTAGGTATAGATAGAGGAATAATTATACAACTCGCATTCTGAGTTGTACTACATAAACGTGAGTTTATAGCTATTTATTATACAAATGTTTTCTCGGCTTCTGGCCGTTATTAAATCACTTTATTTCTTTCAATTTTCTTTATTCGGTAACGTAATAAATAAATAAACTGGCTGAGAAGAGTAAAATATATGTAACTAGCTTACCCGGCGAACTTTGTACCGCCTCAGAATCAATAAATGTTGTGTTAACTTATTAGCTGAATCAAATTCATAATGCACACAACGTCATCTACTGGCATTACCGAAACCAGCATACAACGCTATGTTAGTTTTTGTTTTTGTCATGTATCAAAGATATCGTTATATAAGGTTTCCATACAAAATGTATGAGAAATTTTTTTTTCGTAATTTTTCCGATGTTTTAATGGTTATTCGCCCCCGAAAAAAGTTAGTCAACCGTTCTCGAGATATCATCAAAAGATTTTTGTGTGGAGTCCACGCGCAACCGAAGTGAAATTTTAGAGTTTACTTCTCAAAAACCGATTATCATTTTTAAAGTCCGGTACGACAAATTTTGGTGGCCGGCGTTATTTGTTATTGTTGCCCTGTACCAAGGGGGCTTTCGTTATTGTCGTTGCCCTGTACCAAGCTCCCCGTAATGTTTTAATAGTTATTCTGCTATTCGGAGCGGAGACAAATCCAACAAATCAAAGATCATAAAAAACGGTCCAGCGGTTCTTGAGTAATAAATCCAAGGGGGCGCCTTGTCCCTCATGTCCATTTGAAAAAATCGGTCCAGCTCAAGGGGACCCCCTGGGCCCCCATGTCCATTTAAAAAGTACCTTACGACCTATTCTCATACTTACCAAATATACCAAAAAAATTTTAAAAATTGGTCCAGCCGTTATCGAGTTATAAACCCAAAGGGCCCCCCTGGGGCCCCATGTCCAATAAAAAGTATCATATGTCCGTCTCCTGGTTCTAAGCGACCTCCCCACCAATTTTCAGCCAAATCGGTTCAGCCATTCTCGAGTTATAAACCCAAAGGCCCCCCCTGGGCCCCCATGTTCAATAAAAAGTATCATATCTCCGTCTCCTGGTTATAAGCTACCTCCCCACCAATTTTCAGCCAAATCGGTTCAGCCGTTCTTGAGTAATAAACCTAAGGCGCCCCCCTGGGCCCCCATGTCCAATAAAAAGTATCATATCTCCGTCTCCTGGTTATAAGATACCTCCCCACCAATTTTCAGCCAAATCGGTTCAGCCGTTCTTGAGTAATAAACCTAAGGCGCCCCCCTGGGCCCCCATGTCCAATAAAAAGTATCCTATGTCCGTGTCCTGGTTCTAAGCTACCTCCCCACCAATTTTCAGCCAAATCGGTTCAGCCGTTCTCGAGTAATAAACCTAAGGGGCCCCCCGGGGCCCCCATGTTCAATAAACAATAAAAAGTATCCTATGTCCTTCTCCCGGTTCTAAGCTACCTCCCTGCCAATTTTCAGCTAAATCGGTTCAGCCGTTCTTGAGTTATAAGCGAAGTAACTAACACGACTTTCTTTTATATATATAGATGTCTTATAAAGAAAATAAGTCACGAAAGAAATGTTTTTTTCTTGAGTGACTTATTTGCTGTTAAGACACGTGTGTAATACATAGTTTAATTCAACACCTCCTTCTGTAACAGTTCTTAAAACATTCATCAAAGCCCAAAAAATTTTGACGTTCAAAACTGTTGCTTTATGAACTGGTTGCTATGACAAATTAGAAAACCGATAAATTATTGGTTCATAAGTCACATGTATCTTATAGACCTCATAATACATTCAAAATCGGCGTTATTATGACTACATAATAAACAAGTGTTGAATAATAGTAGATTATTTAATGAGCATATAATGGTGGTTATTATAACCCAGGATGTGCGACTGTGTCACATCTTTGATGGCATGTCAGTTGTTCAAAAACTGGGTAAACCTACAAACGTCAAACGCATTACTTACTTTAGATATACCTATAGTCGCGTCAATGAAGTCTTTTTCTCGGAAGTCCTCAGAAACAGCTCCGATTTTGATGTTTTTTTTTTTAATATTTGCTTTTTTATATTATTTATAATCAGAAACCTTTTGGAGCGGGGACATAACTATTAATATTATTTAAACAATATGTATGATATTTATCTAAAAAAAAATAGTTTTGCGTTTTTTTTTTTAACAGACTTCAAAAAGGGAGGAAGTTATCAATTCGGTTGTGTTATTATTATTTTTTTTTTTAATGCTTGTTACCTCAGAACATTTATATATTTATATTTCATTTATGTTCACCCCGATTTCTTCGTCAATTGTGGACCGATTTACAAAATTCTTCTTTTATTTGAAAGGGTATACTCTTAAGGTGGTTCCATTATCAAAAAATTAGAATCTGACCAGGGAATCCCATGGAAATCAAGAAAAATACTAAAATTTTCGCTCCCTTTTATTAACCGACTTTATGTATGTTCACCAATTTCTTCGTCAATTGTGGGCCGATTTTCAAAATTCTTCTTTTATTTGAAAGGGTATACTCTTGAGGTGGTTCCATTATCAAAAAATCAGGATCTGACCAGGGAATACCATGGAAATCGAGAAAAATACTAAAATTTTCGCTCCCTTTTATTAACCGACTTCATGTAAGTATGTTAATCAATTTCTTCGTCAATTGTGTACCGATTTACAAAATTATTCTTTTATTTGAAAGGGTATACTCTTGGGGTGGTTCCATTGTCAAAAAGTCAGGATCTGATCAGGGATTCCCATGGAAATCGAGGAAAATTCTCAAATTTTTCCTTCGTACAAGTATTGATGAACAATTTTTAATTATTTTATTTATAAATGTCTGAAATAAATAATCCACAATTCATAATAATTTTATAATTTACTTTCGTATATTATTTGTAGAATAAGTATTGAAAAACTAATTTTTTTATATAAATATAATAAATAGTGTTTAAACAATATAAATAATTATTTCCCCACTTCAAAAAGTTTCTGATTTTGAATAATATATAAAATCAAACATTCACAAAAAAAATCATTAAAATCGAAGCTGTTTTTGAGGACTTCCGAAGATTGCCTGTTTTATGTATTTATTGACGCGACTACTACCAAATTGTGTAAATTATAGCTGGCAATTGAAGGATTCACAGTTGTGCTAGTTCTACAAACACAACCCCTCTTCCCAGATACTACGCCATTTTTGGCAACATGTAGGTGCAAGAAAGGTAAATTATTTACAATTTTAACTATTTTTTTCATTTCAGATTGTAATTCAAAAACTTGCAGTTGTAGGAAAGACAAAATTAGCTGCATGGGCCAAAAGTCTTGCAGGAATAAAAAACTTTCATTACCAGCTCCAAGACTTACCATTTATCCTGAAGAGAACAGTAGTGATAGCAAATAAATATTATTAAATTATTAAGTACATAAATATTATCATTATAATAATTATGTACTTAATAATAATAAATTATGTATTATTTATCTTTATGCCTTTAAATTTCCATACACACCAGATGTAGTACAACTCAGAATGCGAGTTGTATAATTATTCTTCGATCTAAACCTAGAAAATTTCTCGATATTTCTGAAAATAATTGGCATTTTTGAATGTCTCGCTTTAAAACCTAGGATGAGACGGTGGGAGACGCGAGGGCGGGTGATCGAGAAGGCGACGCCGGGAGAAGCGGTGACCGTTCAATCAATGGGTTACTATTTTGTATTTATGATTATAGCAGGCTTGTTTTTTGTATTAAAAATATTAGACTTACATCAGAGGCATCACAAGACATGAGTCAATAGTTTTACAAGAGAGAATTTTTTTGATTTAAAGCCTAGTTTCCGAGATAATGAGTGAGAAACGACAAAAAGTGTAGATTTTATTACATTTTTGGCCAGTTCCGAACCGAGATAATTGCTCTAGATGTAGCAAAGTTTCGGTAAGAACAATGCTTTTTAAAAACACTTTCAATTTTTTTAGGCGATACGGCCACAAATGAAAAATTCAAAATTAGTTCAACTTAAGCAGAATTTTATGCTCTATCGACCAATGCTAAAAAAATCACTAAATTGTCAATAACTTTTGTTTGCACAGGACGATCTTTTGACGACTTTGCAGTTAAATTATTTAAATAATTATCTATCGTTCCTGTAAGTTACAGCTTTTAGTTTCAAAAGGCCCACAGAATCACTTTTTAAGCGACTTTCAGGGCTCCGCGCACTCCACTATAAGCTTGCATTGAAACGAATGAAATTTTCACACAAGTATGTAAACGGCGCTGGAATAAGATTTTCAAGAGTTTATCTGTTGTGCTAAATCAAAGGATGTAAGTTCAAGCAATAATATAATTGTAATAATATAGTCACAATTTTAAAAAGTAAAAAACAGTTTTTAGCGCCTACTGAAAAAATACGTTTTTGGACTTATGTGATTTGCGAATTAAGCCGACGAATTAGATTTCTATGGTAATTTTGGGGTAATACATGCCATGCATCTGTAATAGCAGCTAACAGCTCCTGTCTATTCCGAAATATCAGTCGACGTCTTAGATAGAGCATGTTTTTTTTTATACATTTTTGACATTGACAATTAATTATCAACTGTAGGGTTCCGCTTACGGAGGACTATAAGAAGGAGGCGAAACGCAATGCACCGAAAATGGTCACAGTTTCGCGAGCGTAATTCAAGTTTCAAGTTTCTCCAGAAGGGGCGCAAGTGTTCGAAGTGCTGCTATTTTTGTTCATCTCGTAATGATACGTGCGTGAAAATTAATTTTTATTTTCTTGAAATTAGAATGAATACGGTGAATTCAATAAACATTTGTTAAAAAACTAGTGTAGTATACGTGAAAAGTTCCAAGTCAATGAAATAATAGCCTACAATGTATAAATTGAAAGCAAGTACCAAGTACCTACCTATTTATACGTAATGTTTTTAAATGTGCATTTCCTTAAAAAAGACACAAACGCACACCTAAAAACACTTTTTCATAGTTTCGATTTCACCAACAGTAAATGAATAATTCTTCATCAAATAAATTAATTGAACAAATCAGATTTGTAGATTTTATTTGAAGAATAAAAATCTCGAGATTTGAGTGCTTCCATCAATTTTTTTTAATGCCATAAGGAAATGTTGCTATAAAATAAGACTGAGTAATTACTGAAGTTGATGAACAAATTTCCAAAACAAAACTGTTTATCCGGTTATTGAAATTTGAAAATACATAAATATTATTATATTTAAATGAAAACTGGTATAATATCTGATAAAACACACGTAGTATGTCGTCTAGGATATGGTACTTATAGGTCTTTTTATAATTTATATTGTTTTCTTAAAAATCTTGTTTTCTCCACATTATTCTTATCAATACAATTAAATCTTTTACAAATAAAATGCATTCGTGTATTAAGATAAAACCGAATAATTGCTTTGGTAAATGTTGATATGAATAATTGTAATGAGTTTGAGGAGTACATGAGAATTATTTTATTTAACAAAGTTATTAATTGATTGCCCTGGCACTCTATACTTTTTAAAGCTTGGAGACAATTTTCACATTTCGAAAATCTACTCGCTTTTCTCGCAACATATCCAGATATGTAAGATAGAACAAAATGGGAAGTATGTTGAATATTGTAGTTGTGATCTCCTAAATTCCCATCAGTAATAGACATATTGCCATCAAACAAACCACCATTGTCTAAAATATGATCAAGACTATTCCGCCAATTTACTGTTATCTTCAGAATTTAGAATTTGATCAATAGCAGGCTTTCCAACATAATAACCTTCAACATTGCTCCCTTTAGGTGGTTTTCTAATGAGTAAGTGCTTAATTAAATCGGAACATTTGAACAAATAGTCTTGAGTCAGGATGATCATTTGAACCACAAGCACTTTCATTGTGATAAATAACCCGTACGGGACGCGGGCACAAAACATGTTCTGCTTATAGATGTAGAAGTCATTGTTGACAAGAAAAGCGCACAAAACTTTGTTTATTCCAACTATTAACCACTTTTAACCGATCACATCCATATAAATCCATACAAAAATAGAGACGATAACGTACACAGCGCCCTCATACGGGACACTTCGAACTACACAAAAGTTGTGACGAAAATCTCCCTGGTTTGCCTATCTCGTTTCGCCTCCTTCTTATAGTCCTCCGTAGTTCCGCTTTTTCTTCAATTGTCTGACGCTCACTGGCCAACCTTTTAAAGTTCGCGGTTTATTTCAAATTTTCAAATTTGACGTTTGGTGACGTCATTGACATTTCATTGCATCTTCAAATTCAAAAAGTGGCGGTAATGTAAGGGGTATAATGAAAATAAATTCAATTTATCTACTTACGTAAGTTAAAGAAATGAAATTTAACGCATACTTGCGTTTTAAGTGCTGTTGTATGGAGTGAATTCGCGACCGGATTCTCGTTAGTGTAGTGTTTAATTTTAAGTTTTAGCATTAGTTAAATAAGTTTAGATTTAAACACCACGCTTTCTGTTGCGGCATAGCATGAGGTTGCAACAGGGAGCGAGCGTGCGATAGTAGCGGAAGTCGAGCGGTAAATGGCGCCAGCCGCTGAAGGTTTACCTTTATACTGTCTACCGCTTGGCCCTCCCACTGTTTGTCTGAGGTTTTAGGTCATGTGACCCCTTAACCTCTATCTTTTTCGCCGGCCAGCAATGATGTTACTGGCGGCAGAAGTGATAGGCCCCGTTTGCCAACTGTTGACGCCACCGGTAGGGTGACTTCCCCAGTCAGCGCCCAGAACTCGTTTGACAGTTTTGCTGTTTTCGGACTGGCGTCTCGAATGAAGGCAATGGGTGCCGACATAACGAGAACGCCGGATTCCTTTTTTGGGACATCGAATATGAAAAAACACATAAATGAAAGAAAAAAGGGGTTTTACCTAATCCTGGTTCCTGTAAGAGAGGTTAGTACCTGAAGGGTGTCGCGAATGGAAGGGTCAGTGAAGCTGTCACCCTTCTAGCAGCGTCATTCTGGGCCGCTTTCTTCTCGATGGTCCACTCTCGTCGTAGTCGACAGCCTGTCTGACCAGTGGATTTGGGTGTTCTTCGGCCTTTTTGATGGTCCGAACGGCGATCTCGTGGAGGAACTCCTTCAGCAGCGGGAGCCCGGCCTCTCGGTGGAGTTGTTCGTTTCTGACGAACCATGGAGCGTCGAAAGCTTGGCGGAGGAATTTGTTCTGAAGGACCTGCAACTTACTCATGTTTGTCTTCGAGGGGGCGTGTGCCCAAGCCGCCGAAGCATATGTTAGAGTCGGACGAACGATTGTGCTGTAAATTAACAATTTGTTCTTTACCGACATCTTACTGCGCCTGCAGACCAGCGAGGAGAGCTTGCCTACTGCCATTTTCCCCTTACTCAGCGAGTATTCGAGGTGTTGGCGGAAGTCGAGCTTTTTGTCGATGATGACACCTAGGTATTTTGCCTGGTTGGCCCAGGGGATGACCCGGTCGAACATCTCGATTTCTCCCTCTGGTTGGACGAGTCGGCGCGTCACGAGGAGGGCTGTGCTCTTCTCGGGGTTGACGTCGATCATCCATTTCTGACACCAGTCTTCGAGCTTGTCGATGGCTTCCTGCAGGTAGCGGGTCGCCAGCCAAGGCTGTCTTGATCTGGTGAGGATTGCTGTGTCGTCTGCGTAGATGGCGAGCGTGGTGTTTGCGGTCTTTGGGATGTCCGCGGTGAAGGCCGCGTACAGGGTTGGAGAGAGGACAGATCCCTGGGGGACGCCCGCTTCTATGTCGTGTGGACGGGACAGGGCATTTCCGATGCGGGCACAGAAGGACCTGTTTCGCAAAAAGGAATTAATTAGTTGAACCATTTCCAGAGGCACGCCGCACGAGTGGAGCTTGAAAACAAGTCCATCGTGCCAGACTGTGTCGAAGGCCTTGGCTATGTCGAGAAAAACAGCACCGGTCACTTGCTTTCGCTCGATCCCGGTGGCGGCGTATTCTACGACTCGGAGGAGTTGGTCGGTGGTGGAGTGTTTCGGACGGAATCCAAATTGTTCGTCTGGGGTCATCTTGATGCAGTGGGTGAGTCTCTTCTGTATGACTCTTTCCGCCACTTTCCCCGCTGCTGAGAGCAGGCTGATTGGCCTGTGGTTCTGTGGGAATTTTGGATCCTTCCCGGGCTTCGGAATGAAAATCACCGTCGCGCGTTTCCATCTATCTGGAAAGAATCTGTGTTTGAGAATTGCATTGCAAATACAAACCAGGTCGTCGACGGCGCCGTCTGGCAGTTCTTTCAGCGTCCTGTTGCTGATGTTGTCCTGTCCTGGGGTTTTCTTCGGCTTCAGATGTTGGAGGATGTGTCGGATTTCGATTGGATTTGTGGGAGGGATCTCTGCTTCAGGGACTTCATCGATGATTTCCCGGACTTGCTCTTCCACTTCTTCAAGATGGTCGAAGTCAGGGTTCTGGAGATTAACTCTGCATTGCAGTTCCAGACTGTCGGCGAAAGTTTCGGCTTTGTCTTCGTCCGTGAAGACGACGCCGTTGCTTCCGTGAATCGGGGGGAGGGGTTTGCGGTCGTTGCGAAGGGCCCTGGCCATCTTCCAGATGGAGTTCTCCTCTGTGGATAGTGACTCTAGCTTCTCTGTCCAACGTTCGTCTCTGAACTCTCGGAGTGCTAGTCTGACTTCCCATTAAAGTCTGTTTGCTGCAGTTCTGTCTGCAGCAAGGCCGCTGCGCCGAGCTCTTCTTCTCGCTCGGTTTTTCTCACGAATCAGATTCACGATTCGATACGGAATCGTGCGCCGTTGGGATGGCATCTGCGTGAGTTCTTCGCTCGCTTCCGTCAGCGCGTTGTTGATCTTGTTCTCGAAGACTTCGATTGCGGCGTCGATTCCTTCGGCATCCAAGGTTTGTGGAAAATCTCCGAAGTTGACTTCACAGTGGGCGGCGAATTCTGTCCAATTCACCCTCCTGGTGTGCCTCTCAACTGGGTCGTTGGCTTCCGTCCCGATGTGCATCAAGACGGGGCTGTGATCCGAGCTGAGTTCTGCGGTCACCGAGAGCTCAATCTGGTGGGCAACGTTCTTGACGATGGCGATGTCAAGAGTGTCGGGGACTCCTGTTTGGTAGTTATGGTAGGTCGGCTCGTCCGGGGCCATAACTACCATCTCGGCGTTTCCTGTGAGGAAACTGCGCCAATCCAGATGCTTGGCATTGAAGTCGCCTGCTGCGATGGTTGGAATGTCACCATCCATCAGTTCCCGCAGATCGTCTTCGAGAAGTCTGAAGGTCGGCTGGGGGCGGTTGTAACATGCAAACAGGCGGTGTGGCCCATTCGCTGTAGTTACTGTTACCCCAGTGGTTTCCATGTGTTAAAGATCTGAAACGGCTGCAACACAGTGTTTAATTACGTTTCTTACGTAAATCGCTGTGCCTCCTCCTCGACCTCCAGGTCGATCGTTTCGATGAAGTGTGAAGCCCTGAATTTTGGGATCTCTGGTTCCCGCCTGGAGTTTGGTTTCGCACAGAAGTGCGACGTCCACTCCATGGGAGGTGATGAATTCTTCGAGCTCGTTACGAGCTGCTTGAAGCCCATTGGCGTTCCAGAAGGCAATCTGCAGGGAATGTGGGATGAGGGAGCTTCTATCCATCTAAAAATAAAGTAAATTAGTGCATTATTTGACTGGCAAGAGCGATCAAGGCTTTCGCCAGATCGCTCTTGTCTTTTGCAGCGAGGATCGATGTCAGGATGTTATTCCTGTGGCTGGTGAACTCAGCCTTTTCTTTGGCCTCGGTATTGGTCGTCTTTGCTCCTCCAACGACTTGGGCCCACGTGGCGGTGCCGGGGGCGGTTGTTGGGGGTGGAATACTCCTGGGAGCGGCTGCCCGTTGGTTTTGGCCCGTCTTTTCGGGGCTTCCTTTCTTCGGCTTGGGGAAGTTGGGGCACCCTCTGTAGCTGGCCGTGTGAGGTCCACCACAGTTGGCGCACTTGGCGGGGGCGGAGCGGTCTTTGTTGCACTCCTCCGTTTTGTGTGCTGCGCCACATTTGACACAGCGGTGTCCTGCAGTGCAGAATTGCTGCGTGTAGTGGAACCTCTGGCAGCGATGGCATTGGTTGACTCCCTTCTTCTTCCGGGGTTCCTCCATTTTCACCGACACGCTGCACACGTGTCGGACTTTCGGGATGGCTTCCTTCTGGCCTGGTTCCAGTTCTACCAGCATGAGTGGCAGCCGCTGTTCTCGCCGGTGCATCCTGCTTGTCTTGATGACCCTGATTCCTTGGGCCATTAGGTCGTCGTAGACCTCTTGGGCGGTGATTCCCGTGGGGACTCCTCGGATGACCACCCTCTCATTTTTGTCTTCTGGCAACGTGTAACTGTTATGTTCCACGTTGCGAGTCCTCAGGAGGCTGATGAGTTTCCTGAAATCATCAGCAGTAGAGGCGTAAATCCGAATGTCACCATCTGCAGTGACCCGATGGTGGTTGATACTCTTTGATCGCATTTCTGCGTCAATCCTGGTCCAGTGTCGGGAGTCCACTACGTTGATGGGAGGGATTCGTCCCTTCCTCAGGGGCGTGGTGGCGGCGGTGGCTGTGGCGGCAGTCTCGGGGTGGTCAGTTTTTGTCTCTGATGTATCCATGTCAGAATCATCGTCGGGGGCGGCATCGGGGGTGGCGTCATCGGGGGTGGGGTTGCTGCTGCCGCTAGGAGTAGCAGCGTTGCTCCCTGGGTTTTTCTCGCCGGGGGCGGCGCTTTGGTTGGGGGCGGCGGCTGCTGCCTCCCTGAGGGATGAGGTAGATACCTCGCTCAGGAGTTCAGCCTTTTTGGGTGGGGCGGGGGCGGCGCCTGGGGCGGATCTGGGTGCGGCGGCGACGTCTCTGAAGGAGACCACTTGCTCCTGGGAGCGGGTCTCCTTCTTACCCCCCTTCTTCTTGCCACCTTTCGGGGGCTGGGCAGAGGGGGTGGGTCTCTTGGGAGCGGGGGTGACTTTTTGGTGGTCACTCCTGGTGGGCTGGGGCGGTGGTGGCTCCACGTCGTCTTCTGTGGCCTGCAGGTTCGAGAGAACCTCAAACCTGTTGGCCGTGGCCACTTCGTCGGGTTGGATGGGGCTGTCGGCGGCTCTCTTTGCCCTCTTGGCGGGCTGGACGTCGCTTGAAGTCGACGATGACGTTGACGTCACGGCGATCGCTGACAGTGCCTTTGTCAGCGCCTCTTCCATCTTCGTCATTCTGGCTGCCAGGGCGATGTACGCTTCTGCCATCTGGTCGAAGCGTTTGTCCATTCTGCCCTCGAGTCCTCGGGCCATCCCTTCGATTTGGATGTTGAGGAGTTCTTGCTCTTCGGGACTGAGCATGGGTGATGGTGGTGATTGCACATCCATTTTCGCTGGCACTTTAAAGCGTCCAACAATCACAGGGGAAGTGCAGTGCTCTTTGGCACTGTGGGTGGATTCACTGTTCCGCAGGTGTGGCACCACCTGGGAACCGGAAAAACGCACTTGGAGAATTTGTTCGCACGAGCACGATCGAGACGTGTGTTCACTTCGAGAGTACGAGGCGAACTCTTTTGGCCCTGATTCAGCCCTCGAAAGAGGTGTTTGAATAAAAGTAAACGCGAAAACCAACTGATGTCTTCTCAATAACAACTCGTCGACCCCAAACCCTACTGGTCCGGTGGACCACTACGTCGAGACGCACAGCACCAGGTCGAGCATCCGCTCTCACCAACAACCTTCATCGACGTCGGTCGATGTCCCCGGCAACGTTTCTTCCACCGAGGAGTCGCGGACCCCATCCGTGACCTGGTGGAAACCTTGTTCCTGCGACAGTGCCAATCAATCTTATTTGTATCTTTGTATTTTTTTCCACTTGGAGGCCCATGGAAAGAGCCTCTAACTTCGCAATTATTTATTTCATATTCACGTTAGGGATGAGTGGAAACACTTAGTTTACTAGGGTTAATGATAAACTTTCAAAACGTCTTCTAAATTTTTATGTATTGCTGGTGATCTATACTATATGTAAGATTCAATGTGGTGTGACGTGGAGCATTTATAAAATTCATAGAACCATTCAAGATTATGTATCAGTAATGCAAAACTTGCTGAATCAATTTTGTTGTATTACATAAACTTGTTAAAACAGTGTATTTTGCTCGCTTTGTTAAAATTTGTTAAGCACGTGACGTATTTAACATTGAGGTTAGAGCTACTTGTGTAAACTAGCGGCAACAAGTCTGGTAAGTGTTTCCCAAAAGTGTATTCCATATTACTAATACCAACAATGGCAGGTTAATAAAATGTCTACTTTGGAATACTCTGAAGAAAACGCTCATTGGAATCTAAATGAAGCAATTCCTCATCGGCATCGCTGTACTCTTTGTAAATTTAAAACTACATCAATGTTTTTTATGATTAATCACGCTAAACGTCATCTGTTGGGGAGACTCGCACCTTTCAACTGTGAAAAGCGCAATGTTGAAGTTTATTTTTGTAAAGATTGCGATTTTAACACTGATATCGCCGTGGATTTTAAAGAACACATTCTCGAGCGTCATTCGGAAAATCGGCAAAATGATTGTGAAATCACAACTGTAACTCAGAGTTATTTTTGTAGAAATTGTGATTTTAGTACACATTCTTTACTGACATGGTATAAACACGTTTCAAATGATTGCTTAAGAGTAATTGATTGGTTTAAATGTGAAAAATGTGATTTTAAAAGTAAATATAAAGCGAGTCTAAAGCAGCACAGTATAAAGCATTTAAAAAATGATGAAGTCCGATGGTTTAAATGTGCCAAATGCGACCACAAAACGAAACGAAAATGCCATTTAAAGCAACATATAAAAAGCAAACATTTAGCAAAAAATGCAATTGAGTGGTTTCACTGTACTAGCTGCAGCTATAAAACAAAACGGAAAGATCACTTAAAAGACCACATAAAAGTAAAGCACTTAGGGGATGATGAAATCGAGTGGTTTAATTGCGATAAATGCAGTTACAAAGCGAAAATACTAAGTAATTTGAGAGAGCACAAATTACGCAATCATGTGTCAGATAAGGAAATTAAATGGTTTCGATGCGACAAATGTAATTTTAAAGCGATACGCAAATCCAATTTGGAATCGCACATAAATTGTAAACATTCGGAACAAGGCGAAACGAAGTTTTGGGAATGTGATAAATGCAACTATAGAACGAAAGCTAAAAAGCACTTAAAAAAACACATCACCAGCAAACATCTCGCAGATCAAGAAATTCAGTGGTTTGAATGTACGAAATGCGATTCCAAATATAAACTGAAGGAGCGTCTAACCGCCCATATAAAAACAAAACATTTAGAAAACCCCAACATTCAATGGTTTCAGTGCAGTAAATGCAATTACAAGGCGAAAACTAAATATCGCATAGATGAACACACAAATTCCAAACATTTAGAAGATGATGAAGTTCAGTGGTTTACATGCGATAAGTGTGACTACAGAGCAAAAGGCAAAAATTCATTAACGTATCACACAAAAAGCAAACACTCAGAAACGCAGGAAATTCGGTGGCTTCATTGTGATAAATGCGACTTCAAGACGAAATACCACAACGGTCTAAAAGACCACATAGCACGAAAACATACACATACACATCAAGAAGCGGAGTGGATGGAATGCGACAAGTGCAACTATCAAACAACTAGCAAAGGTGACTTAATAGGTCACGTACGACGTCATTTAGACGCAATTATGTTAGAATGTGATAAATGCAACTACAGGACAAAACATAAAGCGTATTTTAGGACGCACATAAAAAATAAACACACCTCAAACGTTGAATTATTTAAATGCGACCAATGCACCTACGAAACGAAATATAAATTCAGTTTGAAAAAACACGCATTATATAAGCACACGGAACACAATGAAATTCCGTGGATCAGCTGCGACAAATGCGACTATCAAACTAAACAAAAATCTCACTTGAACCAACATTACAGGAGCCATTTAATGGAGGATGAAGTTCACTGGTTCCGGTGTGATAAGTGTGACTATAAAGCTAAATGGAAAGTAAATCTGCAACATCATATCAATGCAAAACATGTAGAAAATTCCAAAATTGAGTGGTTTAACTGTGATAAATGCAAGTATAAAGCAAAGCAAAAGTCCCATTTAAAGGAACATTTAAAACGCATGCATGAAATTCAGTGGTTTCATTGTGATGAATGCGACTACAAAACTAAAGCGAAAAGTGAGTTAAAACGTCACAAGCAAAAAAAACATTCGGATCGTCAATGACGTCATTGAGAAAAAAATGTAAAATTTGGTGCACATCTTTTTAATATTAATTAATATTTAAGCTGTATCCACATTTCGCACATAGGCGACAACACTGGTGCAAATATAACTATCTACGAATATCTTCTAAGCCAATGCCATCTCATAAAGTTTAATTGCAGTTAAAGTACAGTGTTGAATTATTTAAAGTCATTATCTTAACACTAGTTTTACCACTTATGGCAGTGTTGTCGCCCAGGTGCGAATTGTATGCAATGAATCGATATAAATAATCTGTTTTTAGTTTTTCTGGTCGAGGGTAAATTTATAAGTCATAAGCACCTATGCAGTGTGGAAATTAAGTAAGGAATAAATTCAGTAACTCCGTTAGTATTTGCGGTAGAAATAAAACTTAAAAAGCGTGTGGTAGGGCTAATTATAGCGCGTCCGACGAATGTATAAAAAAAAATTCTATGGTCTTTTCTTAAATTCCGATAACATTAGACAGTTCTGTTAATTTTTTGAAATTTTACTAATTTGAACTTCAGCGCCGTTTTAATTCACTTTTTCCTTATCTAACCTATTAAGTATTTGACAACGTTAAAAACAGAATAAAAAATTCTATTGAAATGTAAAATAAAAAACACAGCTTGCCATTTAAAAAAATATTGATGAGGTCATATCACATGCAAGTTCTATTTCTAGTGCAAATACTAACGGAGTTACTGAATTTATTCCTTACTTAATATAATGGGTGTTGAATTAAAAAGTTCATCTAGAAGTTTGCTTTCTCACGTATGTTTACATCAACGAGCATTTGATATTTATGGACATTTGAACTTAAAACAAACCGCAGATATACGTTCCTGTGGCTTCTTCTCATAATTGTAAATGTAATTTGGTGACTTTTTCATTTGAACACCCAATTTAATATTAGTCTACATTCGTTACAATTAATTGTTTAATAAAAAAAAATTAATAGGTATTGCCACATTTCTTTGCGAATAAATGTTTTGTACGTAACTAATTTGTGATTTAACCTCGAACACTGGTTTATTTAAATTAGTGCCATTAACTGTTAAGAAATTAACACATTAACAGAATCAAGTCTCGAATCTTATTTACATTTTTTTTTTATAAATGATTCATACATTAAGTAGGCTTTGTATGTCAAAATTCTCCCATTTAACTACATGTACATTTTGTTTTAAGGTCAAGTACCACTTGATTTCTTTTAAAAGGCTTTACCAGTTATTATATTTTGAGACTTTGATGGAGGTTAGACACCAAAATTCCATAAAGTATTATATAAGAAAATTAAGTTATAATATGATATTATTATTTATATAAGTTGACTGGACGCTGGGGATCGTGCTTAACTTTAATCCGATAAAATCTTTTGATGAGTATGATTTATATTTTGTCTTCTTGTCAATTGTTGACAGATGACAGTAAACTTTTTTTAGTTTTTTTGTGATATAAATCTACATTTGTTATAATTAATTGTTAAGTAGGAATTTATGTTATTCCCAAATATATTTTATAAATAAATCTTTTCGAAGTTAGGACTATGTTATTTAACCTGTGAATCTAATATGTTTATAATTATATCGGGTGTTGTAAATGCTATGTTAAGCGAAGCACTTGTACACTGTATCAGTTCACTACGAAATCTTTTTTGTAGCAATTCCAACTTTTTTCTGCCAATTGCGACAGGTGTAGGACGATGGCACTGTTTTGTTGCCCAAACTTAAAATATGAAATACTGTCCACATTTCGAGTTTCACGTACTGGGAAATATTACCTTTTTGTGGTGTACATGCGAGGCACCTTCGACCATAGAGTTCCTAGACCAGCTATTCATTCCGATTGTGTGTGACCAACATCCAACCTGGGGGGAAACCAAGAGAAGTTGGAATTTCGACCTTAAATCCCTCCGCGCTGATTGATTCATTTTTGTTGTTGGTTTACAGCCAGTGTCGTATTGTTACCGGAGCTCATTTTGAGGCGGTTTTTGCACCCCATTCAACAGTATCAAACTTAGGAAGAACAAATCAAAAACAATAGTTTTATTGAAATTAGGTTCCATGTTCAATCATACTGCTCGATAAAAATTGTAATGGATTCCGATTCGAGCAGTTGAGCCGAGCGGACGTGTTTTGCGGCGCTCGAAAAGATAAGCGGATAAAAAAACGTGAAAAAGTGAAAAAGAAATAGAATGAAAAAAAGTGGTAGTGAGAGCGAGAGAGAAGAAGATTACAAAAGAAACAGAGAAGAAGGACGACAATCAGAAGAGAGGATTAACCCCTTTAGGAAAAGTAAGAAGTTTCAAAGATCACCGGTTAAAAAGGCAATGGTCGAGGAAATGAAAGAAATGCTGAAAAAAATTATGGAGGATGTAGGGGAGATAAAGGAAGAGAATCGGAAGATGAGCCGGGAACTGGAACAGTTGAAAATTATGATGCGTGAAAAGGAAGAAAAATGGGAAAGAGAAAAGATGGAACTAAAAAAAAATATGAAAAAATTGAGAAAATGGGAGAGCAGGAAAAAAGAGTGAGAAAAAAGAATATTGTAGTAACGGGATTGGACGAAGAGGAATGCGAGAGCGAGAAGAAACTGGAAAAATGGATGAAGGTGGAATTAGAGGTAGAAGTGACTGACTGATGAGAGATGTATAAAATAAATGGAGGAAAAATAAATAAAATAAAATAAAAAACAAAGAGAATGAATTTTGGGAGTATTTGAGAGAACCTGACGTAGTGGGAATGGTAGAAACGTGGGTGGAAGAAAAGGGGTGGGAAAAATTGGAAAAGAGAACGCCGAAAGAGTTTAAGTGGAAATGTCAACATGCAGAGAGGGAAAGCAAGAAAGGGAGAGCTAAAGGTGGGATAATAAAAGGGGTGAAAGAGGGACTGGAAGGAGAAAATGGAACTGAAGCAAAAGAAGAAAGAGGGATTATGGAAAGAACGGTGAAAAGTAAACAGAGAAAATGGAGAATTGTAACAGTGTACAGCAGAAGTATGAAGGAAACAAAGAGAATAATAGAAGAGCGAGTAAAAGAGCAAGAAAAAAGAACTTTGGTGATTGGGGGGGATTTTAATGCAAGAATTGGGGGAAAAGGAAGACGGATAGAAGAGGAACAAGAAACAATAGAAGGAAGATCAACAAAAGATGGAACAGAAAACGCAGAAGGGAGAGTACTGATTAGCTTAGTAGAAGAAAGAGGTTGGGACATACTTAATGGGAACTGCACAGGAGATGAGAAAGGGGAGAACACGTATATTGGATCAAGAGGGGAGACAGTTATCGACTGTTATGGTAAATGAAGAAGCATGGTGAGATATCCCCAAAATACACCAACTGCATGCGATGCACAGCAGAACTTCAAGTTGCCTATCCGGAGGTTGGCAACATAAGGAACTTGTTGGGGTTAAAACGTCGGTTGGCATCCCTGCCTCCCTGCTAGGTGGAAGGGGAACCGGCCGCCATTGCACAGAGAGATGGGATTCCATTGTTTGTATCTGATTTCATTCCACTATGAGTTCTCCTGTTTTTAAAGTTGAGGGTGTTCAATGTTTAAATTGCATTGCCGAAACTTCACGTTACCAGAAGGATCGGTTAAATTTTCAAGTATTGTGTGTGTAGTGTCGCCCTGCGAAATTACAAGGTAACCTTTATTCAATCTATTTCTTTTGCCATTCTCGATATAACGAGGATGCCATGAAATTGACCGGCGTTTGTTTCACGTGCATACCAGAAACTCCTAGATAAAAGACAGTGCATATTTTACCGTTAGTTCGCCATTTTCTACGCTAGGACGTCATAAAACTCGCCATCTTTAAAATGGAGTCGTTCCTACTTTGCACCTACATTTCTTGTAAAGAATGCTAGCCTTTGTTTAAAATAATGTTCACTGTTGCTGCTGGAAGTATTCCGTGGACCCAGGAATTTCGTATCAGTGGCATTCAGCCCTCTTTTCTCTGCAGTAGCCTAAATTACCAAACTTATGGTACTTACTGGCGCCACGATTAACTTGCTAAAGTCGTTGTTGTAATTTGTTTTAGTTATTGTTGTCAATTTCACAAAGTTCAGATGTGTTGTTGATTTCTAGTTACCGAGTCCGAATCACAGGCGCGTTCAATTTGAAACAAAGTGATTCTCTAACTTAACATGACTAGATTGCCACTCAGATAAATTTGTTAATAACTACCTGTCTTTCGCTATGAGGCCGACAGCAGCTTGCGGTTGTAACAAAGCTATTTTGATCTCTGTTGACTTGAATTAACCAACACTGAGTAAGAACCGATGAATAAAGGGCAGAAAGCGGCAAAAAGCCACGCCGAATGTCAGGAGTTCTGAAAAACTGCCTTATCGTTGTTTTGCACCCCCTTGCAATTTCTCGTCATTCGCT
Source organism: Diaperis boleti (assembly GCA_963583935.1). Taxonomy (NCBI): domain Eukaryota; kingdom Metazoa; phylum Arthropoda; class Insecta; order Coleoptera; family Tenebrionidae; genus Diaperis; species Diaperis boleti. The sequence continues at coordinate 16,147,265 of OY757245.1, read as the reverse complement.
CGTAACTGACATCCAGCTACATCCAGCGTCGTAGAAGCCAAAGATCGGTTTTTAGTGTAGTTTGTGCATGTTTGTAATGTTTGTAGTTACGTTGCGCCCCGTTACGTGTTGCGGCCGCTGATGTCATCGCATTGTATCCGTGTTAAAATGGCTTCCAAACCAAACGTTGCGTTACAGTATATTTTATTATTATGTTGTGTGTTCGTACATGTTTCGAGACAACAGACCGACCAAATAGTGTTCAGTTCGTGGTCCGCGTTGCAGGCTGCTGTTAGGAGGAGTTAGGTGGCCCTACTTTCGGCGATACCTATGCCCATTGTCTCTTTGGGTATAGAGACCCAGAAAAAGGGAGTTGCTACTAATTCCTTGAACCTACGAAGGCAAAGTTGCAGCACTGTTTTCGGGCTACTGACAAATTGCTTGCTTCACTAATATTTAAAATACTAAATAACTAAAATAATAGTCCCCTAGGGAAGTGCCGCTAACTTGGACTTGGTTTGGACAAGCCTTAGAGAAAGACCAACATAACTATGTCTAGGAAAATTCCGTAATAAACCCATTTCTCCTGGTCCGTTGGATGTGCAAGTTTTCCCCCATGATAGTACACTCTCTACAATCTGGCCTCACTGGCAGACAATTGTCTTGTTCACTTCGCTTTAGTCTTTCCACTGGATCTGTGGTCCACTCTCCGACTTACAGGCACCCAACTTAGATAACTCCACGCGATTCAATATTCTTGTGTTTCCCTCTCAGATATTTCATTGTACCTGTCTGTTGTAAATTTCTGTAAACTACAAAAGCTCATAGTGGAATGAAATTGGCTGACTTAACCTCACTCATCATGTACACAAGCATTGTTAAATTGTAGTATTGTTTACTATTTTCTGAAGAACTAAATTGTTAATTCTTAAAATCGAATTACTTGAGCCATTATTGTTAAAACCTTCAAATTTGCATGGTTACCAACTTGATACGAAGACACTAGAAATTGTTAACTACAGTACGAGATCATAAAACTCAAAAGCACAAACCGACTAAAACTTAATAAATATTTAAAACCATAATTTTTGTGTTATCAATATACAAGCTCTCGCCATGTATTCAAAGAATCTGGGGTCTGTTTCGTTGGGTAAGTTTGAATGTACCGCCATTGCTGGTCTTGTCAAAAAAATAACACAACGTAGGGTTCTGCTTTTCCTTTCATTGTCTGACGATCATTGGCCACCTTTTCAATTTCGCGGTTTGTTTCAAATTTTCAAATTTGACGTTTGGTGACGTCATTGACATTTCATTTCATGTTCAAATTCAAAATGTGGCGGTAATGTAAAGGGGGGGGGTTATCACAATGGGATGAAATAGAGAAATTCAAGGTGGGAGAAAGAATAGAATCGGACCATTTGCCTTTAGAAGTGAAGACAAAAGGAAGATTGAAAGATAGAGGAAGTGTGAATGAGTTTAGAAGAAAAACTGTGAAGAATATTTGGACGGAAGAAGGAAAAGAAAATTATAGAGCAAGAGTTAGGGAGGCAAAATACAAAGAAACAGAAATAAACGAAAAGGTGAGGGAACTGAGCGATAACATAAGAAACGCAACAGAAAAAAAAGAGATAGAGATAAGAGAGAAGATGGGGCTGTGGAAAAATGAGTGGTGGGATAAAGAATGCAGGGAAAGGAAGCAGGAAGCAAGAAGGAAACTAAGAAATTGGAAAAAAGAAAAAGCAACCAAGGAAGAGTACAAGAGAGCACGCAAGAGGTACAATTTAGTATGCAAAGAGAAGAAGCAAAAGAAACGGATGGAAGAAGAGCTAAAGATGAAGGGTGTAAAGACGGAAGAAGAGGTATGGAGATACATAAATAAGGAAAGAAGAAAAAAGAGAGAGAGAGTCAGTGATGGAATTACTATGGAGGAATGAAGAGAGTACTTCAATGAGCTGCTGGGGGGTGATGAAAACAGACAAGAAAAGGAAAAGAGACAACAAAGAGTGGAAGAAATAGAAGAGATAACAAGAGAAGAACTAGAGCAACAACTAAGAAAACTGAAAAGAAGAAAGGCACCGGGGAGGGATTGTATACAGAATGAAGCGTGGATATATGGAACGGAAAGGGAAGTTGACAGGTTGTTAGAGATAATGAATGGAGTGTGGAAGGGAGAGGGATTCCCCCAAGAGTGGAAGGAGGGGATAATATGCCCCATATATAAGAAAGGAGAAAAGAATACAGTCAGTAATTATAGGGGGATCACTCTCCTAAATACAGCATATAAGGTATACGCGATGATTGTGGAAGAGAGGCTGATGAAGGAAATGAATGAGAGGGGGGTGTTACCAGACGGACAGCCGGGATTTAGGAAAGGTAGAGGGACCATGGATAATGTATATATCTTGAATCACATAGCATGAAATGAGATAAAAAAGAGGGGTGGCAAGATATATGCATTCTTTGTGGACCTGAAGGCGGCTTTTGATAATGTGGAAAGAGATTTACTGTGGGAATGCTTGAGAAAGATAGGGATAAATGAGCATCTGGTAGCAAAAATAGAAGAGATATATGAAGAGACGATATGTAGAGTGAGAGTGGAGGAAGGGTGAGTGAATGTTTAAAAACTTATAAGGGAGTAAGACAAGGTTGCCCACTAAGCCCCAGCCTGTTTGCAGCTTTTATTGGAGATATAGAGGAGAAAAAGTGTGGTCTTTAGCATATGCGCATGAATGATTTCTCCTCTCTCGCAGGTGCTAGCGAGGAGTAAATATTTGAGTGAGGATAATAATAGAGTATGCAGGATGTGTGGAGAAAAAAAGGAGACGATAGAGCATTTGTTGAAGGAATGCGTAGAATTGAGAGGGAGAGATGAGAGTAGAGAAGAAATTTTGAATGAGGACGGAAGAGGGATCGAATGGATGAGGAAGGTTGAGTGGAGAAGAGGGACAATAAGTGGGAAGGGATAACAGCTGCTAGTTATTGTGTTGAATTATTCATTTATTTAGTTTTATGTGTTATATTATATTTTATTTTATTTGAGTTATGGCCAAGAGGATTTAATAGAATAGAGGAACCATCAGCCACCTTTAAGCGTGTAATGTAAAAGTCGTTCAGCACATGCTGCTCTCTGTGAGTGAGAAACATAAGCGATGATTTAGATTGAGCAGTTATACAGCGTTCTGTAATACTTTTTTCCGATTACTAACCTATCGCAATTTGTAATACAATACAGAGATACAATTGATTACGTGGTCTACGCAAAGAAAGTAATCTGATATGCATTTCGATAACTTTTAATGTTGTCAGTTGTAGCCGAAAAATGTGTACCTACTTCTCAATTACTGCTTAATTCCAAAATGTATCTTGATTTTATTACGTTGTTGAAATTTTTTTTTGTTAACACATTGAGCCCCGGGTTGCATCAACGCGATCTAATTTTTACAGCAGTTTTAACAAATAAAGCTGACCACACGTACTCCTTTTAGAAGTTTTGTACTTTTATTTTATGACCTGTACTCCGGAGGAAATGTACTGCAAATGTAGTTCCCTTTTATTTGAATGTACTACCTTTACTCCTTTTTCTTTGGGTCTTTAATTTTTCGCCAGGCATCTTCGATCTGTTTCGTTTCTACTAGCAAGGATCAAACGCATATAGGCATGGCCGTACCTAATTTGAGACGCTCATTCATTTCACGGAACGCAGAGTGCTAAGTAATCATAAATTTTGTTTTGTGTGTTTAGTTGAGCTCTCTCAGTTTCGCCAGTTTCGCATTTATGTTCGATACAAGAGTTCAACAACAGTTCCTTGAAAATTTATCCGCCACGTTATTTAATTACATAAAAAGTTACTTCAGTCAGTTTCATATTAGTCCAGGCAATGGGGGGTTTTTGTGTTTTTGATCGCAAAAGGTCGGACAGAAATAAAATTTGGTGGGATGGTGGGTGGGAGATAGGCAAAAACTTCATGAGACCAATTTTATGCAGAATTTAATGTAGAACATAAGTCCTATAACATTTTCTAATCGGAGTTACCGTTTACGAGAAAAAGGCAGAAAGGCTTCATGACGTCACGTTCGGGAGCGGTTTTTTGCGCAAAAGTGGATGAAGCTCCCCCGCTGGAGTGGGAACTCTTCGGATTTTTATTTGGATGCCTACTGGGAGTTCACAAACAAATTTTCTAAACTTTATAAATTATCTCTTCTAAAAAGTCTAATTTGCTTGGACTAGATTTTCATCGGCACATATCTCGAGAACGATTCAACCCAGTACCTTTTTAAGGGGTTATTTTTGTAGGAAATTTTATCAGCTTTAATTTTTTACGGAGGACACATAGTTTTATAGTAACAAACGAAGAACCGATAAAAGTTAGAATTTTTCGACTTTGAACCTATTTTGGAGTATGGAGAGGCACACTTAAAAAAATATTTCTTTTGTAATATGCAACCAAAGTTGAAGTTGATCTTCCTTGTAATCCGCACTGAAAATAATTCAATAAATTTCATTAATTTATAATTATTAATAATAAATTATTTTATTTCATACTTGTATCTAAAGTGACATTTTTCGGATTATTTTTGATACCAAAAGTGGAACATTAACGTCCTAGTACTTTAAAGAAAAATTTTAAAGTCCTAGTACTTTAAAATTATACGTCAATCATTTCTTACATTGTTCCCGAGATTTTTGTGGCATAAAATTGTTCTTCACGTGATCTGCTTCATCTACAATGCCTTGAGGCACCTCAATTTTCTCCATTTTAAACGGAATAATCGAATAAAATATCCAAAACCATTCACCGTGACCCAGTTTTTCGTTGTCATTTTTGACAAACGTTTGTTACTATGGGAATGTTAGTTCCCGCATATTTAATTATTACGAATAATTTGTGCGAGATAAACACACAACATTTCTTTTTATTTTGATTTAGTTCATTAAACTTGCAGTATGAAATAAAACGTTGTATTTACCTCGAACGAAGAAGTGTTTTTAAAGGTACTCACAAGTAATTGTAATTACGGTCAAAACTGCAAGATATTGAAAAGTAAGTGGTTAGTTGTAGAGAGGCCTTTAATACCTTCCAAATGAGGCATCACTCGACCCATAGTGCCATTTAAGATTTTGGGGCTAACAGCCCCCTCGCGAAGAGGGCGAAGCGCCGGAACTTGAAAAGCATCTGAAAAGATGTGCTCCTGGCAAACAAAATCGACCTGTCCGAGGATTTTTCAATCACAATAATCAATTCGGAGAAATCTGGACTGGGGAGTTTTAAATGGGACAGCCTGTATAACCCACCTAATGGTCTTCCGAATGGTTGTAGGCTTTCATCAAAGTATATAAAGCGGTATCATCCAAATCATCGAACTGTTTGGCATAAAATTCACATGTTTCGCAGGTATGACGCTCTAGACATTTTTTGATTAAATAGTCACAAACGTAACGGGTAATTTTTTTTTGTAAAACAACCGAAGTTTGGTAATCAGTAGGACCAAGATTGTCTGGAACAGTGATAGGTATGTCATCTGGTTTAAATTTTTGCATATCTTCTATTGACAACAAAATATCAACATTATCTTGTTTGCAGTTCTCTGTCCCCGAGTGAAGCATATTTAAACAAAAGGATTTTTAAAAGCTCTTTTAAACTGGATAGGGGTGGGATTTATATTGTTACCGTCTTGTTGTCTTACGGAACCAAAAAAAAAAATTCCAAACAATCTTGATTTATTCGGCGAGTTAGTAAAAATTTAAATTCAAAAGTTCTTAAAATTTCCATCCACATCGATTCACAGCCCGCGTTTTTTCCATCGTTATTAATTTACGCCACAATTTATTAAGAAGAAAAAAAAACTGAATACGCTCCTGTACCAAATCTACCACAGCCACCGTACCAGGAGCATCCCGAGAGGATGACTAATTCATGCGCGGGATGTTCTGCGTGAAATCAGCATTTTCAGGAGAGTGACGCTACTGGTTTCTCTATACTGTGGTTTTACTGTGATAAATGTAAGTACAAAACAAAGCAAAATTCCCATCTAAAGCTACATTCACAACGCATGCATGAAATTCAATGGTTTCATTGTGATGAATGCGATCACAAAACTAAATTGAAATATGAGTTAAAACGTCACATACAAAAAAAAAACATTTGGATCGTCGCTGACGTCATTGTATAGTAACATTTATTTGGTGCACATATTTTTGTATAATTAGAATATATGATTCTTATTTAATATTTTACCTAATATTTAAGCTGTATAAGATTCCACATTTGTATCTAATGAATCGATATAAAAGTAGGTAATCTGTTATTATTTTTGTGGTGGAGGACAAATTTTATAAGTTTTATAAGTTATTATAAGAAGGGTTTGCTTTTTCACGTAAAGTCCGTTTTTTGATTAAAAACCACCAACGTCGCACTCATTCTGAAAAATCACATCGGCAACACAGCTAGGGTGTTTTTTCTAGTGACAAATGAAACGAGGTTATGTTCGTGATTTGTGACATTTTCCAACATAATACGGTACGGTAGTATTAAGATTTGTATCGTTTTGTTTATTAATCATATGATTAATATTTGGTTGTAACACATGCTTGCAGTTAGTTTCCGTGAGAGCTATCGCCAACACGAAGATCCCAAATTGTACTTACCATTTGTTATTTAAAAGCAGTGGATCCTAAAACGACCTAATAATACAAAAGAGCCAAAGATGAAGAGTAAAGATCAAGGGGCAAAACTACATAGAAATATAGCATGTTTGACAAATTGGAACAAAGTATGTAAAACAAACAGAATATAACATATTAACATAAAAGGTAATTGCAGATTAATAATCACTGGTCAACAAAAATCCATTTTTTGTGTGTAACATGGAAACTTTTACCTGAAAACGTTAGAAAGAAGACTTGGTTAGATAGAATTGATATTATAATAACTTAGATACAAATAGTTTTAGTGTAATATGATGAATGTTTTGTATGTTCTGACGAAATCATTGAAATTCCGAAAGGCATTCATCGAGTTCTTTTTGCCCATCCAGTAAGAAAGAAACCTCACCCATGTCATGCAACAGATATGAGGGACCCACATTTTGTATATCTGGCACACAGTTGATCTCGAAATCTAAAATATACCTATTGATTGTGACTTGTACTTGAGCTTCTAAAAATTACCTCAAAAACACGCGGGTGCTTTCTCCAAATCTAGTCTTTGATAAAAACGGGGAAAGTTCTTCAAATTCTGCGACACAGTTGACTAAAGAAGTTTTTAGTTTTGAATTTAACAGATTTCTTGTTTTTCAACTGACATGCGTGACAACAAACGCAGTCGCATTGACAACTATTCTCAAATACCAACTATCTCGCGTGAAATTCAAATTCGTTTTTTTTTGTTTAACCAACATAAATCAACAGGTGGTGGTTTTTTAATAAAAAAACGGCTTATATGTTTACATCAACGAGCAATTATGTATTTGGGAAGTAACTTTGAACTCAAACATATAATTGTTGTTTAGCTATGGAAACAGCCGATTTTAAATAATTTCGCAAAAACATAAATGACATTTGAACTTGAACTAACCGTAAACATGTTTTCTTCTCATAATATTACTCATATATGTAACTTAATGACTTTTTCATTTGAACACCCAATATAATGTTAGTATGAATTCGTTATAATTAATTGTTTAATAACTAATTTTATTGGTACTGCCACATATATTTATCAATAAATGTTTTGTATGTACTGTGATAACCCCCCTTTACATTACCGCCACATTTTGAATTTGAACATGAAATGAAATGTCAATGACGTCACCAAACGTCAAATTTTAAAATTTGAAACAAACCGCGAAATAGAAATGGTTGGCCAATGATCGTCAGACAATGAAAGAAAAAGCAGAACCTACGTTGTCTTATTTTTTTACAAGACAAGCAATGGCGGGACATTCAAACTTACCAAAAAAACAAACCAAACCCCAGATTCTTTGGATACATGGCGAGAGCTATCAGGAGTGGAGCGTAAATTGATAACACAAAAATTATGGTTTTAAATGTTTATTAAGTTTTAGTCGTTTTGTGCTTTTGAGTTTTGTGATCTCGTACTGTGGTTAACAATTTCTAGTGTCTTCGTATCAAGTTGGTAACAATACAAATTTGATGGTTTTAACAATAATGCTTCGAGTAATTCGATTTTAGCAATTAACAATTTAGTTCTTCGGAAAATAATAAACAATACTACAATTTAACAATGCTTGTGTACATGATGAGTGAGGTTAAGTCAGCCAATTTCATTCCACTATGAGCTTTTGTGGTTTACAGAAATTTACAACAGACAGGTACAATGAAATATCTGAGAGGGAAACACAAGAATATTGAATCGCGTGGAGTTATCTAAGTTGGGTGCCTGTAAGTCGAAGAGTGGTGGACCACATGTAGATCCAATGGAAAGACTAAAGCGAAGTGAACAAGACAATTGTCTGTCAGTGGAGCCAGAATTGTAGAGAGTTTACTATCATGGGGACAAAACTTGCACATCCAACGGACCAGGAAAATGGGTTTATTACTGAATTTTCCTAGACATAGTTATGTTGGTCTTTCTCTAAGGCTTGTCCAAACCAAGTCCAAGTTAGCGGCACTTCCCTCGGGGACTATTCTTTTAGTTATTTAGTATTTTAAATATTAGTGAAGCAAGCAATTTGTCAGTAGCCCGAAAACAGTGCTGCAACTTTGACTTCGTAGGTTCAAGGAATTAGTAGCAACTCCCTTTTTCTGGGTCTCTATACCCAAAGAGCAGCAGCCTGCAACGCGGACCACGAACTGAACACTATTTGGTCGGTCTGTTGTCTCGAAACATGTACGAACACACACCATAATAATAAAATATACAGGACGCAACGATTTCTTTGAAAGTCATTTGAAAACAGGACGCAACGCGATGACACCCAGCGGCGCAACACGTAACGAGGCGCAACAAAGCTACGAACATGCATCAATAAACTACACTAAGTACCGAATTTTGGCCGGTGTCGAAAATAGCTGGATGTCCGCTACAAGCGAATGACGAGACCTTACAAGTGGGCGCAAAACAACGATAAGGCACCTTTCAGACCCCCGACATTCAAGTGTGACATTTTGCCAGCTTTTACCTTTTGTCTTCAGGTCTTACTGAGCGTTGGTTAATTCAAGTCAACAGAGACCAAAATAGCTTTGTAACAACCGCAAGCTGCTGTCGGCCTCATAACGAAAGACATGTAGTTATTAAAGAATTTATCTGAGTGGCAATCTAGTTAATTTAAATTAGAGGATCCTTTTGTTTTGAATGGAACGCGACTGGGGCTCGGACTCGGTAACTAGAAGTCGACAATACATTTGAACTTTCTGAAATTGACAACAATAACTAAAAACAAATTACAACAACGATTTTAGCAAGTTATTCGGGGTGCCTGTGACTCATCAGCTTGGTAATTTATGCCACTGCAGAGAAAAGAAGGGCTGAAGGACACTGATACGAAATTCCTGGGTCCACGGAATACTTCCAGTAGCAATAGTGAACATTATTTTAAACAAAGGCTAGCATTCTTTACAAGACATGTAGGTGCAATGACAATCTTACCTTGAATTCACATTCCCCACTGGCAATGCAGACAATAATAAATAGATGAAATGAATCTATGTAAACAATTTCTTTAGTTGCTTTAGTTTTAATGTTTACTTTTCTTGTCATATTATAAATGTACATTATTTGTTATAAGAATTCAATAATTGTTATTCCGAAATAAATCATTTCTGAGTTAGAAATTTGTGGTTTAACCTGTGAATCTAATATACAGGGTGCAATTGAAATATATATATTTTTATAATTTATATACCGGGTGTCCCAGAGGTGTGTGGACCATCAATTACGCCCTTTTTGAAAGATATCAAAACGGTCTTTTCGAGGGACGATAGCCACACGATACCTTCACAATTTAAAATTATTAGAAATCATATACGGTTGGTCTGTAATTGGGCTCAGTCCTGTTGACCGACTTAATAATAATAATAATAATATACAGAGGGATCCAGACATCCTGCTCCTGAACGAGATGGTCTATCGAGAGGCGACGAGGCTTTCTCCTTCGGTCCCACGTGGTGAGAGCACTGAAGCTGAGAGGAAATTTGAATGTCGCCTTGAAAAGATACACAAGAAGAAAGGAACCGCTAGGAAGGATATTTCTCAAATTCCTTCCTGTTGAGAAGCAGCACTGCATGGACAGAGTTCGCAGTCTTGTGGCTGCAAGAAAGTCCCTGGTAAGGAGTAGGCGAAGGTTGGTCGAGAACAACAAGTTCAAGACAAATCCTTCGAGGCTCTTCCAGCGGGCAAACTCTATCCTAGAGAAATTGCCGGCGGTGCAAGAGGTCGAAGTCTTCTGGAGGGAAATATACGAGGGGTCGAAACCGTTGCGTGAAGACACTCCAGCCCTAGCACAATTTGAGAACTTCGTAAGAAGGTCTCAATTAAGACCAGTGGTGTGCAATCCGATAACCCCGGAAGAAATTGGCGAGACCCTTAAGGGAATCAAAAATTTTGCCGCACCAAGCCCGGACGGAATTAATACCTTTTGGTGGAAAAAATTCCGAAGCACGCACAAGCGTCTGGCCAAGGTATTTAATTCCTGGCTTAATGCTGAGCGGCCCATTTCGGAGTGGGTTGGAAAATTTTCGAACAGCGAGGCTGTAAAAGGGGCGTGGACGGCTGCAAGGAAAACCTGCTGATCGATAGGTGCGTCACGCAAGATGCCGTCCAATATAAGCGCAACCTATCTATGGCTTGGATCGATTATCGTAAGGCATTCGACACAACATCTCACGAGCTGATTATTCACTTGCTCGAATGTCTTGCGGTACCCGATACACTGGTGGGATGCATCAAACAACTGATGTCACTCTGGAAGACTCGGTTCTCGATAACATCTCGACGGGACCGAGTTCACACAGAGTTGATATCATTCAGAAGAGGAGTATTCCAGGGAGATTCCTTGAGTCCTCTTCTGTTTTGCATCTCACTGTTGCCGCTGTCCATAGCCTTGCGCGGTGCAAAATGTTATAGCTGTGGTACACCCGGTAACCGGAAGCATAAGATCACGCACTTGTTTTACATGGATGACTTGAAAGTGTATGCTTCCGGAAAGCAAGAACTGACGCAGTCATTGCGCATAGTGCAGGAGTAGACAGATGCTATTGGCATGGAGTTCGGTTGGGACAAATGCGCTCAGGTTCATCTCAAAAGAGGACGATGCGAGTATTTCGACGAAGATGCTCAACTCATTGACGGAAGCGTTCTGAGACATCTGAACGCCGGAGAGACTTACAAGTACTTGGGTGTGGAGCAGTGCCACATCCAAGCGTCACACCAGGTAAAAAAGTCTCTTTGCGGCAAGTTCAAAAATCTACTCCGACGAATCTGGTCGTCAGAGCTTTCGGGGAAGAACAAGATTTTTGCCACAAATATGCTTGCCGTTCCGATCCTGCTCTACTCATTTGGAGCAGTTAAATGGTTAGTAGATGAGTTGAAGCAGATTGATCGGGATACTCAAAAAATGATGCATCTACAGCGCAGTTTGCATCCAAAATCGTCCGTTCCTAGGTTATATCTTCCACGAAACCAGGGAGGCCGAGGATTTTTGAGTTTGGAGTGTCTTCATAACTGGGTAATCTTGGGTATAGCCTGTAAGATCATCCAAAGTTCAGATCCCTTGTTGCTTCTTGTCAGGGATCACGAGAGGCGAGGAGTCGGGGCATTTTTATTTAGGGCGGCACAAAGAGCAGCAGATGAACTCGGTCCTGACTTTGACGTTGAGCGAGCTCGGCCACATTCTATTACCGAGCTCAGTTTGCTCCGTCTTACAGCCCACGTGAGAATCTCTGAGCAAGATATGCTCATGAGAAGACATATGGATAAGTCAATGCATAGTGCTTTGTTCAAGAACATTGAAAACCTTGGCTTATCCAAAAGGCATACATTTGCCTTTCTGAGATCAAGTGGACTGAAGTCTGAGACTGAGGGATTCATTTGCGCAGCGCAAGATGGTGTAATTAACACCTTGGTCTATCGCAGCCGCGTGATGGGTATAGAGGTGCCGAATGTGAGCTGCAGGGCTTGTCACAGGGCCCCTGAAACAGCAATGCATATATTGGCGGCATGCCCGGTGTATGCAGCTTCGGCCTATATCCATCGCCACAATGCGGCGTTGAGAGTGTTATACTTTCATTTAAGACACCATTATGCGATAGACCAGATACAAGTGCTGCCCTATGTCCCGAACGATATTGAGTCCGTTGTGGAGAACGAGAGGTGCCGAATCTATTGGAACTTCTCGTTCTCCACCGTCAGGCAGATAACAGCGAACAAGCCTGACGTGGTTCTATT